>CM038144.1:385681464-386881464 GCA_021437245.1 Aegilops speltoides
CGCTCGTCCAAACATACTAATGGCACATCTGCATCGGCGCGCCATTACTAGTTGTAATTAGTAATGGCGCACCTGTCGGAAAGTGCGCCACTAATGTTGTTTTTTAATTATATTTTTATTCCCTTTTTTGTAAAATTACTAATGGCGCATTTTTCCACCGCGGCGCCATTACTAGTTTAATTAGTAATGGCGCACTTTGGAGCAGGCGCCATTAGTATATTTTTTGCAAAAACTACTAATGGTGCACCACCAGAAGGTGCGCCATTAGTAACCCGGATTACTAATGGCGATTTATGGTTGGTGCGCCATTAGTAAGTGGGCAGCAACAAGATATTTTGGACAGCCTCCTACCCACACTCACTTTCTCCCACTTCATTCTCTCCACCGCCTCCTCCTTGTCTCGGTGCCTCCTCTTTTCACCTCATTTCCACCATAGATTCATTCAAATTAAGTGGTTAAATTACCTTATTTTGATAGGTAAGTAAGGGGAAGCTATATTTATGTTGTTCTCCTACAACAATGTGCACATGCACTTTTTATGGCCTAGCTAGATCTATGTATGTTCGTGGTGTTGCATATGTTTGTGGTGTTGCATATGTGTTTGTGTTTGGAGGTGTACCGTATTTGAAATGCGATAGTTGCCAATATTTTGCCGTAATGTTGATTCATTTCGCTTCAAGCAGAATTTTGGCATTAAGCATTCTTTTGGTCCTATTTTTAGGAAAGTCATGCCAAATTTTTTCTTGGTTCTAAAATATCGCTTTGTTTACCCCATAGGCGTAATTATGGTCCGCATGATGACCGAAGGCATCGCGGAATAAGTTTTTGAGGTCCGCTAAGGCCGAGATGCTTCAAAAGAACGAGACTGAGATAAGATGTCCGGTCGAAGATGCAAGCTCAAGAGCCTTATTGCGGACCCGACCCGGTAGGTGCGCCACCACCGCTTTGCGTGGTTTCATGGATGGCTATCGGTGGCAAGGTGATGAAGATGACTACTAAGTCGCCCATGGGGGGCCGGGCAAGAAATGAGGAAGGGCAGAAGACAACCACCGCGCTCGGGCGGGCGAGAAGACAAAGAATCCCTCAGGAGATGATCACGACGGTGATGTTGCATACACACCATCATGTAGAAGATGCAGATATGATGATGATGACGGCGGAGCGCATTTACACCGACCATCGATGGGCTGGGTGCAGGACCTCATATTCAAGAGCTGCTTCTCGCTGCACGGATAATGCAAGAGATGCCGCCGAGAGAAAGCCAAGATGGATCAACTTGAGTTAGACGCGTTACTCCATTGTATGAAGGATGCAGCCCGAGGATACCCGCTGAAAGTAACGCCATGGCTCGAGATGAAGGTAAACACAAAATGACCGACGCAAGCTTCGACGAGAACATGTCATTCGCACGAACGCCTTCCCAAGGGGAACAAGTGCCCACCAGTTTGGAGGAGGCGAAGAAAATCGTGGTGTCCTCTCGATTTACCGCACATGAAATACCATGTGTGCATGAACAATTGCGATCATTTATCGGGACGAGCACGCTGGAGTCTACCATATGTCCGTAAAAGGCCACTCGATACAAGAAGAGGAAGAAAGCTCCTCGAAAAGCGGTGGTACTTTCCGATCACTCCGCGCCTGCAGCGGTATTTCGTGGACCCTAAGGTAGCAAAGCTCCTGCTGGCACGCAACGGATAGGGAGGAGAAGAAGCGCACAAGATGACACAAATGATCCGGAGATAGATAAAGAAGACAAGATGTGAGTCACCCTAAGGATGCGAGCTGCAAGGCAAGCGCTGAACTTCAAGACCCAGAATTTGGGAACGATCCAAGGAACATCATGTCGGGCGTGAGCACCGATGGAGTCAATCCATTTGGCAGCCAGAGAAGCACACATAGCACTGCTCGCGGTTTGTGTGGATGTACAACCTTCCCTTGGTGGTGCATGAAGAGGAAGTACATTCACATGAGTATGCTAATTGAAGGGCCAAACAACCAGGAACGACATCAATCAGATCCGGGGCTGCTGAAAGAGGAGCTTCACACGCAGCTTGAAAACGCCACCAATACGTGATGCCGCAGAGAAAGAATATTTCCCTATGAGAGCCGTGACCGCCACGACACTTGCACGACTATCTCGGTTATGGATATCTCACAAAGCGTAGTCCACGGATTTTCCGATGCATAAGATGCATGGATGACACAACGACGCTACCAGATAGAGATCCCGGTTCGAAACCGTGTTCATGGGACATCGAAGGTGGCTTTGGCGACGATGACCCGTGGAGGAAACGCAAGGATATCATGGTTGGGGGATTAGCACCTATGGGCAGGGGCCCTTCTCGTCCGGGCAGGGAGCAGAGGGCGACGAAGAGCGACGAGGTCGAAAGCGCTGGGGATTTTACCCAAGCCGAGTTTCTCCCGAGAGATAAAACTCCTACCGCCGCTTTTGTGTTTCTATTCTGCTCTGCTCGAAAGCTGCGGGTATGTTGTGGTTTCGACGAGTCGAACCTCCTCTACGCAAGCGCACGGGCCTCCTTTTTATAGTCTAAAGGGTCACCGGCATGTGGCAACGCAGAGAGGGGTAGAAAGGTAAAAACGCTGGTTGGTATAACTGCATCATCAGCGTTCTCTACCTAACTCTCGACGGCAGGGACAAGAGCATTAATGCCCGTCCGGCCGCTTCCAACAGTGCAGAAACGACCGTTAGGGCGCCACCGACGCCACGATGGCCTTTGTCACCTTTTCGCCGCCACCTTGCACCGCTAGGGCTGCACACCACACGCCACGGCACCGTGAATGATCCTGTGGCTACATCGCCGCCGGGTGAGCCGGAGCGCGGGCAGCAGAGGAAGCACGCTGCTGCAAGTGCCTTGCCGCAGTATTCGTTTTGTCGCACCCGCAAGCTTTCCGCTTCGCCGGGTCTTTGCCGGACGCTGCAAGCGCCGCGGCAAGTCTTCTAGACTGCCTTGTTGGCCTTCCCAAAGAAGTTCCTCTTGCCGTGGTCTTGTCGCTCTTGAAGCAAGCTCTCGCCGGGCCTTGTTCTTCCCGCAAGCTCCTCTTGCTGGGGTCTTTGTCCTTCCCGCAAGCTCCTCTTGTGGGCCTTTGTCTTCAAAGTTAACACTTTGTTCTTGAATGGTAGTAATAGGAATGATGAAGGGTCTTGGCAGACGCCTGCAAGCCTTGCCGCGACGCCGCGATCGCTTCAGTAGAAGTTCGGTGTACTAAGGTACCTTACTTTAGTACACCGACAGAAGCCCTGTGCTCGGCCATACACGGTGCCAGCGCTGTTGGGCCAGCCCAAAACAGGCACGGCACGCCGCTGTTCGGTTCAAACCAACCACTCAGATCCACGCTTCTCCTCAGAACGGTGCACGCCAATCGCGCGCCGTGGGTGAGATCATGGGTGGCATGCGCGATTTCGAGGCGCCCACCCCGTGTGATCACGGGCGGGCGAGGTCACCTCATCCGTCAGCTCGGTTCTGTGATCTCGCCACGCTGCTCCCATGCGCTTGGGGTCGGGCAAGGGAAGTGGGAACGGGCCGCCAGGAGTGGGGGCAGCGGTCGGCCCCCACTCGCTCTTCCTTTGCCTTGATTCGCTGAGCGGGGCGGCCGAGCCCCCACCTCGACCCTTAAAAAGAGCGGAAGGGGAGCGCAGGTCTGCACTCTCTCATCTCCTTCTTTCTTCTGCCTCCCCTTCCTCTCATTTGCTCATGGAGAAAGGGAACCCCGCCTTTCGGGGCGGCGAGGGTCGCCGCCAGACAGCGCGCTCTTCCTATCCCGCACCTGCGGTGATAGAGCCAGCCACAAGGGGAAGAGGGAGGGGCGAGGTCGTGGACGAGGTCGAGGACGAGGTCGAGGCGCGGAAGAGGCGGGCGGGCGGCGCGACCATATCCGCCTCACGGGCGTGTTCTTCTCCCGTGGCGTCCATACAGGGACGGCCTTGCGAAGTTCTTCGCCGTTGCGCCGGGCGCTGGCGCCGCCTTCCGCTTCCAGCCCGCTTATGAAGCGCGATGGAGCCGGATCCGCCCGAGACGCCGAGATCGCACATGAGGGGTCAGGATCAGCAAGACGCGAGTCCGCGCTGTATTCCCAAACGCTAATGTGATGTATCTTGATCGTGGGTGGAAGACATTCACCAGATCCACAGTACCGATGAGTGGGTTTACCCTCCATTTAAGTTAATGGAGGGCTACCTCCTCTCCGGCAAGGTCTGGGACCCTCAGACTCGGCTTAAGTGCTGCGGACAGCCCGACAAAGACATCCTCGAGCGAGAGTGACTTGGAGGAGAGCGACAATGACGACGAGGGTAGCGGGCGGCGGATGGCGGGCCCGACCAGGTGTCGGGCGTCGCCGGCAGGCCATCGGGCACCCCATCATCCGTGTCGCCAGCCTCCTTGAACTCCCCGGGTCGCCTCCTTGGGCGGCCATGCGAGGGAGGCTGTGGAAGGGAAGAGGGTCAGTGACAAGGCCGCTAAGTCGGAGTACGAGGGCGAGTGCCCTCGACAGGTGGGCCGACGCCCCGCCGCCTGCCTTGAGCCTCGCTCGGCGCGCCGCTTATCACCGCTTTGTAGCCTCGGACGGCCCCGGATGTTCTCTTGGTGTCTTCGCACCCGATGAGGCTCTAGGCGCCTTTTGCCCTCGCCTCCTTGGCCTACCTCCTCAAGAGAGGGACAAGAAAGGGATTACTGCATCTTATCTTTTTAATTTGTAAGCCTTCGGCCTTAGCTGCATCTAAAACTTGTAATCCTCTTTCATGTTTTTCATCCTCTATGGACTGGACCTGAGTGGGATGTTTTTTAATGAAAAGGGATGCTTGTCGGTTTTTTGTCTTATGGGTTGAACCCACGCCAAGGAGCTAATCCTTGTTATCCTCTGACAGACATTTTCATCTCCTCAAGAATGCCCCGCCGCCCCTGCCTCATCCCTTGTATGTTTTTACCCCACGCTTTTAGGAACTTGCCGGCGCTTAACACGCTTAAGCCGCAGTTACCGAAAAGTGAACATCGCAGTTCATGTCATGTGTTGCCTCCGCAAGAAACCTCGTTGGGCTAGTTGAAAGACGCTTTTATTGTCGACCGGACTCAAACAAAGTAAGGGCGAACTTAGCCATGAGCCGGTTCCTCCGCCGCATAGGTTTTCCATACAAGGTACGGCAGTTTTCGAAGAAACGCGGTTTCGCATTCCCTACCCATAAGAGGATGCATGATGAGGGACGAAGACTTATCTCGATATCGCAGCCCCGCAACTCGCTTGTCATGATGAATCTTGGTACTCGCAGCCTCAAAGAACACCGGGCTTGCCGGGCCCAAAAGCCGCGCCGCTTTCTTCTCCTTCCTTGTCGTCTGTTATTTTAGTTATGAGAACAACTTAGTCGCTGCAGCAACAAGTTACTTTGTAATATAACTTTGTCCCGGCAATGCTGGCTATGTTATCTCCTTTATTCAGTTCCATTCCTTGTATGTCTTTACCCCACGCTTTTAGGGAACTTGCTGGGCGCTTAACACGCTTTGTCATGAGCGCTGAAAAGCGAAACATCAGCAGGCACTGCGGTATTGCCTCCGCAAGAAACCTCGTCGGGCTAGTTGCAAAGACACTTTTATTGTTGAGCAGACTTAAACAAAGTAAGGGCGCAACTTAGCCACGAAGTTGATTCCTCCGCCAAGCAGGTTTTCCATACAAGGCACATTCGCTCAAGGAGTATAACTTAAAAAATTTAAAACTGATCGCGGCTCAAACTTTGGCAACTTAGCTTTTTCTGCCTTCTCGCTCCGCAAGGCTGTGCTTTTTGAGTGACACCTAGTCCACATCGCTATCAAGTCTCGGCCAACGAGGACTAAAGGCGAACATCGCTATGGAACATCCGCTTCTACGGCAAGAATCGATCCTGCCGGAGCGGATGTTCCCGCAAGCGCGGTTCCGACACGCTTTGTCGGGAGCTGCCTGCTTCAACGAAACAAACCCTAGGGCTTGTCGGAGCAGACCGCTTCTCAAGACTTTCTCGTTGATCCTGGGACCTTCTTGGCGGCGGCTTGGGAGCTCGGCCAAAAGTAGTCGCCAAGAACTAACTTTTTCTTCTTGTGGCTGCACAGATCCATCTTTGCCGACCAGAGCTTGTTGGGGAAGCCTCGCTTGTTGCTGACTCGCTTGCTGCAAGTCGCTGCCCATCATTCGCCTCCCTCTCCGCTATTAACGCAGCACTAACCACTTGATTGGTCGCCGCTAGATACAGCAGAAGAATTCTCTTGTGGCTTAGGTGCGATAAGTATCGGAGTGGAGGATAAGTATCTTCAAGTCTTGTAGCGCCGCCTCCGCTTCGAGTCCATTTCATTGACCTGCCTTTGTCAAAATTTTGAAAACGGCAGCGCGGTCGCAAGAAACTTAGAGATGAACCTACTGAGAGCATCAACGCAGCCGGTAAGCCTCGCACATCCTGACGTGCTTTGGGGCTTCAATCTGCTCGATGGCCTTGATCTTGTCGGGATTGGCTTCGATCCCCCCCTGAGATACAAAGAATCTGAGAAGCTTGCCGGAAGGGACTCCAAACACACACTTCTCGGGGTTCAACTTGTGGTTGATCTTGCGCAGATTTGTGAAGGTTTCGTCCAAATCTTGAACCAAAGTCTCTTTTGTCCTGCTTCTGACCACTATGTCATCCATGTAAGCTTCTACATTTCGCGTAGTTGTGGCTCAAAAGCATGATCGACTACTCTTGCAAACGTTGAACCAAAGATTCTTTAGTCCGAAAGGCATTCGCGACAAAGCAAAGATGTGCCACATGGAGTAATGAATGCAGTTTTCTTCATCCTCTTCCGCCATGAAGATCTCGATGATATCCTAGGTATGCATCCAGAAATGAAAGCAGATCACATCCCGCCGGAGTCGCTAACTGGTCAATGCGCCGACAAGGAAATGGATCTTTGGGACAAGCTTTATTAACATCCGTGAAGTCAATACAAAGCCTCCATTTCCGCTCGCCTTTGCGCATTACTACCGGATTGGCTAACCACATTGATGGAGTAATTCTGGACGAGGCCCGCCGCTTACAACTTCTTGATCTCTTCCGCAATGAACTTGGCGTTTCCCATCGATTGCTTCCTCGACTTCGCTGACGGCCGCCGCGGAGGACAGACGGCAAGGTGGTGCTCAATTACTTTCGGGAACACCGGGATGTCGATGGTTGCCATGCAAACACATCGACATTCGCCCCGCAGAGCAACGAGCCGCTTCCTATTTAGGGTCAAGCGTGGCACCGATGGTGAAGGTACCACCAAGGCCGCCCTCCTTGGCGCCACTTTCTTGGTCTTCGTGAAGCTGTCTTTGCCTTTCTTGCACTTGCCGGTGGAGCTCGAGGAAAGGCCCTCGACGGTAGCGCAAAGACCAAGAGGTGCGCTTGCCGGAGTGGGCATCAGAGCTACTCTTGCCGGACTTGGTCTTCTTCGCCAAAGATGTCGTGGTGGGGGGACGAGCACATATGGGGCAGGGGCCCCTTCTGGTCCGGCAAGGAGTGGAGGGCGCACGAGGAGCAGATCGAGGTCGGGCGCGCGCGGGGGATTTTACCCAGCTTCGGAGCTCTCCGGAGAGATAAAACTCCTACTGCTGCTTTGTGTTTCTATTCTGTTCTTGCTCAAGAGCGTACTTGTGTTGTAGTTTCGAATGAGTCGAACCTCCTCTACGTGCGCACGGGCCTCCTTTTTATAGTCTAAAGGGGTCACCGACAGGTGGCAACGCAGAGAGAGGGGTAGAAAGGTAAAAACGCTGGTTGGTACAATCTGCTATTCAAGGCTCCCTACCTAACTCTCGACGGCAGGGACAAGAGCATTTACGCCCGCCCGGTCGCTTCCAACAAAGGCAGGAAACGACCGTTAGGGCGCCACCGACGCCACGATGGCCTCCTAGTCACCTTTCGCCGCCACCGCGACCGCTAAGTTGCACAGCCTACACGCCACGCACCAGAATGATCCCGCGGGCGACACGCCGCCGGGTGAGCCGAGCGGGCGCAGAGTGGAGCTGCGCTGCGTGCCTTGCCGCGTATTCGCCTTTGTCGCACCCGCTTGCCGCCTGTTTCGGGTCTTGCCGGACGCGCTGCGTCAGCGCAAGTCTTCTAGAGTGCCTTGGTTGGCCTTCCCAAGAAGTTCCTCTTGCCGTGGTCTTGTCGCTCCCAAGCTCCTCTCGCCGGGCCTTGTTCTTCCCGCAAGCTCCTCTTGCTGGGTCTTGTCCTTCCCGCAAGCTCCTCTTGTGGGCCTTGTCTTCAAAGTTAACACTTTGTTCTTGAATGGTAGTAATAGGAATGACGGCGGGTCTTGGCAGACGCCCGGCAAGCCTTGCCGCTGACGCCGCGATCGCTCATAACAAGTTCGTGTACTAAGGTACCCCTACTTTAGTACACCGACGAAGCCCCCAGTGTCGGGCCATACACGGTGCCGAGCGCATGCAGGGCCAGCCCAAACAGGCACATGTGCACGCTGCGCCTGGGTTCAAACCAAATCCACTCAGATCCACCGCGCCTCCCCCAGAACGCACGCCCAATCGCGTATCGCGGGTGAGATCGCGGTGGCGGCGCGATTTTCGAGGCGCCCACCCCCATGATCACGGGCGGGCGAGGTCACCTCATCCGCCGCCGTTCTTCGATCCCGCCACGCTGCCCCATGCGCTTGGGGTCAGGCAGTGGAAGTGGGAACCGGGTCACGCCGATGAGGGGGGGCAGCTGGTCGGCCCCCACCCCCTGCTCTTCCTTTGCCTTGATTCACTGAACGGGGCGGCCGAGCCCCCACCTCGCCTCCTTAAAAGAGCGGAAGGGGAGCGCAGAAGCCCGCACTCTCTCATCTCCTCCTTTTCGCCGCTCCCTTCCTCTCATTTGCCATGGAGAAAGGGAACCCTGGCCCTTCTTCGGTGGCGGCGAGGGTCGCCGCCAGACAGCGCGCCCCTTCCTATCCCGCACCCGTGGTGACAGAGCCAGCCACAAGGGGAAGAGCGAGGGGGCGAGGTCGTGGACGAGGTCGAGGACGAGGTCGAGGCGCTCGGGGAAGAGGCGGGCGGGGCGGCGCACCATCTCCGCCCGCCGGGCGTTCTTCTCTCTCGGCGGTCCATACAGGGACGCACTTTGCGAAGTTTTTCGCTGCGGGCGCTGGCGCTCGCCGCCGCCTCCGCTTCCAGCCCCGGCGCGAAGCGATGGAGCCGGATCCGCCGAGACGTTGAGATCTGCACATGAGGGGCAGGATCAGCCGCACGCGAGTCCGCTGCTATATTCCCAGCCCCTAATGTGATGTATCTTGATCGGGTGGAAGACGCCCGCTCAGATCCACACCGATGAGTGGGTTTACCTCCATTTTGGCATGGAGGGCGACCTCCTCTTCGCCAAGGTCTCGGGACTCCGCATTGGGCGGCGTGCTGCGTGGACAGCTTCCGACAAATAAGACTCTCGAGCGAGAGTGACAAGGAGGAGAGCGACAGCGACGACGAGGGTAGCGGGCGCTGGATGGCGGGCCCGACTCAGGTGTCGGGCGCCACTCAGGCGCCACCGGGCGACTCCCATCGTCCGTGTCGCCGGCTCCTTGAACTCCCCGGGTCGCTCTGGGCGGCCGGGAGGGAGGCTGGAAGGGGAAGAGGGCTGGTGACAAGGCCGCTGTCGAGTACGAGGGCGAGTGCCTCGACAGCTGCAGGCCGACGCCCCGCCTGCCTCGAGCCCCGCTCGGGCGCCGCCATCACTGGCCCAGCCTCCGGACGGCCCCGGATGTTCTCTTGGTGTCTTCGTCACCCGTAGCTCGCCTAGGCGCCTTTTGCCCTTTTCGCCTTCTTGGCCTACTCTCCAAGAGAGGGACACGAAAGGATTACAGCATCTTATCTTTTTAATTTGTAAGCCTTCGGCCTTAGCTGCATCTAAAACTTGTAATCCTCTCTTTCATGTTTTTCATCCTCTATGGACTGTGACCGAGTGATGTTTTTTAATGAAAAGGGATGCTTGCCGTTTTTTGTCTTATGGTTGAACCCACGCCAAGGAGCTAATCCTTGTTATCCCTGGACAGACATTTCATCTCCCGCAACAGGCCCCGCCGCCCCCGCCTCATCCCTTGTATGTTTTTACCCCACGCTTTTAGGAACTTGCGGCGCCGACATCGCTTGCCATGAGCGCCGAGTGCGAACATCAGCAGCTGTCTGGCGGTGTTGCTCCGACAAGAAACCTCGCCGGGCTAGTTGCAGACGCTTTTATTGTTGAGCGGACTCGACACAAAGTAAGGGCGCGAACTTAGCCACGAGCCGGTTCCTCCACAAGCACAGTGTTTTCCATACAAGGCACGGAAGTTTTCGAAGAAACGCGTTTCAGATTCCCTAGTCCATAAGAGGATGCATGATGAGGGACGAAGACTTATCTCGATATCGCAGCCTCGACAACTCGCTTGCCGCGATGAATCTTGGTACTGCAGCCCCTCAAAGAACACCGGCTTGCCGGGCCCAAAAGCCGCGCCGCTTCTTCTTCTCCTTCCTTGTCGCTGTTATTTTAGTTATGAGAACAACTTAGTCAAGGTCGAATAAGTTACTTTCGTAATATAACTTTGTCCCGGGCAATGCTGGCTATGTTATTCTCCTTTATTCAGTTCCATTCCTTGTATGTCTTTACCCCACGCTTTTAGGGAACTTGCCGGGCGCTTAACACGCTTAAGCCGCGAAGCGCCGAGTGCGGAACATCAAGAGCCTGCCGGTGGTATTGCTTCCCGCAAGAAACCTCGCCGGGCTAGTTGCAACACACTTTTATTGTTGAGCAGACTCAAACAAAGTAAGGGCTTAACTTAGCCACGAGTTGATTCCTCCGCAAGCAGGTTTTCCATACAAGGCACGGTCGCTCAAGGAGTATAACTTAAAAATTTAAAACTGACTCGTGCTCAAACTTTGGCAACTTAGCTTTTCTGTCTTCTCGCTCCGCAAGGCTGTGCTTTTTGAGTGACACCTAGTCCACATCGCTATCAAGCTCCGGCAACGAGGACTAAAGGCGAACATCAAGGGGAACATCCGCTTTACGGCAAGAATCGGGATCCCGCCGAGCGTGATGTTCCTCGCAAGCGGTCCGACACAAATTTTGTCGGGAGCGCCTCGCTTCAACTAAACAAACCCTAGGGCTTGTCGGAGCAGACGCCTCAAGACTCTTCGTGTTGATCCCGGGACCTTCTTGGCGGCGGCTTCGGGAGCTCACGAAAGTAGTCGCCAAGAACTAACTTTCTTCTTGTGGCTGCACAGATCCATCTTTGCCGACCAGAGCTTGTCGGGAAGCCCTCGCTTGTTGTCCGACTCGCTTGCCGCGGTCGCTGGCCCATCATCTGCTTCCTCTCTCGCTATATTAACGCAGCACTAACCACTTGATTGGTTGTCGCCAGATACAAAGAACAACTTCTCTTGTGGCTTAGGTGTGACAAGTACTGGAGTGGAGGATAAGTATCTCTTCAAGTCTTGTAGCGCGGCCTCCGCTTCTGGAGTCCATTTCATTGGACCTGCCTTTGTCAAAATTTTGAAAAACGGCAGGGCGCGGTCAGCAAACTTAGAGATGAACCTACTGAGAGCATCAACGCAGCCGGCAAGCCTTCGCACATCCTTGACGTGCTTTGGGGCTTCAATCTGCTCGATGGCCTTGATCTTGTCGGGATTGGCTTCGATCCCCCCCTGAGATACAAAGAATCTGAGAAGCTTGCCGGAAGGGACTCCAAACACACACTTCTCGGGGTTCAACTTGAGGTTGATCTTGTGCAGATTTGTGAAGGTTTCGTCCAAATCTTGGATCAAAGTCTCTTTGTCCTTGCTCTTGACCACTATGTCATCCATGTAAGCTTCTACATTTCTGTGTAGCTGTGGCTCAAAAGCATGACTGACTACTCTTGCAAACGTTGAACCAGCATTCTTAGTCCGGAAGGCATTCGACAAAGCAAGACGCGCTACATGGAGTAATGAATGCAGTTTTCTTCATCCTCTTCTTCGCCATGAAGATCCGATGATATCTTGAGTATGCATCCGTATGAGCAGATCACATCCCGCCGTGGAGTCGATAATCTGTCAATGCGCGGCAAGGGAAATGGATCTTTGGGACAAGCTTTATTAACATCCGTGAAGTCAATAAAGCTCCATTTCCCGCTCATTTTGCGCACGACTACTGGATTGGCTAACCACGCTGGATGGAGTACCTTTGACGAGGCCCGCCGCCCAACTTCTTGATCTCTTCTCGCAATGAACTTCTTATGCTCCACCGCTTGCTTCCCGACTCTCGCTTGACGGGCCGCAAGGAGGACAGACGACAAGGTGGTGCTCAATTATTTTCTCTCGAACACCGATGTCGATGGTTGCCATGCAAACACATCGACATTCGCCCGCAGAAAGCAACGAAAAGCGCTTCCTATTTAGGGTCAAGCGGCAATCGATGGTGAAGGTACCACCAGTGCCGCCCTCCTTGGTGGCCACTTTCTTGGTCTCCGTGAAGCTTATCTTTGCTTTCTTGCACTTGCCGGTGGAGCTCGATGGAAAAGGCCTCGACGGTAGCGCAGCACCAAGAGGTGCGCTTGCCGGAGTGGGCATCGAGCTACTCTTGCCGGACTTGGCCTTCTTCTTCTTCCCCGGAGCTTCAGCCGCAAGTGGGTTGTGCTCGCAGCAGCCATCGCTTCCCGTAGATCTTGTCGGTACGATAAGTGCATCCTTCTTGTCGCCTCGACAGAAATGACACTTATCGGACCGGCATCTTGAGCACATTGTAGGCATAGTGAGAGGCTGCCATGAACTTGGCAAGCGCCGACGGCCGAGTATCCCATTGTAGGGCAATGGGAAATCAGCAACGCCAAATGTGACTCTCTCGTCCTGAATTCAGCTCGCTGCCAAATGTCACCGGGTAAGGTGATCTTCCCTTGGGCTTGCTCCTTCCCGGTTAATTCCTTGAAAGGTACCAGTTTTTTCGAGTCATTGTCGGGATCCGGAGCTTTTTGAGCACCGCTGAAGAGATCAGATTTAGGCCGCCCCGCCAAACCAACATCTTTAGACCTTGAGGTTGCGGATGGTTGGCTAAACCAATATCGGCAAGCACCCGATCGCAGTGATGCGATCAGGGTGATCTCAACATCAAAGACGATGGGCGGCTGACCACTTCAGGCTTGCGCGATTCGACCGATGGTTCTCGGCTGCATTCACCTCCCGCACCCACTACTTGAGTTGGCGGCGCGAGGTGCAGAGAAGCACCGCCGCCAACGCACAAAACCTCCGTCGCTTCTGAAACTCTTGGTCGCCGGTCTCATCCTCATCCATCTCTGGCCATCTTCATCTTTGTCTTCATCTTTGTCTTCATCTTTGTCGCGCCACGGGAGGTTCTGGCTCCTGCCGCTGCTTGGCCTTGCCGCGCACCTCCCCAAGCGGATGATTTGCCGGATCCTCCGCCACCTTCCCGGCCTTCTCCTTGTCGCGACGCCATATTCAGCTTTCAGAGCTCGCCATCCGCTTCAACCTTCTTGCATGCTTGGAGGTCATGGCCCTTGGTGCGATGGATCTTGCAAGATTACTTGCCGGAGCCGCCCCGCTTGTCGGCGCGCCACCACAGCCTTTCACCGAGTCGCCAGTTTTTGTCCTTGTCGGGCGCCCGCTAAGCCGGGTCCGCTTCAACAACTAGCACATCCTTAGCTTTCTCTTTCGTTATTCCGCTTTCAGCCTTCTTCGCCGGAGGGGCGCCCTCACCGCCGATCCTCCGCTTCCTACATTCTCTCCGGGAGTTTCTCCTCTTCAGCCCGCAGGCGCACTTGTCGCCCGAGCATATAACTCGCCGACATCTTCGATCTTGCACATCACCATCTCCTCTCATCCCGCGTTACGCGACGTTTCGATGGAACGCGCTGATAACCGCGGTGGACGTTCGATGTTGCGCTGCACCTGGTTGAATCTCTCGTATGTACTTTGCGCAGGGTTCTCCTTCTTTCTCGCAAGCAAATGAAGATTGCTTTCTCGCCATGGGGCTTGTGGTCAGCCGTGAATGCGCCGACAAACCGATGGCACAGGTCCGCCCACGAAGAAATGGAGTTGTCCGCAAGTGCATGAGCCAAGATCCGACGCGGGCTTGAACACCGCCGAAGTATTGGTGAGGATCTTCGTCGCCGCGCTTCGCAGCCTCGCACCGCGATGGTGTAGACGCCGAGGAACTCGACGGATGTATCCTCGCCATCGCATTTCTCGGCACGCCCGCTTGAAGTTCTTGGTGCCGGGCCATCGACTTGCCGCAGCTCACGGTGAACGCAAGGCAACCTACCGTACGCACAAGTCGCTCGTTCCCCGGTGATGGATTCATGTACCTAGGTAGGGTCATAGGCCTGACCTAAACGCCCTACCCAAGGGTACTCACGAAGAGATCATCTTCCAACGACCAAAGAGGAATCCACTCGACCAGATCGAAGCACTCGACCATGGAAGACCCGCCGACCATGAAGACTCACTCACCACCTGAAGGTCAAGGCACTCGCAAAGGCAACGGTTTACTATTGAATAGACTTAATGATAGTTAAAGCGCTTATGAGGGCGCACAAGAACCCCGCTTAATGTACTTTAATCCCTCCATTATGTGAGCTGGCTGGGGTCCCGCGCACTCTATATAAGCCACCCCGCCCACGATAGAAGGGTTCAGATTCTTGTAATACTATACTCATAATCCACTGACCGCCTCAGGCCCGAGACGAGGGCTGTTACTTCCTCCGAGAAGGGCCCTGAACTCAGACATCCTTTTGTCTCCACAACTGCTCCATAGCTAGGACATCGCTCCTTAACCTACTCCCTACTTCTACCGCCGACTTAGAACCACGACAGCTACGCCCACCGTAAGTGTTTTAGCGATTTGTGGAGGAGTTGTTGCACTTCCGAGTACCTTCATCACGATGACTTCCGAGTTCTGAAAAGGGGTGCGAGATCCGCCCTTGGTTTCACTTTTGTCACCGACGACCAAGATGGCTCCAGGAGGCCCCTCTTGACATCGAGGCGCCCTCGTCTGCTGGGCGACGACTGCATGTGTCCGCTGGCGCTTTGTCGCGCAACCGCCGACCAGATTCGCCGACTTCGCTTGTCGCCGCCTCGTCTCCCACCAACAAGAACGCCTGGTCGGTCGAGGCTTCAGCGGTGGTGAGCACGCGGTGGCTCGCCAGACAGCCACCGCCAAGTCAGCGTAATCGAGCCCGACGAATCTCTACGGCCTGTCTGACCGGCGACCGGTTCAGAGAGACTGATCCGAAAGTGATAGCAGTGATCCAGCGGCGGAGATTCTCATGGTCGACGGCCTCGAGTCCTCCCTTGCTTTCGCCCACGGCGATGGAGCTGCCGGAGGAGGTGACCCTGCATGAACACGAGGAGTACCAGCCCGAGACACTGACTCTCTCCGAGAGAGGATCTTCGCCGCAGAATATGGATGCACTACATACTCCTATCATCGGAGAGACCCCGAGGCTCGTGGCCTTGAGGAAGCATCGCCATTAATGTACGAACGCACTCGGCTCGAGAATCTTTCAACGAAGCTCGACGATGCAGCGCTGCAACGACTTCGATTCAGCCGGCGCCGGCTCTTCCCGCCGACCAGGTATACCGCACGCCAATTCAGAATTTAGCAGCCGCAACTCGATTGCAGAGTCCATTCAGCCATCTCGCCGGAAGTCGGAAGAGGCTTGCAGCAGATCGAGATTTACTTCGAGCAGCAGTGATCGTAACTCAGTCAGCGTCGCAGCCAAGCTAACAGATTCACAACATCCGCCGCTGCTAACACCGCCCAAATACGGCTCACAACCCCAGACGCCCGGGCGGAAGGGCGCGATAACCGGGCGAGAGCAGCTCGGAGACCGATTCGACCGATGATAGGCGCCGAGTGCCCTTTCTCCGAGGGAAGGGTCATACGCCCCGCGCACAAGATGATGTAAGACAGCTTCAAGACGGGCGGCGGGTTCCAATGACCCTGTGGAACCGTGCTTTGATGCGCCGGGTCCATTATCGCAAGGCTTGGTCAACCGAACAGAGCCCATCGAGGAGGAATACCCGCATGTCAACTCCACTGATGATCTTCGCGGATGTGGAAAGCAAAAGTCGATCGAAAAGTCATCAACCGAAGTGAATATGGTTGCCCCGCTTAAGCCAAGTTATGTGAAGTGGTCCTGCACACCCATCACATTCGACCACCGATCACCCGACTCACATTGCCACCCCGGGCGGCAAGCGTTAGTGGTCGATCCAAATTGTCGGCTGCACTCGATCGACAAAAGTGCCGGCGGATGGTGGTAGGGCTGAATTTGTTGTATGCGGATACATTGAAAGGGATGGGCATTCCGATGTCCCGATTGAGCGCCAAAGAATATGAGTTTCCACGGAGTCATACCAGGAAGAAGGCCAACTCACTCGCCAAATAGCCCCGGACGGGTTTTTGGTGATTCCAAGCACTTCCGCAAAGAAAAGTCGACCTTTTGAGGTTGTGGATTTTCAGAGTGCATACCACGCCATTTTGGGAGGCTCCGCCACGCACGATTCATGGCTCGACCATGCTACGTGTACCTCAAACTGAAAATGCCAGACCCAAGGGAGTGATCACCGCCACCGCGATCGGAAGAAGGCGTAAGAGTGCTTTCGTAAGGGCTCAAGATTGCCGACTTCAAGTGACAGGGGTCGAATTCGACGAGTACATGCAAAACGCAGATCCGAAAGGATTTGCTAAAGTCTAAGAGGCCAGCCACAGAGTCTCGTGATTCAAGTCGCCCGTGAGACAAAGCCCGCCCATATTCATCCGACCGACCTCGGCGCAGCCCCGACTACATATCCACAACACTCGACTCAAATAGAAGAAGCGCCATCCGCCTCCGTGAGAACTGGACATTTTGCATGGAAGCCACCGACATGCCGTGTGTCCTGTGGAATCGGCTGAGCATCGCCACGAAGTCGACAAGACAGCTAAACCAATCAAAGAGCATTCGGCGTCCGCCGCCCGTAAGAGAAAGGCTATTGGTGAAGAAGTGGCTCGACCGCTGACGGCGGATTTATCCGAGAGATTTACCACCCGAGTGGCTCGCTAATGTCGCCATGGTCCCCAAGAAGGATAACTCACTCCGCATGTGCATTGATTTTAAGCATTAATCGGCCTGCCCGGCGATCATTTTTCTCCCCGCATCGATCAAATTGTTGACTCGACCGCTGGGTGTGAGAGATTGTCTTTCTAGATGCGTATTCCGGTATCATCGATCCGTCTCAGATGGACCCGACGAAATAAAAACAGCTTTCATCACTCCATTCGGTGCTTCGCTATATCACCATGCCATTCGCCTCAAGAACGCCGGAGCCACATTTATGCGAATGATTCAAGCGTCTTCACTCAAATCACCGGAATGTGGAAGCGATATGGATGATATCGCCGTTAAGTCGCGAAAAGGTTCCGACCTGCTCACGACCTCGCCAAACATTTGCCAACCTCCGAAGGTACGATATCAAGCTCAATCCGGCCAAGTGCACATTCGAGTTCCCGTGGAAAATTACTCGGTTTTCGCTCCGAACGAGGAATCGACGCTAACCCTGAGAAGATAGGCACTATTCTCCGAATGAAACGCCTGCGCGAAAGTGCACGACGCCCGGCTTATCGATGCTTGGCCGCTTTAAGTCGATTCATCTCACGACTCGTGAAAAGGCATTACCTCTTACCGATCGATGAAGAAGGCTGACAGTTCGAGTGGACTCGAAGTCGATGCAGCGCTTGCCGAGCTAAAAGCTCGCTTCCACCCAGCCGGTGCTTGTTGCTCCAATCAGCAAAGAGCCTCTCGTTGCTTTACATTGCAGCCATCGGACAAGTTGTCGGGCTTCAGACTTACGGTCGAAAGGAAGAGGAAGGAAAGCCTTCAAAGTTCAACGCCCGTGTATTATTTGTCCAAGTTTTGATTCCATCCAAGCAGAGATACCCTCATTATCGAAGCTTGTGTATGGTATATACATGACCACAAAGAAGGTTGCTCACTATTTCTCCGATCATTCTCACATACTGCCGACGACGCCCTTTATCGAGATCTTGCATAACAGAGACGCAACCGGTCGAGTGGCTAAGTGGGCGATTGAACTTCTTCCCTTGATATCAAATTCGAGGCAAAGAAAGCCATTAAGTCCCAGGCTATAGCGGATTTCTCGCCGAGTGGATTGAACAACAACAACCGATCGAAGTTCACTCGAGCATTGGACCATGTTCTTTGACGGCTCCAAGATGCTGAATGGTTCTGTGTCAGGTTGTTCTGGTTTCTGCAGGAGATAAGCTTAAGTATGTGCTCCAGATTCACTTCGATTCCTCCAACAATGAGGCAGAGTATGAGGCCCTTTTGTATGGATTACGATGGCCATCTCACTGGGCGTCCGTCACTCGATGGTTTATGGCGACTCAGATCCAAAGGTCAATCAAGTGATGAAGGAGGACGTGAGAAGCCCTGCTATGACCGGATAATGCAATGCAGTGAGGAAGCTGGAAAAGAAGTTTGAGGGGTTGGAGCTCCATCACATGCCCCGATCAAAAATCAAGCAGCATGATCCGCTAAAATAGGGTCCAAGAGGGAAGCCATTCCTAGTGGCGTGTTTTGGAACATATACACACTCGTCACCAAAGAAGATCCTTACATTGAGGAAGCTCCACAACCCAAGAGTGCCACAGACCGATCAAGTTGAGGTCCCGCAAGGGTCGACTTGGTCATGGAGGTTTTAGTAGTCACTCCCGATTGGACAATTCCATACATTGCGATATTCTCGAGAAAGGAACTCCCAGAGGATGAGGAGGAGGCTCGACAGATCGTCTCCGATCCAAAGCCTTTATCATATCAATGGGCAGATATAGAGAAAGCCTAACGAGTCGGACAAAAGTGCATAACGCCGTAAGAAGGTCGAGTCATTTCAATGATATCCACTGGGACCTGTGGTCACCATGCGCCCTTCCTGACCATTGTAGCCAAAGCATACCGAGCTGGATTTTACCGCCAAGAGCAAATGAGATGGCGAAGAAATAGTGGACAAATGCGGCGATGCCGCCTACTCCAAGATGTCACACAAGCTCGCCGCCAGTTTTGAAGACCATTCCGCCGTCTGCCTTTCGCAGTATGGGGTTGACATGATCGACCTTGCGAACGGTCGGAGCGGCTTCACGATGTAATCGTAGCAATGACAAGTTCACTAAGTGGATTGAGGCCAAGCCAATCAAAAGCTTGATGTCGGTATCGCTGTTTCCTTCATCGAAAGTTGACGCTCGATATGGAGTCCCGCACAAGATTATCACGGACAATGGGTCGAATTTTGACTCGAAGAATTCAAGGATTTCGCAACTCTCAAGGCATACGAGTCGACTACGCTTCACCGCCATCCACAATGAATGGACAGCGAACGGGCCAATGGATTGATCTCAAAGGTCCGAAGCCCCGCTTGATGCGAGATCTCAAGCATGCGGCTGGTGCTTGGGTCGATTTAACTTCCTTCGCTTTGGGGTCTCGCGGACCACGCCTAATCGGTCGATCGGTAGAACTCCTTTTTCCGGTCTATGGGGCGTAAGCAGTTTTACCGAAAGATCTCCTTCACAATGCTCCACTAATTGAACTTTATAATGAAGCGGTTGAACAAAGCGCCAGATGCAATCGACTCTCCGGAAGAAGAAAGGAAATGGCTTTGATCCGCCGACCATTTACCAAAGAAGACTTGCGCGCACTACCAGACGCTTTAAATGTGAGAGGTCGAGCCTTCCGTGAAGGGGATCTGGTCCTTCGGTGGATCAGCGAAGCAACATAAGCTTGCTCCTCCCGGGAAGGTCCTTCATCGTCACAAAGGTTCTCCACAATGGGGCATATCGCCTCTACAATGTCGAACATGATATCGATGAGCCCCGAGCTTGAATGCGGATCTGCTCCGCCTGCTTTACACTTAAAGTTTTCACCGGAAGAATTGTAATAAAGTACTCTTGTAGCTCACGAGCTTTGAAGTAATAGTGTCATAATTCCTTCATAATTTTTGTCACTTTTATTTTGGCGTCGAGTAAAATCTTCACTTCCCCAAAGGTGGCTTAGTCGCGAATCCGCTCCGCCTAAGTTTACAAATCCCACCGAGTGGTAAGCCGACTTCCACTGGGGCTTAGCTGCAGCCTGCTCGCCTAAGTTATTGAAATCCCACCGAGTGGTAAGCCGACTTCCACTGGGGCTTAGCTGCAGCCTGCTCGCCTAAGTTATTGAAAATCCCACCGAGTGGTGCCGACTTCCACTGGGGCTTAGCTGCAGCTCTGGGTGCTCGCCTAAGTTATTGAATCCCACCGAGTGGTGTCGACTTCCACTCGGGCTTAGCTGCAGCCTGCTCGCCTGGTTATTGAAAATCCCACCGAGTGGTAGGCCGACTTCCACTCGGGGCTTAGCTGCAGCCGATTGCTCGCCTAAGTTATTGAAAATCCCACCGAGTGGTGTCGGACTTCCACTGGGGGCTTAGCTGCAGCCTGCTCGCCTAAGTTATTGAATCCCACCGAGTGGTGCCGACTTCCACTGGGCTTAGCTGCAGTCCAAGGACTCGCCTAAGTATAAAGCATACTAGCAAGGAAAACGAGGCGCAGGTCGACTGCGACCCTCTTCTCCGAGCTTCGACACAAATACAACATGTCGACTGAGACCCTCTTCTCCGAGCTTCGACACAAATACAAAAGAAATCCTACCGAGTGGAGAGCAAACCTCCCACTCGGGGCTTAGCTGCAGCCCTGCTCGCCTAAGATAAAAGAAATCCTACCGAGTGGAGAGCAAACCTCCCACTGGGGCTTAGCTGCAGCCCAGTGCTCGCCTAAGATAAAGAATCCTACCGAGTGGAGAGCAAACCTCCCACTCGGGGCTTGGCTGCAGCCTGCTCGCTTAAGATAAAAGAAATCCTACCGAGTGGAGAGCAAACCTCCCACTCGGGGGCTTAGCTGCAGCCCAGTGCTCGCCTAAGATAAAAGAAATCCCACCGAGTGGAGAGCAAACCTCCCACTCGGGGGCTTAGCTGCAGCCCAGTGCTCGCCTAAGTTATTAAAATCCTACCGAGTGGTAAGCCAGACTTCCACTCGGAGGCTTAGCTGCAGCTCAGTGCTCGCCTAAGGAATAAGTCGACTGCAGTAAGCACTTCGCTGTCAACCTGCAAAGAGCAATTCAAGCCGAGAGCAATCATTTCCAGACATCCAATCTAAATTTAGGTCGACACCTAAAATAACCGAGAGTGCTCAGGCGCTAAGCCTGTTAAAGTTTTATCGGTTACAACTCCACTCGGCATTCCGAGGCAAATTTAAAGTCAAGGAAAGTTTTTTACCCCTCCTGTGGAGGGCTGGATGGAGCAACGAATTCATCAAGATCAATCCCGTCGGCAATCCGCGTGGCAGCAGCGATGAAAGTCTCCATGAAGGTCCTGAAGTCGTGCTTTTTGGTGTTGGCCACTCGGAGAGCCGCCAGCTTATCTTCTCGAGCTTCCTTGCAATGGACTCGCGCATTATTGTGGCAACGTCCGCACCACACCGAAATAAGATTTCTTCCACTCTTGCACTCGGTCAGGGACGGCGTTTCACCGAGTCATCAAGGACTCAAGGTCATGCTGAACTGTCTCCTTGGGCCAGAAAGGCCGAGTCGATGCGGACGAGCAACCTTCACCGGGCGAGATAATCCACAACAAAGAAGAACACGAGACTCCATCAAGATGTTCATAGCAGTTTCATCGCTCACCGGGAATTGGCAGGTCAAGGTTCGCCTCCACCTGACCGGTTTCTTCTTCAAAGTTGCGGCGTAACTCGCAGAGACAAAATCCCTAATCAGAGAACAGCTTGAGTGGGGAGAATTGGTCGAGTGAAGAAAGTTACCTTCGAGCTTAAGGAACAATTCCTTAGCGAGACCACCCAAGAAGCTTTCCACTGCTCCTCTTCCCAGCCGCTTGGAGGATCTTCTCGTCAGTTCTTCTTGTCGACTTCATTCGCCAAAGATCCTTGTTAGCAAAGTGGCTAGATCAGCCTTCAGATCGGCTGCTCTCCTGCTCGAGCTTGGCAACCGAGGCCAGTTTTTCATCGCAAGCTTGATCTTCTCGTGACAGCTCAAGCTCCTTCTTCCGTTGTGCTTCCTCACCTTGCCTCAGAATCGCAACAAAGTCAAACTTGAAGCAAGTGGGAAGAAGACAGAGTTGTCGAAATCTCACCAAACATACCTTTGGTCTCCTCCTTCGCTTTCGCAGATTTTCTTGCACCAGCTTAAGTCCAACTCGAGCTGAATATGCTTCGCCCAGCCAAAGATAGCGTGCCGCCAAGATCACAAGATTTCTACGAAGAGTCATTGCAAAAATATCGAGATAATTCACTTCCGAGTGAATGAAGAAGAATTAGGCGTTTAAGACTACAAATGAATGCAAGCATTCAACCGTAGTCTGGGATTACACCTGGGTGCACTCGCAGCGTCCCCCACCGGTCTTATTCACATATAATGCACCACCACCAAAGAAAAGAGCGAAATCGACCAATGACCAGCCATTCTTAGTAAGCCTAAGATAGAGTCGATCAACACCAACACAAAAAAAAAAAAACTCACCGACCATCAGCTTCTCAGATCAGAATCAATCGCCAGCAATGAATTACGCCTGGGATTACACCCAAGGGTGCACTCAGCATGCCCCCACCGGTTTCGTAAACACATTCATTCCATTCGGATACCGATCAAACATCTATTTAGTAAGTTTAAGACCGATCGCCAGCAATGACCTTAGCCTTGGGGATTACACCCAACCGGTGCACTCAGCGTGCCCCGCCAACACGGAGTTTTTTGCCAACACACCTAGTGGGTGATCGCTACGAATTCCGTAAAGAAAAGTTTCGATAGCATATCCTAATGGTAATGTGGTGGTCGACTAACTCAACATTGCTCAAGGGCGTAGCTGGCGTCGTAAGTCGCTTGGCTTGCTTTCGAGCGATCTTCACCGCTCCATCATGATCCTCGCTTGACGGATCGCTTCTTTAGCAAAGATCACCGGTCCTCCGGACGTGGTGCGTGGTGAAGATCAAGGTTGGCCAGCACTCGACGGCGTAGGCCGAGCACTAGTCAGCCGCATCGCAAGGTCACGGTCGTCGAGTGCCGCCCCTTCCGCCACGACGGTCTCGGGCGCCATCGCACCTTGGTCTTCTCTGCCACGCGTTGCCTTCCTGCTCCTCCTAGCCCTCGGTGGTTCTCATCCTCATCATCGCCGCTGTGAGAGTGATGATATTATCGGTTGGGGCTTCGTAAAAGAGTTAAAGTCGAAATCTTGAGTCACGACTAAGAGCAAGAATTAAGGATATAATACCAAGATTTGAAGTGGCGGCGCTCTTCCATCTCATGGTCGCTAACTTTAGCCGAGGTCTGAGAAGTCGCAGCATTGAAATTCCAAAGAATCAATCGACCAACTCATATATCAACCAGAGACAAAATTTGTGTAAAGCAAGAAGGCTTAAGCAATATGTTTACCCCGAGATGGTGGGGATGGACACCTTCATCTTTGGCAGAGGCTTGGTTGTCTCGGCGGAACTACCTTCGGCTGCTTCGCGCCTTCTCACCGGCACCGAGAAGCGGTCCGAGATGCTTTTATCGATCATGGCGAAGCCATGACTTTACCGCTGCTTCAGCCAAGGGTCATGCACAAGCTTTGACCGCCTTTCCAAGCGCGGTGGTGCGACTTCCTCCTCCTCATCCTCGCTGCCCTCGCTCGTCATCATCATCGCCGCCGCCGCCTCCTCGCCATCTGAATTCCACCTCCCGGCTCTCACCTCCACCGCTTCCTCCTCGCCGAATCTGGCCCGCTGGCATTGAGTATAGCTCGTGAGGGCCGGAAGTATCAAAGCAGAGTTCAACACTGCCATGTACACACTCGACATACATGCAATGTAAAATAGAACAAGTGTACCTTGTCTCGAACATTGTCACGATTAAACGGAGAAATCCTCCGGGATCCGCGAGGATTGTCCTTGTTTCCGTGATCGAGGTCATCCATCTTTCCACTACGCATCGCCGATCGCCTCCGGTGGACGCGAAGTTTCGCCTTCGTGCCGCAATACAACCACATACAATGACTCGAACTCAAGGGGCTGGATTCATTCAAGAAAAACCTCCAGAGGTCCATGCCACCACTCCGTCCCTAACCAGCTGCACCACTCGGTCCATCAGCATCTTCACTTCAGCCCTTTCTTCAGGGACAACCTTCAGAGAGGAGGGCCTGTTCACTCGACTCATGGTGAATTCTGGGAGACCGGTCGACGCCCCGGCGCCGCCTCGCTCGGCAAGAGAACCAGTGTCGATTGCCAACCCCTAACCGACTCAGAAAATGCATAGCTGGAAAGTGCTTTTGTTCCTCAACTGACTCCTAAACCACCACACATCTCGACTACTTGGGTCTTCTCGTCACAGGGCTTGCTTTCTTCACACCGAGAGCGACATGTGAAGATGTACTTGAACAAGCCCCCAGGCGGTCGACAGCCCAGAAGTTCTCGCACATAGATACAAACGCTGCAAGGTATGCGATGGAGTTTGAGGAAATGGTGGAGCTGGGCTCAAGAAATTCAGAAAACCTCGAAAGAATACACTCGTGGCAACGAAAAACCTCGGTCGACATGGGTGGCCAAAAGCACGCACTCACCCTCTTCCGGTTGAGGCTGCCACTCTCGCCGTGGAGTCTCGCGGCGCTAGGAGGAATCAATCCGTCATGGCCATATCAAGGAGATCCTTCTCTCGATCGCCGACCGATCCAGCCTCCTCGACCCAGCCTTCGCAGCTTGATCTCGACGAAGAACCACCGCGACCGTGGATCTCCCTTCGCTTTCTCGCCGCCGACGCTTTCTCCGCCACCGACGCTTTCTTCAAAGCTCCAGATCGCCGTCTTCTTTTGCCCATGGCGCCGGCGAATGCGCAAGGGAAAGATGACAAGGGAGCAGCAGCGGAGGTGGAGAGCAGAGACGGAGAGAACGGAGGAGGAAGAACAAGGTACTGTGCACGGGCCTCCGTGAGTTACATTTATAGCATCCCTTCCGAGTGGATGACAGGTGGACCCAAGCAATCCAATCATATCCCGAGCAGCCGCACTTGCGCGATACGTGGCGGGAGAAAGCGCGCGAAATCGAGGCGCCTCGTTACGCCCCATCCAAGCGCCAGCCTGTTCCGCTTTCTGCTTCCCCAAATTTCAGATTCCGCGAGATCCGCTGAGCGACGGATCAGATCACAAATGCGAGATCTCCTGCGATTCGTTACTCAAGTATAGCAAAGAAAGTCACTTTCGGTGAAGGACAAGAATGGATCAAGTCGATCAAGGAAAGTTTCTTGTTATCAACAAAGAAGATCTTGATCCAAGACAACACGTAGCTGAATGCAAAAGCAGCCGGAAACAACGCCAACTCCTCCTTCACTCAAGCCTCAATCCATTCGGGGCTAATGATGGATTCATGTACCTAGGTAGGGTCATAGGCCTGACCTAAACGCCCTACCCAAGGGTACTCACAGAAGAGATCATCTTCCAAATGACCAAAGAGGAATCCACTCGACCAGATCGAAGCACTCGACCATGGAAGACCCGCCGACCATGAAGACTCACCACCACCGTAAGGTCAAGGCACTCCGCAAAGGCAACGGTTTACTATTGAATAGACTTAATGATAGTTAAAGCGCCTTATGAGGGCGCTACAAGAACCCCCGGCTTAATGTACTTTAATCCTCCATTATGTGAGCTGGCTGGGGTCCCGCGCACTCTATATAAGCCACCCCGCCCCACGATAGAAGGGTTCAGATTCTTGTAATACTCATACTCATAATCCACTCGACCGCCTCAGGGCTCCGAGACGTAGGGCTATTACTTCCTCCGAGAAGGGCCTGAACTCGTACATCCTTTGTCTCCACAACTGCTCCATAGCTAGGACATCGCCTCTCCTTAACCTACCCCTACTTCTACTGTCAGACTTAGAACCACGACACCTGGCGCATGCATATCGACAGTGGGCCCAGCGCTGGTCGATCGACGTCGCGCTTCTCTCCGACGCCGATGCGAAAAGGCGTCTTCGATGTCGCCGTTTTGGAGAACTTGGTGTTGATCGCGGCGAGCTCGCGGGTCCGACGATGCAGTGGAGTCGGTGTCGATGTTGGCCCGGCGAGTCGGCGATCTTGGCCTTCGGGGCGGGGAGTGCATGGTAGTGGCACCCCCAGCGGTCTTGTCGGCATCGGCTTGCGCCTGGGCGTCTTGCCGGGGCTTCGATGTGCTCGGTTGCCGGGGCTTGTCGGCGTTGGCGAAGCCGACGAGGCTCTGAATGGTCATCCTCCAGTCGTCAATCTTGTCTGGCGCTGGAGGGTAATCTAGAAGCAGCTGGGCTCGGGCTAGTGCTTCCTCTGAAGTCTTCGGCGGCGGTGGCGAGCGGCGCGAGGTGCGGGATATGCTCAGACTTCTAACAGTGTTGGAAGGAGCAACATCTCGCCCAGGTGACCGTACTACGCTCGTGCCAGCGTGTTGGCGTGTATGTTGGCCTTGAGCGTCCCGCGACCCGCCGGCTTGGCCTTGTTCCAACGCGAGCACGGTGCTAGGAGCGCCGTGGCGTTGTCGATCTTGCCCCTCCTGGGAGGGGTGCGGTGGATGTGTACAGACGCAAGCTTGCGGGGCTTGTCCTTGACCTGGTGACGACGCGAGTCCCACCGCCGGGCGCCCGCTCCGCCGGGCGCCCACCCCACCGCCCGCTTGCTCGTGGCGTAGGATAGTCGCGACGGAGCGCCACCTCAAGTCTTCTTCTTCGTGGCATGTCGATGAAGATGTTGATGTAGTGCGCGTGGAGACCGGATCAGGTTCGCACAAACTCGACGCCCCCTACCTGGCGCGCCAAAGATGTCGTGGTTGGGGGACGAGCACCTATGGGGCAGGGGCCCCTTCTCAGTCCGGCAGGGAGCGGAGGGCGCACGAAGAGCAGATCGAGGCCGAAGTGCTGGGATTTTACCTACCGGAGCTCTCCGGAGAGATAAAACTCCTCTCGCTGCTTTGTGTTTCTATTCTGTTCTTGCTCGAAAGCGTGGGTATGCTGTGGTCTCGAATGAGTCGAACCTCCTCTACGCAAGCACGGGCCTCCTTTTTATTGTCTAAAGGGGTCACCGACAGTGGCAACGCAGAGAGGGGTAGAAAGGTAAAACGCGGGTTGGTACAATCGCTATCTACAAGATGCCCTACCTAACTCGACGGGGGACAAGAGCATTTAATGCCCGTCCGTCGCCGAACAAAGGCAGAAACGACCGTTAGGGGCGCCACCGATCGCCACGATGGCCTCCTAGTCACCTTCGCCGCCACTCGCACCGCTAGGCTGCACACTACACTCCACGTGCCGTGAATGATCCTGTGGCTACACGCCGTCGGGTGAGCCGGAGCATGGGCGCAGAGTGGTGGCCGCCATGCAAGTGCCTTGCTGCGTATTCGTTTTGTCGCACCCGCAAGCTTGCCGCTTGTCGGGTCTTGCCGGACACGCGTGCGCCGCGCAGAGTCTTCTGGTGCCTTGGTTATTCTTCCGCAAGCTCCTCTTGCCGGTCTTATCCTTCCCGCAAGCTCCTCTTGCCGGGCCTTGTCTTCAAAGTTAACACTTTGTTCTTGAATGGCAGTAAATGGGAATGACGAAGGGTCTTGGCGGGCGTCCGGCAAGCCTTGCCGCGGGACGCTACGAATGCCCGTGCACAAGTTCGGGGTACTAAGGTACCCCTACTTTAGTACACTGACAAAGGATCTGTTCAATGGTGAAACCGAACCCCGAAAACGCCCGTGTACGAGGAGCGGTGAGGAAATAGACAAGCTGTTGAAAAATTGGAAAGACTGCCCACTGCCGGGAAAGAAGCAAAAGGCGCCAGAGCCGGGAAAGAAGCGAAAGGCGCCAGAGCTGTCGCTGAAGGTATGGAAAACGAGGTCTGCTCGACTTGCCGTCTTCGAAGATCCACCGTGTGCCTCACAGCCTTGATGTCATGCATATCACAAAGAACGTGTCGAGTCCGCTGGTACCGCTCAACATGCCAGAGGACCAAAGATGGGCCGAAAGCAAGGGCAAACTTGAAATCAATGGGCATCGTGCAGAGCTTCACGCTAATGATGATGATGATGATGAGGCGAAGCAGACACGTAAAGTCGTCGCAAAGGCAAAAAGGCCAAGAAGACCGGAAATGACTACCCTCCCGCGGCTTCACTCTAAGTCGAGGAGATCGAGCAGTTTTTCACCGCCTCCTAGGAGTAAAACTTCCTTACGGTTACACGGGAAGATAAGCAGATACCTAGACCCAATGAAGCGAAGTTCATGGATGAAGTCTCATGATCACACCGCTGATGACGCAGATACTTCCAGTTGTAATCAGGATCATGGACGGCACGTCCTGTGAAACGCTATTTGGCCTATGCAACTTTTTCGACGCCATCTCTAAGTCGATTGGCGTGAGGCAACTAAGAAGGCTACAGAAGAGATCGTGGTGATACTATGCGAGCTTGAGATGTACTTCCCGCCCGCATTCTTCGACGTTATGGTGCATCTGCTGGTCCATATAGTGGAGGATATCATCCAACTCGGGCTGATGTTCCTGCACAGCATGATGCCGTTCGAAAGGATGAATGGTGTCATCAAAGGATACGTTTGCAACATGTCACGTCCAGAGGGAAGTATAGCCAGGGGCTTTCTGACCGAAGAGTGCATCTCCTAGAGCACGAATTATCTAGGCATCAAGAACCCCGTTGGTCTGCCCGTCAACAGGCACCTCGGCAGGCTCGCTGGATCGGGTCATCGTGAGGGTTGCCACGAAATGCATGTCGACTTAGAGGGTCTACTCGCCGACTTTGAAAGAGCAAACCTAGTCGCGCTACAACACATAGACTGGGCGGAGACGAGGAACTTTGTATGAACCCCGACGCCCCGACGCCGCCCTCTCCTCTCCCGACGCCGCCGCCCCGCCGCCCCTCCTCCCCTCCGATCTTATTTTGTTGGTAAGCCTAGTTGTTTGTGACTTCACATGCCGGATTATCCTGAGGTTTCAGACTAAAGACACCGCCACCGAACCGTAACCCTTTGAGGGACACTCACCTCGTAGTTTAGCATTCACCATCATTTTGCAGTACATTCTTTTGCAATAAGTTAGATAGTTAAAAATCAGTACTTCTCAATTAAGGTCAACAGAGCCTTTTGTTCTGATTTTTTGTTCCACCAATTGCTGCTAGGAGTAGGGTTAGCAGATGATGCAAAACCTGTTGTGGGTGACTACGTATGCGTGGACTACAACTGACAGAGCAGTGGCCTAAATAATACAAACTCCAGATGGTTATTGCTGCACAAGTTTCCATTTGGAGTTTCGAGACCTTTGAGTTAAAATGTAGTTATTATGTTAACTTGTTCAGTTACACGATCCAACATTTTGTACCAATAAATAAGATTAGTTGTTCATGTTTTTTGCCAATCTCCGACTATTCTGTCTCATGCATGCCAAAATTATCTGTACCATACCCACACAAATCTGAGTTCACATAAGACAAGTTTCAAACAGCAGCAATAGGCAAGAAGTCACAAACAACAGCATCAATTTTGCTTTTGTGTATACTAATGTTGTATGCACAATATTTCTGATCCATCTCCGTGAGATGTGATATTCACTGTCGGTAGTTGTAATAATCAAATACGAGTTTGTCATTATGCCTTGACTTAGCACCTGATCAGAGAGTAAATGGATGTGTGCCCTAAAACTAGAGTAGACATCTGCTGTTGTTTGGACACCTGAACAGGAGTTGCCCCAAAATTTTAGTCTACTCATCTTCACCATCCCTTGTGAACTTGCTGGTTGTTTTGTGTGCATGGAACATTCGAATATCTTACCCTCTTTGGACAACTTGACTTCGTTGGTGTTGGTCATGCCGTCTTTTTGTCTAGACTATTGGCAACATGTCTGGTTATTTTTGTTTTTGATGTACTAATTCTGTAATTTGCATGGAGCTATGCCGCTTGATACAAATATCTTAGACTCTTAGGACAACCTCGACTTTGTTGATGTTGGTCACACATGTGCTGTTTAGACTGTTTATATGGGGCCCTGATTTTATCATGAAGAAAGAATAGATAGTGTGGGTCCGACCTTGTTTAATTTCTACAACTCTTGTATATGATATTCTTTGGTGTGTATTGCATTCTCATCGTGGTTTTGATCACGTAATAAGGAAAGGGCGATCAAGTACCCACGCAGCAGCATGTAAGTATTTGCCCACTTTGCGTATGGAAGCCAAAGCTAAAGAGAAGAAGCCACGTGGAAGGTGATTCTTGGTCATGTTTTTTTAAAAGCAATCCTTGGTTATGTTAGTGCCACTATATAGTACTTTACTATGAACACCCATCTTGGATGACCAATAGAAATTGCAGCCACATGTGCACCGATCTAATTTGAAACATCAATGAAAATTGAAAAAAATTACTCTTAATTTGCTCTTAATTTTGTGGTTTGCAAGCTAGACTTTGCTCTGAATTTTGTGAATGCCTAATTAGGGTGCATTTCTGATAAACAAGAAAAGATAGCTTTGCGTTGACTTTCTTCCACATTTGTGTTCTTGCTAGGGACTGTTTAAAATGTTGGGATCAGTTTTGGAGACTGACCGACAATTTAGTACTGCTGGTGCATTTCCTTTAGTCTTAGATCATAAACTACTTTTATGTAACATAAATAGATGATCTCAAATCACCATAGTACTGTGGAAATGGTTTAATGCTACTTCTGGCGTTCTTACTTCAACATCTGTATGCCCATGCAATGATTTGCTTTGAGCCTAGTTCTCCTATCATTAAACTTTGTCCAAAATGTTGAATGATACTGCTTGGAGATGCATATATTGTTTCACCTCTTCACATGCCAATGTATTTTCCATGTTGTGATGGAGGCCTTTTTTGCCTTGTCCACCCGATAGGCCCTTGAGTTTGCTGGAATGTCGATTAACTTCCGCTCCAAAGAATTGGTATTTATATGTCCTATTTTCAGCAAAGGTCATGCTGAAATTTTCGTGAATTTTAGCATGACTTTGCTAAAAATAGGACATATGGGGTACTTGTGACTAATGATGAAAGCTTAGGCTTTTAGGGTGCCTCAAGGCAAAAACCCTCAATGATAAAAGCTTAGCTTTTAGGATGCCTCGGTGTCGACAAACCCTAAACAATAACCAACTTTTTGACCAAACTTTGTTCCTATTTAGAGAGAAACATGGCCAACAACGATGAGGCCGGGGTTCAAGGCAAGGCATTCTCGAGCTGTCACAGAGATGGAGGACCAACCTCGCCAGTATGAGGACGCTGCCTTCCCCAATCGATCCCGAGACCACCGATGGTACCGCCGAGGATGACCCCACCGATGCCACCACCGATGGTGCCGAGGATGCCACCATCGATGATGGCGGCGCGCGACGATGGCAGCCAACCAAGAGGCAACGGAAGGACTGCACCCGATCGTGCTCCTCACCTCAAGGAGGAAGTTACTGAAGTGGACTCCAACGGGAATCCTACGGCGCCCGAACGAATAGTCAAGGGGTACTCGCTTCAACTCGGGTGCATTCTCCGGAGCACCGTCTCGATCAACACCGAGAACCTGAGGCATCCTGACCGAGGGAATTTGCGCAACCTCCTCTTCAGGAAGCTGCACGAACGATACAAGTTCCCCACTGAATTTGCAAACACAAGCCTCAAAGGGAATAAAGTGAACAATGCTGCCCCCACAAAGATGAGCAAGGCCATGTCTACTTGGAAAAGCAATGTGAAGAGAATGATCGAGAAAGGTGAGAGTTATGAGAAGATCAAGGAGAAAAGTCCTTCGATCACCGAAGATGACTACAACGACTTCAAGATCGATTGCTCGAGCACCGCAAACTCCCAATCAAGTGAGTGGGGGAAACAAATGCGGGAGCTAAACATTGGGGAACACACACTCGGTCCCGGCGGTTACAGAGTGGCGGAGCCTATATGGGACAAGGAGGAGGCGGACCATGCCGAGCAACGCCTACCGCCCCTCTTCGATAAATACGGTGACAAGGCATCAGAACTTTGTCGTGGCCCGCACAAGAAGGACCCGAAACAAAGGAGCTTACCACGGATCCAAGACCGTGAAGCTTGAGCTTGTTATGGTAAGGAATACACCTCCGCGTAATTAGCTCCATATGGTTGCATTCTAATTAATGAAGCCAAATTTCTAAATGGTTCACATTCCTTCCGCAGGCGACTGAAAGCAGTAGCGCGGGGTCGACTAAGAGCAACCCTTGGGACACCACTCTAAATAGGGCGTTGAATGTAATGAAGAACAAGGATAAGCTCAAGAAGTCGACGCCACCTGGTCGTATGGCCGCAAAGGCTTGTCGACAAAATGGGGTCATACTATACCGCTGGTGTGCGGAAGGAGAAAAAGACCAGCTCGAAAGCCAGCGCGAGGTTCAAGAACTCAAGGCACAGTGGCGCGGATTCCGGAGATTGTCCAAGAGCAAGTGGAAAACGACTCGGAGCGACGATCACCGCCATTGTGCCTACCTTGATCTCGGGTTGAGTGCGTGGATTGCGGCGCCAATGTGGCCGCCCGATTCCTAGCTTCACGGCCAGCAACTCGATAATGCGATGGCGGGTTATTGGTGCCCGCGGAGGCGGCATTGGTGTCTCCGACGCCGCACGGAGCTTAATGCACCGGTGTACGCCGCCGGCACTCTCGCAGCAAGCGGCTCCTCCGTCAATCGCACGCGCCGCCGCTGGCGGTGCTCGACATTAGCCGAACTCGACGCCATCATCACGGTAATTAACTAAGCTCTCTCGCCGAGGACTTCATCTCCTTGCTTTGATCGGGCATCCTCGACGCCCTACATGTGTACGCAGGGCGCCGCCGACGCCTGCACTCTCCTCGCACTTCGTGAACAACGAGTTGGTCGATGTCGCCAAGGGCAAAATCGTTCAACCGGGCAAACCCTTGTTCCACGGTACCCAGATGCCACCCAACTTGTTTAGGGTTCAACTGGTTTGGGTGCTGCCAGGCTGCGACGAGTTGTTACCTCCGATTCGACCCATCGAGGCCGACGATGATGACGTGATGACCTCGCCACCGCTCGAAGCTTCGCTGGCCGAAGAGCCAGATTCGCTTGGGGCGGGGACACCACCCCAAAGACAACACCGCCACTCGTGCCGGCGCCAAGTCGGCCCCATGGCAAGACCGTCGCAACGGTGCTGGACATCCCTATGCCACTGGATCCAAACATGCATATGGCACAGATCGTAACGACGACGACGACGATACATTTGGCAACGCCGATCAAGACTTTGCCGATCATGGGTACGATGGCGACTTCATGGGGCCTCCTTCAAGAATCCAACCCAACAAAAGACGGTGCGATCTAGCTGGTACCGCTGGAGAAGCCAAGTTGCAACAGCGCCGTCCGGGCGCTCAGCTCTCGAGACGCCCACCGCCGACTTCACCGAGCCTCGATAGGCGAGGTGCGAAATATTATCAGCCCCAACACACTCAAGAAGGCGGTCTGTGAGCGTAACTCGTCCCATTACAGAGAAGAAGAAGGCACGCAAAGAAAGACTAAGAAGGGTGCGAGCCAGCCGCACCGAGTACGATCCGTGCTTAGGACGGGCCACCTTCACCTAAGGATATCTCGAGGAGGGTGCATGTGGCGGTAGGGTGATGCTACCGACAAATATGCTCAATGCTGCAACCGTGCTATGCGGAGTCTGCATGATGTTGTTCTTTCTTTGGAGAAGCGGCGCCTCGAGAGAAGGATGTGGCATACCCGGTTTTCGCGCCAAGGTGCCAGAGGGCAAGGGCTTTGTGGATAACTCCATCGGGCGACGATCTCCGCAGTTTGATGACATCCACGCTATGTTGAACCTTCATCCGCTGCACTACACCTTCGCTCGCTATTTTCGCTGAGTATGGAGATGCGAATCATTCGCGATAAGACCCCGACATCGTGATAGTCGACTTCTTCTACATGCGTGCAAGATCTTGGGCAGCGCTGGGACCGATAAGTCGCGAAGTTCTTACCTCGAAGGCGCTATTCGCAAACCAAGATAAGGATAACTTCCTCGCCCTTACTTTCCCGAGTAAGTCCTCCCTCAACCGCCCGTAACATATGAATTCTTAGATTTCGATTGTTTTTCTTTCAACATTCCGTGTTTTCTGCAGGACACACATTGCACGCCATCCTCCTAAGCCCCAAATATTCCATGGCCACGATTTCGACCCGGACCGTCAATTGACGAGACTACACAAATGTCAAGAAGGTTCTTGATGATGTTCTCCCGCTACACCAAATCTGGAGGCACCTTCACCAAGCCTATTCGTAAGTACAGCAAGCACGTGTTCTCCCACAATACGACGCTCGCTGGCCAAGCAGTCACCGGGCGGTCGAAGGGTGCCTACTACGCCATCCATCACATGCGGGCGATCGTGACGGACCATCATCAACTTCGCCACCGAGTAAACTCAAAGATTGGGCAAAGAGCATGTCGGCAATCTAGGACGCGGACCTCCGACAAGAATTCTTTCGTGATCCAAATGAGTTTGCGGAAATCATCCATCAAGATGTCCTTCGCACTGGGCAGTTCTACCTCAACGATCAACCGTCCAACAAAGACATCGACACAATGCTACAAATGCAGTCGACAACGACCGTTATTTCATGACTCCCACGATAGACGGCGGCTTCATCCACGCCCGTCCCTTGAGTCGAGTCGAAGCAGTGATGCTGTGTCTAGTTCTCAAACATCGATTTGCTCATGTTGTAATTAAACTTTAATGAACTTGTAGTATGTCTCTTTGGTTTCGAGAGTCGTTCAACTTAGATGTAATCGATGCTATTAATGTCTTGCTTTTCTCTTCCGATCGTTCTGTTGCATACTTATATACTCCCTCCATTCCAATATCTAAGGTGTATTATTTTCAGCACGTTAACCAAGGCACATAATTATGTACTATTTAGGACGAAATTACCCTTGTCTAATTCATAGATTAGCGGCAATAAATCATTTAGGCTAGGAAAAGAAGAGATACACACAATCAGGAGAGAGATATTTTCCTTTTGTTTCTCTACAAGGAGAGATACATGCAATCAGGGGATAGATACTTTCCTTTATCTGGAGGGCCAAGATCGGAATTACGAGGAATTAGAACAAATGCACCTTACATTGTGGAATTTTATCAAAAAACAAATACACCTTATATAAAGGAACGGAGTATTGCTTATGTATTGTCTGTGAATTGGTAGTAACGTTTCGTTTGGCTAGTGCATAGCGATGCCGTGGTATGTCGTGTACAAGGGTAAGGTTCCCAGATTCTACGACGACTGGGAGGAGTGTCGGAGACAGGTTCACCGATTCAGCGGTAACAGCTACAAAGGGTACACCACTAGGGCCGAGGCCGATCTAGATACGCCCGCTATCTAGCGGAGAGGGAGGAGCGTTGAGGAACCGGATGAAGACGAAGTTTCATCGTGATGATGCTCATCATGATGACCGCAGCTCTTCTATGTGATGGTAGTTTAGATGATCGACATCGACTTGTAATGTGAAGACAAACTCGCTACTCGCGGTCTCGAGACTTGTAATATAATGTTCTATCTTTGTTCGGTCTTTTCAATTCGGAGACTAATATGATGAATTGTATTCGAGACTAATATGATGAATTGTATTCAAAGACTAATCTTCTATTGTATTCGATGAATCTGTTGTTGATGTGTGCTGTCTATATTTTGTCCAATTATACATTTTGTAACCTGTGCAAAAACAGAAAATAAAAAATAAAAACCTAATATTCATACTAATGGCGATCACATCACAAAGGCGCCATTAGTATGACAAAGTATACTAATGGCGATCATTAAACAAAGGCGCCATTAGTATGCCGAGGTTACTAGTGGCGATCTTGTTGCAGTGCACCATTACTATGCTAGAGCACTGGTATACATGGCCCCGGAGGCATACTAATGGCGACTTCAGATACACCATCAAGATCGAGGTGCGCCATTAGTATACCAGATACTAATGGCGCACCAGTGGTGCACCATTAGTAAAATATACTAATGGCGTGGCACTAATGGCGCACCACTAATGCGCCATTAATGGCCAAATTAGGTGTGCCATTAGTAGGCCTTTTCCTAGTAGTGCTACGTGCATGCATGCGGGCTAGTTGGACATGTCGTGCATGCATAACAGGCTTCTGTTGTTGCGACGCGCGCACGGCCCAATTATAACCACGACCCAACGGGCTAACCACGGCACCGTCCGCCGCGACCCTACTCATCAGGTCCAACAGGTGACACAGTCAGCGCAGCCCCACTCGTCAGAGTTAACGGTCAAAGCACTTACCTGACGGCATCGATCATTTGTGACTAGTTCTGAGGGTTTCGGACAAGGGAGTGGGGAAAAGTGATCAAAAGTTAAGAGCGTGGGGATGAATGAGTATGGCTAAGGAACTAGGGGCACAGAAATAAAAATCCCTTATACTAAAGGGACTAACTATTGTACTAGCAGGCTATTAGGTTGGTTCTAGATGATGTATCAACTTCGTATAGCCGGATTTGGCTATACTATTAACCATGCTCTAAGTGTGGTGTGAGTGGGACTAAAGTTTAGTCCCATACTGCTAGGTGGGTGTGAGTTGCACCACTTTATAATGTGATATATTCTAGAATTTGCATGAGCATGATAATAGGAAACCTACACGCGCGCTCTTCGGGAATGAGCCTGTCTAAGGACAAAAGCTACCCATGTGATCTATATTTTTGTTGGTCGGAAAATTTATTTTAAGTCATTAATTAATAATTAATGAACGCCTTAATTACTTAGTTTTTTTAGACAAACCTTGGTGGGGCTATTATTGACTTGGACATCGGGTTTGGGGGCCAAAGGCCTACTATTATACTTGGTCTTACTCGCACGACCGACCTGACATGCTCTACCCTAGCCGCTGCTGTATCATATGGTTTCGCACCATTCCAGATCTTAGCGCCACCACACAATTCTTCTCCAGCCCTCCTTCCGGTGTGCACCGCGAGAAGGGACAGCAGTCCTCCAAACCCCGCCATTCGTGATCTTGTACGGGAGAGGGGCAATCAGGTTTTTGGGGAGCACACTCCAGTGACTGCTGCCAGCGATGACTTCCTCAACGACAGCCTTCTTCCCCGACCTCGGTAACCTCTTCATCAACGACATGAGTGACAACATCAACCACAGCGGTTCCGCTCCCGCTGTACAGTATGTGATTCTGTCCTCCTCGTTTAGTCCGCATCATTACTTTGATCTTTGCAATTGTCGTCATGATCTATTTACTGTTGATTCAGATTGAATCTCATAGTAAATTGCTCATATATTCAACAATTCAATCCAAAAACCTGATTATAGGCAATTTACTATGGCTGGTTTTGCCACGCTTTTGAAGCCGCCTACTTTTAAGGGGGTGGAATATAACAGGTGGCGCACAAGAGCAGTATATTGGTTTCAGATCACGTACTGCTATGACACCACTAAGGATAAGCCTGAGGGCGATCTTAATCCTACACAGTAGGAAGCTTTTGAGAACATGGATACCCTCTTCAAAGCCACCCTGCTGAGTGTTCTTGACAATTCCATTGTGGATTCATATATGTTGTTAGACAGCGGCAAAGACATGTGGGCTGCGCTTGAGGCCATGTTTGGGGCCTCGGGCGCTGGCAATGAGTTGTACGTCATGGAGCAATTCTGTGACTACAAGATGACTGATGAGTGGTCTGTTGTTCAGCAGACTCATGAGATACAATCACTCTCTAAGGAACTTGAGTACTTTAAGTCTGTGTTGCCGGACAAATTTGTTGCTGGGACCATCACTGCCAAGCTTCCACCTTCGTGGAACGATTTTGCTACTTCTCTGAGAAACAAGAGACATGAGTTTTCTATTTTGGATCTCATTAGCACTCTTGATTTTGAAGAGAAGGCGAGAGCAAAAGACACACGTGCTCGGGTCACCGAGGAAGCTTCTAGTGCCCACATGGTACATGAGAAGAACTTCCAGCCTAACCAGCCCCAAAACAACAAGAACAAATCTCAGGGGAAAGGCAAGTTTGATGCAAAGAACAAGCCGTCACATTCTACTAGCTTTAAGAAGAATTCTCATTACGGGAAGGGATACAAACCTCAATTTTGGTAGCACCGCACAAAATTTATATGGCTGCATCTAAGTGCTCTTATCAAACCTCATGGTGCTCTAGGTATTCCTACATTCGTAACTAGGTACAATGACCACTGCAGGAGGAAATAAGCTTATTCGTACGTTGACTTGTTGATTGCAGTGCGGAACGATCCTGTCATGTGTGGAGGAGCAAACAAACAGTGCATCCGAAGGTGGAAATCAACCAAGGACTTCTGAAATTATATACAATCTTCCTTAGGCAGGCCATTATCCCCTTCGTCCAGATGATCGTGTTTTGTCATGCTGAGCTATTGAAATGTGCTACTGTTTTGCAACACCATTTAAATATAGCTATTGTTTTATTATCTTTTCATATTCAGGACAATGAAGATGATTTCAGGGGAACTGCACAATATGGACTCATGTTGAGTCATCTCTATTGCCTCATGTATTTGCTGCAAATGTGTCAGCATCAATTGCAAGATGAGGTAGCTAGCTAGCTGTGGAGTTGCCAACATGCTCAAAGTGCTCGCAACATTGAGAAGAAACAAGCATGCCCAGGAAATTAATGCGTGCGCAGGGAGGCCCTTTGCTCAGAGAAGCATCAACCGATTTTCTTTATTTCCACACCTTCTCACAGCTTTGTATTGGTTATAGTATGGTAAATCATTGAGATGCATAAACATGCTGAACTTTTGTTCTTCTAAATGTTAGTATGCATACTGTATCTTCTGAAGCTTAGTTTAATTGAATGTCGGCATCCAGTACCGCATCCTCTAATTTGGTGGATACCAAGTAGAAAAAGGATACCGATGAGTAGCCATAAGCTGGAGGCATCTTTTTTTCGAATGGGCAATAAGCTGGAAAGTGTCTCGGGCTGCCTCTAGCACAAAGACCTCCAGTACGAAACACGGGCAGCCGACTGGGCCAATACAAAAGCCTATCCATCTTAAAGCCCATTTGTTTTTTTTGCGAGGAGAAGCCCATATTTCTTGAAGAAGGGGCGATCCCAGAGAAACCCTCCTTCCTCATCGCTTCCACTTATACTCCCTCCGTCTGGGTTTATTAGGCCCATGACCCAATTGCTAAGACCAAGAAGATGCACACAGAGAAAATAAATCTCCTTCATTTACTCCATAACCACCCTATTAAATAGGCCTAGTAACAAACCAGGTGCATGCAGTGGCCGGCGGGCACATGCATCATGCATGCATGGCCAGGCAGCCAAGTCCAATGCAGCAACGGAAAAGAAGAGAGCGATTCTTGGGAAAAAGCAAGTAGTTAGTGCAGCGGGCCTTATAAACACGAACAACTCGCTCTCCCGCTTCCGTCTCCCCTCGATCCCCCCCGCTCCCCATCTTCCTCACTCATCCAGAAAACCCTCGCCACCTTCTACCTCACTGCATGAAAACGCCGCCCTCTTCTTCCACTCCTACGTAAATCCCCAGCCCTCCTTCTTCCCCACTCGCACTGCCAATAGGCTCATCTCTGGCTACTCTACTCAAACCCGTGAGCTCGGTGTGACGCCCACAAGGAAAATGGAGTCGGCTGGCCCCAGCACCAAGAAGATGAGGCTCTCGCCAGCGACGCCGGTTGTAGATCCGCACCCGGTAGCACGGGGAGAAGCGGCGATCCCCCCCACCCGGATCTGAGGAACCGGTAGAATCTCCAGTGGACCGCATCAGCGATCTCCCAGACATCATCCTTGAGGAGATCATCTTGCTTCTCCCCACCAAGGATTGCTGCCGCACAGAAGTCCTCTCAACTCGGTGGCGCCCTCTATGGTGCACCGCGCCCCTCAATCTCGACTGTCGTCGAATATCTGTCCTTCCTGAATTTGATCTCCTCAGAGCCATCGTCTCCTCTTATCAGGAGGGCCCCGTTCAATGCCTCTGCATCCCGACACGCTACCTGCTGTCCATATCTGGCACGGTGAACGCTTGGCTGACATCCCCTGAATTCGGAAAACTCCAGCAGTTTGAGTTGTACCATTACCACAAAAGTTTCATACCATGAACACACCAAGAATTCATGCCCACACCACCGTTGTCCATCTCGTGGTTTTCCTCCTCTCTCCACACCGCCACCTTCGCCTCGCCATCTACTGCATTTATCCGGTACAAATGTTTTGACTCCCACTGCTAAAAAAACTTTCGCTTGTGGTGGTTTATCTGTCGGAGGCCTCATTGCACAACATCATCCACTCCAGTTGCCCTGCCCTGGAGCGCTTGCTGATTGTTTTGGGAATAGAAATCCCTATTAGTTGTCTCCAAATAAAGTCGCCTCACCTTAAAAGCATTAGAATTTGTTTTGAAGGACAACAGCTCATCATCGAAGATGCCCCTACACTCCAAAGGTTGCTCCTTGATAATTGTTATAAACCTTCACAAATAATTGTCGTCTCTGCGCCCAAACTGGAGATCTTGGGTGTAACTTGTGGCCCATTTAATGATCACAAGGAGTTGGTGTTTGGCTCCTCACTTTTTCAGGTACCATATATTATCATGTACACATTTGTAATCATAAGCTGCATTTTTCATTTTTGCGCATAAGTTTTATATCATCTTGGAGTACACTTTGGGTACTAATATTATCTTATATGCTCAATGAAGAGTTCGTCCATTGATAGCCTATCAATGTTGCTGGATTCTGTCAAGATCTTATATATCAGAATGTTTACTTTTGATCTGGACATAATTATTGGCTTGCTGCGATGCTCTCGAAATCTGGAGAATTTATATATAGAGGTGATGATTTCATGCACATTGAAAGCCCGTATATATTGCAGTAGAATTAACCATTCAGCTGTCGTTCTTTCGACATACTCTTTTTTCAGACCTTAACTGTTTTCAATCTTCATGTCTACTTAGGCACAACCAAATGGAGCAAAACATATAACCAATCAGTGGCGTAATAAGCACCAGGATTTTCTCAGATCTCATGACATTCGTTTGAGGACAATAACGATGGAAGGGTATGCATCCAACCAGGAAAATAGAAGCTTTGTCACATTCTTCCTTTTGAATGCGAGGTTACTATTGTCCAGGAGGCTCAAGTTTTACCGCAAGAGATTTCTCACGGACGGACACGTTGAAGAGCAACAAAAGAAGTTTCAGGTGGACAAATGGGCTTCTAAACGTGCTCGGCTTCTATTCACAACAAGTTGTAGTCATCCTGAAATAATTTTTTTTGCACAGGATGTTGATTTTATGGATTAGACCGATCCATTTGTTTGTGACAGCAAAAGAGAGTGGTTGGGTTGGATGTGACTGCCATGTTCAATCTGGGTTTTGTCTAAAAATTTGATGAACAATTAATCCTTGGCCTTTTTGTACCATTTGAAAGGTTGAGTTGCATGTTGTTACCCTCGTACTCCCCTCCACCTGCCACTACACTGCCGCATCTTCCACGGATGTTGTCCGTTCCTGTCCTAGGCCTCACCATCATTCTCCGCCTTGGTTTGCTCGCTGTGCCCGCCGCCGTCTGGTGTTGTCAACATGGTCAACAACCAAGAGGAATCAGGAGATGACTGTGCGTGGAGAGGCTGACAGTAGGGACCCACCAGGGTCATTGCATTTCGCAAGTAGGTGCCTTGTTATTACAAGCCAAAAAATACTTCCTCCTAATTGTTTGACGACTAAGTCCCACGCCATTGTCCGTGTAGTCAATAGACAAGAAAATTACACAACGAGCGGATAACACCAGGGACCCAAAGAGCTCACCCAGCTTGTTTTTAGTTTCAGGATGAGCTCAATCTGCTGCAGTGGGGGGCTGCGCCTGCCTAGCCCACACTTACGCTTTTATTTAAGCACATGACGAACCCAGTTGATATATTTTTCTTTCTGAAAATGGCTAGCCCAGTTCTTTTTTTGGGAGAATACCAAAACCGAGGCCTACTTGTTTTTCTAAGCCCTGCCGGGCTGCAAATCTTTCAAGACGAGGAGGGATGTAAGTAGTAAGAAATGGGCTTCCCCAGGAAATGACTGAAATTTCATGATTAAAAGAGTTTAGACCCCACCGAAATATGCAAAATTTCGTTGAATTTTTTAGCAGTGCCCAGAATATATGGTCTGTTATGCTAATAAAAAGAATATGGGCTTCAAATATCCTTAAGAATTAGCAAATGGGCTGTAAATTATTGAAAATAATGGCTAATGGGTTGTATGATGTTTACCACAGATTTGGAGGCTGACTTCTGGGCCTACTAGGTTGACAATGACGCTGTCCTAAAAAATTTTATGATGCGTACGCAAGGCTTTGTCAACTTAGTTAACACAGAGCAGTGACTGTTGGATGTCCACCCAACGGCCGTCATGCTTCTTCAATCTCTGATCTTCCTGCTCCAGCCGCCCAAACCAGCGCCGGTGAGATTGCCTGCTCCCTTCTCCCGTGGCTGGTTGTGCTTCCGCCAGGCCATCTCTCTACCCACCCACACATCCTGTTATTTTCCAGCGATGTCAGCCTCACCCCGTAGCCGACTAGTCAGCGCTCGTACTCTCCTCAACGTGGGTATCCGCTGTGGTGGCCTCGTCGGCTCCAGGTCTTTCCCTTCCTGGGCCTCATCCTCATCCACCGTGTTTGTGCTCTCGGTGTGGCGAGGTCAACATGGTCAACAAACAACAGCCATCGAAAGAGGCTGACAGTAGGGGCCCACTGTCGGTGTACTAAAGTAGGGGTACCTTAGTACCCCGAACTTGTGCACGGGCAGTCGCAGAGTCCCGCGGCAAGGCTTGCCTGGCGTCCGCCAAGACCCCTTCGTCATTCCTATGACTACCATTCAAGAACAAAGTGTTAACTGGAAGGACAAGGCCCCGGCAAGAGGAGCTTGCCGGGAAGGACAAGACCCCGGCAAGAGGAGCTTGCCGGGAAGGCCAATCGAGGCACTTCAGAGAACTTGCTGCGACGCCCCGCGCGTCCCGGCAAGACCCGACGAGCGGCAAGCTTGCGGGTGCGACAAGACAGAGACCGCGGCAAGGCACTTGCCGCGGCGAGGCTGCCACTCGCACCCAAGCTCCAACAAGATCCGACGACGTGTCGCCACAGATCGCTCCCGGTGCATGTGGCGTAGTCAGGCAGCCATGCGGTGCGAGGTGGCAAACGAAGCTGACAAGGAGGCCATCGTGGTGATCGGTGGCGCCTCTAACGGTCGTTTCCTACACTGTTGGGGCGACCAGACAGCATTAAATGCCCTTGTCCCCCCGCCGAGTTAGGTAGGGCATCAGAGATAGTGGTTGTACCAACTCATGCTTTTACCTTTTACCCCTCTTTCTACGCTGCCACTGCCGGTGACCCCTTTAGACTATAAAAGGGAGGCCCATGCGCACGAGAAGGGGTTCGGTTCATTCGACTCACCTGCACTATAGCATACCCACGCCTCAAGCAAGAACAAATACAAACACAAAGCAGCAGAGGAGTTTTATCTCTCCGGAGAGCTCCGGCCGGGTAAATCTCGCGGCGCCGCCGATCCGCTCTGGCGGCCCCGCCTCCTTGCCGGACAAGAAGGGGCTCTCGCCCCATAGGTGCTCGTGTTCCCACAAAGCCACGACATCTTTGGCGCGCCCGAGTAGGGGGCGCCGAGGTCGTCGCGATTCGATCCGTGTCTCGTCGCTACATCAACATCTCCATCGACATGCCACCAAGAAGAAGACTTCAGAGGTGGCCGCCCGCTCGCGACTATCCTACCGCCACCGAGCAAACCGGCGGTGGGTGGACGCCGACGGAGGAGCGGGCGCCGCGGGGACTCACATCGCCACCCGGTCCAAGGACAAGGCCCCGCAAGGTTCAGCGTCAGACATCCACCGCACCTCTCCCGTGAGGTGCAGGATCGACAACGCCACGGTGCTCCTAGCACCGTGCTCGCGCTGGAGCAAGGCCAACTGGTGGGTCGCGGACGCTCAAGGCCAACATGCACGCCAACATGTTGGCACGAGCGCAGGCGGTCGCCTCGACGAGACGCTGTTCTTCTAACACCGTTAGGAGTTTGAGCATGTCCCGCACTCGCCGCCACCACCGCCACCCAAGACTCCAGAGGAAGCGCTTGCCCGAGCCCAGCTGCTTCTAGATTACCCTCCGGCGCCGGACAAGATCGACGACTGGAGGGCCGCTATTTACAACCTCATTGGCTTCGCCAACGGTGACAAGCCCCGGCAACCGAGCACGGCGAAGCCCCGGCAAGACGCCCAGGCGCAAGCCAACATAGACAAGACCGTTGGGGGTGCCACCACCGTGCACTCCCCGCCCCGAAGGCCAATATCGCCGACTCGTCGGGCCAACCTCGACACCGACTCCACTGCGTCGTTGGACCCGCGAGCCCGCCGCGATCAACGCCAAGTTCTCCAAGAACGACGACACGAAGACGCTCGTACTCGCATCGAGCGCAGAAGAGAAGCGCGGCGTCAATCTAACCAGCGCGCTGGGCCCATCGTCGATATGCATGCGCCAGGGAACCAGCGACTTGCAGACGCGTAGGTTGCCCCACGCTCACCCGTGAGCTGCGGCAAGTCCAAAGGCTCAAAGACCAAGAACTTCAAGCCGACGCGTTCGAGAAGTACGATGGCAGGATACATCCGCCGAGTTCTCGGCGCCTACACCATCACGGTGCAGGCTGCGGAGGACGCGACGAGAAGATCCTCGCCAACTAGTTCCCGCTGGTGCTCAAGCCCAACGTCAGATCTTGGCTCATGCACTTGCCGGATAACTCCATTTCTTCGTGGGCGGACCTGTGCCATCAGTTTGTCGGCGCCTTCATAGGTGGCCACAAGCCCCATGGCCAAGAAAGCGACCTCCATCTGCTTGCCCAGAAGGAAGGAGAACCCCTGCGCAAGTACATACAAAGATTCAGCCAGGTGCAGCGCAACATCCTGTGACGCCCACCGCCGCGGTTATCGCTTCGTTTCATCAGAACATGCGCAACCGCAGGATGAGGGAGGAGATGGCGATGAGCAAGATTAGAGATGTCAGCGAGCTATATGCTCTGGCCGACAAGTGTGCACGGGCTGAGGAGGGGAGGAAAATCCCCGGAGAGAATGCAGGAGCGTATGATCTCGACAAGGAGGACGCCTTCCCAAAAAGAAGAACCGGAGGCGGAATAACAGAAAGAGAAAGGCTAAGGATGTGCTAGTTGTTGAGCAGTCCGGCAATGGAGGCGGCTCCGACAAGGCCAAGGCCGGTGACTCCGGCGAGGCTGTGGTAGCCGCCGACAAGCAGGACGGCTCCGGCAAGCAGTACTGCAAGATCCATCGCACCAAGGGCCATGACCTCCAAGCATGCAAGAAGGTTGAGCAGATGGCAGAGCTACAGAAAGCTGAATATGAGCGTCGCGACAAGGAGAAGGCCCGGGAAGGTGGCGGAGGATCCGGCAAGAAGCTTCCCACCCGGGGAGGGCGCCGCAGCAAGCCCAAGCAGCGGCAAGGAGATAGACCTCCCCGTGGCCGCGACAAGGACGAAGAAGAAGATGAGGATGATGAGATGGATGAAGATGAGACTGACAACCAAGAGTTTCAGAAGGCGACGGAGGTTTTGTGCGTTGACGGTGGTGCTTCTCTGCACACCTCGCACCGTCAACTCAAACAGTGGATGCGGGAGGTGAATGCAGCAGAACCATCACCGAATCGCAAGCCCTCAAGTGGTCCAGACGCCCATCGTCTTTGATGTTGAGGATCACCCTGATCGCATCACTGCGGTCGGGTGCTTGCCGATGTTGGTTTCGCCAACCATCCGCAACCTCAAGGTCACGAAGATGTTGGTTGACGGTGGGGCCAGCCTGAATCTGATCTCTTCCGCGGTGCTCAAGAAGCTTCAGATCCCCGACAGCGAACTTGAAGAGACTGGTACTTTTCAAGGGATCAACCCGGGAAGGAGCAAGCCAAACGGGAAGATTACACTGCCGGTGACGTTTGGCAGCGAGCTAAATTTCAGAACAGAGAGAGTCACATTTGATATTGCTGATTTCCCATTGCCCTACAATGGGATACTTGGCCGTCCAGCGCTCGCCAGGTTCATGGCAGCCTCTCACTACGCATACAATGTGCTCAAGATGCCCGGTCCGATAAGTGTTATTTCTGTCCACGGAGACAAGAAGGATGCACTTATCTGTACCGACAAGATCTACCGAAGCAGCATCAGCAGAAAGAAATCACTTGTCACCAAGCTCCTGGGAAGAAGAAGAAGGCCAAGTCCGGCAAGAGCAGCTCTGATGCTCACTCCGGCAAGCGCACCTCTTTGGAGTGCTGTGCTACCGTCAAGGACGCACCATCGAGCTCCACCGGCAAGTGCAAGAAGCCAAAGACAGCTTCACCAGAGACCAAGAAAGTGGCCGCCAAGGAGGACGGCACTGGTGGTACCTTCACCATCGCGCCACGCTGACCCTAAATAGGAAAGGCCTGTTGCTTTCTCATGGGCGAATGTCGATGTGTTTGCATGGCAACCATCCGACATCCCCGTGTTCCTGTGAGTAATTGAGCACCACCTTGCCGTCTGCCCTCACGCGCGGCCCGTCAAGCAGAGAGTTAGGAAGCAAGCGGTGGAGCGTCAAGAGTTCATTACAGAGGAGATCAAGAAGTTGGAAGCAGCCGGCCTGGTCCGAGGAGTACTCCATCCAACGTGGTTAGCCAATCCAGTAGTCGTGCGCAAGGCAAACGGGAAGTGGAGGCTTTGTATTGACTTCACTGATGTTAATAAAGCTTGTCCCAAGGATCCATTTCCCTTGCCGCGCATTGACCAGATTGTTGACTCCACGGCAGGATGTGATCTGCTTTCATTCCTTGATGCATACTTAGGATATCATCAGATCTTCATGGCAGAAGAGGATGAAGAGAAAACCGCATTCATTACTCCATGTGGCACGTACTGCTTTGTACGGATGCCCTTCGGACTAAAGAATGCTGGTTCAACATTTGCAAGAGTGGTCAAGAGCAGAGACAGAGCAACTTTGATCCAGGACTTGGAAGAGACCTTCACAAATCTGCGCAAGATCAATCTCAAGTTGAACCCCGAGAAGTGCGTGTTTGGAGTTCCCTCCGGCAAGCTTCTCGGGTTCTTTGTGTCCCAGAGGGGGATCGAAGCCAACCCCGACAAGATCAAAGCCATCGAGTAGATTGAAGCCCCGAAGCGCGTCAAGGACGTACGAAGGCTTGCCGGCTGCGTTGCTGCTCTCAGTAGGTTCATTTCTAAATCTGCGGAACGTGCCCTGCCATTTTTCAAAATTTTGAAAAAAAAGGCAGGTCCTATGAAATGGACTCCGGAAGCGGAGGCTGCGCTGCAGGACCTGAAGAGATACCTATCCTCCACTCCAACACTTGTCACACCTAAGCCACAAGAGAAGTTGCTGCTATATTTGGCGGCAACCAATAAAGTGGTTAGTGTTGCGTTAATAGCGGAGAGGGAGGCGGATGATGAGCTAGCGTCCGCGGCAAGCGAGTCCAGCGACAAGCAGGGGGCTTCCCCGACAAGTTCTGGCTCCGACAAGGATGAGTCTGTACAGTTGCCGGAAGAGAAACAGAAGAAGATGGTGCAGCGCCCAGTTTACTTTGTCAGTTCCCTTCTGCAGGGGGGCTAGATCAAGGTACTCTGGTGTGCAGAAGTTGCTTTTCGGCCTACTCATGGCCTCGAGGAAGCTGCGCCATTACTTTCAAGCACATGAGATCACAGTCGTCACTCACTTTCCGTTGAAGAGGATATAGCAGAATCCAGAAGCAACAGGCAGAATTGTCGAGTGGGCACTGGAATTGTCAAGGTTTGGCCTCAAGTTTGAAAGTACTTCAACTATCCAGAGCCGAGCATTGGCAGAATTCATAGCAGAATGGACGCCAACACCCGATGAAGAAACTCCAGAGAGGAGCATCCCCGTCAAGGAAGCGAGCAAGGAATGGATCATGTACTTTGATGGTGCCTTCTCGCTGCAAGGCGCCAGTGCGGGCGTGCTGCTTGTCGCACCCACCGGAGAGCACCTCAAGTACGTGATCTAGATGCACTTTCCCAAGGAGCAAGCAACAAACAATACTGCAGAGTATGAAGGCTTGCTTGCCGGACTCAGAATAGCAGCAGAGCTTGGGATCAAGAAGCTTATTGTCAGGGGTGACTCGCAGCTTGTCGTCCGTCAAGTAAACAAAGATTATCAGAGTCCGTTGATGGAAGCGTACATTGATGAAGTGAGGAAGCTAGAAGAACATTTTGACGGACTACTGATGGAACACGTTCCAAGAGCTCAGAATGACATTGCGGATGGCCTGTCAAAGTGTGCTGCACTCAAGTTACCTGTGGAACCAGGGATTTTTGTGCTCAAGCTGACTCAACCATCTGTAACACCATCAACTGGACAGAGCAAGAAGAGAAAGTTGGTTACTGGCGACTACTTTCCGGCAGAGCTCCCTGAAGCCGCCGCCAAGAAGGTCCCCAGGATCAACGCAGAAAGTGCTGAGGGGCAGTCTGCTCTGACAAGCCCTATGGTTTGTTTTGTTGAAGCAGACGCACCCGACAAGCTGTGTCCCGGCACGCTTGCCGGGGAGCATCACGCTCCGGCAGGATCTCAGATTCTTGCCGTAAAAGCGGATGTTCCCGCAGCAGCGTTTGCGCCTTTAGTCCTTGTTGTCGAGCCACAAGCTCCAACATGGGCACAGCAGATCGTCCATTTCCTCCAAACAGGAGAACTTCCCGAGGAGCAAGAAGAAGCGGAGAGAGTAGCCCGGCAATCAAGTATGTACCAGTTTATCGATGACATACTGTACAGAAGAAGATTCAACGGAGTGAAATTGAAGTGCATTTCCCGGGAAGAAGGACAAGAGCTGTTGGCGGAGATACATGGAGGCATATGTGGTCACCACATTGGCGCAAGAGCGCTTGCCGGCAAAGCCTTCCAGCAAGGTTTTTTCTGGCCGACCGCCCTCCAGGATGCAACTGCACATGTAACCAAGTGTGAAGCGTGCCAGTTCCACTCCAAACAGATACATCAACCAGCTCAAGCTCTCCAAACAATCCCTTTATCCTGGCCATTTTCGGTCTGGGGGCTCGATATCCTCGGCCCCTTTCCCCGAGCTGTCGGGGGCTTCGAGTTCTTGTACGTGGCAATCGACAAGTTCACGAAGTGGCCGGAAGTGGAGGCAGTGAGGAAGGTGACAAGACAACAAGCATAAGTTCTTGGTCGATTGTTTGCCGTTTCGGAGTCCCTAACAGGATCATCACCGATAATGGCACACAATTAACGAGCCGCACCTTCATGCAGTACGTCCAAGATCTTGGCACTAAGATCTGTTTCGCTTCTGTTGCTCACCCAAGAAGCAACGGTCAAGCGGAGAGGGCAAACGCTGAAGTGCTGCGCGGGCTCAAGACCAGAACTTTCGACAGGCTGCACAAGTGCGGAAGAAATTGGATCGAGGAGCTGCCAGTGGTTCTTTGGTCGATCAGGAAGACACCAAATCGAGCCACCGGCCAGAAACCTTTTGCTCTTGTCTATGGAGCAGAGGCAGTTCTCCCCACGGAACTCGTATACGGATCGCCTTGAGTGCTCGCTTATGATGAGCTTGAGCAAGAGCAGCTGCGGCAAGATGACGACCGCTCCTCGAGGAGGATCGCCTTCAGCTGCTTTCTCGAGCTGCTCGTTACCAAGAAGCTTTGCATCGCTACCATAGCCGCAAAGTTAATGCCAGAAGCTTCGAGGAAGGCGACCTTGTTCTTCGGCGTGTTCAATCCGCCAAGAATTCCAACAAGTTGACGCCGAAGTGGGAAGGCCCTTATCGGGTAAAGCGAGTCACTAGGCCCGGCGCTGTCCGCCTTGAGACCGAAGATGGCTTTCCGGTGAGTAACTCCTGGAACATAGAGCATCTTTGCAAGTTTTACCCATAAGGCGCGGTTGCCGGACCCGTTCCGGCAACCACATTTTGTACAAGCCTTGCCGCTGTTGCATGTAACCCTTTGTACAAAGCCGGGCGCAGATCCCGTGCATAAATAAAGATTGTATGCTATACCAAAAGTTGTCAAATTTCATGCCTTTTTCTTTTCAGCATGTATACACTGACACTTTGTGTAGCACTGGCCCCCGGTAAGCAATAGCAAACCTTAAGGTTCCATATCATTATTTTCTCTTCTTTCTTCTCAAAAAGAAGGTTCCTCCGCCCACAAGTTCACTGGGGGGTAGGAGAAGATAAGGATGTGGGACAGGCGTCGTTCAAAGGAATCTAGCCTTGTCGGGACACAGACGACAGAAAAGCTAAGTTGCCAAAGTTTGAGCATGACCAAGTTTTAAACTTTTAAGTTATATTCCTTGAACGTCCGTGCCTTGTATGGAAAACCTGTGCGCGGAGGAATCGACTCGTGGCTAAGTTGCGCCCTTGATTTGTTTCGAGTCCGCTCAACAATACAAGTGCGCTGCAACTAGCCCCGACAAGGTTTCTTGCTGGAGGCAACACCGCCAGCAGGCTGCTGATGTTCCGCACTCAGCAAGCGTGTTCCCACCGGCAAGTTCCCTAAAAGCGTAGGGTTAAAAACATACAAGGGATGGAACCAAATAAAGGAAGTAACATAGCAGATAGTACCCAGAATAAAGTTATATTACAATAAATAACTTGCCGCGCTCTAATGGGTTATTCCTATGACATATCTAGCAGCGGCGAGAAGAAGGAAGGGAGAAGAAGAGTGGCCTAATCCGCGCGCTCGCCATCGATCCTCCTGACCTCATTCACCTTGTCCACAATGGGTGCGACGATGGCTTTGAGTTCTTCAAGGTCAGCACCCGCCGGCAGCTTCTTGAGGATGCGGGTGAGGTCAATGCTAGGGTTGCGAAAGAGTATCTTCACCAACACCTTCTCCAAGACCTTGGCGCAGATCGCGCGCGACTCGTTGGCCAGCTTCTTCGGGATCCTTTCCCGGAGCTGCTGGAGAGCCGTCACCACACCCTTGAAGAAAAGCGTAAGCTTGGCGCTGGGCTGGAGGTTTTCCTCAGTGGAGTACCCGAAGCCCGCCAAGTCCAGCTCCGCCAGCTCCTCGTCGATGGATGCAGCGATGTTGACGAGGCCCTCCGTCCAGAGCTCCACCGTGGCCTTGAAGGTGTTCTGGGTCTCAGCAGCTCCTCGTTGCCCTTGAGCTCTTTCTTCAAGTCATCCTCTCGCTTCTTGGCGGCATCCAGTGTCTCCGTCAAGGTGGCCAGCTTCAGTTCCAGATCAGCGCTTGAGTCCTTGGCGGCGTTCAGTTCCTTGATCTTCTCGGCAAGTTGAGCTTGCAGATCACCATCGGCAAGTGCGTCCTTCTCGCGTTCGCGCTGGAGTGCATCAAGCTCTTCATTCTTCTTTCCCATATCCGCCTCCAACTGCGCACTCTCTCCTCTAACTCCTTCTTGGCGGCCTCGGCGACCGCGGCTGCGTCCTTTGCCTCCTTGAGCGCCCCGCCAAGTGACTGCTCTCGTGCCTCGAGCTCCTCCTCGTGGCTGTCCAGACTAGCCTTTTTCTATGTCAGCTCACCTTCCCGCCTGGACATCTCCTCGGCGGCGAGTCTCTGCTGCTCCTCGGCTTCAGCCTTCTCCAGGATGAACGCCTCCTTTGCCTCGTCGAGTTGAGCCCTCTCCTCCGCAATGGATCGGAGGGCCTCCTGGTTGCGGTTCCGGAGCTCCTGCGCGTGTTTCTCTATGTCAACTCCCGCCTGCGCAACAAGCGCTTCCCGGGACTCGAGCTTCGCTTGCCGGGCACGGTAGAGTGACACCAACTTCCGGAGCAGCTGCTCCTCCTCGGACTCGCCACTGCTGCTGCTAGGCGCGTCCACCACTGCCAGCCCAGCAGAGGCGAGTACTTCTCCATCAAACTCCTCTCCTTCAACCGGCGCCCTGGAGCTCGACGCCCAGGGAAGCTTGATGTATACGCCCTCGCCGGCCTTCACGTAAGTGCCTGGCTGGGGCTCCTCGGAGCCCGGCGCTGCATCAGCGGCGGAGGGGCCGGCGGTCGGTGCAGCGCCTTGCGCTCCTGTGTCCTCCGGGTCGTCAGTACGATCGCCGGATCCCTCGCCGGCTCCTGCGCCAGCAGCCTTGGCAGCTTCTTCGTCGGTAGGTTCATCAGCGCCGGCCTCTTCCCCATCAGCAGCGACATCCCCAGTGTTGCCGCGCGCGCCCTCCTCACCGGTGGCCTCAGTTTCCATCGGGTCCACAAAAGGGGGATCTGAAGACAGGGAGAGGAAGGAGAAGTCAAGCAAATATCCAAAAAAAAGAGAATTAGAAGAAGAAGAACCCAAGGGAAGATTTCCGACAAGGAGGGTTACCTGTGCTGGGCTCCGTGACCATGGGCTCCACCACTGGGGGCTCACTGGTTCCTTCCCTTGCCGGGGACCTCTTCCTTGCCGGGGAGCGCTCCCTTGCCGGGGAATCGCCCCTTGGCGGCGGCGTGGTCGGCCGACAAAGACCTCCGGTCGGCCTCTGGTTGCTCCTGGTGGGCTTGTTCTGCTCCTATACAGATGAATCAACAATCAAGACGTCAGCAAAAGAAGAAGCACCCATGCGCGCCCCACAACAGGAAGAGAACCAAACACTTACGCTGGGGGCTGTGCTGGGGGCTGCTGCGAGGAGAAGGAACCGGATCGTCAAGGTGGTCTCGGACGTGTCCTCTGCTGTCACGGCAGGATCGTCCTCGATGTCAACCACGGGGACCCTGGCCCTCTTCACCGCTCTCTCGGCCAGAGTCCTGAAAAGGAACAAGATTCAGGGAGAAGCAGATCAGATGCAAGACAAGAAACAATAAAGGTCAAAGAAAATCAAGAACAGCGAGAAGAAAATCTTACTCCTCCTCCTCCTCCTCCTCTTCATCGTCATCGGAGCTCAGCGCGGAGAGGTCGAAGTCCGGTACCCTCTCTGCGCGGCGTGGCGGAGGAGTAGGCTCCCTTCGATGTTTGCCGGGAGCTGCGGCAGGATCAGGCGTGGCGGCCCGGGAAGACCCCGCCTCAGTTGATGGCACAGCCTGGGACCCTCTCGCGGCAATGGTACTTACCGCGGTGGAGCGTGTCCCACAGCGCCTCGGCTGCTGGACTGCCTGTTCTCCTGCCGTATCTCCAACTCGACGGAGGCGCCTTCTTGGTTGGAATTGGGGTTGCACTGGGGGCTCCGACTGCGGCAAGCTGCTCGAAGATGGCTGGCCACTCGCGCCCTCGGCGGGCTCGCTCGCTCCGGCCTCGGGCTCCCCCTCGCCAACGACCTCTCCGCCAAGATCCTCCCTGTCGGCAAGGCTTGCCGCCTCGGCCGCCTCTGCCTCGTCCAGTGTGAAGCCAAACTCACCTACGGCGGCAGCTGCTGCCGCCTCTTCGGCTCTGGTGGCGATGTAGCGCATCTCGTTCTCGGTGGTGGTGCAGGTGAGGAGCCTCTGCTCGTCGGAGTTGATCGCTACCTCCGCCAAGCCATCAAGAATTGCTACGATGTCGTCGCCGGCTCCATCAAGTTGGGATTATTTCGTGCGAATCGCACTCTGGCATCATTACAGATGCGATCGCTACCGGAGTTGTTGCACAATGGGATGACGCCCGCGGCAGCTGAACCACTCGACGGTTGGCATCGTGCTTAAACAGCTCCCTCAAGATCCCGTCAAGCTCCAGAACTGTGAAGTTGAAATTGAGGCCCGGGCGCAGCCTCATGATATCCGTCGGGCCGCCAAACTGCCAGGCGGGCCTCCCCCTCTTCTGTAGAGGGGTGATGCGACGGCGAAGGAAATCCGCGCCAACCGCCTCGCCAGAGCCCGGCAAGCTGAGCCGGAGGATTCGGTGGTGGCAATCTTCAGACTTACGTCGTCCGTGACAGAGCGCCCGATCGCCGCCGCGAACTACCCGAGCCCGGCGCAGGTTGGTGAAGGGCTGCGGATTGGCATCACAGATCCAACACCACTCCGCCCTCCACTCATCCCACTTGCTGCGGAGCTCGCCCGCCAGATACACCTCCTTCATGCCGATTCGTGAGGTCCAGGCGACCCCGCTAGACAATGGCTCTCCTTTCTCGGCTCGGGGGGGTGAAATAATGGCGAAAAAGAGCGACACTTGGGTGGATGCCAACAAAGTTCTCGCAGAGGTGTGCGAAAACCGCCATTGTCAGAACGGTGTTGGGGGTGAAATCAAGAAGATGAAACCCGTAGGTGTTCATGATGTCGCAGAAGAAATCCGAGAAAGGCGGGCATAGCCCGCAATAGAAGAACACCGGAAAGAAATAGTACCCTTTTGGGCACCGCTTCGATTTGGAAGCCTCGGCGGAAAGCACCGGCGTGCGTGGATGCGCCCGCGTCTGCGTCGACCAGAAGAGGTAGAACTCCTCCCGCAGCGCCTTCGGGGTGAGCTCGGCGGGGAAAAGCACTCGCTTCTTGCGCAGCGCCTCAAGCCGCAACGCCTCGGCCGACTTCTCGGCCTTGCTGGTCTTCGGAGCCATGGCGGAAGCGGCGGAGGAGCGCGGAGGTGTTGAGGGCGACGGCGGCGACGGGCGGCGGAGCGCTGCTCTCTTTCGACTTGGGAAGCGGAGGGGAGCGGCGGAGCTTTCGGAGGAAGAAACTGCAAATGGCGAAGGTGGGGGAACAGCTCTGTTTCCTCTGCTTATAAACAGGGGAGGCGAACGTTACGCATTTCCTGGAATTAAGTATTGCCCACGACCTATCCCACGACGCCGCGATCGACGTGTGCCGTTACGGGGGAGCGCGGTGGATACGGAGTCAGATTTAGTGTAGACCCAGGCCGCGTGTGCCCGTGCCCTGTTTTGGGCCAGGCCCAACAACGCTCGTCATCGTGTATGGCCCAGGACCGGGGGCTCCTGTCGGTGTACTAAAGTAGGGGTACCTTAGTACCCCGAACTTGTGCACGGGCAGTCGCAGCGTCCAGCGGCAAGGCTTGCCGGGCATCCGCTAAGACCCCTTCGTCATTCCAATGACTACCATTCAAGAACAAAGTGTTAACTGGAAGGACAAGGCCCCGGCAAGAGGAGCTTGCCGGGAAGGACAAGACCCCGGCAAGAGGAGCTTGCCGGGAAGGCCAATCGAGGCACTTCAGAGAACTTGCCGCGACGCCCCGCGTGTCCCGGCAAGACCCGACGAGCGGCAAGCTTGCGGGTGCGACAAGACAGAGACCGCGGCAAGGCACTTGCCGCGGCGAGGCTGCCACTCTGCACCCAAGCTCCAGCGCATCCGACGACGTGTCGCCACAGGATCGCTCCTGGTGCACGTGGCGGGTAGCTGTGCAGCCATGCGGTGCGAGGTGGCAAACGAAGCTGACAAGGAGGCCATCGTGGCGATCGGTGGCGCCTCTAATGGTCGTTTCCTACACTGTTGGGGCGACCAGACGGGCATTAAATGCCCTTGTCCCCTGCCGTCGAGTTAGGTAGGGCATCAGAGATAGTGGTTGTACCAACCTGCGTTTTTACCTTTTTACCCCTCTTTCTACGCTGCCACCTGTCGGTGACCCCTTTAGACTATAAAAGGAGGCCCATGCGCACGTAGAAGGGGTTCGGTTCATTCGACTCACTCCAGACTACAGCATACCCACGCTCTCAAGCAAGAACAAATACAAACACAAAGCAGCAGTAGGAGTTTTATCTCTCCGGAGAGCTCCGAAGCTGGGTAAAATCCCCCGCGTGCGCTCACCTCGATCTGCTCTGCGTGCGCCCCCGTTCCCTTGCCGGACAAGAAGGGGCTCCCTGCCCCATAGGTGCTCGTGCTCCCACAAAGCCACGACACCCACACAAGGAAATCCCTCCTTATTACGTGCAAAATAATAATTCCGCCACCTGACAGCTAGGACCCATCGGAAGGGCCTCTGTATTTCATGAAAAAAACATTCCCCCCACTGTCAGCTTGGACCCACCAGCTATATCTTCGCAGGCAAGGAAGTGCCTCCTTATTATGCACAAAAAAATGAATACTTCCCCTGCTAGCTGGGACCCACCTTGGTGGGAGGCTGACTTGTGGGCCTACTAAGTTGACGGGGATGGAGTGCTTTGTCAACTTAGTCAATATGAACGATTCTAGCTCCAGTGACCGTACGATGTCCATCCAACGGCCGTAGTGCTTCTTCAACCTCTGGTCTTCTTGCTCCAGCCGCCCAAAGCAGCACCGGTCGTGTCGCATGTTCTTGCATCCCATGGCAGGTTGTGTTGCCGTGGAGGCCTCATCGCCCCCTACTATTCCCACCGCTGGCCAGGCCCTGCGGTGATGGCAGCCTCACACAGCAGCCGAACCAGTGAACCCTCGTACTCCTCTCTGCATGGGCTTCCACTGCCGCATCTTCCCCGGCTCCGCATCGTCCCCTTCCTAGGCCTCGCCATCATCCAACGCCCTGGTGCTCTCGGCACGGTGTGGTCAATGTGGTCAAGGAACAACTTCCATCGGAAAAGTACTGTATGTGGAGAGGCTGATAGCTCGGTCCATGGCGGCCGCAAGGAAATGCCTCCTTATTTCGCGCAAAATAATTATTCCTCCACCTGACAGCAGGGACCCACCAGACAGGCCACCGTATTTCGTGAAAAAAAAGTTTCCCCCCTGACTGCTGGGACCCACCAGCTACATCTTCGCATGCAAGGAAGTGCATCCATATTACGGGCAAAAAAATGATTCGCCCCCCTGACTGCTGGGACCCACCAGCTACATCTTCGCACGCAAGGACGTGCCTGACAATCGGGACCCACCTGGTCGAAGCATACATAGCGTTGTCATTCTGGTCACGAACGTGTACGTACATACTGATCGATGTAGAGGCGTGCACATGTCATAGTAGAGGCGCGCACGTAGCATGTACACGTACGTACAGTGGCCAGGGTGCAAGAAAGAAAATACGACCACGTACATACATACGGGCGGGGTCTCGAATGCCTACTCGCGCATACGTACGGCCAGGGCTCGTGTACATGGCTAGGTCGGAACGGAGAAACTGCGTCGTCGTCGTGTTCATGGGGAGCCAACCGGCTGGGTCAGAATGGAATGCGTCGTCGTGTTCATCGGGGGGGCCTTGGACGGAACAACCGATGGAAACGAGGCCTGGCGTACCGCAGAACGGAGGAAACGGCCTCGTGTTCGACCGGCCATGGTCGAAACGGGATCCTGTTCATCGGGAGGGGTCTGGCTTACCGCAAAACAAAGGAAACATACTTCTGTTGGACCTCCTACGGTCAAAATGGGGTCTTGTTGATCGGGAGGGGGTGTGGCGTACCGCAAAACAAAGGAAACAGACTTGTGTTGGAGCGCTACGTTCGAAATGGGGGTCCTGTTCATCAGGAGGTGTGTGGCGTACCGCAAAACGGGACTCCACGGGATACTGTTCATCTCCACCGTCGACCTCCTCCAGCCTCCACCTGCGGCTGTTCATCCACGGGCTCCTGTTCATCCCGCCTCCATAGCGCGCTCCTCCACCGGCTACCGTTCAACCAGCCCTCTCAACGGGCTACTGTTCAACCACCCCTCCACGGGCTCTCGCTCATCCGCACCTCCACCGCCATCGCTCAACCAGCCCTCCACCGCCATCGCTCATACAGCCTCCACGGGTCTGTTGATCAGCCCCAACCGGCTCGATCGGGGTCCTATTCATCCAGCGGCAATGGCCTCTACTACCACAGGGTCCTGTTCATCCAACCCCCACCGGGAACTGTTCATCCACCCCCAACAACGCTTACTGTTCATCCTGAGGCAACATCGATCGGCTTCGCTTAGCGGCGATGCGAAGAATCGCCGATCGGGTTCGATTAACACCATCGATCGGTCGCATAGGTTCGATAATGTGTAGCTGCGCAGGTAATCGCCGGGTTCGAGAGGCGAACGCCTCGCTCGGGTTTAGTTAGAGCCCAACGCCTCGCACCCACGCGCGTGCATGTACAAGAGAAACGCGCAAACCTCCGTGCATCGCTCAGCCCCGACCACCCACCGTAACCGGGAACACCCCGATATTTTCCTCGCCCTCGCTTCTACCACGGTTTTTTCCGTCATGGACGGCCCAAAGAATGTCATGCAGCTGCGTCTCTGGCCTGCCCAGGACGAAAATCCCATTTTCTATCATGATTTTCTGTCATAGAAGTAGGAGCCCACCACATCTATGATGATATCGGGTTTTGTCACAATTGTCGTCATAGAAGTGTCATAAGTATGACCGAAAAAAATTTCGTTCGACCCAAAATGTCACGGATGTGTGTTTTTTTGTACGGATTATTGCAATATGTAAAATGCATATGTTCCTCTCTCATAGTAATTTTCAGTAGCATCATGAATGAATTCAACAATATAACTATCACATAAAGCATTCTTTTCATGATCCACCAGCATCGAAAATTTATTACTCTCCACATAAGCAAATTTATTCTCATCAATAGTAGTGGGAGCAAACTCAACAAAATAACTATTGCTACGTCTCGAGCTTGCGTTGGTTTTCCCCGAAGAGGAGGGGGTGATGCAGCACAGTAGCGTAAGTATTTCCCTCAGTTTTTGAGAACCAAGGTATCAATCCAGTAGGAGGTCACGCGCAAGTCCCTCGTACCTGCACAACACGATAGCAACTCGCAACCAATGCTTAGGGGTTGTCAATCCCTTCACGGTTACTTACGAGTGAGATCGATAGAGATAATATTTTTGGTATTTTTGATATAAAGATGCAAAGTAAAAAGTAAAGGCAAAGTAAAAACAAAGCAAGTAAATAAAGTGATATAGATTGATATGATGAGAATAGACCCGGGGGCCATAGATTTCACTAGTGGCTTCCCTCAAGAGCATAAGTATTCTACGGTGGGTGAACAAATTACTGTTGAGCAATTGATAGAATTGAGCATAGTTATGAGGTTATCTAGGTATGATCATGTATATAGGCATCACGTCCGAGACAAGTAGATCGAAACGATTCTGCATCTACTACTATTACTCCACTCATCGACCGCTATCCACCATGCATCTAGAGTATTAAGTTAAAAACAGAGTAACGCCTTAAGCAAGATGACATGATGTAGAGGAATAATTTCATGCAATATGATAAATACCCCATCTTGTTATCCTCGATGGCAACAATACAATACGTGCCTTGCAACTCTTTACATCCTTCGAGTAAGGACACCGCAAGATTGAACCCAAAGCCATGCACTTCTCCCATTGCAAGAACTACCAATCTAGTTGGCCAAACCAAAACGGATAATTCGAAGAGACTTGCAAAGATAACTCAATCATACATAAAAGAATTAAGAGAAGAATCAAATATTTTCCATAGATAAGTTGGATCATAAACCCACAATTCATCGGTCTCAACAAACACACCGCAAAAATAAGATTACATCGAATAGATCTCCACGAGAGAGGGGGAGAACATTGTATTGAGATCCAAAAGAGAGAACAAGCCATCTAGCTACTAGCTATTGACCAAGGTCTGAAGTAAACTACTCACACTTCATCGAAGGGGCTATGGTGATGATGTAGAACCCTCCGTGGTGGATGCCCCCTCGGTGGAGCTCCTAACAGGCCCCAATATGGGATCTCGTGGATCTGTAAGGTTGCGGCGGTGGAATTAGGTTTTTGGCTCCTCTTCTGATCATACGGGGATACGTAGGTATATATAGGAGGAAGGAGTACGTCGGTGGAGCTCCGAGGGGCCCACGAGGTAGGGGGCGCGCCCTCCACCCTCGTGACCTCCTCGGAAGCTTCTTGGAGTAGGGTCCAAGTCTCCTGGATCATGTTCGGTGAGAAAATCACGTTCCCGAAGGTTTCATTCCGTTAGGACTCCGTTTGATATTCTGTTTCTTCGAAATACTGAAATAGGCAAAAAACAGCAATTCTGGGCTGGGCCTCCGGTTAATCGGTTAGTCCCAAAAATAATATAAAAGTGGAAAATAAAGCCCAATATAGTCCAAAACAGTAGATAAAGTAGCATGGAGCAATCAAAAATTATAGATACGTTGGAGACGTATCAAGCATCCCCAAGCTTAATTCCTGCTCGTCCTCGAGTAGGTAAATGATAAAAATAATTTTGATGCAAGTGATACTTTGGCATAATTTCAATGTAAATCTTCTTAATCATGGCATGAATATTTAGATCCGAAAGATTCAAGATAAAAGTTCATACTGACATAAAAATAATAATACTTCAAGCATACTAATCAAACAATTATGTCATCTCAAAATAACATGGCCAAAGAAAGTTCATCCCTACAAAATCATATAGTTAGGCTATGCTTCATTTTCATCACACAAAGATGTTCCCAACTTCTATACCTTCACGCAATTGTTTCATACTCAAATAATCTCAAACTCAAATAATCTCAAACTCTTTCAACCTTCACGCAATATATGAGCTCGAGCCATGGATATAGCACTATGGGTGGAATAGAATATGATGATGGGGATTGTGTGGAGAAGACAAAAAAGGAGACAGTCTCATATTGACGAGGATAATCAACGGGCTATGGAGATGCCCATCAATTGATGTCAACATGAGGAGTAGGGATTGCCATGCAACGGATGCACTAGAGCTATGAATGCTCAACAAAAGAAAACTAGTGCGTGTGCATCCAACTTGCTTGCTCACGAAGACCTAGGGCATTTTGAGGAAGCCCATCATTGGAATATACAAGCCAAGTTCTATATTGAAAAATCCCCACTAGTATAAACAAGACAATTTAGGAGGCTCACTATATGAAAACATGGTGCTACTTTGAAGCACAAATATATGAGACTCACTACATGAAGAACAAGGTGCTATTTTGAAGCACGAGTGTGGTAAAAGGATAGTAACATTGCCCCTTCTCTCTTTTTCTCTCATTTTTTATTGGCCTTTTTTTATTGGCCTTTCTCTTTTTTCGTCCGAGTCTCATCCCGACTTGTGGGGAATCATAGTCTCCATCATCCTTTTCCTCACTAGGGCAATGCTCTAATAATGATGATCATCACACTTCTATTGATTACAACATAAGGATTACAACTCAAACTAGAACAAGATATGACTCTATATGAATGCCTCCGGCGGTGTACCGGGATGGTGCAATGAATCAAGAGTGACATGTATGGAAAATAATGCATGGTGGCTTTGCCACAAATACGATGTCAACTACAATATCATGCAATGGCAATATGACAAAAGTAATTCATGTCACGATGATGATGGTGGAAGTTGCATGGCAATATATCTCAGAATGGCTATGGAAATGCCATGATAGGTAGGTATGGTGGCTGTTTCGAGGAAGATAAAGGAGGTTTATGTGTGATAGAGCGATCGTATCACGGGGTTTGGATGCACCGCGAAGTTTGCAGCAACTCTCAAGGTGAGAAAGGGCAATGCACGGCACCAAGAGGCTAGCAATGGCGGAAACGTAAAAGTGCGTATAATCCATGGACTCAACATTAGTCAAAAGAACTCATATACTTATTGCAAAAATTTAGAAGTTATCAAAAATTCAAATACTACGCGCATGCTCCTAGGGGGATAGATTGGTAGGAAAAGACCATCGCTCGTCCCCGACCGCCACTCATAAGGATGCACAAGCCAGGTACACTTCATGTTTCAAATTTGTTACACAACTTTAACCATACGTGCATGCTACGGGATTTGCTAACTTCAACACAAGTATTTCTCCAATTCACAACTATTCAAATAGCACGACTTTGATATTATCACCTACATATCACAAAACAATTATCAAGCATCAAACTTAATTTAATTCACTTAAAAAAAGAAAGTTTCACAAATCTTGAATACCAAGTATATTAACATTAAGCAAATTACCATGCTATTAATGACTCTCAAAATAATCTAAGTGAAGCATGAGTGATCAAGTTTCTTTAAAACAAATCCACCACCGTGCTCTAAAAGATCTAAGTGAAGCACTAGAGCAAAAATTATCACGCTCTAAAGATATAAGTGAAGCACATAGAGCAAAGCTATCAAGCTCAAAAGGTATAAGTGAAGCACATAGAGTATTCTATCAAATTCCAAATCATGTATGGCTCTCTCAAAAGGTGTGTACAGCAAGGATGATTGTGGTAAACTAACAAGCAAAGACACAAATAATACAAGACGCTCCAAGCAAAACACATATCATGTTGGTGAATAAAAATATAGCTCCAAGTAAATTACCGATGGAAGTGGACAAAAGAGGGGATGCCTTCCGGGGCATCCCAAAGCTTTGACTTTTTGGTATCCTTGGATTATCTTGGGGGTTCCATGGGCATCCCCAAGCTTAGGCTCTTGCCACTCCTTGTTCCATAATCCATCAAAAGAATTCACCCAAAACTTGAAAACTTCACAACACAAAACTCAACAGAAATCTCGTGAGCTCCGTTAGAGAAAGAAAACAAAAGACTACTTCAAGGTACTGTAATGAACTCATTATTTATTTATATTGGTGTTAAACCTACTGTATTCCAACTTCTCTATTGTTTATAAACTAATTTACTAGCCATAGATTCATCAAAATAAGCAAACAACACACGAAAAACAGAATCTGTCAAAAACAGAACAGTCTGTAGTAATCTGTAACTAACGCAAACTTCTGGAACTCTAAAAATTATACCAAAATAGTAAGTCCTGGAAATTTTGTTTATTGATCAGCAGCAAAAAGAATCAACGCAAAATCACTCTCCAGTAAAAAATGGCAGCTAATCTCGTGAGCGCTAAAGTTTCTGTTTTTCAGCAGAATCAAATCAACTATCATCGTAGGTTATCCTATAGGTCCTACTTGGCACAAACACTAATTAAAACATAAAACCACATACAAACAGAAGGTAGATGGATTATTTATTCCTAAACAGAACCAAAAACAAAAAACACAAAATAAAATTGGGTTGCCTCCCAACAAGCGCTTTTCTTTAAAGCCTTTTTAGCTAGGCATTGAGATTTCGATGATGCTCACATGAAAGACAAGAATTGAAGCACAAATAGAGCATCATATAGCATGTGACAAACACATCTAAGTCTAACATACTTCCTATGCATAGGCATATTATAGGCAAACAAATTTGCAAGGCAAGCAAAAAAATAGCATATGCAAGGACGAAGAAGGTGACGAAAGCAATCTCAACATGAAGAGAGGTAATTTAGTAACACGAAAAATTTTACGACCATATTTTCCTCTCTCATAATAGTTACATGTGGTATCATAAGCAAATTCAACAAAATAGATATCACATAAAATATTTTCAACACGATCCACATGCATGCAAAGTTGACACTCTTCCGAAATAGTGGGATTAACATTAACTAAAGTCATGACCTCTCCAAATCCACTTTTGTCAAAAATATCATAAGATTGAACATTATCCAAATATGTGGGATCTAAAGTTGACACTCTTCCAAACCCACTTTCTATAATATTGCAAACACTATTATCAATCTCATTTTCATCATGGGGCTTAAATAAATTTTCAAGATCAAAAGAAGAATCACCCCAATCATGATCATTGCAACAAGTAGTAGACATAGCAAAACTAGCATCCCCAAGCTTAGGGTTTTGAATATTATTAGCACAATTGTCATCAAGAGAACTTATAGTAAAATCATTGCAATCACGCTTTTTATCAAAGGAACTAGCAAGTATGGGTGCAATACCAACGATCTCATGTTTATCATATGGAACTGTAGTAAATTAGTCTTCATAAATATTGGCATCATGGCCACAAGGATAGCAAGCATCATGTTCATCGAGGGATATTTCAATCAAATCATCGGAATCATCATTATCTATAGATTCATGCATATCATTATTTCCTTCCAAAGTAGCGGTCATTCTCTCAATAAATTCTTTGACAAAGACATTATGAGCATAATTTTCATAGCAATATTTAAGTATGTCAAAATTTTCAGATTTGTAAAGATTATCATACTTTTCAATCAGAGAAGCAACTTCATAAGCACCCTTAAAAGCAACAAATTCTTCAATTTGTTCAATATCATAGTAACTGTAAACACCCTTTGCATAAGAAGATAAGATTTCATTCTCATTAAACTTACATTGGTAGGGAAGGTGTTTTTTAGGGTTTTCAGAACAACAAGTAAAATCATATTCCCAACATAAATTCCAAGCATAGTATTGCAAACATTGAATTTGACTCCATAATAGTTTCCTTTTTCGGATATATGGTGTCGCACATAACAAGCATGCTCATCTAAAGATTTGCCCTCAACTAAGCTGGTTGGGGTTTAAGCACGAGCACATAGGGATCGAAGATGATCCAAGTAGAACACTTTAAGTGGACCCATATCAATAGATTTTCAGCGAGCGAAGATGCAAGCATATAGAAGGCACAAGGAAACACAAAAAAAGATACATACGGGAAGAAGGCGAACGAAAAAGAGAGGGCGAATAAAATGGCAAGGGTGAAGTAGGGGAGAGGAAAACGAGAGGCAAATGGCAAATAATGTAATGCAAGAGATAGGGATTGCGATGGGTACTTGGTATGTTGACTTTTATGTAAGCCTCCCGCAACGGCGCCGAAATTCTTCTTGCTATGTCTCGAGCTTGCGTTGGTTTTCCCGAAGAGGAGGGGTGATGCAGACAAGATGCGTAAGTATTTCCCTCGGTTTTGAGAACCAAGGTATCAATCCAAGAGGAGGTCACGCGCAAGTCCCTCGTGACCTGCACAACACGATAGCAACTCGCAACCAATGCTTAGGGGTTGTCAATCCCTTCACGGTTACTTAGAGTGAGATCGATAGAGATAATATTTTTGGTATTTTTGATATAAAGATGCAAAGTAAAAAGTAAAGGCAAAGTAAAAACAAAGCAAGTAAATAAAGTGATATAGATTGATATGATGAGAATAGACCGGGGCCATAGATTTCACTAGTGGCTTCCTCAAGAGCATAAGTATTCTACGGTGGGTGAACAAATTACTGTTGAGCAATTGATAGAATTGAGCATAGTTATGAGGTTATCTAGGTATGATCATGTATATAGGCATCACGTCCGAGACAAGTAGATCGAAACGATTCTGCATCTACTACTATTACTCCACTCATCGACCGCTATCCACCATGCATCTAGAGTATTAAGTTAAAAACAGAGTAACGCCTTAAGCAAGATGACATGATGTAGAGGAATAATTTCATGCAATATGATAAATACCCCATCTTGTTATCCTCGATGGCAACAATACAATACGTGCCTTGCAACTCTTTCTGTCACTGAGTAAGGACACCGCAAGATTGAACCCAAAGCCATGCACTTCTCCCATTGCAAGAACTACCAATCTAGTTGGCCAAACCAAAACGGATAATTCGAAGAGACTTGCAAAGATAACTCAATCATACATAAAAGAATTAAGAGAAGAATCAAATATTTTCCATAGATAAGTTGGATCATAAACCCACAATTCATCGGTCTCAACAAACACACCGCAAAAATAAGATTACATCGAATAGATCTCCACGAGAGAGGGGGAGAACATTGTATTGAGATCCAAAAAGAGAGAACAAGCCATCTAGCTACTAGCTATGGACCCGAAGGTCTGAAGTAAACTACTCACACTTCATCGAAGGGGCTATGGTGATGATGTAGAACCCTCCGTGGTGGATGCCCCCTCCGGTGGAGCTCCGGAACAGGCCCCAATATGGGATCTCGTGGATACAGAAGGTTGCGGCGGTGGAATTAGGTTTTTGGCTCCTCTTCTGATCATACGGGGATATGTAGGTATATATAGGAGGAAGGAGTACGTCGGTGGAGCTCCGAGGGGCCCACGAGGTAGGGGGCGCGCCCTCCACCCTCGTGACCTCCTCGGAAGCTTCTTGGAGTAGGGTCCAAGTCTCCTGGATCATGTTCGGTGAGAAAATCACGTTCCCGAAGGTTTCATTCCGTTAGGACTCCGTTTGATATTCTGTTTCTTCGAAATACTGAAATAGGCAAAAAACAGCAATTCTGGGCTGGGCCTCCGGTTAATCGGTTAGTCCCAAAAATAATATAAAAGTGGAAAATAAAGCCCAATATAGTCCAAAACAGTAGATAAAGTAGCATGGAGCAATCAAAATTATAGATACGTTGGAGACGTATCAAGCATCCCAAGCTTAATTCCTTTCGTCCTCGAGTAGGTAAATGATAAAAAATAATTTTTGATGCGAAGTGATACTTTGGCATAATTTCAATGTAAATCTTCTTAATCATGGCATGAATATTTAGATCCGAAAGATTCAAGATAAAAGTTCATACTGACATAAAAATAATAATACTTCAAGCATACTAATCAAACAATTATGTCATCTCAAAATAACATGGCCAAAGAAAGTTCATCCCTACAAAATCATATAGTTAGGCTATGCTTCATTTTCATCACACAAAGATGTTCCCAACTTCTATACCTTCACGCAATTGTTTCATACTCAAATAATCTCAAACTCAAATAATCTCAAACTCTTTCAACCTTCACGCAATATATGAGCTCGAGCCATGGATATAGCACTATGGGTGGAATAGAATATGATGATGGGGATTGTGTGGAGAAGACAAAAAAGGAGACAGTCTCATATTGACGAGGATAATCAACGGGCTATGGAGATGCCCATCAATTGATGTCAACATGAGGAGTAGGGATTGCCATGCAACGGATGCACTAGAGCTATGAATGCTCAACAAAAGAAAACTAGTGCGTGTGCATCCAACTTGCTTGCTCACGAAGACCTAGGGCATTTTGAGGAAGCCCATCATTGGAATATACAAGCCAAGTTCTATATTGAAAAATCCCCACTAGTATAAACAAGACAATTTAGGAGGCTCACTATATGAAAACATGGTGCTACTTTGAAGCACAAATATATGAGACTCACTACATGAAGAACAAGGTGCTATTTTGAAGCACGAGTGTGGTAAAAGGATAGTAACATTGCCCCTTCTCTCTTTTTCTCTCATTTTTTATTGGCCTTTTTTTATTGGCCTTTCTCTTTTTTTCGTCCGGAGTCTCATCCCGACTTGTGGGGGAATCATAGTCTCCATCATCCTTTTCCTCACTAGGGCAATGCTCTAATAATGATGATCATCACACTTCTATTGATTACAACATAAGGATTACAACTCGAAACTAGAACAAGATATGACTCTATATGAATGCCTCCGGCGGTGTACCGGGATGGTGCAATGAATCAAGAGTGACATGTATGGAAAATAATGCATGGTGGCTTTGCCACAAATACGATGTCAACTACAATATCATGCAATGGCAATATGACAAAAGTAATTCATGTCACGATGATGATGGTGGAAGTTGCATGGCAATATATCTCAGAATGGCTATGGAAATGCCATGATAGGTAGGTATGGTGGCTGTTTCGAGGAAGATAAAAGGAGGTTTATGTGTGATAGAGCGTATCGTATCACGGGGTTTGGATGCACCGGCGAAGTTTGCAGCAACTCTCAAGGTGAGAAAGGGCAATGCACGGTACCGAAGAGGCTAGCAATGGCGGAAACGTAAAAGTGCGTATAATCCATGGACTCAACATTAGTCAAAAGAACTCATATACTTATTGCAAAAATTTAGAAGTTATCAAAAATTCAAATACTACGCGCATGCTCCTAGGGGGATAGATTGGTAGGAAAAGACCATCGCTCGTCCCCGACCGCCACTCATAAGGATGCACAAGCCAGGTACACTTCATGTTTCAAATTTGTTACACAACTTTAACCATACGCATGCTACGGATTTGCTAACTTCAACACAAGTATTTCTCCAATTCACAACTATTCAAATAGCACGACTTTGATATTATCACCTACATATCACAAAACAATTATCAAGCATCAAACTTAATTTAATTCACTTAAAAAAAGAAAGTTTCACAAATCTTGAATACCAAGTATATTAACATTAAGCAAATTACCATGCTATTAATGACTCTCAAAATAATCTAAGTGAAGCATGAGTGATCAAGTTTCTTTAAAACAAATCCACCACCGTGCTCTAAAAGATCTAAGTGAAGCACTAGAGCAAAAATTATCACGCTCTAAAGATATAAGTGAAGCACATAGAGCAAAGCTATCAAGCTCAAAAGGTATAAGTGAAGCACATAGAGTATTCTATCAAATTCCAAATCATGTATGGCTCTCTCAAAAGGTGTGTACAGCAAGGATGATTGTGGTAAACTAACAAGCAAAGACACAAATAATACAAGACGCTCCAAGCAAAACACATATCATGTTGGTGAATAAAAATATAGCTCCAAGTAAATTACCGATGGAAGTGGACAAAAGAGGGGATGCCTTCCGGGGCATCCCAAAGCTTTGAATTTTTGGTATCCTTGGATTATCTTGGGGGTTCCATGGGCATCCCCAAGCTTAGGCTCTTGCCACTCCTTGTTCCATAATCCATCAAAAGAATTCACCCAAAACTTGAAAACTTCACAACACAAAACTCAACAGAAATCTCGTGAGCTCCGTTAGAGAAAGAAAACAAAAGACTACTTCAAGGTACTGTAATGAACTCATTATTTATTTATATTGGTGTTAAACCTACTGTATTCCAACTTCTCTATTGTTTATAAACTAATTTACTAGCCATAGATTCATCAAAATAAGCAAACAACACACGAAAAACAGAATCTGTCAAAAACAGAACAGTCTGTAGTAATCTGTAACTAACGCAAACTTCTGGAACTCTAAAAATTATACCAAAATAGTAAGTCCTGGAAATTTTGTTTATTGATCAGCAGCAAAAAGAATCAACGCAAAATCACTCTCCAGTAAAAAAATGGCAGCTAATCTCGTGAGCGCTAAAGTTTCTGTTTTTCAGCAGAATCAAATCAACTATCATCGTAGGTTATCCTATAGGTCCTACTTGGCACAAACACTAATTAAAACATAAAACCACATACAAACATAAGGTAGATGGATTATTTATTCCTAAACAGAACCAAAAACAAAAAACACAAAATAAAATTGGGTTGCCTCCCAACAAGCGCTTTTCTTTAAAGCCTTTTTAGCTAGGCATTGAGATTTCGATGATGCTCACATGAAAGACAAGAATTGAAGCACAAATAGAGAATCATATAGCATGTGACAAACACATCTAAGTCTAACATACTTCCTATGCATAGGCATATTATAGGCAAACAAATTTGCAAGGCAAGCAAAAAAATAGCATATGCAAGGACGAAGAAGGTGACGAAAGCAATCTCAACATGAAGAGAGGTAATTTAGTAACACGAAAAATTTTACGACCATATTTTCCTCTCTCATAATAGTTACATGTGGTATCATAAGCAAATTCAACAAAATAGATATCACATAAAATATTTTCAACACGATCCACATGCATGCAAAGTTGACACTCTTCCGAAATAGTGGGATTAACATTAACTAAAGTCATGACCTCTCCAAACCCACTTTTGTCAAAAATATCATAAGATTGAACATTATCCAAATATGTGGGATCTAAAGTTGACACTCTTCCAAACCCACTTTCTATAATATTGCAAACACTATTATCAATCTCATTTTCATCATGGGGCTTAAATAAATTTTCAAGATCAAAAGAAGAATCACCCCAATCATGATCATTGCAACAAGTAGTAGACATAGCAAAACTAGCATCCCCAAGCTTAGGGTTTTGAATATTATTAGCACAATTGTCATCAAGAGAACTTATAGTAAAATCATTGCAATCATGCTTTTTATCAAAGGAACTAGCAAGTATGGGTGCAATAGCAACGATCTCATGTTTATCATATGGAACTGTAGTAAATTCGTCTTCATAAATATTGGCATCATGGCCACAAGGATAGCAAGCATCATGTTCATCGAGGGATATTTCAATCAAATCATCGGAATCATCATTATCTATAGATTCATGCATATCATTATTTCCTTCCAAAGTAGCGGTCATTCTCTCAATAAATTCTTTGACAAAGACATTATGAGCATAATTTTCATAGCAATATTTAAGTATGTCAAAATTTTCAGATTTGTAAAGATTATCATACTTTTCAATCAGAGAAGCAACTTCATAAGCACCCTTAAAAGCAACAAATTCTTCAATTTGTTCAATATCATAGTAACTGTAAACACCCTTTGCATAAGAAGATAAGATTTCATTCTCATTAAACTTACATTGGTAGGGAAGGTGTTTTTTAGGGTTTTCAGAACAACAAGTAAAATCATATTCCCAACATAAATTCCAAGCATAGTATTGCAAACATTGAATTTGACTCCATAATAGTTTCCCTTTTTCAGATATATGGTGTCGCACATAACAAGCATGCTCATCTAAAGATTTGCCCTCAACTAAGCTGGTTGGGGTTTAAGCACGAGCACATAGGGATCGAAGATGATCCAAGTAGAACACTTTAAGTGGACCCATATCAATAGATTTTCAGCGAGCGAAGATGCAAGCATATAGAAGGCACAAGGAAACACAAAAAAAGATACATACGGGAAGAAGGCGAACGAAAAAGAGAGGGCGAATAAAATGGCAAGGGTGAAGTAGGGGAGAGGAAAACGAGAGGCAAATGGCAAATAATGTAATGCAAGAGATAGGGATTGCGATGGGTACTTGGTATGTTGACTTTTGCGTAAGCCTCCTCGGCAACGGCGCCAGAAATTCTTCTTGCTATGTCTCGAGCTTGCGTTGGTTTTCCCCGAAGAGGAGGGGGTGATGCAGCCAAGATGGCGTAAGTATTTCCCTCGGTTTTGAGAACCAAGGTATCAATCCAAGAGGAGGTCACGCGCAAGTCCTCGTGACCTGCACAACACGATAACAACTCGCAGCCAACGCTTAGGGGTTGTCAATCCCTTCACGGTTACCTACGAGAGTGAGATCTGATAGAGATAATATTTTTGGTGTTTTTGATATAAAGATGCAAAGTAAAAAGTAAAGGCAAAGTAAAAACAAAGCAAGTAAATAAAGTGATATAGATTGATATGATGAGAATATACCCGGGGGCCATAGATTTCACTAGTGGCTTCGCTCGAGAGCATAAGTATTCTACGGTGGGTGAACAAATTATTGTTGAGAAATTGATAGAATTGAGCATAGTTATGAGGTTATCTAGGTATGATCATGTATATAGGCATCACGTCCGATACAAGTAGATCGAAACGATTCTGCATCTACTACTATTACTCCACTCATCGACCGCTATCCAGCATGCATCTAGAGTATTAAGTTAAAAAGAGAGTAACGCCTTAAGCAAGATGACATGATGTAGAGGAATAAATTCATGCAGTATGATAAATACCCCATCTTGTTATCCTCGATGGCAACAATACAATATGTGCCTTGCAACTCTTTCTGTCACTGAGTAAGGACACCGCAAGATTGAACCCAAAGCCATGCACTTCTCCCATTGCAAGAACTACCAATCTAGTTGGCCAAACCAAACGGATAATTCGAAGAGACTTACAAAGATAACTCAATCATACATAAAAGAATTAAGAGAAGAATCAAATATTTTCCATAGATAAGTTGGATCATAAACCCACAATTCAGCGGTCTCAACAAACACACCGCAAAAGGAAGATTACATCAAATAGATCTCCACGAGAGAGGGGGAGAACATTGTATTGAGACCCAAAAAGAGAGAAGAAGCCATCTAGCTACTAGCTATGGACCCATAGTTTTGAAGTAAACTACTCACACTTCATCGGAGGGGCTATGGTGATGATGTAGAAGCCCTCCGTGGTGGATGCCCCCTCCGGCGGAGCTCCGAAACAGGCCCCAAGATGGGATCTCGTGGATACAGAAGGTTGCGGTGGTGGAATTAGGTTTTTGGCTCCTCTTCTGGTCATACGAGGATACGTAGGTATATATAGGAGGAAGGAGTACGTCGGTGGAGCTCCGAGGGGCCCACGAGGTAGGGGGCGCACCCTCCACCCTCGTGACCTCCTCGGAAGCTTCTTGGAGTAGGGTCCAAGTCTCCTGGATCATGTTCGGTGAGAAAATCACGTTCCCGAAGGTTTCATTCCGTCTGGACTCCGTTTGATATTCCGTTTCTTTGAAATATGAAATAGGCAAAAAAAAACAATTCTAGGCTGGGCCTCCGGTTAATAGGTTAGTCCCAAAAATAATATAAAAGTGGAAAATAAAGCCCAATATAGTCCAAAACGGTAGATAAAGTAGCATGGAGGAATAAAAAATTATAGATACGTTGGAGATGTATCAACTATCATGTGATTGAAAACAAAAATCATGATGACAAGTTTCATGGTTATCATTATTCAATATAGCATAAATGTCATCACCGTAATCATCATAGATAGGAGGCATGCTTTCATCATAATAAATTTTCTCATCAAAACTTGGGGGGCTAAAACTATCATCTTCATCAAACATAGCATCCCCAAGCTTATGGCTTTGCATATCGTTAGCATCATGGGTATTCAAAGAGTTCATACCAACAATATTGCAATCATGCTCATCATTCAAATATTTTGTGCCAGACATTTTATAGCATTCTTCTTCTAACAATTGAGCACAACTTTCCAATCCATTATTTTCAAGAAAGATATTATAAAGATGATCTCTATTCCATTTTTATGTAGTATTTTGTTTTATAAACCAAACTAGTGATAAAAATAGAAACTAAAAGATTTGATTGCAAGATCTAAAGATATACCTTCAAGCACTCACCTCGCCGGCAACGGCGCCAGAAAAGAGCTTGATGTCTACTACGCAACTTTATTCTCGTAGACACGTATTGGGCCTCCAAGCGCAGAGTTTTGTAGGACAGTAGCAATTTTCCCTCAAGTGGATGACCTAAGGTTTATCAATCCGTGAGAGTTGTAGGATGAAGATGGTCTCTCTCAGATGACCCTGTAACCAAATACAAGAAATCTCTTGTGTCCCCAACACACCCAATACAATGGCAAATTATATAGGTGCACTAGTTCAGCGAAGAGATGGTGATAAAAGTGTAATATGGCTGCTAGAAATATATTTTTATAATCTGAATAAATAAAAGGAGCAAGGTAGCAAATAGTAAACGGGCACAAAAAGGGTATTGCAATGCTTGAAAATGAGGCCTAGGGTGCATACTTTCACTAGTGCAATCTCTCAACAATGCTAACATAGTTGGATCATATAATCATCCCTCGAAGTGCGATGAAGAATCACTCCAAAGTTCCTATCTAGCGGAGAACATAAGACGGAATTGTTTGTAGGGTACGAAACCACCTCAAAGCAATTCTTTCCGTTCAATCTATTCAAGAGTTCGTACTAAAATAAGACAAAGTTATTCTTTCCATTCGATCTATCCTAGAGTTCGTACTAAAATAACACCAAAGCAAATTCAAATTTATAATATTGAATCCAACACAAAGAACTTCAAAGAGTGCCCCAAGATTTCTACCGGAGAAACAAAGACAAGAACGTGCATCAACCCCTATGCAAAGATTACCCCAATGTCACCTCGGGAATCCGCGAGTTGAGTGCCAAAACATATATCAAGTGAATCAATACTATACCCCATTGTCACCACGAGTATTCAATTGCAAGACATATATCAAGTGTTCTCAAATCCATAAAAGTATTCAATCTGATAACAGCAAAATCTCAAAGGGAAAAACTCAATTCATCACAACAAGATAGAGAGGGGAAAACACCATATGATCCGACTATATTAACAAAGCCTGCGATACATCAAGATCGTGACATCTCAAGAACACGAGAGAGAGAGAGAGAGAGAGAGAGAGAGAGATTAAACACATAGCTATTGGTACAAACCCTTAGTCCCGAGGGTGGACTACTCCTCCTCATGGTGGTGGCTATCGATGTCAAAACCCGCGGATCTCGGGTAGGGGGTCCCGATCTATGCGTCAAGGCTGATGGTAACAGGAAGCAAGGGACACAGATGTTTACCCAGGTTTGGGCCCTCTCGATGGAGGTAAAACCCTACTTCCTGCTTGATTAATATTGATGATATGGGTAGTACAAGAGTAGATCTACCACGAGATCGTAGAGGCTAAACCCTAAGAGCTAGCCTTTAATGGTATGATTTTAATTGTGATCGGCCTTCTAAGGACCAACCTCTCCGGTTTATATAGACACCGGAGAGGGCTAGGGTTTACATGGAGTCGGTTACAAGGAAGGAAATATAATATCCGGATCGCCAAGCTTGCCGTCCACGCAAAGGAGAGTCCCATCCGGAAACGGGTCGAAGTCTTGAGTCTTGTATCTTCACGCTTCAATAGTCCGGACGTTGTACACAGTCCGGCTGTCCGGATACCCCCTAATCCAGGACTCCCTCAGTAGCCCCTGAACGAGGCTTCAATGACGATGAGCCCGGCACGCAGTATTGTCTTTGGCATTGCAAGGTGGGTTCCTTCTCCGAATACTCCAAAGTAGTCATCGAACACTTGAATCGTGTCCGGATCCACAAAATGATCTTTACACACTGCTATAGAGAGAATGATATTTCAGAAATGCAATCTGCTGACAACTTTTTCTGATGACGTGACATGTTATTACAGTCAGATCATTATTCGAACCGTTTTCCCACAACCAGCTACAGCGCATATTACGAGGCAGTTTCCGTGACACGCCTTGTCAAAGCAGAGATTGTGTCCCCTTATCACGGGATTCTCATCAATACGAGTATAGGTAATCTAACCACGCTGCTAATCGCGGCGAGTGGGAGGAAGACAGGCTCTACCAGGCAAGTGGGGAGGCACAAAAAGTAGTTACCGCCTCTATAAAGAGGTTAGGTTTCTTTATCTTTTACCCACACCTTCTCCTCCCGCTAGCTCATTCCCCTCTGTTCGAGCCCTAACGCCCAAGCACTCTTCTTCTCCATCGAAGAGAGGTTTTCCAAAGATGTCCGGATCCGGAGCAGGAAGCAGATGGATGGCCTCTACCGTCCAGGAGAAGGACATCAAGAAGCTCCGGGGAGCCGGGTATCTGGCCCAGAAGATCGGCCACCGTCTTCCACCGGCGAGACAAGTCGTCCCCACTCCGGAATCTCACGAGAGAGTCGTGTTCCTTCCCCATTTCATCTGTGGGCTCGGGTTTTCCCTTCACTCGTTTGTTCGGGGAGTCATGTATTACTACGGGATCGATTTTCATGATCTTTCCCCCAACTCCTTCCTCAATATCTCGACGTTCATCGTCGTGTGCGAGGCTTTTCTCCGGATCCCACCTCACTTCGGCCTATGGCTGAAGATCTTCAATGTGAAGCCCAAGGTGGTGAGAGGCGAACACGCCGAGTGCGGCGGCGCCATGGTAAGAAAGATGCCCAAGGCTGTTTGGCCGAAAGGCACTTTCAACGACTCCGTCAAGGAGTGGCAGCAGCAGTGGTTCTATATCACCGAACCACGCGGCAAAAAGTGGGCGGCAGCTCCAGAGTTCAGATCCGGAGCTCCACCACGGCTCACGTCCTGGCCCAAGAAGGGCCCGAACTAGTCCTCGTCCGATGAGCTGTCACTGCTCCGGACGCGCATTCAGGGTGTGGTCGATAGCGACGTCAAACTCGTCGACGTAGTCCAGGTGATGCTAGTCCGCCTGGTTCTCCCCTATCAGCACCGAGCTTGTACTCTGTGGGGGTTCGACCCAACCGAGCACCAAACCCTTTGGGAGCTTTATGATTCCTCCAACAAGGATATCTGGAAGGTGCTCTTCAAGTCCGGCAAATCATGATCGGGCCCCGCTGAGGACCGTGGGTATCAATTATCCCATTCTCCAAGCTCGGTAAGTCACAGCTACGCTCTGTCTATTCATGCTTCAGCTGGCATGTCATGAGGGAGACATCCTAATCGTGTTTCATCGCGACCTCAGGGATGGATAAAGAAAGTGGAGCGGATACATTGTCCGGCCCCGTTGCTGGAGGAACCGGCCGGACTCCTTTTGTCGAAGATGCTGGTCCCTGCACCTTACGAGGCGCCAAAGAAGGAGGCTTCCAAGAAGGTCAAGAAGACCCGAAGTGTCCTCCATCGCCGCGAGTCTTCGGACGCAAAATCCGGAGACTCAAGCGACGCTCCTTCTTTGGAGGATGAAGAGGAGGAAGTGGAGGAAGACGAGCCTCACTCTGGAGGCAGGAGGAAGCGTGCGGCTTCCCCGTCCCTGGAGGCTGAATCGCCCAAGAGGGGGAAAGGTTCCCTCCCAGAGACATCCACCACGGCTGCCGACAGCAGCCCGGAGTGGGATCCCAGGGCACAGCCCCCGGGGAAGTCGTAAGTATACAGAATCCGAACTCACGTACGCATCCGGGATTGTTTTCGGTTCTATCGGCTTTAACTGTTGCCGCATTTTGCATAGCCCGGCGAGGTCTCGCGCCGGATAGTCCTCATCGGAGGATTCACTGGGCTCACACGCCTTGGCGAGCGAGACGCCTCCGCAAGCCCATTCCCCAATGTCCAGGTGCGACACTGAGGTGTCATCCCGACAGGACCCAGACCAGGGAGGACATATCCCCGTTGCCAAACACATGGGGGTGGATAAGGCCCCTGGGACCTCTAAGGTTCCAGAGTCGAGCGGACAGCCACCTTCGATGGTGGGGGGCCTGCCTACCCTGCCGTCATCCTCTGTTCGAGAAGAGCTGACCGGCGGTCTATCGATGGCGTTGAAGAACGCATCTATCATTGACGAGCACCACACTCTCATGGGCGCGGTGGTTGAGAAGATTCAGTCCGCCAAGAGCGGGCTGAACAAGTCCTGCTTTGGCCTTATAAAGGCCTTTGAGGTATGTTTCCTAAGAAACCTGTGAGGAATTGTCATAATAGGAGTAGTAGCCCCTGATACGCTGTCCGGCGGAGAGGACGGAGCTGGGCAGGGGATCAAATCATCCGCTTTTGCAGGATCTTATGTGAATGACGTATACCCCTTTATGTGAAAACAGGCTTCTGCCGAGAGAACGGCCGCTTATAATGCGGAAGTGTCCAAACTAAAGCATAGCCTTGCACAGGCCGAGGAAGAACTCGGCCTTGTAAAGAAGCTAGAAGATAAGCAAGGTATGTTGAAAACAATTGTCTTCAAGTTGGCACGAACGAATAGTTGTGCATAATGAGAAATATTTGTATTATATGCTCTAGGAGCGGGTGCCAAATATGAGGCACTAAAGAAAGCTTTGGCTGATGCCAACAAGAAGGCTGAGGCCGAACAGGCGCTTCGTGAAAAACACGAGGCCATGGTTATCGCAGCTGAGCGAGAGCTCCAGGAAGCTGTGAAGAAAAGCGAGGGCTTGGAGCAGAGTCTAAAAGGGAAAGAATCCAAACTCGCCCAAGCTCTCGAGGCTGTGGAAGGTGCTCGGGAAGAAGCCCGAGGTGCTGCACGGGACGTTCAAGAGGCCCGGAAAGTTGCGGCTGGTAAGGCCTTCTGTATTCTTAGCTCTTTATATGTGATAATGGGAAGAATCCTAAGCGGCAAGCTGAATTCTTATTTTTTCCAGGGGCTTTTGTGGATCTTCCTCGCAGCATATCAGATGCCGCCCAATTCTACCGCACCGAGGAGAAGAAGTCTGTGGAGAGGGATTTCTGGTCGCAGTATTTGGCGCCGATCTATCCGGTACCATTTATCGATCAGCTGAAACAGCTGGTCGAACTGCACCAGGTAGTCGAACTAGCCATGAAGGACTTAGTTGTCTGGCTATGGCCTGTGGAGCCAATTCCAAGTAGTTACTTCGGACTCATCAAGCGGATTGTGGGCACCTATCCTCGGCTTGATGCTATCAAGCAATCAGTCTGTATAGAAGGCGCGCACATGGCGTTTGCCCGTGCAAAAGTGCATAGGGGGAGGCTTGACGCGGAGAAGCTGATGACTGAGGGGCCGCCAGAGGGTAAGGAGCACCGCAAGCCCAAGCTGTACTATGAAGGTGTACTGGAAGGGGCCCGCCTTGCGGCAGATAAGTGTGCCAAAGACATTATATTTCCCTGAGGGCATTTGTGCCACTTTTTGTAATATGGGATAATGGCATTTTTATTATATATTGCCTGTTTTGTTTCAACATATGTTCTTCCTGTGCGGCTATTTATTGTACGCAAATCCTGAGAGTTGGCCAGTCGTCTGCTTCTGCCCCCTCGTAAACGGAATACGGGGGTGTTTGGGATATATCTGAACGCTCTTTATCCCATAGTTGGGTCCTTTTAAGGAGGTGTTTCTCTCCGCGAACCAGGCAATCGGACTGTAAGGCTTTATTACTCTCACTTAGCCATAGGAATTCGAGTATGGTCGGCGCAGCCCCTAGTGTTCGGAAAGCCGAACTCGGGGCTCTATTGGCGCCTGATCAGAAGACCGATCCGTCGCACTCAGCATTTATGATGGTGTTGTGCGGAATAAATCTTTAAGGATTTTATAACCTCTCGAACATCTGACCGGCTCTCGCTTCATCATGACGGTTGGTTTTTGGCTTTCTCTACTGAGGTGTTCGTCCGGCTGAACCGGGACACAATCGCAGTAGTTCTCCCAGCGCTACCTTAGCCGACAGAACAGAACGTAAGGTACCAAAACATGGGAGCCGGGCAAACCCAACCAATGACCCAAGACATGATTCGGAGCAGATGCATATAGTGCTAGAAGTTCGGGGTGCCGAGCGGCCGAAAAGGTGGTCGGACTTTATTGCCGTACTGTGAAGCCCCTGGTATAACCGGGCGAACGCGAAGCGTGGCTGTCATTTTCGACAAAGAGGCGTCGGCGATAAACGGCGGCTGGTAAGTATTTTCTAAGTCTACGCATTGTAGTAGGATAATGTGTTCATGTATATAAGTATGATGTATAAAAAAGAGGTGTTATTTGGCGGAACCTGTGGTGGCCGGACTGGAGGGGGTTGTGAGTGGATCAAGAGTTAATCGGAACTGCCTTCTACCTGCATCTTCCTGCCATAGTGTGTTCGGGCTGATTCCACGCCGCCAATTCTGCTCTGCGTCAATCGTTAGTTTGTAAATGCAAATGCTTGAAGGCAGCTAGGCGTCCTCTTGTTGTTGGTCCAAGGGTCCCTGGTCGGGCCCCGGTGGCCCAGCCGTTATACCGTGAAGTAGTGCGGACTCCGGAATGGGTGTTCGGCGGCTGGCCTGAGTGATTTACCACGTGTATCTAGTCAACGTGGTTTCTCCTGTTGGTATACGGTAAATACCGCATGATGGGAAGGTGCCTTGCATCTTTTAGGAAATGTTATTTGTGGCTTCATACCCGTGTGGGTTTTATGAAGCCCCCGGACTACTAGGTTTCCAGGTACTGCAATTGACTTGCTGTGGTTGATGTGATTATGGGCGATCGGCTGTATTTTTATGCTCTGGGGGGGTTCTATTGACTAGACGCCTCTCCTCATTGTTTCCGGCCCGCGACCAACCACCTTGTTTTGAGGATTCGGCATTCTCTATTGGTGTGCTTTGCCGTCCTTCTAGGAGTTCCATGAATTTCGCATGGTTGATCGAGCCTGTGGCTCGGTCCGAATAGGCTTGAGCTGCTCTTTGTCTGTTGACCGGACTGGTATTTGCTGGACCTGGCGCCAGTTTCCTTGACTTGACGTTTGTTGCCATTGTGCTAAGGCTTGAGGGTGTCTCTTCATGTATCCTTCTTACTATCTTGGCCCGTAATGATGTGAGGACGTCGAGGTGTGCGCCTTGGGTTCTCCTACTTGGGTTGAGGTAGCCAGTTGTGCCGTGTATGCTCTTTATTGGGGCTGTCGAGTTCATGCCTTTTGGTGGCCAGTACCTTGGTCCACCTATCCATTAGCAAGTCTTGATCAGCTTTAAGCTGCTCTTGCCTCCTTTGCAGGCTCCTTGTCGTCGCCATGAGCCTTCGCTTGAAGCGAACTTGTTCCACTGGATCTTCAGGTACGCCGAATTCATCATTGCCGAGGCTCACCTCATCGTCGTTTGTTTCCTTTGGAGTGTCCACCATATATATATCGTATGAGGAGGTGTCCGTCCACCGCCCTGTGAGCGGTGGCTCCTGTAATTCTCCTACATCATCGTCCATACCGTCGATGTCTTCGGAGTCAAAGTCAAGCACGTCGGTTAGATCATCGATCGTGGCAATGAAGTGGCTGGTGGGTGGGCAACGAATTACGTCGCTGTCTGCTTCCCACTCAAGCCGGACATAGTTCGGCCCACAGACTCCTGACAAAGAGAGAGACTTCAATAAGTTCAGCATGTCGCCAAAGGGCGAGTGCTGAAAGACGTCCGCCCCGGTGAACTCCATCACCGGAGCCCAACCATGCTCGGCGGGCTCGGGGACGCGCGGACTGGAACCTACAACCGGATATGAATCTGGGTCCGAGTCACGTGCTCTCTCAGAAGTGAGGCCTGTGTTCGGCTCCATCGCCGATGATGGTACGGCCTGCGGGGCGGGGTCCAGCCCTCCGTCCTTAGGCAACGCAGCCTGCCCCGGATTTAGACCCGAGGCTTCTGCCGGGGTGATATCCCAAGCATCGTCTGACAGCAGGTCTAAGCCGCGCTCATCGTGACTGTTCGGCGCTCCTGACGCTAGCCTGAATTCGTCGAAGATCAAGTCCCCGCGAATATCCGTTGTGTAGTTCAAGGTTTCGAACCTGACATGGTGGCCGGGGCATAGCTATCGATCTGCTCCAGGTGGCCAAGCGAATTGGCCCGCAGTGCGAAGCCGCCGAACACGAAGATCTGTCCAGGGAGGAAAGTCTCGCCCTGGACAGCGTCGTTGATGATGATTGAAGGAGCCATCGAGCCTGACAGCGACGACACAGAGGAACTCCTAATGAAAGCACCAATGTCGGTGTCAAAACCGGCGGATCTCGGGTAGGGGGTCCCGATCTGTGCGTCAAGGCTGATGGTAACAGGAAGCAAGGGACACAGATGTTTACCTAGGTTCGGGCCCTCTCGATGGAGGTAAAACCCTACTTCCTGCTTGATTAATATTGATGATATGGGTAGTACAAGAGTAGATCTACCACGAGATCGTAGAGGTTAAACCCTAAGAGCTAGCCTATAATGGTATGATTGTAATTGTGATCGGCCTTCTAAGGACCAACCTCTCCGGTTTATATAGACACCGGAGAGGGCTAGGGTTTACATGGAGTCGGTTACAAGGAAGGAAATATAATATCCGGATCGTCAAGCTTGCCTTCCACGCAAAGGAGAGTCCCATCCGGACACGGGCCAAAGTCTTGAGTCTTGTATCTTCACGCTTCAATAGTCCAGACATTGTACACAGTCCGGTTGTCCGGATACCCCCTAATCCAGGACTCCCTCAGTGGCCGCCGGGATGATGAGGATTGATGTCTACTACACAACCTTCTCCTTGTAGACGTTGTTGGGCCTCCGAGTGCAGAGGTTTGTAGGACAGTAGCAAATTTCCCTCAAGTGGATGACCTAAGGTTTATCAATCCGTAGGAGGCGTAGGATGAAGATGGTCTCTCTGAAGCATCCCTGCAACCAAATAACAAAGAGTCTCTTGTGTCCCCAACACACCCAATACAATGGTAAATTGTATAGGTGCATTAGTTCGGCGAAGAGATGGTGATACAAGTGCAATATGGATGGTAGATATAGGTATTTGTAATCTGAAAATATAAAAACAGCAAGGTAACTAATGATAAAAGTGAGCGTAAATGGTATTGCAATGGTAGGAAACAAGGCATAGGGTTCATACTTTCACTAGTGCAAGTTCTCTCAATAATAATAACATAATTGGATCATATAACTATCCCTCAACATGCAACAAAGAGTCACTCCAAAGCCACTAATAGCGGAGAACAAACGAAGAGATTATGGTAGCACTACTAGAAAAACCGCTACTAATGGCGCACCTAATTTGGCCATTAATGGCGCATCACTGGTGCGTCATTACTAGCACGCCATTAGTAATTTTTACTAATGGCGCACCACTGGTGCACCATTAGTATCTGGTATACTAATGGCGCACCACTGGTGCGCCATTAGTATAGGCCACGGTGCGCCATTAGTATGCCTCCCAGGGGCCATGTATACCAAGGTGCTTTGGCATACTAATGGCGCACGACAATGGGATGCTCCATTAGTAACCGCGGCATACTAATGGTGCACTGTCCAGTGATGCGCCATTAGTATGCTTTGTCATACTAATGGCGCACTATCATGTGATGCGCCATTAGTATGAATATTAGGTTTTCTTATTTTTTATTTTCTGTTTGTTGCACAGGTTACAAAATGTATAATTTGACAAAATATAGACAACACACATCAACAACAGATTCATCGAATACAATAGATGATTAGTCTTTGAATACAATTCATCATATTAGTCTCCGAATACAATTCATCATATTAGTCTCCGAATTGAAAAGACCGAACAAAGATAGAACATTATATTACAAGTCTCGAGACCGCGAGTAGCGAGTTTGTCTTCACATTACAAGTCGATATCGATCATCTAAACTACCATCACATAGAAGAGAGCTGCGGTCATCACGATGAGCATCATCACGATGAAACTCGTCTTCATCCGGATCCTCCAACGCCCCTCCCTCTCCTCGCTAGATAGCGGGCGATCTAGATTCAGCCTCGCCCTAGTGGTGTACCTTTGTAATCATATTACGCTGAATCGGTGGACCTGTCTCCGACACTCCTCCCAGTCATCGTAGACTCCGGGAACCTTACCCTTGTACACGACATACGTCGGCATCGCTATGCACTAGCCAAACGAAACGTTAGTACCAATTCACAGACAATACATAAGCAATATATAAGTATGCAACAGAACGATCGGAAGAGAAAAGCAAGACATTAATAGCATCGATTACATCTAAGTTGAACGACTCTCGAAACCAAAGAGACATACTACAAGTTCATTAAAGTTCAATTACAACATGAGCCAATCGATGTTTCGAACTAGACACAAGATCACCGCTTTCAACTCGACTCAAGGGACCGGAGCGTGGATGAAGCCGCCGTCTATCATGGGAGTCATGAAATAACGGTCGTTGTCACCTGCATTTGTAGCATTGTGTCGATGTCACTGTTGGACGGTTGATTGTTGAGGTAGAACTGCCCCGAGGTACGAAGGACATCTTGATGGATGATTTCCGCAAACTCCGACTGGATGCGAAAGAATTCTTGTCGGAGGTCCGCGTCCTGGATTGCCGACACGCTCTTTGCCCAATCTTTGAGTTTACTCGGTAGCAGAAGTTAATGATGGTCCCGTACAATTGCCCGCATGTGATGGATGGCGTAGTAGGCACCCTTCTGACCGCCAGGCGGATGCTTGACACAGCAGAACGTCGTATTGTAGGAGAACACGTGCTTGCCATACTTACGAATAGGCTTGGTGAAGGTGCCTCCAGATTTGGCGTAGCCGGGGAGAACATCATCAAGAACCTTCTTGACATTTGTGTAGTCTACGTTCGACTGACGGTCCGGGTCGAAATACGTGGCCATGGAATATTTGGGGCTTAGGAGGATGAGCGTGCAACGTGTGTCACTGCAGAAAACACGGAATGTTAAAAGAAAAACGATCGAAATGTAAGAATTCATATGTTACGGGCGGTTGAGGGAGGACTTACTCGGAAAGTAAGGCACGAGGAAGTTATCCTTATCTTGGTTTGCCGAAATGACGCCTTGAGGTAAGAACTCGCGACTTGCGGTCCCCGCCGCTGCCCAAGATCTTGGCACGCAGGTAGAAGGGGTCGACTATCACGATGTCCGTGGTCTTGTCGCGAATGATCCGCATCTCCATACTCGGCGAAAATAGCCGAACGAAGGTGTAGTGCAGCGGATGAAGGTTCAACATAGCATGGATGTCATCAAAACGCAGGACGATCGTGCGCCCGATGGAGTTATCCACAAAGCCCTTGCCCTCCGCACCTTGGCCGCGAAACCGGTATGCCACATCCTTCTCTCGAGACGCCGCTTCTCCAAAGAAAGAACACTGTCATGCAGACTCCGCATAGCACCGGTTGCAGCATTGAGCATATTTGCCGGTAGCATCGCCCTACCCGCCACATGCACCCTCCTCGAAATATCCTGCGGTGAAGGTGGCCCGTCCTGAGCATGGATCGTACTCGATGTCGGCTGGCTCGCACCCTTCTTAGTCTTTCTTTTGCGTGCCTTCTTCTTCTCCTGTAATGAGACCGAGTTCTGCTCACAGACCGCATCCTTGAGTGTGTTGGGGCTGATAATATTTCGCACCTCGCCTATCTGAGGCTCGGTGAAGTCGGCAGCTGGAGGCGTTTCCTAAGAGCTGAACGCCAGACGGCGCCTGTTGCAACTTGGCTTCTCCGCGGTACCAGCTAGATCGCACACGTCTTTTGTTGGGTTTGGTTCTTGAGAAGGAGGCCCCATGAAGTCGCCATCGTACCCATGATCGGCAAAGTACTGATCGACATTGCCAAATGTATCATCGTCGTCGTCGTCGCCGTTCTGATCCTGTGCCATATGCATGTTTGGATCCAGTGGCATAGGGATGTCCGGCACTGTTGCGGCGGTCTTGCCATGGGGCCAACTTGGCGCCGGCACGACTGGCTGTGTTGTCTTTGGGGTGGTGTCCCACGCCCCCAAACGAATCTGGCTCTTCGGCCAAAGCAGGGGCCAGCTCAGGCAGGCGCTGAGGGTCATCACGTCATCATCATCGGCCCCGACGGGTCGAATCGGAGGTAACAACTCGTTGCAGCCTGGCAGCACCCGAACCAGTTGAACCCTAAACAATTTGGGTGGCATCTGGGTACCGTGGAACAAGGGGTTGCCCGGTTGAACTATTTTGCCTTTGGCGGCATCGACCAACTCGTTGTTCACGAAGTGGAGGAGAGTGCACGGAACATCGGCGGCGCCCTGCGAAAACATGTAGGGCGTTAGGGATGCCCAGTCAAAGGCAAGGAGATGAAGTCCTCGGCAGAGAGAGGCTTAATTAGTTACCGTGATGATGGCGTCGAGCTCGGCTAATGTCGAGGCACCGCCAACGGCGGGCGTGCAGTTGACGGAGGGGCCGCTTGCTGCAGAGGTGCCGGCCGGCGTACACCCGGGTGCATTAAGCTCCCGTGCCGGCATCGGAGACACCAATGCCGCCTCCGCCGGAGGCACCAACGGCCCCGCCATCGCATTATGCAAGTTGCTGGCCGTGAAGCTAGGAATTGGGGGCGGCCCCTGTTGGCCGCCCGCAATCCACGCACTCAACCCCGAGATCAAGGTAGGCACAATGGCGGTGATCGTCGCTCCGAGTCGTTGTTCCACTTGCTCTTGGACAATCTCCGGAATCCGCGCCAACTGTGCCTTGAGTTCTTGAACCTCTCGCGCCTGGCTTTCCGAGCTGGCCTTTTTCTCCTTCCGCACACCAGCGTATAGTATGACCCCATTTTGTCGACAAGCCTTTGCCGCCACACGACCACCGACGCCGGCTTCGAGCTTATCCTTGTTCTTCATTACATTCAACGCCCTATTTAGAGTGGTGTCCCAAGGGTTTCTCTTAGTCGACCCCGCCATCGCTTTCAATCGCTGCGGAAGGAATGTGAACCATTTAGAAATTTGGCTTCATTAATTAGAATGCAACCATATGGAGCTAATTACGCGGGGGTGTATTCCTTACCAGAACAAGCTCAAGCTGCCTGGTCTTCGGATCTGTGGTAAGCTCCTTTGTTTTCGGGTCCTTCTTGTACCGGGCCCTGACAAAGTTCCTGGTCTGCTTGTCACCGTATTTATCGAAGAGGGGTGGTAGGCCTTGCTCGGCACGGTCCGCCTCCTCCTTGTCCCATATAGGCTCCGCCACTCTGTAACCGTCGGGACCGAGTGTGTGTTCCCCTATGTTCAACTCCCGCATTTGTTTCCCCCACTCACTTGATTGGGAGTTTGCGGTGCTCGAGCAATTGATCTTGAAGTCGTTGTAGTCATCTTCGGTGATCGAAGGATTTTTCTCCTTGATCTTCTGATAACTCTCACCTTTCTCGATCATTCTCTTCACATTGCTTTTCCAAGTAGACAGGGCCTTGCTCATCTTCGTGAGGGCAGCATTGTTCACTTTATTCCCTTTGAGGCTTGTGTTTGCAAATTCAGCGGGGAACTTGTATCGTTCGTGCAGCTTCGTGAAGAGGAGGTTGCGCAAATTCCCTCGGTCAGGATGCCTCAGGTTCTCGGTGTTGATCGATACGGTGCTCCGGACAATGCACCCGAGCTGAAGCGAGTACCCTTGACTATTCGTTCGGGCGCCGTTGGATTCCCGTTGGAGTCCACTTCAGTAACTTCCTCCTTGAGGGTGAGGAGCACGATCGGGTGCCGGTCCTTCCGTTGCCTCTTCGGTTGGCTGCCATCTATGCGTGCGCCGCCATCATCAGTGGTGGCATCCTCGGCGGCACCATCAGTGGTGGCATCAGTGTGGTCATCCTCGGCGGCACCATCAGTGGTATCAGGATTGGTGGGGAAGGCGGTGGCCTCATACAAGTGAGGTTGTTCCTCCATCTCCTGGGACAGCTCCCAGAATGCCTTGCCGTCCGAACCCCCGGCCTCATCATTGTGGGCCATGTTTCTCTCTAAATAGAGACAAAGTTTGGTCAAAAAGTTGGTTATTGTCAAGGAACAAGATCATGGTCTCATCATTTAGGGTTTGTCGACACCGAGGCATCCTAAAATCTAAGCTTTTATCATTGAGGGTTTTTTGACGCCGAGGCACGCCTGGTTTAATACAGCTAGAATAAAGGGGCACTTGATCCTACTTAATTAACTACTAAGATACCCCGGCCCATGCATTAGTCACAAGTACCCCATATGTCCTATTTTTAGCAAAGTCATGCTAAAATTCACGGAAAATTTCAGCATGACCTTTGCTGAAAATAGGACATATGGAGTAATACCAATTTGCCGAACGGAAGTTAATCGACATCCCAGAAACTCAAGGGCCTCTCGGTGGACAAGGCAAAAAGGCCTCCATCACAACATGGAAAAATATATATCAGCAAACTCAAGGGCTTTTGCTTTTCATTGCCAAATTGTAGCTAGTACCAGCAAATTAACATCTAGTAGCAATCTTCCTAGTCTAAGCATCATCTGACCTGGTAACTATACCAGTTTGGTTCAATTAAAAAAGACACAGTAATCGCATCAGCTACCACATTGTTCACGGACAGCTACCAAACTGTTTCAGTATCAAAACAACATGGTAGCTGTGAATGTGGCAAAGAAGCACAATAAATCGATAAGTTGGTATACAGCTTGGGTTCCATACAAAGTCAAATGCCAATGGGCAAAAAAAGTAAGTAGCTAGTTAATTGCCTTATTTTCATGTAACAAAAATTATGGAAAGCATGAGGGTTACACTATAATTATAGGAAAATTTACACTGTTATTAGGGAAGTTTTATACTATAATTACATATAAGAAGCATCGTATACATCAAAATTGCTGAGCTTACACTAAAATACATCTGCACTGCAGGGCTTGTACACACAAATTCAGTTAGATGATCTAACACTGACAAAATAAAGGAAACACCTACTGAACCAATACAGAGATATGAAAGCACAAGTTACTAGCATTTGCCTAAAAACTACATAACTAGGATATGAAAGCACAAGTTACTAGCATTTTCCTAAAAACTAGATAACTAGTGGACCAACTCTCTGTCTGTAACAAGAACTATAGATCATGGGTGCTCGGGGGAAAGTAGCACAAACAGACAATGCAAACAACCAATCAACTAGTAAAGCCAATCAAGAACCTAGAGATATAGCTAGCGAACTAAGAAGCACATGCAGAGCAAGAGCAGAGCAGAGCAAAAGAATAAAGCATCAACTTTGTCAAGCGTATGAAATTGCTTAGGTTCAACAGAAAACAAAAATGCCCTGTCAATTTTCAATGCCCTGTTTAATTGACCAAACAAGTGTTTTTATAGGCATAATACAGCAGCACAGCCCCTGTATAAACTAAACTGATAGCACCCCCGAACTTAATATCGATTGATGCACGCAGCCTTCTATTGTTGCATAGTTATTTATTTATTTTATTTGTGGTGTATTGCACAGTACTCCTAGTGATTCTTGGTGAACTGTGGAAGATTAAAGTACCAGATACTAACCATTTCAATAAATATTAAAATGGCCAAAAAAGGCATCATTTGATGAAGCAAACTTGAAGCAGTAGATTAACCAAAAATAAGCTTAACCCTTCAGATACTAACCATTTTATCTAGTGTTTAGTTTCTTTGTTTCAGATAGAACCAAGTTTCGTGTGTTCTAGGATCTTCCCTTGCAGAAATTGCACATGCCATTCAGAAAGAAAAAGCATCGCAGGTATAACTATAACATTCTGAAGTAGAGTTCAGAAAATTGCAAGTTGAGCCAAAAATTGGAGTCTCAAGGGACTAAACATCAGTATTTGAGAAACTGCAAACTGAGTGTATCGCAGGCACTCACATGGTAGATTGAGTTCATTCTAAATTTCAGTTATACACAAAACACCATGGCACATTATCTCTGATCTTAATATGTGGACAAATTGACTGCATATAGCAAAAAATCGGAGCACCAACCGTCACTGAAGAACAGAAATAACACCAAAATGCTAACTTGAGTTATCCTGAACTTTTTTCGTTATTCACAAATCACCATGGCACAACAGTTCAAAGGTACTGACAAAACAATGCTCACGGGGGCAGGAGGAGGGAGAGGGGAGAGGAGGAGGGGAGCTCACGGGGCGGTGGGGCGCGGGGAGGATGTCGGGGGCGCACGACGCGCAGGGAGGAGGCGACGAGGTCCGGGTGGTGGTGGTGCTCGGCGACGGTGGTGTGGACGGGCGGCGTCTGGCCGGGCGCGGCGAGGGCGACGGGAGATGGCGCCCAACGAGGTGGGGCGACGGGAGAGCAGCGCCACGCCGGGCCTCAGCGGCGGTGGTTGGAGACGGCGACGGGGGCGTCGGGCGCCGCGATGGGCGCAGGGCAAGGCGGCGGGCGCGGCGAGGCGGTGGGGCGGCGGCGAGGCGGCGGCAGCAGCGTCGGATAGGAGAGGGAAGGATCGAGGCGAGGGCGAGGGCGAGGAGAGGGATAGGTGTGGGCCGGGAGGAAGTATGGATGGGGCGGCACAATACTAATGGCGCACCACACCTCGGTGCGCCATAAGTACATCCATACTAATGGCGCACCTCACCCCGTGCGCTATTAGTATTTTTTGATTTCGCCGAGCCAACAGTTATCTCCCACCTAACCTGATACACATCAAGTTCCCTCTACTAGCTCGACCGGTCAAGAGCCGCTTGTCACACCAGAGGTCTTGGGTTCGATTCCTGTGCTCCACAAATTTTTTTTTATGCATTAAAAATGCTGTTTGATACTTACTTGTGTTTAAATATGTTCAAACTTGTTTAAATCATAACAGTAATATATTTTTATAAGGCAGTAATATTTTTTTAAAAATATCATCAAACAGTAATGCCGGTGGAGCGGGGGAGGGTGCGGGGGGTGCGGGGGGTCGGCGGCGGCGGTTGAGTAGGGAAGGGGTGCGGGGTGTCGGCGGCGGCGGTCGGTGGACCGGGGGGGGTGCTCGGCAGTGAGTGGGACCGGATCTGGCGAGGTGGGATAGCGATCGAGATGGAGGGGGATCAAGATCGAGTGTCCATGAAATTTAAAAATATTCATGATAGTTCAAAAAGTGCCCATGAAATACAATCGAGAAATGAAGGCTACGATTTAATTAAATACAATCTTCTTGCCCTTCTTTTTCGCAAATGGAGTTCTTCTGTGGTGGACGTCCTTTAGGTAGGGTGGTCCTGCTTCTTCTTGTGGTGTATGCTGCTACTTCATCATCGTCGTCATGTTCGATCCTCGGGTCGCCGTACTTGTCGAAGTCTTGCTCATTGGCTACTCCATCCATTCCGATGATCTTCCTTTTGCCTCTCCTCACGACAACACGACTGGGCTTTGATGGGTCGGTAATGAAGAAGCATTGGTCCACTTGGGAAGCCAGTACCATGGCTCATTTTTCATGGTGACGCTTATACCCTTGATCTTGGATTCGGCTTCGGGTATAACCATGGTGGTGAAATACCGGTCTTCTTTTAGGACGCTCTTGGCCCATCTGACACGGAACATCGGGACCTTCTCTCTAGCGTAGCTCAGCTCCCAGATCTCCTCGATCCTTCCGTAGTATCTGTCCTTGTCGTTACCGGTGTAGGATTCCATCGTTACCCCGAAGTTCTGATAACCATCGCTCTTCATGTCCTTGGCCTCGATGTAGAATGTGTAGCCGTTGATATCGTACGCCTCATAGGTCATCAGGTTGTGCTCGGCGCCCTATGACAAGGTGAATATGAGTTGTTCTTCCACGGAAGAATCCTCATGTAAAGGGTACGACAGAAGCTTCTGCTTGAACCAACGCGGGAAACATGAGTTGTGCTCTTTGAGTATATCTCCGTCCGTCCTCTGTTGGCCTCGGCCATTGTACGTCTTCTTAATAAAGGTTTTGTGCTCTACCACCCAAGGATCGACCACGTCTATGTGTTGTAGCGCGACTAGGTTTGCTCTTTCAAAGTCGGCGAGTCGACCCTCGAAGTCGACATGCATTTCGCGGCGACCGTCACGGTGACCCCATCCAGCAAGCCTACCGAGGTGCCTGTTGACGGGCAGACCAACGAGGTTCTCGATGCCTAGATAATTTGTGCAGTAGGAGATGCACTCTTCGGTCAGAAAGCCCCTGGCTATGCTTCCCTCTCGACGTGACATGTTGCGAACGTATCCTTTGATGACACCATTCATCCTTTCAAACGGCATCATGCCGCGCAGAACGTCGGCCGAGTTGGATGATATCCTCCACTATATGGACCAGCAGATGCACCATAACGTCGAAGAATGCGGGCGGAAGTACATCTCAAGCTCGCATAGTATCACCACGATCTCTTCCTATAGCCTTCGAGTTGCCTCACGCCAATCGACTTCCGAGATGACGTCAAGAAGTTGCATAGGCCAAATAGCGTTTCGCGGACGTGCACGCCCATGATCCCACGGATTGCAACTGAAGTATCTGCGTCATCAACCGCGTGATGGTTGTGAGACTTCATCCCGCTGAACTTCGCTTGGCTGGGTCTAGGTATCTGCTTATCTTCCCGCCAGAATCAGAAGGAAGTTTTACTCCTAGGAGGCGGTGAAAAATTGCTCGATCTCCTCCTCGACTTAGAGTGAAGCGCGGAGGGTAGTCATTTCCGGTCTTCTTGGCCTTTTTGCCTTTGTGACGAATTTCTGTGTCCTGCTTCGCCTCATCATCATCATCATCATCATCATCATCATCATCATCATATATAGCGTGAAGCTCCTACCTGATGCCCATTGATTTCAAGTCCGCCTTTGCTTTCGCCCATCTTTGGTCCTCTCGGCATGTTGAGTAGGGTACCAAGCGCACTCTCGCACACGTTCTTCGTGATATGCATGACATCAAGGCTGTGAGGCACACGGTGGATCTTCCAAGACGGCAAGTCCCGTAAAACAGACCTCGTTTTCCATACCTTCAGCAGCTCTCGCGCCTTCGCTTCTTTCCGCTCGCACCTTTTGCTTCTTTCCGCGGTGGCGTCTTTCCAATTTTTCAACAGCTTGTCTATTTCCTCGCCGCTCCTCGTACAGGCGTTTTGGTTCGGTTTCACCATCAAACAGATCCTTGCGTTTCCTCCACGAGATCATCATCGCGAAGCCACCTTCGATGTCCCATGAACACGGTTTTCAAGACCCGGATCTCTATCTAGTCTGGCGATACGTTGTGTCATCCATGCACCTTACGCATCCGAAAATCCGTGGACTACCCGCCCGCAAGATATCCGTAATCGAGATAGTCGTGCACCGTCGTGAGCGGTCACGGCTCTCATAGGCAAATATTCTTTCTGCGGTGTCCCACGTATTGGTGGCGTTTTCCACAGCGTGTCAAGCTCCTCTTCAAAGAGCCCGGTCTGATTGATGTCGTTCCTGGTTGTTTCGGCCCTTCAATTAGCATACTCATGTGAATGTACTTCCTCTTCATGCACAACCAGGGGAAGGTTGTACATCCACACAAACACAGGCCAGGTGCTATGTGTGCTTCTCGACCGCCAAACGGATTGACTCCATCGGTGCTCGCGCCAAAGACGATGTTCCTTGGATCGCTCCCAAATTCGGTATTCGAAGTTCAACGCTTGCCACTGGCTCGCATCCTTAGGGTGACTCAGCATCTTGTCTTTTTTATCTATCTCCGGATCATTTGCGTCATCTTCTCGCTTCTTCTCCTCCCTATCCGCGTGCCAACGCAGGAGCTTTGCTACCTTAGGGTCCGCGAAATACCGCTGCAGACGAGGAGTGATCGGAAAGTACCACACCACTTTTCGAGGAGCTTTCTTCCTCTTCTTGTATCGAGTGACACCGCACACCGGACATATGGTAGACTCCGCATGCTCGTCCCGATAAATGATGCAATTGTTCATACACATGGTATTTCACGTGCGGTAAATCCAGAGGACACACGATTTTCTTCGCCTCCTCCAAACTGGTCGGGCACTTGTTCCCCTTGGGAAGACGTTAGTGCCAGAATGACATGTTCTCGTCGAAGCATGCGTCGGTCATTTTGTGTTTTACCTTCATATCGAGCCATGAGCGTTACTTTCAAAGGGTATCCTCGGGCTGCATCCTTCATACAATGGAGTAACGCGTCTAACTCAAGTTGATCCATCTTGGCTTTCTCTCGGCGGCAGCTCTTGCGTTATCCGTCCGCTTGAGAAGCAGCTCTTGAATATGAGGGTCCTGCACCCAGCCCATCAATGGTCCAAAAATCTCGCTCCACCGCATCATCATCATGTCCTGCATCTTCTACATGATGATCGTGTACAAGATCACCGTCGTGATCATCTCACGGGATTCTTCGTCTTCTCGCCCGCCCGAGCCGCGGTGGTTGTCTTGTCGCCCTTCCTCATTTCTTGCCCGGCCCCATGGACGACTTCGTAGTCATCTTCATCACCTTGCCACCGATAGCCATCCATGAAACCATGCAAGAGCAGGTGGTCCCGACCTGCCGAATCCGGTCCGCAATAAGGCTCTTCACTTGCATCTTCGACACGGACATCTTATCTCCGTCTCGTTCTTTTGAAGCATCTCAGCCTTCATGACCTCAAAACCTATTCACGATGCCTTCGGTCATCGTGCGGACCATGGTCGTCATGGGTAGAGCAAAACGATATTTTAGAACCAAGAAAAATTTGGCATGACTTTCCTAAAAATAGGACCAAAAGAATGCTTAGTGCCAAAATTCTCTTGAAACAGAAATGAATCAACATTCCGCAAAATATTGGCAACTATCGCATTTCAAATACCGTACACCTCCAAACACAAACACATATGCAACACCACAAACATATGCAACACCACGAACATACATAGATCTAGCTAGGCCATAAAAAGTGCATGTGCACATTGTTGTAGGGAGAACAACATAAATATAGCTTCCCCCCTTACTTACCTATCAAAACAAGGTAACTTAACCACTTAATTTGAATGAATCTATGGTGTAAATGAGGTGAAAAAGAGGAGGCACCCGAGACAAGGAGGCGGTGGTGGAGAGAATGAAGTGGGGAGAAAGTGTGTGTTGGAGGAGAGGCTGTCCAAAATATCTTGTTGCTGCCCACTTACTAATGGCGCACCAACCACAAATGCGCCATTAGTAATCCAGGTTACTAATGGCGCACCCCCTGGTGGTGCGCCATTAGTAGTTTTGCAAAAAAAAAAAGAAAAAACATACTAATGGCGCACTCCCCCACGGTGCGCCATTACTAGTTTAAACTAGTAATGGCGCATCGCGGGTGAGTGCGCCATTAGTAGTTTTGCAAAAAAAGGAATAAAAAATAAAAAAAAACATTAGTGGCGCACTTTCTGACAGGTGCGCCATTACTAGTTACAACTAGTAATGGTGCACTTCCTATGGATGCGCCATTAGTATGTTTGGACAGGCGCACTAGTTCAAAAAAAATTTGATACTAATGGCGCACCATGGGCCAGGTGCGCCATTAGTAGTTTCAACACTAATGGCGCATCAGAAGGTGGTGCGCCATTAGTATATACTAATGGCGCACCACTTGTCTGGTGCGCCATTAGTGTCAATCCCATCTATAGCCCTTTTTCTAGTAGTGTAGGGTACAAAACCACCTCAAAGTTATTCTTTCGGATCGATCTATTCAAGAGTTCGTACTACAATAACACCTTAAGACACAAATCAACCAAAACCCTAATGTCACCTAGATACTCCATTGTCACCTCAAGTATCCGTAGGCCTGATTATAAGATATGCATCACACAACCTCATATTCATCTATTCAACCAACTCAAAGTACTTCAAAGAGTGCCCCAAAGTTTCTACCAGAGAGTCAAGACGAAGACGTGTGCCAACCCCTATGCATAGGTTCATGGACAGAACCCGCAAGTTGATCACCAAAACATACATCAAGTGGATCACGTGAATACCCCATTGTCACCACAGATAAGCACGATAAGACATACATCAAGTGTTCTCAAATCCTTAAAGACTCAATCCGATAAGATAACTTCAAGAGGAAGACTCAATTCATCACAAGAGAGTAGAGGGGGAGAAACATCATAAGATCCAACTATAATAGCAAAGCTCGCGATACATCAAGATCGTGCCATAGAGAGAACACGAGAGAGAGAGAGAGAGAGAGAGAGAGAGAGATCAAACACATAGCTACTGGTACATACCCTCAGCCCCGAGGGTGAACTACTCCCTCCTCGTCATGGAGAGCGCCGGGATGATGAAGATGGCCACCGGTGAGGGATCCCCCCTCCGGCAGGGTGCCATGCAACGGATGCACTAGAGCTATAAATATATGAAAGCTCAACAAAAGAAACTAAGTGGGTGTGCATCCAACTCGCTTGCTCACGAAGACCTAGGGCATTTTGAGGAAGCCCATCATTGGAATATACAAGCCAAGTTCTATAATGAAAAATTCCCACTTAGTATATGAAAGTGACAACATAGGAGACTCTCTATCATGAAGATCATGGTGCTACTTTGAAGCACAAGTGTGGAAAAAGAGATAGTAGCATTGTCCCTTCTCTCTTTTTCTCTCATTTTTTTCTTTTTTTTCTTTTTTTCTTTTCTTTTTTTCTTTCTTTTTGGCCTTTTTCTTTTTTTCCTTTTTGGCCTTTCTCTTTTTTTTCTTTTTTTCTTTTTGTAAAGTCCGAAGTCTCATCCCGACTTGTGGGGGAATCATAGTCTTCATCATCCTTTCCTCACTGAGACAATGCTCTAGTAATGAAGATCATCACACTTTTATTGATTTACAACTCAAGAATTACAACTCAAAGCTAGAACAAGATATGACTCTATATGAATGCCTTCGGCGGTGTACCGGGATATGCAATGAATCAAGAGCGACATGTATGAAAATTATGAAGGTGGCTTTGCCACAAATACGATGCCAACTACATGATCATACAAAGAGCAATAAGACAATGATGGAACGTGTCATAATAAACGAAACGGTGGAAAGTTGCATGGCAATATATCTCGGAATGGCTATGGAAATGCCATAATAGGTAGGTATGGTGGCTGTTTTGAGGAAGGTAAATAATGGGTGCATGATACCGGTGAAAGTTGCACGGTAATATAGAGGCTAGCAAAGTGGACGGATGAGTGTGCGTATATCCATGGACTCACATTAGTCATAAAGAACTCATATACTTATTGCAAAAGTCTACTTGCCCTCAAAGCAAAGTACTACTACGCATGCTCCTAGGGGAAGGGTTGGTAGGAGTTAACCATCGCGCTATCCCGACCTCCACTCATAAGGAAGGCAATTAAAAGAGCACCTCATGCAACAAATTTGTCACACAACTTTTACCATGCGTGCATGCTACGGGACTTGCTAACTTCAACACAAGTATTTCTCAATTTCATAATTACCCACTAGCATGACTCTAACATTACTACCTGTATATCTCAAAACAGTTATCAAGCATCAAATTGATCATAGCATCCAATTCACTTACTATGATAGTTTTTATTATACCCAACTTGGATGCCTACCATTCTAGGACCAATTTTATAACCATAGCAAATACCATGCTGTTCTAAAAGACTTTCAAAATAATATAAGTGAAGCATGAGAGACTAGCAATTTCTTCAAAATTAAGCCACCGCCGTGCTCTAAAAGATATAAGTGAAGCACTAGAGCAAAAACTATCAAGCTCAAAAGATATAAGTGAAGCACATAGAGTATTCTAGCAAATTCTAATCAAGTGGGCTTATCCCAAAAGGTGTGGACATCAAGGATGATTGTGGTAAACTAAAAAGCAAATACTAATATAATACATGACGCTCCAAGCAAAACACATATCATGTGGCGAATAAAAATATAGCTCCAAGTAAAGTTACCAATGAACGAAGACGAAAGAGGGGATACCTTCCCGGGGCATCCCCAAGCTTAGGCTTTTGGCTATTCTTGAATATATTGGGGTGCCTTGGGCATCCCCAATCTCAGGCTCTTGCCACTCCTTATTCCATAGTCCATCGAATCTTTACCCAAAACTTGAAAACTTCACAACACAAAACTCAACAGAAAACTCGTAAGCTCCGTTAGTATAAGAAAATAAAACCACCACTTAGGTACTATAATGAACTCATTCTAAATTCATATTGGTGTAATATCTACTGTATTCCAGCTTCTCTATGGTTCATGCCACTTAATACTAGCCATAGATGCATCAAAATAAGCAAACAACACACGAAAAACCGAATCTGTCAAAAACAGAACAGTCTGTAGTAATCTGTACAAAACATATATTTCTGGAACTACACAAATTCTAAAAAATTAGGAAGTCCTAAGAAATTTGTGTAACAATCCAGAGCAAAAAGAATCACAACAGAAGCACGTTTCTGTGAATTAACAAAACCAATTTACTGGGTGTAAAAGTTTCTGATTCTCAGCAAGATCAACACAACTATCACCGTAAGCTATCCTAAAGGTCTTACTTGGCACTTTATTGAAACAAAAGCTATAAAACATGATTACTACAGTATCATAATCATGTGAACACACAAAAACAGTAAGGACAAATATTGGGTCGTCTCCCAACAAGCGCTTTTCTTTAATGCCTTTTTAGCTAGGCATGATGATGACAATGATGCTCACATGAAAGATAAGAATTGAAACATAACGGGAGCATCATGAAGCATATGACTAGCACATTTAAGTCTAACCCACTTCCTATGCATAGGGATTTTGTGATCAAACAACTTATGGGAACAATAGTCAACAAGCATAGGAAGGCAAAACAAGCATAACTTCAAGATTTTAAGCACATAGAGAGGAAACTTGGCATTATAGCAATTCCTAGAAGCATATATTCCTCCCTCATAATAGTTTTCAGTAGAATCATGAATGAATTCAACAATATAACCAGCACCTAAAGCATTCTTTTCATGATCTACTTGCATAGAAAATTTACTACTCTCCACATAAGCAAAATTCTTCTCATTCGGAATACTGGGAGTATCATAAGAGACTTGAACACTAAAAATTGTTTCCACATTAAAAGAGTAATTTTCGGAAAAAGGGTAATCATAATCATGACAAGATTTGTAAATATAATAATCACTACTTTTTATAGCATAAGTTTCATCACAATAATCATCATAAGTAGCAACTTCGTTCTCATCTATAATCGATTGAAACCTCTCCCAACATAGTGGAATCACTAAATAAAGTTGACACTCTTCCAAATCCACTTTCGTATTCATCACAATAAGATTCAACATCCTCCAAAATAGTGGGATCACTACTTCCTAAAGTTTACACACTTCCAAACCCACTTTCATAAATATAATCATCATAGGTAAGAGGCATGCTATCATCATAATAACTTTGCATATCAAAACTTGGGATGCTAAAAATATCATCTTCATTAAACCTAGCATCCCCAAGCTTGGGACAAACATTAACTTCAGCAAATATATTCTCAAATATGTCATACTCATCAAACATAGCTTCCCCGAGCTTGGGCCTTTTCATATCATAAGCATAACCACTCTCATCATTAATAGTATGGATAGCACCAATAGTATAACAATTATCATCACAATGAGTAGTAGGAGCAACATCATTTGGGAGGGATACCTTTTTACCTTTGTTGCTCCTTCTCTTCTTTTTCTTCTTCGCATTATGTGTAGGTTCAACCTTCTTCTTTGAGCTCTTTATTAGTGAGATTGGTTGAATAGAAATCTCCTCCTCGTTACCTGATTCATCATAAGAAATAATAGGAGGCTATTGGGAATTCTCTTCCCTTTCATTAGTATTCTCTTCATCTTCTATTTGCTTTATTTTCTTTAGGTAATTGGCAATATAAGGATTTTCAATGCAATTCTCCACACAAAACATATAAATCGTCTCTAGTTCAAAATCAAGAAGTTTATAACGGGCAAATTCTGGAAGGTGCATAATTAAATGATTCATTTCTTCATAACCCATAGCAAACTAAGTTCATTATAATGTGCAAGGAAAATCAAATCATCACAATTTTGGGACATGATTCGATCATGAAACAACTTGCATCGGAGATGTAAATGACCACTTTCATTGCAAAGTTCACAAGTACGGCCAAGGAAATATAATTTTTCAGCACTCTTATCTAGCCTTTCTTGCAACAATTTAGTTTCTACAAGCTTATGCCTCTTGCAATATTTATCTTCTCTATTTGGTGTATCTATGCAAACCCAATGCTCTCCACAAAAATCGACATGCTTATAGGAGACATTTTCATCATAACTAGTGCAATCATCATTAGTACTATGGATATTCAAAGAGTTTATACTAACAACATTGCAATCATGCTCATTATTCAAAGGTTTAGTATCAAACATTCTGTAGATTTCTTCTTCTAGCACTTGAGCAGAATTTTCCTTTTCATCAAACTCACGAAAGATATTAAGAAGATGAAGCATATGAGACAAACTTAACTCCATTTTTTTGAAGTTTTCTTTTATAAACTAAACTAGTGATAAAACAAGAAACAAAAAGATTCGATTGCAAGATCTAAAGATATACCTTCAAGCACTCACCTCCCCGGCAACGACGCCAGAAAAGAGCTTAGTTGACGGGGTGTGAGTGTCGCTTACCTAGCCTCCCCAGCAACGGCGCCAGAAAAGAGCTTGATGTCTACTACACAACCTTCTTCTTGTAGATGTTGTTGGGCCTCCAAGTGCAGAGGTTTGTAGGAAAGTAGCAAATTTCCCTCAAGTGGATGACCTAAGGTTTATCAATCCATAGGAGGCGTAGGATGAAGATGGTCTCTCTCAAGCAACCCTGCAACCAAATAACAAACAGTCTCTTGTGTCCCCAACACACTCAATACAATGGTAAATTGTATAGGTGCACTAGTTCGGCGAAGAGATGGTGATACAAGTGCAATATGGATGGTAGATATAGGTATTTGTAATCTAAAAATATAAAAACAGCAAGGTAACTAATCATAAAAGTGAGCGTAAACGGTATTGCAATGGTAGGAAACAAGGCATAGGGTTCATACTTACACTAGTGCAAGTTCTCTCAATAATAATAACATAATTTGATCATATAACTCTCCCTCAACATGCAACAAAGAGTCACTCCAAAGCCACTAATAGCGGAGAACAAACGAAGAGATTATGGTAGGGTACGAAACCACCTCAAAGTTATTCTTTTGGATCGATCTATTCAAGAGTTCGTACTACAATAACACCTTAAGACACAAATCAACCAAAACCCTAATGTCACCTAGATACTCCATTGTCACCTCAAGTATCCGTGGGCATGATTATAAGATATGCATCACACAACCTTAGATTCATCTATTCAACGAACACAAAGTACTTCAAAGAGTGCCCCAAAGTTTCTATCGGAGAGTCAAGACGAAAACGTGTGCCAACCCCTATGCATAGGTTCATGGACGGAACTCGCAAGTTGATCACCAAAACATACATCAAGTGGATCACGTGAATATCCCATTGTCACCACAGATAAGCACGGCAAGACATACATCAAGTGTTCTCAAATCCTTAAAGACTCAATCCGATAAGATAACTTCAAGAGGAAAACACAATGCATCACAAGAGAGTAGAGGGGGAGAAACATCATAAGATCCAACTATAATAGCAAAGCTCGCAATACATCAAGATCGTGCCATAGAGAGAACACGAGAGAGAGAGAGAGAGATCAAACACATAGCTACTGGTACATACCCTCAGCCCCGTGGGTGAACTACTCCCTCCTCGTCATGGAGAGCACCAGGATGATGAAGATGGCCACCGGTGAGGGATCCCCCCTCCGGCAGGGTGCCGGAACAGACTCCCAAGAGGTTTTTGGTGGCTACAAAGGCTTGCGGCGGCGGAACTCCCGATCTATCCTCGTCTTCGATGTTTTTAGGGTACATGGACTTATATAGGCGAAAGAAGTCGGTCGGGGGAGCCTCGAGGGGCCCAGGAGACAGGGGCGCGCCCAGGGGGGTGGGTGCGCCCTCATATCTCCTGGCTTCCTTGAGCCTTCCCTGGCTTGAACTCCAAGTCTCCCGGATCATATTCTTTCCAAAATTCACGCTCTCGAAGGTTTCATTCCGTTTGGACTCTGTTTGATATTCCTTTTCTTCAAAATACTAAAACAGGCAATAAAAATGATATAAATGTGTAAAATAAAGCCCATAAACATCCAAAAGGGGTAATATAATAGCATGGAACAATCAAAAATTATAGATACGTTGGAGATGTATCAAGGATGGCCACCGGTGATGATTCCCCCATCCGGCAGGGTGCCCGAACGGGGTGTAGATTGTATCTCGTGGATACAGAGGCCTTGTAGCGGCGGAACTTCTGATCTAGGGCTTCCCCGAAGGGTTTTGGAATATTTGGGATTTTATAGGGCGAAGAAGGGGTGCGGGAGGCCACCGAGGTGGGCACAACCCACTTAGGCGTGCTGGGGGCTCAGGCGTGCCACAGTGGGTTGTGCCCCTCGGGCACCCCCCAGTGTTGCTCTGGCCCATCGTGGGTGTTCTGGTCCAGAAAAATTCTCCAAGGAGTTTCGCGGTGTTTGGACTCCGTTTGATATTGATTTCTGCGATGTAAAAAACAAGCAAAAAACATCAACTGGCACTGGACACTGGGTCAATAGGTTAGTCCCAAAAAATGATATAAAGTTTCTATAAAATGATTGTAAAACATCCAAGAGTGATAAAAGTGTAATATTTTTATAATCTGAATAAATAAAAACCGCAAGGTGCAAATAGTAAACGGGCACAAAAAGGTGTTGCAATGCTTAAAAATGAGGCCTAGGGTCTGTACTTTCGCTAGTGCAACCTCTCAACAATGCTAACATAGTTGGATCATATGATTATCCCTCAAAGTGCAATAAAGAATCACTCCCTAGTTCCTATTAGCGGAGAACAAAAGATAGGAATTGTTTGTAGGTCACGAAACCACCTCAAAGCTATTCTTTCCGTTTGATCTATTCAAGAGTTCGTACTAAAATAACACAACGCTATTTTTTCCGTTCGATCTATCCTAGAGTTCGTACTAGAATAACACCAAAGGAAATTCATATTCATAATACTCAATCCACACAAAGAACTATAAAGAGACCCCAAAGTTTCTGTCGGAGAAAAACGTGCATCAACCCCTATGCATAGATTACCCCAATATCACCGGGGGAATCCGCGAGTTGAATCCCACAACACATATCAAGTGAATCAATAAGATACCTCATTGTCACCTCAAGTATTCATATTGCAAGACATATATCATGTGTTCTCATCTCCAAATATTCAATCTGACAAGACAAAACTTTGAAGGGTAAAGATTCAATTCATCATAACAAGAGTATAGAGGGGTGAAACATCATATGACCCAACTATATTAATAGAGACCATGATATAGATCACGAGAGAGAGAGAGAGATCAAACACATAGCTACTAGTAAAAACCCTCAGCCCCGAGGGTGGACTACTCCCTCCTCATCGTGGTGGCCGCCGGGATGATGAAGATGGCCACCGGAGATGAATCCCCCCACCGGCAGGGTGCCGAAACGGGGTCTAGATTGGATCTCATGGATAAAGAGGCCTTGCAGCGGCGGAACTTCTGATCTAGGGCTACCCCAAAGGTTTCGGAATATTTGGGAATTTATAGTGCAAAGAGGGGGTGCGGGAGGCCACCGAGGTGGGCACAACCCACCTGGGCGCGCCAGGGGGCCCTGGCGCGCCCTGGTGGGTTGTGCCCCCCTCGGGGCACCCCCAGGTACAACTCAGGCCCATTGGGTTCCTTCAGGTCCAGAAAAAAACTCCAAAAAGTTACACGGTGTTTGGACTCCTGATACGTCTCCGTCGTGTCTATAATTTTTGATTGTTCCATGCCAATATTATTCAACTTTTATATACTTTTGGCAACTTTTTATACTATTTTTTGGGACTAACATATTGATACAGTGCCCAGTGCCAGATCCTGTCTGTTGCATGATTTTTGTTTTGCAGAAACCCAATATCAAACGGAGTCCAAACGGAATAAAAACAGACGGAGATTGTTTTTGAAATATTTATGATTTTTGGGAAGTAAAATCAACGCAAAACGGTGTCCGGGGTGGCCACAAGACAGGGGGGCGCGCCCTCCCCCCTGGGCGCGCCCTGAACTCTCGTGGGCCACCCGTAAGGCGATTGACACTCTTTTTTTGGCACAAGAAAGCTAATTTTATGAGAAAGATCTGGGTGAAATATTCACCCCAATCGGAGTTATGGATCTCCGGATATTTAAGAAACGGTGAAGGGGTAGAATCTGAGAACGCAGAAACAGAGAGATAGATCCAATCTCAGAGGGGCTCTCGCCCCTCCCAAGCCATGGGAGCCAAGGACCAGAGGGGAAACCCTTCTCCCATCTAGGGAGGAGGTCAAGGAAGAAGAAGAAGAAGGGGGGCTCTCTCCCCCTTGCTTCTGGTGGCGCCGAAGCGCTGCTGGGGGCCATCATCATCACCGCGATCTTCACCAACAACTTCATCGCCTTCATTACCAACTCTTCCTCCCTCTATGCAGCGGTGTAACCTCTCTGTTACCCGCTGTAATCTCTACTTAAACATGGTGCTCAATGCTATATATTATTCCCCAATGATGTATGGCTATCTTATGATGTTTGAGTAGATCCGTTTTGTCCTATGGGTTAATTGATGATCGTGATTGGTTTGAGTTGCATGTTTTATTATTAGTGTTGTCCTATTGTGCCCTCCGTGTCGCGCAAGCGTGAGGGATTCCTGCTGTAGGGTTTGCAATATGTTTATGATTTGCTTATGGTGGGTGGCGTGAGTGAACAGAAGCACAGACCCGAGTAAGTAGGTTGTTTGTGTATGGGATAAAAGGGGACTTGATACTTTAATACTATGGTTGGGTTTTACCTTAATGAATCTTTAGTAGTTGCGGATGCTTGCTAGAGTTCCAATCATAAGTGCATATGATCCAAGTAGAGAAAGTATGTTAGCTTATGCCTCTCCCTCAAATAGAATTGCAACAATGATTACCGGTCTAGTTATCGATTGCCTTGGACAAATAACTTTCTCTTAACAAAAAGCTCTCTACTAATACTTACTTTATTGGTTCTTTATCTAAACAGCCCCTAGTTTATGTTTACGTGTTCTTTATTATCTTGCAAAGCTATCCTACAACACCTACAAAGTACTTCTAGTTTCATACTTGTTCTAGGTAAAGCAAACGTCAAGCGTGCGTAGAGTTGTATCGGTGGTCGATAGAATTTGAGGGAATATTTATTCTACCTTTAGCTCCTCGTTGGGTTTGACACTCTTACTTATCGAAAACTGTTGCGATCCCCTACACTTGTGGGTTATCAAGACCTTTTTCTGGCGCCGTTGCCAGGGAGTCATAGCGTGGGGTGAATATTCTCGTGTGTGCTTGTTGGCTTTATCACTAAGTAATTTTTATTTGCTGTTCTTAGTTGTTCTCTATCTTTAGTTATGGATATGGAACACGAAATACCAAAAAAATTAGGTGTACTTGCTACTCATGGAGGTGGGGAACCTCCTAAAAACCCTCGATGCTCGTTATGTTCAAGATATTATGTACTACTTTGATAATCCTGAGAAAACCCAACTCAATTATGTTATGGGAGTAACGTTGGATCAACGTGAATACTTTAGGGATTATCGCTTGACACAAAAAGGGAAACTATTATGGGATCAAATTCAATTATTGAAGTGGTATGCTAGGCAACTATGCTTGATGCATGATTATACTTGCTGCTCTAGGATGAAGTCTCCACACCTTCCCTTTTCATGCAAATTCAATGATAATGAAACCTTAGCTTCTTATACTAATGGTATCTTTGATTACTATGATGTGGAACAAATAGAAGAATTTGTTGCTTTTATGGGTGCTTATGAGGTTGAATCAATGTTTAAAGCGTTTAATGATTTTGATGATTCAGTTTATAGACCAGAAAATCTTGCTATAATTAGATATTGCTATGAAAATTATGAATACAATTACAATATTAATGCATTTATTGAGAAAGTCTCCGCTGTCCAAGAAGAGATTAATATTTTGCAGGAAGCTATGGAAGAAGTAATTGATAAAACTGTGAGCTCATTGGATGAAAAAGATGACGAGGAGAGTGAAGAACAAAAGGAGGAAGAGCGGATTAGCTACCCGTGCCCACCGAAGGATGATTGCTATGATGATTGCTATGATCCCTTGAATTTGTTTGAAATATCCCTTTTTGATGATGCTTGCTATGCTTGTGGCCAAGATGCCAATATGAATTATGTTTATGGAGATGAACTTGCTATAGTTCCTTATGTTAAACATGAAATTGTTGCTATTGCACCCACGCATGATAGTCTTATTATCTTTTTGAATTCTCCAAACTACACTATATCGGAGAAGTTTGTGCTTAGTAAGGATTATATTGATGGGTTGCCTTTAGCCATTGCACATGATGATTTTGATGAATGTAATACGCATGTGCTTGCTGCTCCTACTTGCAATTATTATGAGAGAGGAACTATTTCTCCGCCTCTCTCTGTTTCCCATACTATGAAATTGCAAGAAACTGCTTATACTATGTGTTGGCCTTTACTTGGTGTGCTTGAATTGTTCTTTTATGACATGCCGATGCATAGGAACAGAGTTAGACTTCGTCATTGCTTGATATATGTTACTTTGTGCTCACTACTAAATTACAAATAATTGTTAATTAAAATTGGCTTTGATATACCTTGGGATCCGGGTGGATTCATTACTTGAGCACTAAATGCCTAGCTTAATGGCTTTAAAGAAAGCGCTGCCAGGGAGACAACCCGGAAGTTTTAGAGAGTCATTTATTTTTGTTGAGTGCTTTCATATAGTTTAAAAACAAAAAAATAAAGAGGGGAACCTAAAACTTTTCAAAAAGGAAAGTGAAAGTGAGAAAGATAAGCATTGTTGAAGTGGGAGCTAACCTTGAACTTTGTTCATGCTCACGGAAACTTTGTGAATATTGATTACAGAAACTTTTCATCAAAAATAATTATCCCCTTGTATAATTCCATTGTATTATAAAAATAATGTGCTAAGATTTGCCTTTAGGATGTTTACAATGCTTGTTGGTTTGTACGATGCAGGACAGAAACTTTGGCTGTAGTGCACGATTTTACATTTTTAACAAGAACGTCAATTCGTTCTGATTCCTTTTGCACTGTTTTGCTGTACAACTTATTTATTTTTCCTAAGTTTGGTAGAATTTTTGGGGTACCATAAGTATGGTGGATGTTCAGATTGCTACAGACTGTTCTGTTTTTGACAGATTCTGTTTTTGATGCATAGTTTGCTTGTTTTGATGAATCTATCAATTTATATTAGTGGATTAAGCCATGGAAAAGCTATATTACAGTAGACACAATGCAAAAAATATATATGAATTGGTTTGCAACGGTATTTAGAGTGGTGATTTGCTTTATTATACTAACGGATCTTACCGAGTTTTCTGTTGAAGTTTTGTGTGGATGTAGTGTCTAATCGAGGATGTCTCGATATGAGGAAAAGGAAGAGAGGCAAGAGCTCAAGCTTGGGGATGCCCGAGGCACCCCAAGTAAATATTCAAGGAGACTCAAGCGTCTAATCTTGGGGATGCCCCGGAAGGCATCCCCTCTTTCTTCAACAAGTATCGGTATGTTTTCGTATTCGTTTCGTTTATGCATTATGTGCAAGTCTTGGAACGTCTTTTGCATTCAGTTTTCATTTTTATTTTATGCACCATGCTGGTATGAGATAGTCCTTGGTTGATTTTTAGAATGATCATTGCACTTCACTTAAATCTTTTGAGTATGGCTTTATAGAATGCTTCATGTGCTTCACTTATATCATTTGAAGTTTGGATTGCATGTTTCTCTTCACATAGAAAACCGCCATTTGTAGAATGCTCTTTTGCTTCACTTATATTTGTTAGAGTGTGGGCATATCTTTTGTAGAAAGAATTAAACTCTCTTGCTTCACTTATATCTTTTTAGAGAGATGACAGGAATTGGTCATTCACATGGTTAGTCATAAAATCCTACATAAACTTGTAGATCGCTGAATATGATATGTTTGATTCCTTGCAATAGTTTTGCGATATAAAGGTGGTGATATTAGAGTCATGCTAGTGGGTGGTTGTGGATTAGTAGAAATACTTGTGTTGAGGTTTGTGATTCCCGTAGCATGCACATATGGTGAACCGCTTTGTGATGAAGTTGGAACACAATTTTATTTATTGATTGTCTTCCTTATAAGTGGTGGTCAGGGACGAGTGATGGTCTTTTCCTACCAATCTATCCCCCTAGGAGCATGCACATAGTACTTTGTTTTCAATGGCTTGTAGATTTTTGCAATAAGTATATGAGTTCTTTATGACTAATGTTGAGTCCATGGATTATACGCACTCTCACCCTTCCATCATTGCTAGCCTCTTCGGTACCGTGCATTGCCCTGTCTCACATTGAGAGTTGGTGCAAACTTCGCCGGTGCATCCACACCCCGTGATATGATACGCTCTGTCACACATAAGCCTCCTTATATCTTCCTCAAAACAGTCACCATACCTACCTATCATGGCATTTCCATAGCCATTCCGAGATATATTGCCATGCAACTTCCATCATCATCATATACATGACTTGAGCATTCATTGTCATATTGCTTTGCATGATCGTAAGATAGCTAGCATGATGTTTTCATGGCTTGTCCGTTTTTTGATGTCATTGCTATGCTAGATCATTGCACATCCCGGTACACCGCCGGAAGCTTTCATATAGAGTCATATCTTTGTTCTTGTAAGTAAATAAAAGTGTGATGATCATCATTATTAGAGCATTGCCCCAGTGAGGAAAGAATGATGGAGACTATGATTCCCCCACAAGTCGGGATGAGACTCCGGACTTTACGAAAAATAAAAGAGGCCAAAGAAGCCCAAAAAAGAGGCCAAAGAAGCCCACCAAAAAGAAAAATAATAATAAAGAAAAAAGAGAGAAAAAAAAGAGAGAAAAGGAGAGAAGGGGCAATGTTACTATCCTTTTACCACACTTGTGCTTCAGAGTAGCACCATGTTCTTCATAGAGAGAGCCTCCTATGCTTTCAGTTTCATACACTAGTGGGAATTTTCATTATAGAACTTGGCTTGTATATTCCGATGATGGGCTTCCTCAAATGCCCGAGGTCTTCATGAGCAAGCAAGTTGGATGCACACCCACTTAGTTTCAGTTTGATCTTTCATACACTTATAGCTCTAGTGCATCCGTTGCATGGCAATCCCTACTCACGCACATTGATATCTATTGATGGGCATCTCCATAGCCCATTGATACGCCTAGTCGATGTGAGACTTTCTCCTTTTTTGTCCTCTCCACATAACCCCCACCATTATATTCTATTCCACCTATAGTGCTATGTCCATGGCTCACGCTCATGTATTGCGTGAAAGTTGAAAAAGTTTGAGATTATTAAAGTATGAAACAATTGCTTGGCTTGTCATCGGGGTTGTGCATGATTAAATACTTTGTGTGATGAAGATAGAGCAACATCCAGACTATATGATTTTGTAGGGATAACTTTCTTTGGCCTTGTTGTTTTGAAAAGACATGATTGCTTATTGGTACGCTCGAAGTATTATTGTTTCTATGTCAAATGATAGACTATTGCTTTGAATCACTCGTGTCTTAATATTCATGCCATGATTAGACATATTATCAAGATTATGCTAGGTAGCATTCCACATCAAAAATTATCTTTTTTTATCATTTACCTACTCGAGGACGAGTAGGATTTAAGCTTGGGGATGCTGATATGTCTCCGTCGTATCTATAATTTTTGATTGTTCCATGCCATTATTATTCAACTTTTATATACTTTTGGCAACTTTTTATACTATTTTTTGGGACTAACATATTGATCCAGTGCCCAGTGCCAGTTCCTGTCTGTTGCATGTTTTTTGTTTCGCAGAAACCCAATATCAAACGGAGTCCAAACGAGATAAAAACATACGGAGATTGTTTTTGGAATATTTATGATTTTTGGGAAGTAAAATCAATGCGAAACGGTGTCCGGGGTGGCCACGAGACAGGGGGCGCGCCCTCCCCCTGGGCGCGCCCTGGACTCTCGTGGGCCACCCGTAAGGTGGTTGACACTCTTCTTTTGGCACAAGAAGCTAATTATATGAGAAAGATCTGGGCGAAAGATTCACCCCAATCGGAGTTACGGATCTCCAGATATTTAAGAAATGGTGAATGGGTAGAATCTGAGAACGCAGAAACAAAGAGGTAGATCCAATCTCAGAGGGGCTCTCGCCCCTCCCAAGCCATGGGAGCCAAGGACCAGAGGGGAAACCCTTCTCCCATCTAGGGAGGAGGTCACTGAAGAAGAAGAAGAAGAAGGGGGGCTCTCTCCCCCTTGCTTCCGGTGGCGTCGGAGCGCTGCCGGGGGCCATCATCATCACCGCGATGTTCACCAACAACTTCACCACCTTCATCACCAACTCTTCCTCCCTCTATGCAGCGGTGTAACCTCTCTCTTACCCACTGTAATCTCTACTTAAGCATGGTGCTCAATGCTATATATTATTCCCCAATGATGTATGGCTATCTTATGATGTTTGAGTAGATCCGTTTTGTCCTATGGGTTAATTGATGATCGTGATTGGTTTCAGTTGCATGTTTTATTATTGGTGTTGTCCTATTGTGCCCTCCGTGTGGCGCAAGCGTGAGGGATTCCCGTTGTAGGGTTTGCAATATGTTTATGATTTGTTTATGGTGGGTGGCGTGAGTGAACAGAAGCACAGACCCAAGTAAGTAGGTTGTTTGCGTATGGGATAAAAGGGGACTTGATACTTCAATGCTATGGTTGGGTTTTACCTTAATGAATCTTTAGTAGTTGCAGATGCTTGCTAGAGTTCCAATCATAAGTGCATATGATCCAATTAGAGAAAGTATGTTAGCTTATGCCTCTCCCTCAAATAGATTTGCAACAATGATTACCGGTCTAGTTATCGATTGCCTTGGACAAATAACTTTCTCGTAACAAAAAGCTCTCTACTAATACTTACTTTATTGCTTCTTTATCTAAACAGCCCCTAGTTTATGTTTACGTGTTCTTTATTATCTTGCAAAGCTATCCTACAACACCTACAAAGTACTTCTAGTTTCATACTTGTTCTAGGTAAAGCAAACGTCAAGCATGAGTAGAGTTGTATCGGTGGTCGATAGAACTTGAGGGAATATTTATTCTACCTTTAGCTCCTCGTTGGGTTCGACACTCTTACTTATCGAAAACTGTTGTGATCCCCTACACTTGTGGGTTATCAACTCCGTTTGACATTGATTTCCTGTGATGTAAAAAAGCAAAAAAAACAACAACTGGCACTGGGCACTGGGTCAATAGGTTAGTCCCAAAAAATGATATAAAGTTGCTATAAAATGATTGTAAAACATCCAAGAAGGATAATATATTAGCACAAACACTTCATAAATTATAGATACGTTGGGGACGTATCAACATGTAAGGTTGGTCTGGGCCGCTTCATACCACAATACCGCCGAATCTAAATAAGACGTTGGTGGTAAGCAGTATGACTATCACCGCCCACAACTCTTTGTGTTCTACTTGTGCATATCATCTACGCATAGACCTGGCTCGGATGCCACTATTGGGGAACGTTGCATGGAAAACAAAAAAATTCTACGCACACGCAAGATCTATCGATGGAGATGCATAGCAACGAGGGGAAGAGTGTGTCTACGTACCCTCGTAGATAGTAAGCAGAAGCGTTTGACAACGCGGTTGATGTAGTCGAACTTCTTCGTGATCCAACCGATCGAGTACCGAACGTACGACAGCTCCGCATTTAGCACACGTTCAGCTCGGTGATGTCCGCGCCTTCTTGATCCAGCAAGATGGCGAGGTAGTGGATGAGTTCTGGCAGCACGACAACGTGGTGACGGTGATGGTGAAGTTATGTACACAAGGCTTCGCCTAAGCACTATGAAAATATGACCGATGGGTGTAAATGGTGGAGGGGGGCGCCGCACAGGGCTAAAAATTGACTGGGTATTGTGCCAGGCGCCCCCTCCCACATATATATAGGTGGGGTGGTGGGAGCAGCCAGGAGGCACCCCCAAGTAGGCTGAATCCTACTTGGGGTCTTCCCCCAAGTGGTGCCTCCGTTCCTTATTTGGAGTGTGGGAGGACGGAAGGAGGAGGTGGCGCCCCCCTTTCCTTTCTCTCCTTAGGAGGGAAAGGCAAGAGGGGACACCCCTCCCCTTTCCTTCCCCTAGGGTCGTCCAGCCAAGGGAAGGGGCACACCAGGCCCCTTGTGGGATGGTCCGTCCTCCGCTTTGGCCCATAAGGCCCATACACTTGCCGGGGGTGCCCGGAACCCCTTTCGGTGACCCAATGAGTTCCCGGTGCACTCCAAAACTATTCCGGTGTCCGAATACCATCGTCCTATATATCAATCTTTACCTCCGGTATCCGGGAGTGCACCGGACAAATCCTAATCTCGATCTATGCCAACTCAACAAACACCTTCGGAGATACCTGTAGAGCATCTTTATAATCACCTAGTTACATTGTGACGTTTGATAGCTCACAAGGCATTCCTCCGGTATCTGGGAGTTGCATAATCGCATAGTCGAAGGAATATGTGTTTGACATGAAGAAAGCAATAGCAATAAACTAAACGATCATTATGCTAAGCCAACGTATGGGTCTTCTCCATCACATCATTCTCCTAATGATGTGATCCCTTTATCAAATGACAAAACATGTCCATGGTTAGGAAACCTTAACCATCTTTGATCAATGAGCTAGTCTAGTAGAGGCTCACTAGGGACACAGTATTTGTTTATGCATTCACACATGTATTTAGGTTTCCGACCAATATAATTATAGCATGAATAATAAACCTTTATCATAAATAAGGAAATATAAAATAACAAGTTCATTATTGCCTCTAGGGCATATTTCCTTCAGTAGGATAGAACACTTTGCTGGATTAATTAACTGGCTTGTGGCCGCCGCATAGGTGTTCAACAAACCTTTCACCAGATATGCCTGTTGTTATGAAGCTTGGAAAAACAAGAGTGAATCATCTGCAAACAACAGATGAGAAATCTCCAGAGCACTTCTATAAATTTTAACCCCTTTCCAACTGTCCTCCACCATTGACTTATTTATCAAAGCTGAAAGTGCATCGGCGATAAAGAGAAAAAAAGGGGGATAATGGGTCACCTTGACATGGACCTTTCGATGGGTTGAACGACTCCAGGATCTTGCCATTGAACTTCACTGAATATCTCACCGAAGAAACTGCTGCCTCTTGAGCTTGCGTTTGTTTTCCCTTGAAGAGGAAAGGGTGATGCAGCATAGTAGCGTAAGTATTTCCCTCAGTTTTGAGAACCAAGGCATCAATCCAGTAGGAGACAATGCATAAGTCACCGAATACCTACACAAACAATCAACAACTTACACCCAAAGCGATAAAGGGGTTGTCAATCACTTCACGGTCACTTGCAAAAGTGAGATCTTATGGAGATAGATAAACGATAAAGTAAATATTTTTGGTATTTTTGGTTTATAGATTGGAAAGTAAAGATTGCAAAATAGTAGATCGGGAACTTGCAAGATGTAAACAAGATTCAATATAATGGAAAAGAGACACGGGGGCCATAGGTTTCACTAGTGGCTTCTCTCAAGATAGCAAATATTATGGTGGGTGAACAAATTACTGCTGAACAATTGATAGAAAAGCACATAGTTATGATGATATCTAAGGCAATGATCATGAACATAGGCATCACGTCCGTGTCAAGTAAACCTACTCCTGCCTGCATCTACTACTATTACTCCACATATCGACCCAGCCCCTTACAAGTTGATAAAGAACGGAGTAATGCATTAAGCAAGATGACATGATGTAGAGGAATTAACTCAAGCAATATGATGAAAACCCCATCTTTTGATCCTCGATGGCAACAATACAATACGTGCCTTGCTGCCCCTACTGTCACTGGAAAGGACACCGTAAGATTGAACCCAAAGCTATGCACTTCTCCTATTGCAAGAAAGATCAATTTAGTAGGCAAAACTAAACTGATAATTCGAAGAGACTTGCAAAGATATCAAATCACGCATATAAGAATTCAGAGAAGAACCAAATAATATTCATAGATAATCTTGATCATGAATCCACAATTCATCGGATCTCGGCAAACACACCGCAAAAGAATATTACATCGAATAGATCTCCAAGAACATCAAGGAGAACATGGTATTGAGAATCAAAGAGAGAGAGAAGAAGCCATCTAGCTAATAACTATGGACCCGAAGGTCTATGGTAAACTACTCACGCTTCATCGGAGAGGTAATGGTGTTGATGTAGAATCCCTCCGTGATCGAGTCCCCCTCTAGCAGGATGCTGGAAAAGGTCCCTAGATGGGATCTCACGGGTACAGAAGGTTGCGGCGGTGGAAAAGTGGTTTCGTGGCTCTCCTGGGTGTTTTCAGGGTATAAGAGTATATATAGGCGAAGGAACTAGGTCAGGGGAGCCACGAGGGGCCCATGAGGGTGGGGGGCGCGCCCTATCCCCCTGGGCGTGTCCTACTGCCTCTGTCGCGGCCGGATGGGTGGCGCGGCACCTATGGGGCCGGGGCCCCTTCGTGTGTTCGGTACGGGGCGGAGGTTGCGCGGAGAGCAGATCGAGGCGATGCACGCGGGGGATTTTTACCCAGCTTCGGGCCGCGATGGTCGCGTAAAACCCTACTGCTGCATTGTGTTGTATTTGATCTTGCTCCCGAATGCGAGCAAATGGTGGAGTGGTGTGTGAAAACCTTCGCGAGGGTAGCCAGTGGTCCAACCCCTTCGCGTGAGTAGCCAGTAGTCCAACCTCCTCTACGTTGTGCATGGGCCTCCTTTTATAGGGCAAGGGGTCACCGACAGGTGTCAACGTGAGGTAGAGGGGTAAAACGTAAAAGAGGTGGTAGTTGGAGCAGTCGGGAACAAAGTCAGCTACTCGATGCTTTCTACCTACTTTTGACAGAGGGGGACAAGGGCATTAAATGCCCGTCGCCGTCGCCCAAAAGCTCCCGCCATCGCGTCTTTTCGCCACGGCGGCGGCCACCACCGCTGAGTGCCACCGCATTCCTCATGCAAAGACGCCACCCGCCACGCGCCTCGGAGAAGGCCGGAGGCGACGCGTGGGCAGATGAGCTGGAGTGAGGGCACGAGCGTAGCTTTCCCGGCAAGCACCTTGCCGGGCCTTGATCTTGCCGGACCCGGGGCTTGTCGGCTCTGTGACTTGCCGCTCCCGGGTCCTCGCCCAGCGCAAGGCGGCGCGAGGCGTGTCTTCTGCGACATGATCTTCTAGTCCTCCCGACGAGCTCCTCTCGCCGGGATCTGCAGGAGTAATGTAGCCTTGAGCTCGAATGGCCTTCCGGCAAGCTCCTCTTGCCGGGTCTTGAGCTTCTATCTTATATACTTGAACGGCTTGGTGTGGAGCGGAGATGGTCTCCGCAAGCATTTGATGGATCTGGCTGCGGGAGTGGGGCTGCCCGTGCACAAGTTGGGGTACCGAGGTACCCCTACCTTAGTACACCGACAGAGCCCCCGGCTGGGCCATACACGTGCCGAAGCGCTGTTGGGCCAGGCCCAAGACAAAGGCATGCGGCCTTGAAGCCCACGGCGCGTCAATCCACTTCCGCTTCGCCGCTTTCCGTGCAGCAAGAGACGCTGCCGATTCTTGGCGCCGTGGATAGGACGTGCCCACGCCCCTTAATGAGGAGAGCGAACGCCCCGCCCCACTTCCCCATAAAAACAGAGGCAGCAGCGCGTTCCCTCCATTGCTTTCATTGCTTCTTCTTCCTCCGCCAAAACCCTCCTCGCGCTCCACCTCCGCACCTCCTCCGCTGTTTTTTCGCCACAGGTCCGCCGACCCTCATCCCCTTCCTCGCCGCTGCCGTTATGGCCCGAAGACCAGGAAGGGAAGGAGAAGGCGGAAGGCACCAAGAAGGAGAAATCGAGCGGCGGAAGAGCTCGCCAGATCACGGAGGGAGAACATCGCCTTCCGCCGCTGCTCGGCGTGGACGAACTCGGGGCAAGTACTTCTTGTTCTGGTCCAAGAGGACCTCAGCGATCCTCGGACCAGCGCCCACCCGGCCGATCTCAAGGACAACTATCCCGGCGGGTACCATTTCTTCGCAGCTTTCTTTCATCGCGGTCTTTGTCCTCCTTTCTCTCAATTCTTCGCACCATTATGCACACATATGGCTTCCACCTTCTCGATTTCACCCCCAACGCCGTCCTCACAATGGCGGTTTCGCTTTATATGTGTGAGAACTTCAGAGGATCCACCCAAATGTAGCTCTGTTCAGCATTTCTTTACCCCGAGAGCAGAGCCCGCCCCCTCTCCGGAGGGATTTCTTGGGTTTTCCGTCTCAACTCAAGAGGTCGACTTGCCGGGAGCTTCGCATCAAGTGGGACGAGTGGCGCTTGATGGTGCTGGATCGTCGAGGACGAGCCGCAGCCCTTCACCGCGCCACGCACCAAGGCCGCTTGAGCGGGCAGAGATTGAGCGAGCTGGACTCCGACGCGTCAAGCTCGACGCCGCCCTCATCCGGATCCTTCGCCTCCGGCACGCGGGGCTGTCCGTCGCAGCGGTAGGCGCAGACTTTCTCCGTCGCCGCATCGCCCCCCTCCAAGACAGGAAAAGGCCGGCCTGGGAGTATGGCGGCGCGGCGGATATAATGAGGCTGCGCACCGGGCTGAACTTCAATTTCACGACGCTGGAGCTGAGGGGGATGGTCCGGGAGCTCTTTAAATACGACCCGGCCCATCCAGAGTGGTTCAGGCTTCCCCGGCAAGTGGTGCCCCTCTGCAATAACGTAGCCCGGATCGCTTTCTCGCCATGATGCTCGCGTGTGATTCCCACGGCGTGAGCGTTCATGGATTCCGCTGAGCCGCCGACATCATCAACTTCTTCGACACCCTTGAGGAGGTGGCGAAAAACAAGGATGAGATCCGCGGGCTGACACGGGACACCACGGATCAGGAGATCGCGTACATAGCCTCTCGGGCCGAGGAGGCTGCTGCAGCCGCAGCGGCAGGAGAATTCGATTGCACGCCCGAGGAGGAGGAGGCCGCGGAGAAGTCCTATCAAGTGGAGGCGGCGGAGATCTGCCGGTTGCTGAAACTTCCTCCCGGCGCGCTTGCCGGGGTCCCTTCTCTGAGGCACTCCGGGATCCACGGAATCGTGGCTGAAATCGCGCAAGCGGTGGCGCCGCCGAGGGAGCAGAGGCGCCGAGGGAGCAGAGGCGCCGGAGGGAGCCGGGCGCCAAAGGTAAAGGGGTCGCGCGCAAGGTGCCGGGCCCGCGAACCACCGGGCGAGGAGGAGGGGAGAACGCCGCGTCGCCGATGATGCGGCGGGTCCACGGACCTTTATGATGACGACTCCTCGCTGCCGAAACCTCCCGCCTCGGGCGAGCCCTGCTGTTCTCCGCAAGCGCCTCCGCAAGGCTGCGGCGGAGGTGAGTCGCAAGCCCCCCGGCAACTGCCAGCTCGTCGGGCAGTGCAAGCTTCCCGGGGGAGTCGAGCCGTGCCGGGGGCGACCAGCGCACCAGATGTGGCGGAGGCGACTCGCGGGCAGGCCACAGCAAAGGCGCCCCACAAGCCGGCGCCGAGCGGTCAGGGGCCTCCTCGGAGCGGGGCGGCGGCTCCGCCCACTTCTCGGGTCTCGACCGCCACAGGAGCCGGGTCTTCGCAGCCCCCAGGCCCGAGGACCGCCAAGCGCCCGAGAGGGCTGCCTCTGCTCCTCACATCGGCGCGTCCCAAAGCGTACGACTTCTCCGCCTTGAGCGAAGACGACGAGGAGGAACAGGAGTGAGTCCCCAAGACCTTCATCTTCTTAAATTTCGCCTTGGTCATTGCGGATGCTAATCTTGCTTTTTGTATTGACTTCAGGACCTTGACTGAGCGGGCGGCGAAGAGAGCCAAGGTGCCCGTGGTTGAGATTGCGGACGACTCGCCCGTCGAGGGGGCCGGAGACGCTCCGGACCCGAGTTTGCCGGACCCGAGCGCCGTCCCGAGGAGCAGCCCCCAGCGCAGCCCCCAGCGTAAGTCTGGGTTCCGCACCTTCGCTTGCCGGGTACATCTGATAGCTTTATCTTGCCCCAATATCTTGACGTGTTTGTCTTGACTTGCGCAGGGATGGAGCCGCAGCAACAGGAGCATCCGGAGGTCGCCCCCGAGGAGCAGGCAGTCCCTCCATCCCCGCCAAGGCCGGATTCCCGGCAAGGAGAGCGTCCGTCAAGGGCGGGTACTCCGCCAAGGGCGAGTAGCCCGACGAGGGCGGCTACTCCGCAAGGATGGTTCCCGGCAAGAGAGCTCGCCGCTGAAGACGCCCACCGTGGTAAGTTCTGCGACTCGCTTTTCGGTGTTGTCTTTCTTTGGATATTTGCTTGAACCGCTTTTTGCTTTTCCTTTCTTCTTCTAGATCCTCCCCCTCCCCCGGAGCGGACGGAGCCGGAGGTCGTCGTCGGGGAGGAGGAGGACGGCATGGTGGCGGCGATGGTGCTCCTCGCTGCCGAGGACGCGGCGGGGCCGCCAACCACACGCCGCCGAACTGCCTCGGCTTCCGACGCAGCGGCCGGAGAGGGGACGGCAAGCGCACCACCGGTCCGGAGGCTGCAGGAGCGTCGAGCGCTGCGCCGGTCGCCGATCCTTCCGTCGAAGCAGAACAGCCCGGCTGCTACTTGGAAGCCCCCAACGGTGTCTTTATCCAGATGCCGTGGGCTTCCTCGTCATGGCGCCAGCGAGGGCGAGGCCTTCGACGGAGAGATCCGCCTCCGCTGGTTTGAAGGTCGCCGAGGGCCCAGCGGGAGCGGTGGGCCCGATGAGGAGAAGCTGCTTCAGCAGATCCTGCCCTTTACCGGCCCGCAGCGGCTTGCTTCCCGGAGGTCCTTGCCGCCAAGGCCGCCGAGGAGATGGAGAAACGCGGCGGAGCTCCGTGCCGCCAACCAAGCTGCTCTCCGCGAGGTGTCGGAGAGACGCGAGCAGCTCGCCGGGCAAGATGAAGAGTGGCTGTTGGAGAAAGCCGAGGCCGACGAGCAAGAACGGCTCGCGGGGTGGAGCTGTCCCGCGAGAAGGGAGCTCAACCAGTTGAAGGTTGCCTCGACGCCCATGAGGAAGACCTCGCCGCCGGGAGCAAGCCCTTGGCGGGAGTTGAAGGAAGCGAAGACGCTGCGGCGGCCGCGAGGCTGCTAAAGAGGATCTCGCCGCCAAAGTCGCAGAATCGGAGGAGCTGTTGAAGGTGGACTCGGAGAAGATCGCCGCTTCGCCACGGAGCGCGAGGAATTCACTCGCACCAACTCGAGCTCCAGTGCGTCTTGCTGAGAAAGGCGACGAGCAAGGCCGCCAGGATTCCGCCGAGGGTCTTGAGCGGAAAGTTTCAGGCCGACGGACTCGCCGACGCTGCCCGGGCCAGAAACCAAATCAAGGAAGAGCTCCGTGAGGAGCGATCCTTAGTGGCCGGGCGCCAACAGAGCAGCCGAGGATTTCCGCCAGATCGTCGAGATATGGACCGAGGAATTGGTGTCTTCCGCAACCGCCATTGACCAGAGCTCTGGCGCCAAGTTGGAGCACCTCATTTATTCCCGGACCCAAACCTCGCCACAAAGCCAAGCTCAGCCTCTTCTTCGGGGGTCGCGCCACTCTCGCAAATCATGGACGAAGAAGATCCTCAAGCAGCTTGCCGAGGAGGCGCTACACAGCGCTGGAACCATGGAGCGCGGTCGACGAAGATCGATATACGCAACCCCGGTATAAACCTCTCCAATGTCCTTCGCAGCTTGCCGGCCGACGCGACATGGAGGCCTTGAAGGAGCAGTCGCCCACATCATCGCCAAAGTGAACAAGATCCCCAGATGGAGGGCGCCGCGAGACTAGGCCCTTCTTTTTTTTTTATCTTTGTTTCCCTTTGCCGCCGCATGTGTCGCTCAACTTATTAGTTACCGTAACAAGTTATCCCTTGTAGGATATTTACCTTTATTTCGATCAATGATCGCAGAATCAACTCCTTGTTTTGATTCTCAACTCAGACGCTTCAACCTTATGCTTCTAGGAACGACTTGCGGCAAGGGCTAGGCCTTACCGCAAGCAACCTTGCCGCGCCGGTCGCAACACACTTAACTTGCGAGTCGACTCGAGCGCAAGATAAGGGCACGGCTGTTCGTCGGTAGGTTCCTCCGAGCACAGTGTTTTCCATACAAGTTGTGGTTGTTCAAGGAAGGCGATCTCAAAATTTGAAATTTTGAGCCGCAAATCCGACAACTTAGCTTTCGCGACCGCTGCTTCTCCGCAGCTTTCTTTCTTGAACAGCATTTGGAGTGCTTGGTTCACCCTTCATTCCTCCCCGCAAACTTGTGCGGGAGGAACATTTCTTTGCTTAAGAAATAAGGAGAAAAAGAAGATGACGGCACGTAGCTTTTGACGCTATTGCTTGTTCGACATGCGTGCCATACGAAAAGATGCCAAATAACTCATGCAAATAGCAAAGAAGAGCATGGAAAAAGGCAAATAACGCAAGGCACGGAAACTTTATTGCTGCACGGGTCTGCGCCTCGCTTTGTACAAAGGGTTATATGCAACGGCGGCAAAGCTTTTGTACAAAAGGTGGTTGCCGGAGCGGATCACGCAACCGCGCCTTATGGGTAGAACTTGCGAAGATGCTCTATGTTCCAGAATTACTCATCGGCAAGCCTTCTTCGTCTCGAGCGGACAGCGCGGGTCTCGTGACTTGTCTCACCCGATAAGGGCCTTCCCACTTCAAGGCGTCAACTTGTTGGAATTCTTGGCGGATGAACACGCCGAAGAACAAGGTCGCCTTCCTCGAGGCTCTGGCTTTGACCTTGCGGCTATGGTAGCGGCGCAAGGCTTGTCGATATCGAGCAGCTCGTGCATACTGCTCGAGACGCCCCTCCTCGAGGAGCAATGCGCCATCTTGTCGCAGCTTGCTTTTGCTCAAGCTCATCATAAGCGAGCACTCGAGGAGATCCGTGATACGAAGTTCCGTGGGAGAACTGCTTCGCCCATAGACTAGAGCAAAGGGTGTCTGCCCGGTGGCTCGGTTTGGTGTCGCTCGATTGACCAGAGAGCCGCCGCAGCTCCTCTATCCAATTTCTTCCGCGACTTGCGCAGCTGTCGAAAGTTCTTGTCTTGAGTCCGCGCAGCACTTCCGCGCTGGTCCTTTCGCTGACCGCTGCTCCTTGGGTGAGCAACAAGCGAAAACAGACCTTGGCGCCAAGGTCTTGGACATATTGCATGAAGGTGCGGTGGTGAATTGTGTACCGTTGTCGGTGATAATCCGTTGGGGATCCCAAACGGCATACAATCGACCAAGAACTTGATCACGATCAGGTTGTCACCTTTCTCACTGGCTCCACTTCGGCCACTTTGTGAACTTGTCGATCGCTACGCATAAGTACTCAAAGCCCCGACGGCACGGGGAAGGGGCCGAGGATGTCGAGCCCCTGCATCGAGAAGGGCCAGGACAAAGGGATTGTTTGGAGAGCTTGAGCTGGCTGATGAATTTGCTTTGCATGGAACTCGACACGCTCGCACTTGGTTACTAGTGCGCTTGCATCTTGGAGGGCTTTCTTGCCAAAGAACCCTTGCCGAAAGCCTTTCCGGCAAGTGCCCTTGCGCCAATGTGGTGGCCGCAGATGCCTCCGTGAATCTCTCGCCAACAGCTTGTTGTCCATCTTCCCTAGAGATGCACTTCAATCGACACCATTGAGCCTTCTTCATGACAGCTTGTTGTCCACGAACCGGTACATACTTGACCGTCTCGGTTATCTTTTCTATCTCTTCGTGGTCGCTGTGAAGTTCTCCGGTTTGCAGAAACGGACGATCTGCTGCGCCCATGCCGGAGCCCGGGCTCGACGACAAGGACTAAAGGCATGAGGGCGCTGCGGGAACCTTCGCTTCTACGGCAAGAATCTCGGCTCCGCCGAGCTGAAGGTTCCCGGCAAGCTTGTCGGGCAAGTCTTGTCGGGAACACTTGCTTCGATCGCATGATCCGATGATCGGCGGGAGCAGATTGTTCCTCGCCGCTCGAGGTTGATCCCGGGACTTTGGCGGCGGCCTCGGGGAGGTCCGTCGGCAAGTAGTCGCCGGACACCAACTTTCTCTTCTTGACTGCCCAATTGATGGCGCCACGGAAGGTTGAGTCACCGAGCAAGAAGGTCCCTGGTTCCACAGTGTAACTTCATTGAAGCACACTTTGAGAGGCCGTCTGCGATTTCATTCTCGAGCTCTCGAATGTGTTCCATCCGCAGACCTTCAAAGTGCTCCTCAAGCTTCCTTACTTCATCTACATAGGCTTCCATCAAAGGGCTCGATAGTTCTTGTTAACTTGCGGACCACCAACCGGAATCCCCCGCACAATCAACTTCTTGATCCCAAGCTCGGCCGCAATCCACGAGGCCGCAAGCAAGCCCTCGTATTCAGCGGTGTTGTTTGTCGCTGTTCTCTTGGAAAGTGCATCTGGATAACATACTTGAGGTGCTCTCTGGTTGGCGCGATGAGTACGACGCCGCACCGGGCGCCTTTGTAGCGAGAAGGCACCATCGAAGTACATTACCCATTCGCCGCCGCTCCTTGTGCGGGCGTATTTGTTTCTTGAACTTCTTCATCGTGTTGGGGTCCATTCTGCTATAAATTCTGCCAGAGCCCGGCTCAGATGGTTGAAGTACTTTCAAACTTGAGTCCGGCTCGACAACTCCAAAGGCCCACTCAACGATCCTGCCTGCTGCTTCGGGTTGTGCAATATCCTTTTCAGCGGAAGCGAGTGACCATCGTTATCTCGTATGCTTGGAAGTAATGGCGCAGCTTCCTTGAGGCCATGAGAAGGCCGAAAAGCAACTTTTGTACACCAGAGTACCTTGATCCGCTCCTCGGAGAAGGAGCTTACAAAATACACCGGACGCTGCACCATCTTTTTCCGACTCACCTTGCTCTGCTTGCAGGGCTGTCCTTGCGGGGCTGGGCTTGCCGAGCAGCCCCCGCTTGTCGCCGGGCTGGCTTGCCGGTGATGTGGCCTCCTCGTCGGACTCCTCTCCGCTACTAGCGCAGCACTAACCACTTGGTTAGTTGCCGCTAGGTATAGCAGCAATTTCTCCCGTGGTTTAGGTGCGACAAGTATTGGAGTGGAGGATGTAATGTTTCAAGTCTTGCAGCATTGCCTCTCGCTCCGAGTCCACTTCATGGGTCCCGCCTTCTTCAAGATTTTGAAGAAAGGCAGGCGCGCTCGGCAGACTTTGAAATGAATCTACTGAGGGCAGCCACACAACCCGCGAGCCTTCTGACATCCTTGATCCGCTTTGGGGCTTGGATCTGCTCAATGGCTTTAATCTTGTCGGGTTGGCTTGATCCCCTCTCGACACAAAGAACCCGAGAAGCTTGCCGGAGGGGACCCCAAAGACGCACTTCTCGTGGTTCAATTTTAATTGTATCCTCGCGGGTTCTGGAATGTCTCTTCTAAATCTTGAATCGGTGTATCCTTGTTTTGCTCTTCACCACGATGTCATCCATGTAAGCTTCTACATTTCGTGGATCTGTGGCTCAAAAGCAGATACACTACCCTGCAGAACGCCGACCTGCATTCTTCAGCCCAAATGGCATGCGATGAAGCAATAGGTGCCACATGGAGTGATGAACGCAGTTTTCTTTCATCTTCTTTGGCCATGAAGATCTGGTGATAGCCCGAGTACGCATCAAGAAAGCGAGTAGCTCACATCCGGCAAGGAGTCAACAATCTGGTCGATCGCTGCAAGGGAATGGATCCTTGGGACATGCTTTATTCACATCGCTGAAGTCTATACATAGTCTCCATTTCCCATTGGCCTTGCGCGACGACAACCGGGTTTGCTAGCCACGCCGGATGGATCACACCCCGACTAGGCCAGCTGCCTCTAGTTTCTTGATTTCTTCATTGATGAACTCTTGGCGCTCCACGGCTTGTTTCTCACTTTTGCTTGACGGGCCGCGCATGGGGCAAACGGCAAGCTTGTGCTCAATTACCTTCCGGGAACACCGGGATGTCGATGGTTGCCAAGCAAACACATCGACATTCGCCCGCAGAAAGCAACGAGCCGCTTCCTATTTGTCGTTGCCGTGGCAATCGATGGTGAAGGTACCACCAGGCCGCCCCTCCTTGGCGACACTTTCTTGGTTGCGGCGGAGCCGCCATCCCCTTTTTATCCTTGCCGGCGGAGCTCGACGGGCGCCCTCGCTAGCAGCGCAACACCGAAGGGTGCGATTCTTTGGAGGGGCCCCGAGCGCTGCCGCCATTTGGTCTTCGCTTTTTTCCTTTGGGAACTTCAGCGCAAGTGCATCCTTGTTTGCCGCCGCGCCGCATCCCGTAAATCTGGTCGGTGCGGATAAGCGCGTCTTTCTTGTCGCTGCGACGGTGATGACGCTTATCGGACCCGCATCTTGAGCACGCCAGGCGTAATGGGAAGCCGCCATGAACTTGGCGAGGGCGGACGCCCGAGTATCCCGCCAGATGGCAGCGGAATATCGGCAACGCCGAAAGTAACGCGCCGGTCCTGAAGTTGACCTCCCGCCAAAGGTCACCGGCAAGGTGATTTTTCCCTTGGGCCTGCTCCTCCCGGGTTGATTCCTTGAAGGGCGGTCTCTTCGAGCTCGCCATCCGGGATTTGGAGTTTCTTGATCACAGCAGAGAAATCAAGTTCAGCCCGCCCCGCCGTCGACCAACATCTTGGTGACCTTGAGGTTGCGGATGGTGGGCGAGACCAGATCGGCGAGCACCCGACCGCGTAGTGCGGTCGGGTGATCCTCAAGATCGAAAATGATGGGCGTCTTGGACCATTTGAGGAGTCTGCGTGATTCCATGGGCGGCTCTGCCGCATTCACCTCACGTGCCCACCGCTTTAGTTGGCGGTGAGAAGTGTGTGCGGCGCCACCGCCAACGCACAGACCTCCGTGGCCTTCTGAAATTCCTGCTCACCGTCGCCCTCATCCTCCACGCCCTCTTCGCCGCCTTCTTCATCCTTGTCGCGGCTCCGAGAAGGTCGATCACCTTGTCGCCGCTTTGGCCTTGCCGGAGGTCCTCCCGACCAACGAACGGTCGCTTGCTTGGGTTCTCTCCGCCACCTTGGGCCCTCTCCTTGTCGCGCCTCTCGTATTCAGCTTTCGCTGCTCGACGAGATAATCGACGCTTGCAATTGTAGAGGTCGTGGCCTTTGGTGCGTGGATTTTGCAGATTGCTTGCGGGGCGCCCCGCTTGTCGGCTGCCGCCACGAGGCAAGCTCCTTGCCGGAACTGCCAACTTTGTGTTTGTTTGGCGGAGCTTCCTTGCCGGACTTTTCGACGGCAAGCACTGCTCCTTGTTCTTCTTCCGAAGACCTGTCGCGGCGCTTCTTTGCGGGCGACGCCGCCGGAGTCGCTCCCTCCTGCGCCAAAGATCCTCCCGGAAGCCTCCTCCTCTTCCGCGCGTGCGCATTTATCAGCCAGGCATAAAGCTCACGACATCCCGAATCTTGGTCATCGCCATCTCTTCACGCATGCGGCGGTTACGCGACGCTCGTGGAACGCGCCGATAACCGCGGCGGGGTGAACGCCGGAATGTTGTGTTGCACACGGCTGAAGCGTTGGATGTACTTGCGCAGGGATTCTCCTTCTTCGGGCCAAAATGTGGAGATCACTTTCTTGGCCGTGGGGTTTGTGGCCGCCAAAGAAGGCACCAACAAACCGATGACAAAGATCCGCCTAAGAGGAAATGGAGCCCTCCGCAAGTGCATGAGCCAAGAACGAACGCTCGCCTAAGCACGAGCGGAAGTAGTTCGCCGAATCTTCTCGTCGCGCCCCCGCCGCTTGCACCGCGATGGTGTAGATACCGAGAAACTCCGAGGATGTGTCTTGCCGCCGTATTTCTCCGAGACGTCGGGCTTGAAGTTTTTCATGCTAGGCCATCGGGCGCGCCTCGATTCCGCGGTGAACGCGGGGCAGCTCGCCGCAGACTGACAAGTCGCTGCTCGCGGGCGTCGCGACCAGCAGTGCTCCGGCTCTCGGTCGATTGTCGCCGAAGTCTCGGCGACGCCGATCGTGGTCCGCATCTTCTTGCCGCCGCTTGCCGAGGACTCGACGTTGATCTCGACGAGCCCGGTCCGACGATGCCGTGGAGTCGCTGCCGGCGTTGTTCGGCGGGCGGCGTCTTCGTTTCGCGGCGGGAGTGCACGGTAGTTGCACCCGGCGTCTTGTCGCCGCAGAGCTTCGCCTTCCCGCTTGCGCGGCCGCGAGGCCGCAGCTGCTGCTGACGGTCGTTGTTGGCGGCGACCAGGCTCGATGGTAGCCCTCCGATCCTCGACCTTGTCCGCCGCGGAGGGAAGTCGAGGAGCATTTGCGCTCGTGAGCGCTTCGCTGGAGTGGAGGGAAGCGGAGCGAAGCGGCGCAGGAGCGGACGCGCTGGCTTCCGGCAGTGTTGGAAGGCGAGGTCTCCGCCGCCGCCGCTTTCGCCCGTGTTCGGGCGGGGTCCGAACATCTCGCGAGCCCCGACGTGTCTCTCGTTCCAACAAGCGGATACCACCTCCTGCGGTATGGCGCTGCTGGTCGTCGTCTTGCCGAGATGGACGTGGATCGACGGAGGCCGAGGCGCGTCCTCCGTCTGTCTCTCGATTCGTGGCACCGCGAGCGCCCTCCGGTGTCCACCCTTCCACCGGCGTTTCCCGTCCGCCGCTGGCTCCGGTGGCGGCGGGAAGACGGAGATGGGTCTGCGATCTCGGCTCTCGTCTTGGGCCATGACGCATTGTCGGCGAAGCCGCCGAAGGCCGGAGAGGTTGATGAAGAGGCCTTTGGCGCGCGAACGCCGGATCGAGTTCGCAGAACCTCGACGCTTTACCGCGCGCGCCAGAGATGTCGCGCCGGATGGGTGGCGCGGCACCTATGGGGCGGGGCCCTTCGTGTGTTGATGCGGGCGGAGGTTGCGCGGAGAGCGGATCGAGGCGATGCACGCGGATTTTACCCAGCCGGGCCGCGATGGTCGCAGAAACCCTACCGCTGCATTGTGTTGTATTTGATCTTGCTCCCAATGCGAGCAAATGGTGGAGTGGTGTGTGAAAACCTTCGCGAGGGTAGCCAGTGGTCCAACCCCTTCAAGTGAGTAGCCATAGTCCAACCTCCTCTCGTTGTGCATGGGCCTCCTTTTATAGGGCAAGGGTCACCGACAGTGTCAACGTGAGGTAGAGGGGTAAAACGTAAAGAGGTGGTAGTTGGAACAAGGGGAACAAAGGCAGCCACAAGCTTTCTACCTACTTTTGACAGAGGGGACAAGGGCATTAAATGCCCGTCGCCGTCGCCCAAAAAGCTCCCGCCATCGCATCTTCGCCACGGCGCGGCCACCACCGCTGAGTGCCACCGCATTCCTCATGCAAAGACGGCCACCCGCCACGCGTCTCTGGAGAAGGCCGGAGGCGACGCGTGGGCGATGAGCTGGAGTGAGGGCACGTGGCGTAGCTTTCCCGGCAAGCACCTTGCCGGGCCTTGATCTTGCCGGACCCGGGGCTTGTCGGCTCTGTGACTTGCCGCTCCCGGGTCTCGCCGGGCGCGCGCGGCGCCGAGGCGTGTCTTCTGCGACATGATCTTCTAGTCCTCCCGACGAGCTCCTCTCGCCGGGGATCTGCAGGAGTAATGTAGCCTTGAGCCTGGAATGGCCTTCCCGGCAAGCTCCTCTTGCCGGGGTCTTGAGCTTCTATCTTATATACTTGAATGGCTTGGTGTGGAGCGGAGATGGTCTCCGGCAAGCATTTGATGGATCTGGCTGCGGGGAGCTGGGGCTGCCCGTGCACAAGTTGGGGTACTGAGGTACCCCTACCTTAGTACACCGACAGCCTCGTGGCTTCCTCGTTGCATCTCCGACTTCATCTCCAAGTCTTCTGGTTTGCTTTCGGTCTAAGAAAGATCATCGCAAAGGTTTCATTCCGTTTGGACTCTGTTTGGTATTCCTTTTCTGCAAAACCCTGAAATAGGCAAAAAAAACTGGCACTGGGCCCTTGGTTAATAGGTTAGTCCCAAAAATAATATAAAATAGCATATAAATGCCTATTAAACATCCAAAACAGATAATATAATAGCATGAAACAATCAAAAATTATAGATACGTTGGAGACGTATCAGAAACACATGCCATAATTCGAGAGATCCAAAACTCAGAGAAGCCCCATTTGCGAAGGGCCCTCTCCAAAACCACCCAATCAACTCGATCATAAGCTTTGGAAAGATCAAGCTTGTAAGCACATAGAGCAGGTGAATTTTCCTTCAGAGACTGAATATGATGTATAAGTTCGAACGCAATTATCGAGTTATTTGTAGTAAGCCTTCCCGGCACAAAGGCACTCTGATTTTCAGAGATAAGCTCCCCTAGCAGGGATCTCAATCTATTCACCATGCATTTTGATAAAATTTTATAAACCACGTTGCAAAGACTAATCGGTCGAAAGTCTTTTAATTCCTGAGGATGTGGGACTTTTGGGCTCAACACTATTTTCGTATCATTCACCCCTTCGGGCATGGTACCGCTAGCAAAAAACTCATGCACCGCAGCAATTATATTAGTTTTCAGCACCTCCTAGTTCTGCTGATAAAACCTTGCGGGAAACCATCAACCCTCGGAGCTTTGAGAGGCCCTATTTGGAATAGTGCTACGTCTCGAGCTTGCGTTGGTTTTCCCCGAGGAGGAGATGCAGCATAGTAGCGTAAGTATTTCCCTCAGTTTTTGAGAACCAAGGTATCAATCCAGTAGGAGGTCATGCGCAAGTCCCTCGTACCTGCACAACACGATAGCAACTCGCAACCAACACTTAGGGATTGTCAATCCCTTCACGGTCACTTACGAGAGTGAGATCTGATTGAGATAATATTTTTGGTATTTTTGATAGATAGATGCAAAGTAAAAAGTAAAGGAAAAGTAAAAACAAAGCAAGTAAATAAAGTGATATAGATTAATATGATGAGAATAGACCCGGGGGCCATAGGTTTCACTAGTGGCTTCTCTCAAGAGCATAAGTATTCTACGGTGGGTGAACAAATTACTGTTGAGCAATTGACAGAATTGAGCATATTTATGAGTATATCTAGGCAATGATCATGTATATAGGCATCACGTCCGTGACAAGTAGATCGAAACGATTCTCGCATCTACTACTATTACTCCACTCATCGACCGCTATCCAAAGATGCGTCTAGAGTATTAAGTTAAAAACAGAGTAACGCTTTAAGCAAGATGACATGATGTAGAGGGATAAATTCATGCAATATGAACCCCATCTTGTTATCCTCGATGGCAACAATACAATACGTGCCTTGCAACTCTTTACATCCTTCGAGTAAGGACACCGCAAGATTGAACCCAAAGCCATGCACTTCTCCCATTGCAAGAACTACCAATCTAGTTGGCCAAACCAAACGGATAATTCGAAGGGACTTGCAAAGATAACTCAATCGTACATAAAAGAATTCAGAGAAGAATCAAATATTTTCCATAGATAATACTGGATCATAAACCCACAATTCATCGGTCTCAACAAACACACCGCAAAAAGAAGATTACATCGAATAGATCTCCACAAGAGAGGGGGAGAACATTGTATTGAGATCCAAAAAGAGAGAAGAAGCCATCTAGCTACTAGCTATGGACCCGAAGGTCTGAAGTAAACTACTCACACTTCATCGGAGGGACTACGGTGATGATGTCGAAGCCCTCCGTGGTGGATGCCCCTCCGGTGGAGCTCCTAACAGCCCCAAGATGGGATCTCGTGGATACAGAAGGTTGCGGCGGTGGAATTAGGTTTTTGGCTCCCCCTTTGATCATACGGGGATACGTAGGTATATATAGGAGGAAGGAGTACGTTGGTGGAGCTCCGAGGGGCCCACGAGGTAGGGGGGCGCGCCCAGGGGGGCGCGCCCTCCACCCGCGTGACCTCCTCGGAAGCTTCTTAGAGTAGGGTCCAAGTCTCCTGGATCACGTTCGGTTGGAAAATCACGATCCCGAAGGTTTCATTCTGTTTGGACTCTGTTTGATATTTTGTTTCTTCAAAATACTAAAAAAAGGCAAAAAACAGCAATTCTGGGCTGGGCCTCCGGTTAATAGGTTAGTCCCAAAAGTAATATAAAAGTGAAAAATAAAGCCCAATATAGTCCAAAACAGTAGATAAAGTAGCATGGAGCAATCAAAAATTATAGATACGTTGGAGACGTATCAAGCATCCCCAAGCTTAAAACCTGCTCGTCCTCGAGTAGGTAAATGATAAAAAAAATTGATGCGGAGTGATACTTTGGCATAATTTCAATGTAAATCTTCTTAATTGTGATATGAATATTCAGATCCGAAAGATTCAAGACAAAAGTTCATATTGACACAAAAATAATAATACTTCAAGCATACTAATCAAAGCAATCATGTCTTCTCAAAATAACATGGCAAAAGAAAGTTCATCCCTACAAAATCATATAGTTAGGCTATGCTCCATTTTCGTCACACAAAGATGTTCCCAACTTCTATACCCCCGATGACAAGCCAAGCAATTGTTTCATACTTAAATAATCTCAAACTTTTTCAACCTTCACGCAATACATGAGCGTGAGCCATGGATATAGCACTATGGGTGGAATAGAATATGATGATGGGGATTGTGTGGAGAAGACAAAAAAGGAGAAAGTCTCACATCAACGAGGCTAATCAATGAGCTATGGAGATGCCCATCGATTGATGTTAATGCAAGGAGTAGGGATTGCCATGCAACGGATGCACTAGAGCTATGAATGCTCAACAAAAGAAAACTAGTGGGTGTGCATCCAACTTGCTTGCTCATGAAGACCTAGGGCATTTTGAGGAAGCCCATCATAGGAATATACAAGCCAAGTTCTATAATGAAAAATTCCCACTAGTATGAACAAGACAACCTAAGACACTCACTATATGAAAAACATGGTGCTACTTTGAAGCACAATATATGAGACTCACTACATGAAGAACAAGGTGCTACTTTGAAGCACAATATATGAGACTCACTACATGAAGAACAAGGTGCTACTTTGAAGCACAAGTGTGGAAAAGAGATAGTAGCATTGCCCTTTTCTTTTTTTTGGGCCTTTTTTTGGCCTTCCTCTTTTTTTGGGGCAATGCTCTAATAATGATGATCATCACACTTCTATTGATTACAACATATGAATTACAACTCGATACTAGAACAAGATATGACTCTATATGAATGCCTCCGGCGGTGTACCGGGATGGTGCAATGAATCAAGAGTGACATGTATGAAAAATAATGCAAGGTGGCTTTGCCACAAATACGATGTCAACTACAAGATCATGCAATGGCAACATGACAAAAGTAATGCATGTCACGATGATGATGGTGGAAGTTTCATGGCAATATATCTCGGAATGGCTATGGAAATGCCATGATAGGCAGGTATGGTGGCTGTTTTGAGGAAGATAATAGGAGGTTTATGTGTGATAGAGCATATCGTATCATGGGGTTTGGATGCACCGGTGAAGTTTGCACCAACTCTCAAGGTGAGAAAGGGCAATGCACGGTACCGAAGAGGCTAGCAAAGGCGGAAAGGTGAGGGTGCGTATAATCCATGGACTCAACATTAGTCAAAAGAACTCATATACTTATTGCAAAAAATTAGAAGTCATCAAAAATTCAAATACTACGCGCATGCTCCTAGGGGATAGATTGGTAGGAAAAGACCATCGCTCGTCCCCGACCGCCACTCATAAGGATGCACAAGCCAGGTACACTTCATGTTTCAAATTTGTTACATAACTTTAACCATACGTGCATGCTACGGGACTTGCTAACTTTAACACAAGTATTTATCAAATTCATAATCACCCAACTAGCACAACTTTGATATTATCACCTCTATATCTCAAAACAATTATCAAGCATCAAACTTATCTTAGTATTCAACGCACTCAAAAGAAAGTTTCACATATCTTGAATACCAAGTATATTAACATTAAGCAAATTACCATGCTATTAAAGACTCTCAAAATAATCTAAGTGAAGCATGAGAGATCAAGTTTCTTTAAAACAAATCCACCACCGTGCTCAAAAAGATCTAAGTGAAGCACTAGAGCAAAAATTATCACGCTAAAAAAGATAAAAGTGAAGCACTATGAGCAAACTATCAAGCTCAAAAGATATAAGTGAAGAACATAGAGTATTCTAACAAATTTCAATTCATGTATGGATCTCTCAAAAGGTGTGTACAGCAAAGATGATTGTGGTAAACTAACAAGCAAAGACACAAATAATACAAGACGCTCCAAGCAAAACACATATCATGTTGGTGAATAAAAATATAGCTCCAAGTAAATTACGGATGGAAGTGGACGAAAGAGGTGATGCCTTCCGGGGCATCCCCAAGCTTTGACTTTTTGGTGTCCTTGGATTATCTTGGGGGTGCCATGGGCATCCCCGAGCTTAGGCTCTTGCCACTCCTTGTTCCATAATCCACCAAAAGAATTCACCCAAAACTTGAAAACTTCACAACACAAAACTCAACAGAAATCTCGTGAGCTCCATTAGAGAAAGAAAACAAAAGACTACTTCAAGGTACTGTAATGAACTCATTATTATTTATATTGGTGTTAAACCTACTGTATTCCAACTTCTCTATGGTTTATAAACTAATTTACTAGTCATAGATTCATCAAAATAAGCAAACAACACACGAAAAACAGAATCTGTCAAAAACAGAACAGTCTGTAGTAATCTGTAACTAACGCAAACTTCTGGAACTCTAAAAATTCTACCAAAATAGGAAGTCCTGGACAATTTGTTTATTGATCAGCAGCAGAAAGAATCAACGCAAAAGCACTCTCCAGTAAAAAATGGCAGCTAATTTCGTGAGCGCTAAAGTTTCTGTTTTTCAGCAGAATCAAATCAACTATCATCGTAGGTTATCCTATAGGTCCTACTTGGCACAAACACTAAATTAAACATAAAACCACATCCAAACAGAAGGTAGATGGATTATTTATTCCTAAACAGAAACAAAAACACAGAATAAAATTGGGTTGCCTCCCAACAAGCGCTATCGTTTAACGCCCCTAGCTAGGCATAAAAGCAAGGATAGATCTAGGTTGTGCCGTAATAGTAAGATAGATCTTGAAAGCTCATCTCGTATTCCCTACGTTCGGCAGCAGGTTTCCTTTGAGGCAAGAAAAAATAATCAAAAGGGCTAAATTTAGCGGGACAAAAATCCACAAGATCAATCACGGGAGGAACGGGTTCCTCCCTTGGCCCTTCATAGTGCACAACTATTTCATCACTGAAAGCATTCTTTTGGCAAAATCTTGTGACCTTATACTCGAGAGAGTATCCTAGATCATTATTTCTAAGGGCAAAATTATTATTAAGCTCGTTAATGCAATCAACTAAGACATTGATAGGGACCTTTTTTCTAAGGTTTTTATTGAAAGCGACATAGTCCGAGGATTGAAAACGTCTAATTTCCTATTGATCATAGAGGATTGCTTCTATGGGTGGACGACCGGCGTCCACCCTATAGTGCGAAAATATTTCTTTGGCTTCTCTTATGATAAATCTAAATTCATGAGCCAAAAAGATAGTAACAGTGTGCTTAATAGAAGAGTGCTCAATATTAGAGAATTCTAAGAAAATTCTCTGTATGCAAGGGTGCATATGCATAAATTGTCTTTCAAGTTCAACCACAAGCATAGCTATAGCATCCGCAAGGCTACTGGTTCTATGAAGAATAGAACAGCCCATGGAAGGTAAAGCACCGGCACAAGTAAAGAAATCTTGAATAACGCCTTTGCCAATGATGTTACCACTACCGATTCGAAACTTTTTGGTATGCAAGATAGGAGGTTCATCGGCCGGAGCCTCGGGATTTTCTACATTATCATTGTTGTCCATATCGACGATAATCTCCGCAATTTCAAACATAGCGGTAGAAAAAGTAGGCCAGAAGAAAGAAAACAAAAGGGAAAGGAAAAAGGCAAAGGAAAGAGAGTAGGAGATTGTGAAAGAGAGGGCGAATAAAACGGCAAGGGTGAAGTGGGGGAGAGGAAAACGAGAGGCAAATGGCAAATAATGTAATGCGAGAGATAGGGATTGTGATGGGTACTTGGTATGTTGACTTTTGCGTAAGCCTCCCGCAACGGCGCCGAAATTCTTCTTGCTACATCTCGAGCTTATGCTGGTTTTCCCGAAGAGGAGAGGATGATGCAGACAAGAGCATAAGTATTTCCCTCGCTTTTGAGAACCAAGGTATCAATCCAAGAGGAGGTCATGCGCAAGTCCCTCGTACCGCACAACATGATAGCAACTCGCAACCAATGCTTAGGGGTTGTCAATCCCTTCACGGTCACTTACGAGAGTGAGATCCGATAGAGATAATATTTTTGGTATTTTGATAGATAGATGCAAAGTAAAAAGTAAAGGCAAAGTAAAAACAAAGCAAGTAAATAAAGTGATATAGATTGATATGATGAGAATAGACCCAGGGCCATAGGTTTCACTAGTGGCTTCTCTCAAGAGCATAAGTATTCTACGGTGGGTGAACAAATTATCGTTGAGCAATTGATGAATTGAGCATAGTTATGAGTATATCTAGGCAATGATCATGTATATAGGCATCACGTCCGTGATAAGTAGATCGAAATGATTCGCATCTACTACTATTACTCCACTCATCGACCGCTATCCAAAGCATGCATCTAGAGTATTAAGTTAAAAACAGAGTAACGCTTTAAGCAAGATGACATGATGTAGAGGGATAAATTCATGCAATATGATAAAAAACATCTTGTTATCCTCGATGGCAACAATACAATACGTGCCTTGCAACTCTTTACATCCATCGAGTAAGGACACCGCAAGATTGAACCCAAAGCCATGCACTTCTCCCATTGCAAGAACTACCAATCTAGTTGGCCAAACCAAACGGATAATTCGAAGAGACTTGCAAAGATAACTCAATCATACATAAAAGAATTCAGAGAAGAATCAAATATTTTCCATAGATAATACTGGATCATAAACCCACAATTCATCGGTCTCAACAAACACACCGCAAAAAGAAGATTACATCGAATAGATCTCCACAAGAGAGGGGGAGAACATTGTATTGAGATCCAAAAAGAGAGAAGAAGCCATCTAGCTACCAGCTATGGACCCGAAGGTCTGAAGTAAACTACTCACACTTCATCGGAGGGGCTATGGTGATGATGTAGAAGCCCCCCGTGGTGGATGCCCCCTCGTGAGTCAAACAGGCCCCAAGATGGGATCTCGTGGATACAGAAGGTTGCGGCGGTGGAATTAGGTTTTTGGCTCCCCTTTGATCATACGGGGATACGTAGGTATATATAGGAGGAAGGAGTACATCGGTGGAGCTCCGAGGGGCCCACGAGGTAGGGGGCGCGCCCTCCACCCTCGTGACCTCCTTGGAAGCTTCTTGGAGTAGGGTCCAAGTCTCCTGGATCACGTTCGGTTGGAAAATCACGATCCCGAAGGTTTCATTCCGCTTGGACTCCGCTTGATATTTTGTTTCTTCAAATCTCAAAAAGGCAAAAAACAGCAATTCGGGTTGGGCTTCCGGTTAATAGGTTAGTCCCAAAAGTAATATAAAAGTGAAAAATAAAGCCCAATATAGTCCAAAACAGTAGATAAAGTAGCATGGAGCAATCAAAAATTATAGATACGTTGGAGACGTATCAAATAGTGCATCAGAAATTTCCCTCTCAAAAAACGGTGCACCAAGAGAAGCATTCATCTCTGGAGTAACTTTTGGAAGGATACAATCCAGGACCTCATTAGGCTCACGAGTTGGGTCCTTTGTTTATACTTCCTTAAAGTAAGAAGACGCAATCCTTTCCATATCAGACTGCACGGTTCACCAAGACCCATCAGTTTTCCTTAGACGCTGGATATAGTTCCGTCTCGCCCTCCACATCGCTCGACGATGTAGGTACTTAGTGTTCCGCTCTCCCTCCGTGAGCCACATGATACGTGACCTTTGAAGCCACATCATCTCCTCTTGGTATAGGAGTTCATTAAGTTGGTTCATCTTACCGCGGATCTGAGATCGATCAGCCCCAGCCAACTGAAGCCTGGCTAGCTGACCTCTCAAGGCCTCAATCTCTTTTAGCATGCCAAAGTTTGCTTTACTCCATACCTTCAACTCTTTCATAAGTTGTTTCAGCGCCGCGGCGACCGATCCAAGGTCACCGGACTGAGGTTTTTGTGCCCATGATCTCGACACCACCTCTGCTAGGGCGGGGTGCCGTTCCCACATAATTTCATAGCGAGGAACCTGCCCTTGCTGTCGGGCCATCTGAACACCGCCCAGTTGTATGAGTATCGGGCTATGATCAAAGCATGGTGATGCCAAATGAGCCACCTGAGTTGCTGGGAATAGATAATGCCAAGTCTCATCCGGGCATGCACGATCTAATCTTACTTGAACATTACGATCGCCATCTTGACCATTATTGTATGTTTAAGGAATGTCGTCTAGTTTACAACTCCAAAATCTGAAAACTGAAAAAAATTCAACCCCACTCCTCTCAAACCAGCTTTCAGGTCGGGTTTGACTAGTTTTAACTTGTTGACCATGCACCTAGTTAGTGCCATGTCACTAGCGCTTAACCCAACCCCCCTCTCATTGTTTCCCATCCGAGACACTCATCACGCTAAGCCACACTGCCCCCCGCCCTTGTACGCCACCAACCCCACTCTGGCCCACCACCACCATGCCCGATGCTGGCAACCGACGACTGATGGCGCCGGCATGTGTCGGCCCTATTCCCCCTCGCGACCATATCCTCCTCCACCCCGCCCCTTCTCCCCCAACCAGCCATGCACCTGACCCGATGCACTCAAGCAGTGGTGGACCTAGAATCTCCGTCTTGGGGGTGCCAATGTTCAAAAGTTGTAGATTTTACACTACAAATGATACAATTTGGCCTAAGCATTGTCATAATCTCGACAAATAGTCTTAAAATATTTTAACTTGTTAGGTATTTAGTGTCAAGTACATAGTATGGCACCCACTAAATTCGGCCTTGGGCCCGAGGGGCCATACCCCTGAGCCGCTTGAGACTATAGGGCGACAACGTGGCACAACAGCGGCCATCTACACCCTCATCCGCTGCCCGATAACCTCTGTTGTTGTAGTACTTCTTGATCGGATGGCGGCCACGGTAAAGGGGGGAGGTGTATGGAAGACAGAGGCTATCTCGCGGCGGCGGTGGGGAGCCTTCTTTGGCTACTCGACAACATTGCAGGAGGTGGCGGGTGGAGTGGTGGCGGGTTGGGTGCGAGTGGTGGTGTACGCGCGCGCGGGGGGGGGGGGCAACGACGGTTAGGTCTCAAACGGGTCAGGATTGGGAATTGAGAGAAAGAGAGAGATGATTTTTAAAGTTTAGGGTTGTGAAGCAGACGGTTTTAAATTAGACAATCGTGGTAGTTTGAGGTTGTAGTATGCACTTGTGTTGGAAATCACGACTCGCCTACAGAGAAGTGGCAACAGGCTTTACGTGCATCTTCTACATTTCTACGAAAACTCCAGCTGATCAACCGGGCAAAACCTGGCCCGCCCAATGCAATCTTTCTTCAAGAAGTATACTACAGTATATGTTTAAATCACGTTATTATCTTCCCTCAAAAAAAATCACGTTATTATCTCGTGGAAGGCAAGACAAGGAGTACTTACGCATGTGTAATTTCCCCACGAAATATCGATGTGCCTTGGCAGGAGGTCAAATGAGGGGGGAGCGACCTTTGAAGCTTGAGGATTACGAAAGTGGAATCCCTTCCTTTGGAGAAGGAAATGAAATCTCAGCAAGTCCAACACGTAAACTGAACAAAAATGCATAACAGCTGCGCGTCGTCAGAGTTTTCTTTTCTTGCTCACCTTCCCCGTTTCTTCTCCGGTCATCAACCACCGCCACCGCCCCCCGTCCCACGCGGCCACGCCTCTATAAATGGATCACCGGACGGCCAAATCTCTCCCAACTCCATCGTCCAGCTCTCGCCTGCTCAGATATTTGAGGAGCCAAGGCGGCGGACGTAGGACGGTGGCTGGCTACAGACAAGATACAGAGACGGTGAGGGAGCCGTTGCCGACATACGTCCAAGAGCAGACAGCCATCAAGATCTGTCCCATTCGGCCCCACTTGCAGTGTCCGTTGGGCAGATACGACCCCCTTTCCTGCTTGCTTGGGCTGCGCCGTCTATATAAGTCAGCCGGCCGTCCTCACCTGATCACACTCTCCCGGCCCATTACATTGCACGAAAGCAAAGCATACCTGAGCAGAGCTGCGGCAGAGCTTGGAGCTGAGGCCTTGTGGAGTAGTCAAAGATTGAGAGAACGAAAATGGCACGGACCCCAGCTCAAGTCGCTCTCCGGCTGATCGCTCTGCTCCTTCTGCTTCCAGGTAAACTGATCTCTGCGCTTCTGATGCTCTGCTGCTTTGTTGCAATGTGCACTCTCTGTTTCTGTTGTGTGCGTGTGCCTGATCGGTTCGAGTTCTTGGGTGATTGCAGCGGCGTGGTCAGCGACGTTCACGATGACCAACAACTGCGGCTACACGGTGTGGCCGGGGCTGCTGTCGGGCGCCGGCACGGCGCCGCTGTCGACGACAGGGTTCGCGCTGGCGCAGGGCGCGTCGGCGACGGTGACCGCGCCGGCGAGCTGGTCCGGGCGCATGTGGGCGCGCACGCTCTGCGCCGAGGACGCCGCCGGCAAGTTCACCTGCGCCACGGGCGACTGCGGCTCGGGCGCGCTCCAGTGCAACGGCGGTGGCGCCGCGCCGCCGGCCTCGCTGGTGGAGTTCACGCTCGACGGCTCCGGCGGCATGGACTTCTTCGACGTCAGTCTCGTCGACGGCTACAACCTCCCGATGTTGGTCGTGCCGCAGGGCGCTGCCACTGCCGCCGCCGCCAGCTCCACGGGCGGGCCCAAGTGCATGGCCACCGGCTGCCTCGTCGACCTGAACGCCGCGTGCCCGGCCGCGCTGAAGGTCACGTCGACGGGCGCCGCCAGCAGCGCGGCGGTCGGTGGGAGCGCCATGGCGTGCCGCAGCGCGTGCGAGGCGTTCGGGTCCCCGGAGTACTGCTGCAGCGGCGCGTACGGGAGCCCCAACACGTGCCGGCCGTCGGCGTACTCGCAGTACTTCAAGAGCGCGTGCCCGCGCGCCTACAGCTACGCGTACGACGACTCCACCTCCACCTTCACCTGCGCCGCCGGCACCAACTACGCCATCACCTTCTGCCCGAGCACCACCAGGTAAAACTTCTTTTCTCCGATGCTTCGTATTTGAGCACGTTCAGCAAACTAATCAAGCAAGCAAGCTAGCCCCGTTGTATTTGATCGTGGGCCGTAGATTCACTAAATGGCGCGAAAATGTGGAACCGGATCCTCTAACATTAACATTAAGAATAAGGCTAAAATATTTAAATTAAAATGCCAAATTACAGATTTAATGTGTAAATCTATAACCATTACATACAAACAATTTGATGGTGAAATAAAATTAATTATAGATTATTTTTATATCTACAGTAAATAATCCGCTAAACATCTCTAACATTTCTTCTTCATTTTACACTATGATTACACTGTAGCACCGTGACTTTGCTTGTTAGAGGATCCGCCTCCCGAAAATGCACGGTCGAAATGCCTTTTTGACAAACAAACAAAAAAAGGTTTTATGGTGGTAGGGACCTGCACACGCTGAAGTCTTTCTTTAGGACGTGGCAATTCATACGGCTTGCCGCATTATAGATAAAATTTGCGCAGTATTTCATGTAACAGTTTGGCTGGGATTTTGAGGACATGCTTAACATTCCTTAGGGCCTGTTTGGTTGACTGGGAAAATGGAGGGGTTTGGCAGGGATTACATCCTCTACAAGTCAAAACCTCCTTCAATCCACCCCAATCCTTCTGTGAGGAGGTGTAACCGACTTAATAAAATCACCCCATACAATCGAATATGCTTGTAGAGCAGTAATGTAAATGGCGGTCAGTCGGCAAAAAAATCAAAGCATGTGCTCATACGGTCCAGCTCGCGTTGTGCTATACTGTTGCAGCACAGTGCTGCCATGGCGACCGAATATAATATGTGGCGTCTGGAATTTGTTAGGCTGGTTGTAATGATAGTATCATAGGTAGTATCACGACGCCAATCTAAGCAATTTGATGAGGTGTCATATAAAGATTAAATGAACAAAGAGAGGGTGTAGTATCATATCACGATACCGTATCATATTAAATGCTAAGTTTACCTCAGTGTCATGCATAGCGATAAATAGAGACTATTCCTCCGTTCCAAAATATTTGTATTTCTAGAGATTTCAACAAGTGACTACATACGGAGCAAAATGAGTGAATCTACACTCTAAAATATGCCTACATACATCCGTATGTCATGCCCATTCAAATCCAGAAAGACAAATATTTTAAATCTGAGGAAGATATGATACTAATATATGATACTATGCAAGGTAGTATCATATACTAGTATCATTAGTATCATATGAGGGTCAGGCCAATTCTGACACACTGTTGGGAACTGCAGTATTCAACGGCTGAAATGCACACAGCAGTGCGCAACGGCTAGGAATCCATGGCAGCATGGTGGGGTCCCAGCACGCACGCGGACACGACAAGTGAACGGACGTGGCCCGATGTGTACCGGCTTCTAGCCGTTTCGCGCGTGCGGTCCGGTCCCGTAGGCCTAGGCCGACGATGGCTCGCATTCATTTTCGCTGTCCTCTTCCCAACTGCACCCCACGTTCGCGTGCTCAGAGTCAGAGGCCCCGTCCAAAAATATCTGCGTCCTAGTACAAAAATATCTCCAACGCCATAAGTATCTTGCGTGCACGCTGCTCCGATCTTGTACCATGTACCGTGTGCTATGCTGACCCGCGTGCTTGTGTGTTTTGCTCCGCAGTGGGAAGTACACCGACGAGAACCCGCAGGCTGCCGGCGTGCCGCCCGCGAACGGCACGATGGTGTACCGCGGCGGCGAGCAGTTCTCGACGGGCGGCGGCGCCTCCATTGCTGCCGATGCGTCGCAGCTCCTCCTCGCGGTGGCCGTCGCCGTCGCTCTGCTCCTACTGTGAGCGCTGGCCATGCGTGGAATGGCGGCAACAGCGTACGTACTCCCGCCTCACGAGGTGTCCTTATCCGGCGGGCCTCTTTTGGCGTGACGGAGGCAGAGATAATACTCGAGCGGAGCACAGGAGAAGGGCGGGCGGGCAAGATCAAAGGCTGACAGTGCCGCTACTGACAGATAAAACAAGGATATCTTCACATAGAACGCAGCCTTCTAGATAGCTTACAGTACGTCGTAGGCTTAGGTTAATGTTTACTTTCTATGTTTCTTTGATTTGTTGAGCGGAAATGATGATGTGCTCATTGTTCGTCGTGATAATAGTATGAATCATCACTATTTTAGCGTGCAAGTTTCCACACCGAGCAGGGAAATCAGTAGCACCATGGTCTGAAAAGAACCAAAGCAGACATCTACGGAGTAGCTTATCGTTTGGCTAGGTTGGGGTTACTTCCAAGCTACGCACATCTATTCTGCTTCATCGCGGCGTGTGGATCGACGACGACTTCGCCTTTTTGTTTGTCTGATCTCGCCCTGGCGACTGCGCAGAAGCAAGATGTGCACAAAGAAATGAACAGAACTGCAAGGCGAAATCTCTAGGGTCACTTCTTTTGGGAGCTCCAAGGAGTCCGAGTGAATAGAAAATTGGCTCTCTTTTCTTCTGTGAATATATAGAAAACTTGTCAAACGCTTACTTCTTGTAAGGATCTATCTATTCTCCTCGAACTCGATCTAGAGAAAGGGAATTATGTTGTTCCTCCCATCCACCCACACGTCATATTTGAATTACCACTAGTGGTCCTCACCTAGCCTAGTCAAAGCCACCTACTTTGTGTCCAAGCCGAAATGAGATGAAGAAGATGGAGATAGCAAAGAGCCGTTACACCCTTAACGGCCCCAGTTCGGGCCTGCTGGGGGGGGGGGGTCTTTTGTGTACGAGTGGACAGGCTTGAAGGCCCACAAGTTGAATCACACTTGTCCCGCGTCCGCTGACGGTCGATCTTGATCACCTGCTCCTTTTGCTTGTCATTGAGCTTGCCGGCATTTTCCCTTTCTTGAGATGAGGCTTGACCCCAAGCCTCCGCCCTTGGAGACAACTGCTTCGATGCATCATGATCTTCCCAAGTCGGTGTTGGCGATGGCGATCCAGTTCATTCAACAAGCACTTGAGTAATGATCTTGTTATCTACAGTATGGAGGCGATGCTGCAACACTCAAAAGGTACTTGCAAGTGATCTTCAGAAGAAGGAAGAACATTTTGTACCCGATATTTTGGAGGAATGAACTTCTTCAATTGAGAAACGTGAAATACTGGATGGATTCTACTGTCCTTCGAATTGCAACCGATAAGCCACTTCACCAATTCTCTCTGTAATAGGAAATGGCTAAAGTAATAAAAGGAGAGCTTGTGGTTTGCCCTGTGAGTTGCTTGCACATACAGTTGGAGTTTCAAGAAAACCATGTCACCAACAACAAATTCTCTTTCAGTCCTTTTATCTGCTTGGGCCTTCATACGCTTTTGAGTTCTTAACAGATGTTGCCTTACTGAAGCCTATACGCGGAATCTAACCACTGTTGCAAATCTAGAGGACCTAATGTTCTTCAGAAGAAATACCAAAATAACGAGGTGTATGACTGTACAAAATCTCAAATGGAGACTTGCCAAGAGAAAATCGGCAATTATTGTTGTACCAAAATTAAAAAAGAGCTAACCACTTGTTCCATTTCCTAGGGTGAGCTGAAATAAAACACCTCAAGTAGCATTCAACCTGTTGATTAACTTGCTTTGTCTGGCCATCAGTTTCAGGGTGATATGCAGGCTCATATTGAGATGAGTACCAGTCCTCTTGGTCAAGATTTTCCAAAACTTACTAGTAAACACATGACTCCGTCAGAAACAATATACAGAGGCATGCCATGTAACTTGTAAACATTGTTAAAGAACAATTCAACAATTCTCATAGCATTGTAGGGGTGCTTAACAGGAATGAAATGGACATATTTGGTAAACTTGTCAATAACAACCATTATATAGTCAAGATGATCAGAAGATGGAAGACGTGAGATAAAATCCATTTTCACTGTTTCCCAATCTTGGTAGATGAGAAAGGAGTCTAGGATAATTTACTCTCTTGGTTTGGCCTTTTGACAAATAGTGCAAGACTGAACAAACTCTTTGATGAAGTGTTTCATACCATTCCATTTGAACAATGCCTAAATTCTTTTATAAGTGACGGAGAAACCTGAGGGAAACCAAAATGTCCTCCGAGTGGACTAGCATGAAATGCAAGATAAATTCTTGCTTGCAAGGGAAAATCATGGGCAATCCAAATGGAATTTTGTACCTCATGAGGCCATTAACCAATGTGTAGTGAGGTTTTGATGTGGGGCTTGTTGCCAACCATTGTAATAACTCCTTGGCCTTCACATCATGAGAGTAACTAGATTTAATATCTTCTAGCTAACTAGTTGAGCACAAGAAATGGCAAACACTTCATTCTTCTCTTGTAACTCATGTGGTCTTCTTGGCAAACCATTTGTTGCAGTACTATCTGCTCCCTTTTTTATAAATGATCTTGTAATTTAGCCCCATCAGTTTAGTAAGGACTTTTTGCTGCCAAGGTGTGTTCAATCTTTGATTAGCTAAGTGCAGCAAACTTTTCTGACTAGTTTTTATTACAAACTCTTGAAAGTCGAGATAAGATCTCCAATGCTCAACTGCCAAAAAAATAGCTAGAAATTACTTTTCATAGACTGACAAAACCTTGTTCTCGGACCTAAGGTCTGGCTAACAAAAGCCAGGGGATGTTCTTCTTGCATCAGAACAACTTCAATGACAGTATCACGTGCATCAGTTTCCAACACAAACTGCCTTTTGAAGTCAGGTAGAGCTAGAACTGGAGCTATCAACAAGGCTTTGTTAAGTGTTTGATATGCTAGTTTAGTTGCTGGAGTCCACACAAATATAATGCCCTTTTTCAACAATGTTGTCGGAGGCCTATTGATGGTCCCATAGCTCTGAATAAACTTTTACCGTATAAGTCTAAGAAATCCCCTCACTTCCTTTACATTAACAGGAGTGGGCTAATTTTGTACTATAATGATTTTGCTAGGATCAGTGGACACTCCTTTGTCACTGATGACATGTCCTAAATAAGCAATTTCTTTCTGACCAAAAGCACACTCATCAAGTTTCACTCTCTAGTGCTTTTCCTTCAAAATTTGCAACACAGACTCCAAGTGTACTAAATGCTCCTCAAAAGTTTACTGAAGACCCAAGCTATCATCAAAGAAAACTAAGACATATTTCCTTGTTGTCGGAGAAAAATCCATGTTCATAGCTGCCTAAAATGTTCCCGGAGCACATGTAAGACCAAATGCCATAACTATGAACTCATAATCACCTTCATGCATTTCGAAAGTTGTTTTGAACTCTTCACCAGGAGCCGATATGATTTGATGATACCCACCTTTCAAATCTAACTTGGAAAACGAACGGGCCCCATGCAGTTCATCGGTCCATCAGTTCATCTATGATAGGCAGGGTATATTTCCCTTTTAGTGTGTGCATTGAGGTGTCTCTAATCAACGACCATCCTCCAAGTACCATCTTTCTTTTTGACCATAATAAGAGGAGAGGAAAATGGTGTATGAGTGATTCTGATTAAGCCTTGCTGCAAAATTTCCTGAATGTAGGATCGGAAGTATGTCTAGAGGGGGGGTGATTAGACTACTTGACAACTTAAAAATTTTGCCTTTTGATTGGAGTAGTTTCTTAGCAAGTTCACAATGATAACCAAGTCAAGTATCACCCTACACATGCAATTCTAGAGTTATGGCAGCGGAAAGTAAATTGCACGTATAGTAAATGAGAGGTGGAGAAGAGCAAACGCAATGGAGACACGGAGATTTTTTCTCGTGGTTCCGATAGGTGGTGCTATCGTCAATCCACGTTGATGGAGACTTCAACCCACGGAGGGTAACGGCCATGCTTGAGTCCACGGAGGGCTCCACCCACGAAGGGTCCACGAAGAAGCAACCTTGTCTATGCCATCATGGCTTACGCCCACGGAGGACTAGCCTTACTCGGGTAGATCTTCACAGTAGGCGATCTCCTTGCCCTTACAAACTCCTTGGTTCAACTCCACATCATGACGGAGGCTCCCAAGTGACACCTAACCAATCTAGGAGGCACCACCTCCAAAAGGTAATAGATGGGGTTGGTGATGATGAACTCCTTGCTCTTGTGCTTCAAATGATAATCTCCCCAACACTCAACTCTCCTCACCGATTTGGCTGTGGTGGAGGAAGGGATTGAGTGGAAAGCAACTTGGAAAGACTAGAAATCAAGTTTCATATGGTGGGAGTGGAGCAACTTGATCTCAACACAAGGGTAGGTAGTTTTCTTCTCGAAATGTAAGGTAGGAGTGGTAGTTCTTTCGATGGCTCTCTCCACGAATGAAGAGGAGGTGGAGGGTATTTATAGCCTCCACACAAAATCCAACTGTTACACACATTTGACCAATCTCGGTCGGACCGAAGTTGACAACTCGGTCGGACCGAAAGTTCAAATCTTGTGAACGTTGGGATTTTCAGTGGGACCGAAAATACAATCTCGGTTAGTCCGATTCTTCCAAAGTCTAGGGTTTGCCAATCTCGGTGGGACCGACTTTCTCATCTCGGTGACACCGATTTGAGTACGTAGGTTCTGAAGCTTGGCAACACCAATTTCGAATGACCGAGTTTGGAATCGGAAAATCCGAGATTCTTAGGGTTTGGGTATATGGTGAGGTGGTTCATCTCGGTGTGGTGAGTTTGGAATCGGTGGGACCGAGATTACTTATGAGTTTATGTTGGAATGAAAGATTGCTGATTGTTTGAGAGATAAATCACTAAGCACTTAGAGCAACCAGATCATCATCATAACCTCACCCCTTTTAATAGTATTGGCTTTCCTATGGACTCAATGTGATCTTGGATCACTAAACCAAAATGGAGTCTTGAGCTTTTGCCAATGTTTTCCTTAGCATTTTGAGGGTCCACATCATCATCATTGCCATACCCATATCAATGAACTTTCTCAAATATTCTCAAGAAATGATTAGTTCAATGATATATATGTTGTTATTAATTACCAAAACCACCGGGATTAGTTGCACTTTCAATCTCCCCTTTTGGTAATTGATGACAACATATAGATCAAAGCTTCGACAAATGATATAATCAATGAATAACATCGTCGCTTTGAGAAGTATGTGATAAGCAAGAGCTCCCCTAAATTTGTGCATTATTTAAGATTTGCGCTTGAATGCAAATGCACAATCGATTAGGATCATGGGTTACTCTTCCATGTCACATACATCTTGATGGAGCGCACAAAATGATAAGAATGAATAGCATGCACCCAATCACCAAGACATGAGTAAATGATCATACAAGATATGAATGGAATATGATAGACATCAAGCACACATTAAGCACAAGATGATCAAGCACTCATCAAGATAGAGCAAACGAGTATCAAACACACGAAGTATCTCAAAGAACTCAAAAGTATCTCAAGGAAAACCGCAAACGAAAGAGCAAAACGAGCACTCTCTCTCGAAGCCCTATGATCTATACAATTTCTCCCTTTGGCAACAAGCTACCAAAAGTTCGAAGGTATAGAGCTAATCGTCACTCGGGACTCTGCCGGCGGCTCTGCTCTGCGTCGATGGAGTGGAGATAGCTGCATCTGCAAAGCTTCACTGAAGTCTGTGGAGCCGGAGGAGTGGAAATCAAGTCAGGTCTTTGGGCGACGGAGCTGTAGGAGGTGCCGATGTAGTAGCCACGGGTCCGACCTTTCGGAATAGCAAATGATCTGGGCTTTGTGGGCACCGGAGCAGCTGCTCATAGTCATCTGGACCATATCACCTTCCATCTCCTTCATGAGTTCTCGCCTTCTCCTCTTAGCTTCCTCGATGTCCGCCTCAAGCTTGTTGACGGTGACTGCACTTCATCGACTTGACGTCCGAGCATGGAACTTATCCTCAACTATCCTCTCAAGGCTCTCCCGAGATCGCACTATGCTGGCCAGCGTAGCTCAATTCTCTGAGTGGCTTCAAGAAGTTGTTCTGCAACGCTCTTGGGCTTTGCTTCTGCTTCCTTCTCGGCTTTAGCTTGTTTGGCAGCTTCAGACTTAGCATGTCCTTCTACAGATGTGGGAGCATCCTCACCATCACAACCTCGTTGTCCTCATGTTCAGAGCTGCAGTGGCAAGTGGGGTCTATCCAACGGTAGGTGTCCGTGCCAAACTTGGCATTAATGAGCATCCGAATATGCGGAGCAAACCCACACGACCTCTTACAGTCTCGTCTGCTGTCCTCTTGATAGTCTCAACTATCGTGTCCATCACCTTAAAAGGTGTCTTCGATCTAGAATGTGCAGCATGTTGATGGAGTACCCTCTTATCATGCGGTGGTCCTCGACTTAGGCATCAAAGTATGCCTCGTAATAGTATTGGTGGTTGGGAGACCTGCTCAAGGTAGTAGATCAACCAAGCTTCCATATCTCTACATCCTTCTCCTTGACTTCATTGTACATGTTCTTCATTGACTCGTGATTTTTCTTCTAATGCCATACACATCAATATCATCTTCCCTTGAAACAGTGCATTCAGAACGCTCTCCATTCTTCAACAAGAGAATGGAATCTACGCTTCTCGTCATCCATACAATCCTGCCATCCGGATAGAAGTGTGCGGTGGCATAGAATTGCATGATCATCTCATCGCTCCAAGCGGTCAATTTCGACCAACGAACTCGCAATCCCACAAGCAAGAAGCTTTCATGCACATGTGGGAAATAGTCTCGTGCTCTTCACTTTCGATGTATTTCCAATCAACGATCACGTGTCAAAACAATTGGCTTCTTGTCCATGAGCACTGCCTCATAAAAGTCTTGTTGCTCTCTAGTGTGGAATCTTGGGTCAATCTTTGTTCTTCTCCTGGTGGCATATGGATCAACTTGCCTCCATAGCTCGAGACCTTTGTCCTTTCTCTCCTTCATATTTTCAGCTCGAGGATGAGCTTCATTATGAACTGGCGGTTTACATGCGAGCTTGAGCAAAACATGAGCCTCATCATCGATTCTGCAGTGGCACATTGTCCTTCTTCTTCTCTGAAGCGGTATGTTCCTCACGCCTTCTTTGGCTTGGCAAATGGTTTTGCTTGGGCTGCCTTAGCTGGAGCAGATTGCTTAACCTTTGTGGGTGCTCCCGCTCGATGGCATCACCCATCAACTTCGCTTCGAGGAGGCCGAGGTGCTTCCTCATCGTAATCATCATCATCGCTGCTCTTCATGAACTTTCCTCTTCCTCTTGGAAGTCTTCTTGATTTTGCCGGAGGTTTCTTCCATGCTTGAGCTTCAGCAATGAGGATTTTGCCACTTTGCTTGTGCCTTTCTTTGACTGCTTCCTTGATAGCTCTTGGCAACCACTTGCCTTTTAGGCTTAGAAGTTATTTCCTCATCTGCAACAAAGTCTGAATCTTCCTCATCTGAATTTCTCTTCCTCCTGCCCAGTAGCAGTGCAGGCAGATCCACTTGGAGTGCTTTCTCCATCATCTGAAAACTGCTTGCCTCTGGACTTGTAGCTGCCTCTGGAATCTCAACGGCATCTCGGACTGTTCGATTGTCACTTCCTTCGATATGACCGACAACTTTGTGAATAGAATAGGTATAGGCGTAATAGAAGAGTTATCACAAACTGCAGAGGATTTTGCAAAAGAATGAGTTCAAACTTTAGTTTTAGGTTTTCACGAGAATACATGTCGGTCTGACCGAGTCTATCAATTCGGTGAAACCGAAATGTCTAAACAGACCACATACACCACTTTCGGTTGGACCGAAATGGGTTTCGGTCTAGCCGAGACTACTAGGGTTTCACAGAATCTTCACTTCGGTCTTACCGATTTGCACAACTTCGGTTTCACCGAAAAGTGCGATCTGCATGGCCGAGGCCAAATCGGTCATCCGAAAATGTTGAATCGGTCACACCGAGATGTGTTCATGAAACCTAACCTAAAATTTTCACTCAAAATTTGTTCTATGACCTAAACAATTGGATAGGAAGATCTCAATCTTGGCAAGAAACATGGCAACGCCTATCGTGCATTGAATCAGCGGTTGAACACGAGAGGATGAAACTCACCCAATGTGGTGGAGCTTCACTCGGCGCAACGGCGCGATGAGAAAGTCCGCTGACGGCGATGGAGACCAGCGGGGCGCAAAGCGACGGCGGAGACGATCCGGAGACCAAGGCGACGGCAATAAGGGTTTGAGGGCGGCGTTTGAAGAAGTAATCAACGCGCTCGTCCTCGAGTATATATACCCTTCGGTTGTCGGTGGGACCGAAGTTTGAAAACTTCGGTGGGACCGAGATGGTTAATCGCGTGCGATTACACTTCGTCACGCCGAATTTGAAACTCGGTTTCACCGAGGTGAAAACCTAGATCAATCCAAGTGATTTGGTCCGTCCGATTTGAGTATATCGGTTTGACCGAAAGTACTTAGAAGGTTTTGGAAGTTAGGCTTTTGACGGATCGGTGGCTCAGTGCTCCTCACTCGGCATCGTCCAAAAAGTCTTGTTCAAAGTTTGTGATATAAGCATGAATAGAGTTTGAGACAAGAAAGCATAGATAGCTAGGGAGGAACTTAGGCATTCTTGTCCATCCATTTGGTCAAAAGAAAGAAAACCAAAAGACCAAAGCAACAAATGGATGTCCTCGAATGGATAAACTCATGCATCCAACATGCTCACACAATAAGATAGCAAATGAAATATGTGTCAAACATGCACAAACAAAACACTAACAGTTAGCACACAATTTGGCGATGACTAGGTCATCTATATATGAGTATATTGACTTAGGAGTCAAATGAGAACATTTGATCATAGGTCATACTCATCGCTTAAGCACAAGTGGGGTTACCACTTTTCCATAAAGCATTGATGTGTTCACATCATTAGAAGATGCTTTAGCTCATTTCTTTAGAGCAAAGCTCCCCCTTGATGTGAGAACCCCTTTTAAAGGGTCAAACTAACCTTGGGTTGTCGTTGAAGACTTCATGTAGATGTTGAAGATGTGGATGCTCAATGTTGATGAAGATCATCAAGAGTTGGGAGCAATCCTTTGGATTCGGGCACTTTCAATACCTACATGGGTTAGTCCCACAAGGAACAAACAAGAATATCCATGGACATAGATTGAAGTTCACAATAGATGATGTCCATGAAAGCAATGATTACCTTGTCCCTTGACTTACCAACATGAGGGTTTGTGACTCCATGAACTAGTGCAAGATGTGGAAGTTGATTGCACAAGTCCTTGCCAAAATGAATATGAGTGAAGTATGTTGGCGAGTCACCCTCAAGAACTCTCTAGTTCTTCTTCTTGGGATCCACATCATCTTGATGGGAATCCTTGGAGTAGTAGTTGAGCTTGTTGAAGTAGAACTTGAAGTTGCCTTGGGAACCCACTTGACCATGGCCTTGGGTGCTTCAATGAATGCATCAATCTCCTCTTGAAGCTTGTCCTTGCCTTTTAGCTTGTGGTCTTGTGGTGGAAGGTCATCTTGAGCTTGTTCCTCATTGGAAGAAGTAGGATCATACTTCTCCTCTTGAGAGACAAACTTTGGAGTGGGATATTGACCTTCTTCCCATTCAACACCCTCGGCGTTGAACTTTCGCTCAAAACCAATTCCTTGATTCTTCCTGTCTTCCTTGTTTGCGAACAATTTCCTCAAAGCTCTTGCTTCCGGCAAGACTCTTGTAGACACCTTTCTCTATAATCCCTTTCAATAGACTATTTTCTTGCTCAAGTGAAACTTGGCTTGAAACATTGTTAGTGGAATCAAGAGAATTACTAGAAGTAACAACATTTGATTTAGCATGATTATTGTTACTACTAGATGAAGAATCTTTCTTATGCTTGTCATGCTTAGTCTTGATAGGTGGCAAGAAATTAGACAAGAGAAGTCGTTTGGCAAGATATGAAGAACTCTTCTTTCGAAGATCGTCATTAATAGCTTTTAGAAACTCATGTTCTTGCTCTAGATTGAGCTTCTCGAAGCGTAGCTTCTCATGAGATCTTAGGAGCTCTCTATGATCTTCTTGAGTTGTTTCATGAGCTAACTTAAGAGTGTTTAGTTCTTTAGTTAGACGCTCAATCTCCTTCATAGCATTGTCATTCGACTCTTCTCGACTATAAAGACTACTAGCATGTTCATCATTACTAAGCTCACTAGATTTATCATGTAAAAGCTCATCTTCACCAAGCAAGTCATCCTCATCACTATCAAAGTCAATAAACTCAGGATGTGATACCTTGGGGCCTTTTGCCATGAAGCATCTTCCAATTCCCTCATTTGGTGAATCAAATATGTCATAGGAGTTGGAGTTGGAGGATACGAGAGCAAGACCGCAACACCTTCATCTTGATCAGATTCGGAGTTGGAGTGATAGCTTCTTTCGAGTGATTGTCGAGTCGGGCCGAAACCCATTCACCAACATGAGCTTGATGTTTTCTTCTTGTGTAGCTCCTTGATGACTTGTCTTTCCTTTCCGAATCCTTGCTTCTCCGAGAGGATCTTCGCTCATAACGATCATCTCTACTCCTTCTCTCTTTTCGAGGCGACTCTTCTCTTGAGCTTCTTCTTCTTGGAGATTCTTCTCTTCTCTTGTGGGGAGTCGAACACTCATTTGAGTAGTGTCCGGTCTTCCACAATTGTAGCAGCTTCGATCACGACTAGAAGATCTCTTTTCATCATATGATCTAGACTTTGAGCTTCTTTCCTTGCTTCTACTCTTGTAGAATTTGTTGAAGTTCTTCACCATTAGGCTTATCTCTTCATTGGAAACTAGCTTGTCACTTGAGGATGTGGGAGCTTCAACTGCAGCTTTGTAAGCACCACTTGACTTGTTGTGAAGCTCTTCCTTATCTTTAAGTGTCATCTCATGAGCAACAATCCTTCCAATGACTTGGTAGGCTTGAGATCTTTGTAATTTGGCATCATTTGGATCAAAGTGCACACGGTGTCATACTTTCCATCCAAAGCTCTGAGGATCTTCTTGATGATGAATCGGTCGGTCATTTCTTCGCTTCCTAAGCCTGCCATCTCATTGGTGATGAGAGCAAGCCTAGAGTACATTTCAGCGACTCCTTCACCTTCCTTCATCTTGAACTTGTCAAGTCGACCTTGAAGAACATCTAGCTTTGATTCCTTCACGGACTCGGTACCTTCGTGCATTTCACCAAAGTATCCCAAATCTCTTTTGCATTCTCAAGACGGCTGATCTTGTTGAACTCCTCGGGACACAAAGCATTGAAGAGAATGTCACAAGCTTGAGCATTGTTCTCAGTAACATTCGCAACTCATCCGCAGAGCTTCGCGATCCGAACTTTTCCTTCCTCGAAGAACTCACCTTGCAAGCCAACACAAATAATGCCCCATCGCGGGGTTATGTCCAAGAATATGCATTTTCATTTTATGCTTCCAACTAGCAAAGTTTGAACCATCAAAGTAAGGACCTCTCTGAAAATTACCCTCACTAGACGCCATACTCTCCTAGGTTGTGAAACCAAGCTTATGGAGTCCAATGCAATGGAAACCAATCCAATGGAGACCAAAGCTCTGATACCACTTGTAGGATCGGAAGTATGTCTAGAGGGGGGGTGATTAGACTACTTGACAACTTAAAAATTTGCCTTTTGATTGGAGTAGTTTCTTAGCAAGTTCACAATGATAACCAAGTCAAGTATCACCCTACACATGCAATTCTAGAGTTATGGCAGCGGAAAGTAAATTGCACGTATAGTAAATGAGAGGTGGAGAAGAGCAAACGCAATGGAGACACGGAGATTTTTTCTCGTGGTTCCGATAGGTGGTGCTATCGTCAATCCACGTTGATGGAGACTTCAACCCACGGAGGGTAACGGCTGCGCGAGTCCACGGAGGGCTCCACCCACGAAGGGTCCACGAAGAAGCAACCTTGTCTATGCCATCATGGCTTACGCCCACGGAGGACTAGCCTTACTCGGGGTAGATCTTCACGAAGTAGGCGATCTCCTTGCCCTTACAAACTCCTTGGTTCAACTCCACATCATGACGGAGGCTCCCAAGTGACACCTAACCAATCTAGGAGGCACCACCCTCCAAAAGGTAATAGATGGGGTTGGTGATGATGAACTCCTTGCTCTTGTGCTTCAAATGATAATCTCCCCAACACTCAACTCTCCTCACTGATTTGGCTGTGGTGGAGGAAGGGATTGAGTGGAAAGCAACTTGGAAAGACTAGAAATCAAGTTTCATATGGTGGGAGTGGAGCAACTTGATCTCAACACAAGGGTAGGTAGTTTTCTTCTCGTAAATGTAAGGTAGGAGTGGTAGTTCTTTCGATGGCTCTCTCCACGAATGAAGAGGAGGTGGAGGGTATTTATAGCCTCCACACAAAATCCAACTGTTACACACATTTGACCAATCTCGGTCGGACCGAAGTTGACAACTCGGTCGGACCGAAAGTTCAAATCTTGTGAACGTTGGGATTTTCGTGGGACCGAAAATACAATCTCGGTTAGTCCGATTCTTCCAAAGTCTAGGGTTTGCCAATCTCGGTGGGACCGACTTTCTCATCTCGGTGACACCGATTTGAGTACGAAGTTCTGAAGCTTGGCAACACCAATTTCGAATGACCGAGTTTGGAATCGGAAAATCCGAGATTCTTAGGGTTTGGGTATATGGCTGAGGTGGTTCATCTCGGTGTGGTGAGTTTGGAATCGGTGGGACCGAGATTACTTATGAGTTTATGTTGGAATGAAAGATTGCTGATTGTTTGAGAGATAAATCACTAAGCACTTAGAGCAACCAGATCATCATCATAACCTCACCCCTTTTAATAGTATTGGCTTTCCTATGGACTCAATGTGATCTTGGATCACTAAACCAAAAATGGAGTCTTGAGCTTTTGCCAATGTTTTCCTTAGCATTTTGAGGGGTCCACATCATCAGTCATTGCCATACCCATATCACTGAACTTTCTGAAATATTCTCAAGAAATGATTAGTTCAATGATATATATGTTGTTATTAATTACCAAAACTACCTGGGGATTAGTTGCACTTTCACTGAACTTGTTATTCCATTTAGGTCTTCAGTGCTAGTGCAATTCTATAGGTCTAATTGTCACTGGTCTAGCTCCTAGTATAAGTGGGATACTGTAACACCCCGGATGTAACTTTCCATAATTGTAACTCCAACTCTTGCCATTTCCGGCTATGTGTTGTGATATTTCCTTCGTGGTTGGGTTTTGTCTTTCATTTTGCATTTTGTTCATGTCATGCATTTCATCTCATGTCATCATCCGCATTGCATCGACATTGTTTTCTTAAAACTCTTAGTCCGTTCGTAGTTGCCGCGTCTCGCCGTTGTTATCGTTGTCCATTCCAAGACCAACCACACACTTGCACACATTGGTCTTATCTCCCTCTGCACAACCACCGACTTCCTCTTGGCGTGTCCGAAAACTGCTCCGAACCCGAACCGGGCTGTCGTGACCGATGAGTCCGGATCATCCCCAAACATCTCTAAAATATCTTCGGTTCTTTGTTTGGGCTACCTAACTTATTTATTCTCGACCGCCCGATTTCGATCGGACGGACCGGGTTAACCCCTGCCCTAATCCCCTTGCTATATAAACTAGACCCCAACCCTAAAATCTAGGGACATGTCCCATCGATCCCTCTCGGCCGCCGCCACTGTCTTCCTCGGGATCTCATCCCGATCCAATCCACCAACCAGCGCTCCCCCATGTCCCTCCTCGATCCCCATCACTCGCAGCCACCCACAAATCCATCCAGTCACCGGCACGCCCGTCGGCGCAAGCTCCTCCCGTGTCCTGATCCGAGCTCCATGACCCCGCCGCATATCGCCGGAGCAGAAGCCCCTTGCCCAGCGCGCCGGCCTGCCTTGGCCTCTCCATCGACTGGGCCTGGCCCATGGGTGAGCAGCCCTAGCTCTATTCAGATTCAACCCACCATGTGTTTTTTTCCTGCCTGCGATTTTATCAATTATCCAGGATTTACAGTTTTGCAGAAAACCCCTTGCACTTCATGCATATAATAACTCATGATCCATGCATCATATGTAAATAATTTATATATGTAAAATGCTTAGAATTTCATCTAGTTTAATAATTTGCCACTTTCATCCCTGTTTAAAATGGTTAAATTGTTGTTTGCTTTATTTTGCTTAAATGCCATGCTAAAATGATTTATTTCATAACTAAATAACAGTAGCTCCAGTTTTAATAAACTTTATATGTAAATGGGGTGGAAAAATGCATAGATTAACTCGGTGCACTTTGTTTTACTATTTAACAACATTAAAATATGTTTTAGGGCAGAAAAGTACCAAATTCGAAATAAGGATATGAGGATTTTTTGGAATTGTTGTTTGTTGTTTCTGGCCTCATTTAAATTTGCCTAGATAGGTAGTTTTATTATGCCTCACCTCTTTCCATGTTAACCAACTTTTAATCTTATCTTGTCCATAAACGAGAGCGAACTAAATAAATGAATGTGATATTTCGTCAATATGCAACTCGTTGCAAATTGAGCTTCACTTAATTTGTAGTATTGTTTGTGCACTTTGCCTTGCCATGCCATGCCTCTTTAAACCGGACATGCATCATACTTGATTTTGCATCATGCCATGCTTATGTGATGGTTGTTTACCATGTTGTTTGCTCTTTTCGGTTATGCTTCTCCTTGGTAGTTCCGGTAACGTTGCGTTTGTGAGGACCCGTTCGACTATGTTGATTCGTCTACTTCATGGTTTCGATCTTCTTCGTAGCGGGATTTCAGGCAAGATGACCATTACCCTCGATATCACTTCTATCTTTGCTTGCTAGTTGCTTCGTTCTATCGCTATGCTGCGCTACCTATCACTTGGTTACCATGCCTCCCATATTGCCATGTCAGCCTCTAACCTTTTCACCCTTCCTAGCAAACCGTTGTTTGACTATGTTACCGCTTTGCTCAGCCACTCTTATAGCGTTGTTAGTTGCAGGTGAAGTGGAAGATTGCTCCATGTTGGAACATGTTTATGTTGGGATATCACAATATCTCTTATTTTAATTAATGCATCTATATACTTGGTAAAGGGTGGAAGGCTCGGCCTTATGCCTGGCATTTTGTTCCACCCTTGCCGCCTTAGTTTTCGTCATACCAGTGTTATGTTCCTTGATTTTGCATTCCTCACGCGGTCGGGTTTATGGGAACTCCTTGACAGTTCGCCTTGAATAAAACTCCTCCAGCAAGGCCCAACATTGGTTTTCCATTTGCCTAACAACCTATAACCCTCCCTTGGGGTCTGCAGCCCCGAGGGTCATCTTTATTTTTAACCCCCCTAGGCCAGTGCTTCTCTAAGTGTTGGTCCGAACCGAGTAGACTGCGGGACCACCTCGGGGAAACTTGAGGGTTGGTTTTACTCGTAGGATGTCTCATCCAGTGTGCCCTGAGAACGAGATATGTGCAGCTCCTATCGGGATTTGTCGGCACAGTCGAGCGGTCTTGCTGGTCTTGTTTTTACCATTGTCGAAATGTCTTGTAACCAGGATTCCGAGGTTGATAGGGTCTTCTCGGGAGAAGGAATATCCTTCGCTGATTGTGAAAGCTTGTGATGGGATAAGTTGGGACACCCCTAGAGGGTTTAAACTTTCAAAAGCCGTGCCCGCGGTTATGTGGCAGATGGGAATTTGTTAATGTCTGGTTGTAGAGAACTTGACACTTGACTTAAGTAAAATGCATCAACCACGTGTGTAGCCGTAATGGTCCCTTTTCGGCGGAGTCCGGGAAGTGAACACGGCTTGGGTTATGTTTGGACGTAAGTAGTCTTCAGGATCACTTCTTGATCACTTCTAGATGACGACGTTGCGTAGATTCTCTTCTTACTCTTGTACTCGCCTTTAGCCACCATATTTTGCTTATCAAATGCTGCAACTCCACCTCATTACCACATCCTACCCATAATCTTAAATAGTCTTGATCTTGCGGGTTTTGAGATTGTTGAGTCCTCGTGACTCACAGATACTACCAGAACAGTTGCAGGTGCCGACGACACCAGTGCAGGTGATGCTACCTAACTCAAGTGGGAGTTCGACGAGGTCCTTGGCCGTTACTACGTGTCTTTTCCTGATGTCAGTAGTGGAGCCCAGTTGGGACGACCGGGGATCTAGCATTTGGGGTTATCTTCCTTTTCATTTGGATATGTCCATAGTCAGACTATGTGTGTATTTTGGATGATGTATGACTTATTTAAGTATTGTGTGAAGTGGCGATTGTAAGACAACTCAATTTATCCCTTTCTTGTTCATTACATGGGATTGTGTGAAGATAACCCTTCTTGCGACAAAAGCACAATGCGGTTATGCCTCTAAATCGTGCTCCGACACGTGGGAGATATAGCCGCATCGTGGGCGTTACAAGTTGGTAATCAGAGCCATCCCCGACTTAGGTGTTGGGGAACGCAGTAATTTCAAAAAAATTCCTATGCACACGCAAGATCATGGTGATGCATAGCAACGAGAGGGGAGAGTATTGTCCACGTACCCTCGTAGACCGAAAGCAGAAGCGTTAGAACAACGCGGTTGATGTAGTCGTACGTCTTCATGGCCCGACCGATCAATCACTGAAATTATGGCACCTCCGAGTTCTAGCACACATTCAGCTCGATAACGATCCCCGGACTCCGATCCAGTAGGGTGTCGGGGAAGAGTTCTGTCAGCACGACGGCGTGGTGACGATCTTGATGTTCTACCGTCGCAGGGCTTCGCCTAAGCACCGCTACAATATTATCGAGGACTATGGTGGAGGGGGGCACCGCACACGGCTAAGAGATCAAGAGATCAATTGTTGTGTCTAGAGGTGCCCCCTGCCCCCGTATATAAACGAGCCAAGGGGAGGCGGCGGCGTCCAAGGAGGCGCGCCAGGGGGAGTCCTACTCCCACCGGGAGTAGGACTCCCTTCTTTCCTAGTTGGAGTAGGAGAAGGGGGGAAGGAGGAGGGAGAGAGGAAGGAAAGGGGGGGCGCCGCCCCCCTCTCCTTGTCCTATTCGGACTAGGGGGGAGGGGCCGCGGCCCACCCCTTGCCTCCTCTCTTCCTCTCCACTAGGGCCCATGTAGGCCCATTAAGCCCCCGGGGGGTTCCGGTAACCTCCCGGTACTCCGGTAAAATCCCGATTTCACCCGGAACACTTCCGATATCCAAATATAGGCTTCCAATATATCAATCTTCATGTCTCGACCATTTTGAGACTCCTCGTCATGTTCGTAATCTTATCCGGGACTCCGAACAAACTTAGGTACATCAAAACTCATAAACTCATAATATAACTGTCATCGAAACCTTGAGCGTGCGGACCCTACGGGTTCGAGAACTATGTAGACATGACCTAGAACTGTTTCCGGTCAATAACCAATAGCGGAACCTGGATGCTCATATTGGCTCCTACATATTCTACGAAGATCTTTATCGGTCAAACCGCATAACAACATACATTGTTCCTTTTGTCATCGGTATGCTACTTGCCCGAGATTCGATCGTCGGTATCCAATACCTAGTTCAATCTCGTTACCGGCAAGTCTCTTTACTCGTTACGTAATGCATCATTCTGTAACTAACTCATTAGTTACATTGCTTGCAAGGCTTATAGTGATGTGCATTACCGAGAGGGCCCAGAGATACCTCTCCGTTGATCGGAGTGACAAAACCTAATCTCGAAATACGCCAACTCAGCATGTACCTTTGGAGACACCTGTAGAGCTCCTTTATAATCACCAAGTTACGTTGTGACGTTTGGTGGCACACAAAGTGTTCCTCCGATAAACGGGAGTTGCATAATCTCATAGTTATAGGAACTTGTATAAGTCATGAAGAAAGCAATAGCAACATACTAAACGATCAAGTGCTAAGCTAACGGAACGGGTCAAGTCAATCACATCATTCTCCTAATGATGTGATCCCGTTAATCAAATGACAACACATGTCTATGGTTAGGAAACATAACCATCTTTGATTAATGAGCTAGTCAAGTAGAGGCATACTAGTGACATTAAGTTTGTATATATATTCACACACGTATCATGTTTCCGGTTAATACAATTATAGCATGAATAATAAACATTTATCATGATATGAGGAAATAAATAATAACTTTATTATTGCCTCTAGGGCATATTTCCTTCAGTCTCCCACTTGCACTAGAGTCAATAATCTAGATTGCACAGTAATGATTCTAACACCCATGGTGTCTTGGTGCTGATCATGTTTTGCTCGTGGAAGAGGCTTAGTCAACGGGTCTGCAACATTCAGATCCGTATGTATCTTGCAAATCTCTATGTCTCCCACCTGGACTTGGTCCCGGATGGAATTGAAGCGTCTCTTGATGTGCTTGGTCCTCTCGTGAAATCTGGATTCCTTTGCCAAGGCAATTGCACCAGTATTGTCACAGAAGATCTTCATTGGTCCCGATGCACTAGGTATGACACCTAGATCGGGAATGAACTCTTTCATCCAGACTCCTTCATTTGCTGCTTCCGAAGCAGCTATGTACTCCGCTTCGCATGTAGATCCCGCCACGACGCTTTGTTTAGAACTGCACAAACTGACAGCTCCACCGTTCAATATAAACACGTATCCGGTTTGCGATATAGAATCGTCCGGATTAGTGTCAAAGCTTGCATCGACGTAACCATTTACGACTAGCTCTTTGTCACCTCCATAAACGAGAAACATATCCTTAGTCCTTTTTAGGTATTTCAGGATATTTTTGACCGCTGTCCAGTGATCCACTCCTGGATTACTTTGGTACCTCCCTGCCAAACTTATTGCTAAGCATACATCAGGTCTGGTATACAACATTGCATACATGATAGAGCCTATGGCTGAAGCATAGGGAACATCTTTCATTTTCTCTCTATCTTCTGCTGTGGTCGGGCATTGAGTCTGACTCAACTTCACACCTTGTAACATAGGCAAGAACCCTTTCTTCGCCTGGTCCATTTTGAACTTTTTCAAAACTTTATCAAGGTATGTGCTTTGTGAAAGTCCAATTAAGCGTCTTGATCTATCTCTATAGATCTTGATGCCCAATATGTAACCAACTTCACCGAGGTCTTTCATTGAAAAACTTTTATTCAAGTATCCCTTTATGTTATCCAGAAATTCTATATCATTTCAAATTAATAATATGTCATCTACATATAATATCGAAATCCTCTGAGCTCCCACTCACTTTCTTGTAAATACAAGGCTTCTCCAAAAGTCTCAGATAAAACCATATGCTTTGATCACACTATCAAAGCGTTTATCTAACTCGAGATGCTTGCACCAGTCCATAAATGGATCGCTGGAGCTTGCACACTTTGTTAGCACTATTTGGATCGACAAAACCTTCTGGTTGCTTCATATACAACTCTTCTTCCAGAAATCCATTCAGGAATGCAGTTTTGACATCCATTTGCCAAATTTCATAATCATAAAATGTGGCAATTGCTAACATGATTCGGACAGACTTAAGCATCGCTACAGGTGAGAAAGTCTCATCGTAGTCAGCCCCTTGAACTTGTCGAAAACCTTTCGCAACAAGTCGAGCTTTGTAGATAGTTACATTACCATCCGCGTCAGTCTTCTTTTTGAAGATCCATTTATTTTTGATGGCTTGCCGATCATCGGGCAAGTCAACCAAAGTCCATACTTTGTTCTCATACATGGATCCCATCTCAGATTTCATGGCCTCAAGCCATTTTGCGGAATCTGGTCTCATCATCGCTTCCTCATAGTTCGTAGGTTCGCCATGGTCAAGTAACATGACTTCCAGAATAGGATTACCATACCACTCTGGTGCGGATCTTACTCTGTTTGACCTACAAGGTTCGGTAGTAACTTGATCTTAAGTTTCATGATCATTATCATTAGCTTCCTCGCTGATTGGTGTAGTTGTCACCGGAACCGGTTCTTGTGCTGAACTACTTTCCAACAAGGGAGCAGGTACAGTTACCTCATCAAGTTCTACTTTCCTCCCACTCACTTCTTTCGAGAGAAACTCCTTCTCTAGAAAGGATCCGAATTTAGCAACAAAAATCTTGCCCTCATATCTGTGATAGAAGGTGTACCCAATAGTCTCTTTTGGGTATCCTATGAAGACACATTTCTCCGATTTGGGTTTGAGCTTATCTGGTTCAAGTTTCTTCACATAAGCATCGCAGCCCCAAACTTTAAGAAACGACAACTTTGGTTTCTTGCCAAACCATAGTTCATAAGGCGACGTCTCAACAGATTTTGATGGTGCCCTATTTAACGTGAATGCGGCCGTCTCTAAAGCATAACCCCAAAACGATAGCGGTAAATCAGTAAGAGACATCATAGATCGCACCATATCTAGTAAAGTACGATTACGACGTTCGAACACACCATTTCGTTGTGGTGTTCCGGGTGGCGTGAGTTGCGAAACTATTCCGCATTGCTTCAAATGTAAACCAAACTTGTAACTCAAATATTCTCCTCCACGATCAGATCGTAGAAATTTTATTTTCTTGTTACGATGATTTTCCACTTCACTCTGAAATTCTTTGAACTTTTCAAATGTTTCAGACTTGTGTTTCATCAAGTAGATATACACATATCTGCTCAAATCATCTGCGAAGGTGAGAAAATAACGATACCCGCCGCGAGCCTCAATATTCATTGGACCACATACATCAGTATGTACGATTTCCAACAAATCAGTTGCTCGCTCCATAGTTCCGGAGAACGGCGTTTTAGTCATCTTGCCCATGAGGCATGGTTCATAAGTACCAAGTGATTCATAATCAAGTGATTCGAAAGTCCATCGATGGAGTTTCTTCATCGCTTTACACCAATATGACCTAAGCGGCGGTGCGAAATAAGTTGCACTATCATTATCAACTCTGCATCTTTTGGTTTCAACATTATGAATATGTGTATCACTACTAGCGAGATTCAATAAAAATAGACCACTCTTCAAGGGTGCATGACCATAAAAGATATTACTCATATAAATAGACCAACCATTATTCTCTGATTTAAATGAATAACCGTCTCGCATCAAACAAGATCCAGATATAATGTTCATGCTCAACGCGGGCACCAAATAACAATTATTTAGGTCTAAAACTAATCCCGATGGTAGATGTAGAGGTAGCGTGCTGACCGCGATCACATCGACATTGGAACCATTTCCCACGCGCATCGTCATCTCGTCCTTAGCCAATCTTCGCAATCCATAGTCCTGTTTGAGTTGCAAATATTAGCAGCAGAACCGAAGATCAAATACCAGTGCTCTGCGAGCATTACTAAGGTACACATCAAGAACATGTATATCACATATACCTTTGTTCACTTTGCCATCCTTCTTATCCGCCAAATACTTGGGGCAGTTCGCTTCGGTGTCGATCGCTTGCGAGAAGCACTTAGTCTCAGGCTTAGGTCCCGACTTGGGTTTCTTCTCTTGAGCAACAACTTGTTTGCTGTTCTTCTTGAAGTTCCCCTTCTTCTTCCCTTTGCCCTTTTTCTTGAAACTGGTGGTCTTATTGACCATCAACACTTGATGCTCCTTCTTGATTTCTACCTCCGCAGCCTTTAGCATTGCGAAGAGATCGGGAATAGTCTTGTCCATCCCTTGCATATTATAGTTCATCACGAAGCTCTTTTAGCTTGGTGGCAGTGATTGAAGAATTCTGTCAATGACACTATCATCTGGAAGATTAACTCCCAGTTGAATCAAGTGATTATTATACCCAAACATTTTGAGTATGTGTTCACTGACAGAACTATTCTCCTCCATCTTATAGCTATAGAACTTATTGGAGACTTCATATCTCTCAATCCGGGCATTTGCTTGAAATATTAACTTCAACTCCAGGAACATCTCATATGCTCCATGACATACAAAACGTCGTTGAAGACCCGGTTTTAAGCCGTAAAGCATGGCACACTGTCGAGTAGTCATCAGCTTTGCTCTGCCAAACGTTCTTAACGTCGTCAGTTGCATCTGCAGCAAGCCTGGCACCCAGCGGTGCTTCCAGGATCTATTTTTTCTCTGCAGCAATGAGGATAATCCTCAAGTTACAGACCCAGTTCGTGTAGTTGCTACCATCATCTTTCAACTTAGCTTTCTCAAGGAACGCATTAAAATTCAACGGAACAATAGCACGAGCCTTCTATCTACAACAAACATAGACAAGCAAAATACTATCAGGTACTAAGTACATGATAAATTTAAGTTTAATTAATCATATTACTTAAGAACTCCCACTTAGACAGACATCTCTCTAGTCATCTAAGTGATCACGTGATCCAAATCAACTAAACCATGTCCGATCATCACGTGAGATGGAGTACTTTCAATGGTGAACATCACTATGTTGATCATATCTACTATATGATTCACGTTCGACCTTTCGGTCTCCGTGTTCCGAGGCCATATCTGTATATGCTAGGCTCGTCAAGTTTAACATGAGTATTCTGCGTGTGCAACTGTTTTGCACCCGTTGTATTTGAACGTAGAGCCTATCACACCCGATCATCACGTGGTGTCTCAGCACGAAGAACTTTCGCAATGGTGCATACTCAGGGAGAACACTTCTTGATAATTTAGTGAGAGATCATCTTAAAATGCTACCATCAATCAAAGGAAGATAAGATGCATAAAGGATAAACATCACATGCAATCAATATAAGTGATATGATATGGCCATCATCATCTTGTGCTCGTGATCTCCATCTTCGAAGCACCGTCGTGATCACCATTGTCACCGGTGTGACACCTAGATCTCCATCGTAGCATCGTTGTCGTTACGCCATCTATTGCTTCTACGACTATCGCTACCGCTTAGTGATAAAGCAAAGCAATTACAGGGCGTTTGCATTTCATACAATAAAGCGACAACCATATGGATCCTGCCAGTTGTCGATAACTTCGGTTACAAAACATGATCATCTCATACAATAAAATATAGCATCACGTCTTGACCATATCACATCACAACATGCCCTGCAAAAAACAAGTTAGATGTCCTCTACTTTGTTGTTGCAAATTTTACGTGGCTACTACGGGCTTTAGCAAGAACCGTTCTAACCTACGCATCAAAACCACAATGATAGTTCGTCAAGTTAGTGTTGTTTTAACCTTCGCAAGGACCGGGCGTAGCCACACTCGGTTCAACTAAAGTGAAAGAGACAGACACCCGCCGGTCACCTTTAAGCAACGAGTGCTCGTAACGGTGAAACCAGTCTCGCGTAAGCGTACGTGTAATGTCGGTCCGGGCCGCTTCATCTCACAATGCCGCTGAACAAAAGTATGACATGCTGGTAAGCAGTATGACTTGTATCACCCGCAACTCACTTGTGTTCTACTCGTGCATATGACATCTACGCATAAAACCAGGCTCGGATGCCACTGTTGGGGAACGCAGTAATTTCAAAAAATTTCCTATGCACACGCAAGATCATGGTGATGCATAGCAACGAGATGGGAGAGTATTGTCCACGTACCCTCATAGACCGAAAGCGGAAGCGTTAGAACAACGCAGTTGATGTAGTCGTACGTCTTCACGGCCCGACCGATCAAGCACCGAAACTACGACACCTCCGAGTTCTAGCACACGTTCAGCTCAATAACGATCCCCGGACTCCGATCCAACAGGGTGTCGGGGAAGAGTTCCGTCAGCACGACGGCGTGGTGACGATCTCGATGTTCTACCGTTGTAGGGCTTCGCCTAAGCACCGCTACAATATTATCGAGGACTATGGTGGAGGGGGGCACCGCACACGGCTAAGAGATCAAGAGATCACTTGTTGTGTCTAGAGGTGCCCCCTGCCCCCGTATATAAAGGAGCCAAGGGGGAGGGGGCGGCCGGCCAAGGAGGGCGCACCAAGGGGGAGTCCTACTCCTACCGGGAGTAGGACTCCCTTCTTTCCTAGTTGGAGTAGGAGAAGGGGGGAAGGAGGAGGGAGAGATGAAGGAAAGGGGGCGCCACCCCCCTCTCCTTGTCCTATTCGGACTAGGGAGGAGGGGCCGCGGCCCACCCCTTGCCTCCTCTCTTCCTCTCCAATAGGGCCCATGTAGGCCCATTAAGCCCCCGGGGGGTTCCGGTAACCTCCCGGTATTCCGGTAAAATCTCGATTTCACCCGGAACACTTCCGATATCCAAATATAGGCTTCCAATATATCAATATTCATGTCTCGACCATTTCGAGACTCCTCATCATGTCCGTAATCTTATCCGGGACTCCGAACAAACTTCGGTGTATCAAAACTCATAAACTCATAATATAATTGTCATCGAAACCTTAAGCGTGCGGACCCTACGGGTTCAAGAACTATGTAGACATGACCTAGAACTATTTCCGGTCAATAACCAATAGCGGAACCTGGATGCTCATATTGGCTCCTACATATTCTAAGAAGATTTTTATCGGTCAAACCGCATAACAACAGTTGTTCCTTTTGTCATCGGTATGTTACTTGCCCGAGATTCGATCGTCGGTATCCAATACCTAGTTCAATCTCGTTACCGGCAAGTCTCTTTACTCGTTACGTAATGCATCATTCCGTAACTAACTCATTAGTTACATTGCTTGCAAGGCTTATAGTGATGTGCATTACCGAGAGGGCCCAGAGATACCTCTCCGACGATCGGAGTGACAAAACCTAATCTCGAAATACGCCAACTCAACATGTACCTTTGGAGACACCAGAGAGCTCCTTTATAATCACCCGATTCGTTGTGGACGTTTGGTAGCACACAAAGTGTTCCTCGGATAAACGGGAGTTGCATAATCTCACAGTTATAGGAACTTGTATAAGTCATGAAGAAAGCAATAGCAACATACTAAATGATCAAGTGCTAAGCTAACGGAATGGGTCAAGTCAATCACGTCATTCTCCTAATGATGTGATCGCGTTAATCAAATGACAACACATGTCTATGGTTAGGAAACATAACCATCTTTGATTAATGAGCTAGTCAAGTAGAGGCATACTAGTGACATTAAGTTTGTCTATATATTCACACATGTATCATGTTTCCGGTTAATACAATTATATCATGAATAATAAACATTTATCATGATATGAGGAAATAAATAATAACTTTATTATTGCCTCTAGGGCATATTTCCTTCATTAGGAGCCCCCTGCTTGATCGAATCGCTGACGTTGTTGTGTCTAGAACAAAAATGTCTTGAGTCTTAGGATTATATATATCGGACAGGATTCTATTTACTCCTTAGTCCCTTTGTCGCTCTGGTGAGGCCTCCTGATGTAGATTTTTGTCTCTCCTCTCCTCAAATTTCACTAAATTTTTTTAAGGATCAGGCCAGTATCTTGGGATCGTTCCAATATTCATGTGACGAGAACATTGTTCTTGGTGCCTCCTGACATTTAGGGGTTGGGGCAGTGTCCTGGGCAGTTGAGCTCCGAGGTGTTGTCATCTAAATTTTATCGTTGCAGTTATGGAATACCTGAGTTTCGCCGACATCGAAAATCTCTTTTATGCAGCTAGTGGTAAGATAACCTCGACGCCACCCAGTACTGGGGAGTTCGGGAGTATTGCCATAGCTAGTATAATGGATGCTTTTCGAAGGTTGACATACACGATTTCCGAAGGTTTCTTGGTTATGTGTTGACGGACGGATACAACTTGGATGTAGGGATTGTTAGTTTTGAAGGAAATATGCCCTAGAGGCAATAATAAAGTTATTATTTATTTCCTTATTTCATGATAAATGTTTATTATTCATGCTAGAATTGTATTAGCCGGAAACATAATACATGTGTGAATACATAGACAAACATAGTGTCACTAGTATGCCTCTACTTGACTAGCTCGTGAATCAAAGATGGTTAAGTTTCCTAGCCATAGACATGAGTTTCCATTTGATTAACGGGATCACATCATTAGAAGAATGATGTGATTGACTTGACCCATTCCGTTAGCTGAGCACTTGATCATTTAGTATGATGCTATTGCTTTCTTCATGACTTATACATGTTCCTATGACTATGAGATTATGCAACTCACATTTACCGGAGGAACACTTTGTGTGCTACCAAATGTCACAACGTAATTGGGTGATTATAAAGGAGCTCTACAGGTGTCTCCGAAGGTACATGTTGAGTTGGCGTATTTCGAGATTAGGATTTGTCACTCCAATTGCCGGAGAGGTATCTCTGGGCCCTATCGGTAATGCACATCACTATAAGCCTTGCAAGCAATGTAGCTAATGAGTTAGTTACGGAATGATGCATTACATAACGAGTAAAGAGACTTGCCGGTAACGAGATTGAACTAGGTATTGAGATACCAACGATCGAATCTCGGGCAAGTAACATACCGATGACAAAGGGAACAATGTATGTTGTTATGCGGTTTGACCGATAAAGATCTTCGTAGAATATGTAGGAGCCAATATGAGCATCCAGGTTCTGCTATTGGTTATTGACCGGAAATGAGTCTCGGTCATGTCTACATAGTTCTCGAACCCGTAGGGTCCGCACGCTTAAGGTTCTGATGACAGTTTTATTATGAGTTTATGAGTTTTGATGTACCAAAGGAGTTCGGAGTCCCGGATGAGATCGGGGATATGACGAGGAGTCTCGAAATGGTCGAGACGTAAAGATCGATATATTGGACGACTATATTTGGACTTCGGTAAGGTTCCGAGTAATTCCGGTATTTTCGGGGGTACCGGGGAGTTACGGGAATTCGAGGAAGAAGCAATGGGCCTCATGTGCCAAGTGGTGGAAGAAAGGAGGTAGGGCGTGCGGCCCCCCTAGCCCAAACCGAATTGGACTAGGGGGGCGGCCCCCTTTCCTCTTTTTCCTCCCTCTCCTTCCTTCTCCTTCTCCTTCCCTTGCTTCCCCTTTCCAAGTTAGACAAGGAAAGGAGGGAGTCCTACTCCCAGTGGGAGTAGGACTCCTCCTGGCGCGCCCCTTCTAGGCCGGCCGGCCCCTCCCCCTTGCTCCTTTATATACGGGGGCAGGGGGCACCTCTAGATACAACAACTATTGATCCCTTGGATCTCTTAGCCGTGTGCGGTGCCCCCCTCCACCATAGTCCTCCTCGATAATATTGTAGCGGTGCTTAGGCGAAGCCCTGCGATAGTAGAACATCAAGATCGTCACCACGCCGTCGTGCTGACGGAACTCTTCGCCGACATTCTGCTGGATCGGAGTCCGGGGATCGTCATCGAGCTGAACGTGTGCTAGAACTATGAGGTGCCATAGTTTCGGTGCTTGATCGGTCGGGCCGTGAAGACGTACGACTACATCAACCGCGTTGTTCTAACGCTTCCGCTTTTGGTCTACGAGGGTACGTGGACAACACTCTCCCGTCTCGTTACTATGCATCACCATGATCTTGCGTGTGCGTAGGAAATTTTTGGAATTACTATGTTCCCCAACAGTGGCATCCGAGCCTGGTTTTATGCGTAGATGTCATATGCACGAGTAGAACACAAGTGAGTTGTGGGTGATACAAGTCATACTGCTTACCAGCATGTCATACTTTGGTTCAGCGGTATTGTGAGATGAAGCGGCCCGGACCGACATTACGCGTACGCTTACGCGAGACTGGTTTCACCGTTACGAGCACTCATTGCTTAAAGGTGACTGACGGGTGTCTATCTCTCTCACTTTAGTTGAACCGAGTGTGGCTACACCCAGTCCATGCGAAGGTTAAAACAACAATAACTTGGCGAACTATCATTGTGGTTTTGATGCGTAGGTAAGAACGGTTCTTGCTAAAGCCCGTAGCAGCTACATAAAATTTGCAACAACAAAGTAGAGGACGTCTAACTTGTTTTTACTGGGCATGTTGTGATGTGATATGGTCAAGACGTGATGCTTTATTTTATTGTATGAGATGATCATGTTTTGTAACCGAATTTATCGGCAACTAACAGGAGCCATATGGTTGTCGCTTTATTGTATGAAATGCAAACGCCCTGTAATTGCTTTACTTTATCACTAGTAGAGATAGTCGTAGAAGCAATAGATGGCGTAACGACAACGATGCTACGATGGAGATCAAGGTGTCACGCCGATGACGATGGTGATCAGAACGGTGCTTCGGAGATGGAGATCACAAGCACAAGATGATGATGGCCATATCATATCACTTATATTGATTGCATGTGATGTTTATCCTTTATGCATCTTATCTTGCTTTGATTGACGGTAGCATTTTAAGATGATATCTCACTAAATTATCAAGAAGTGTTCTCCCTGAGTATGCACCGTTGCGAAAGTTCTTCGTGTCGAGACACCATGTGATGATCAGGTGTGATAGGCTCTACGTTCAAATACAACGGGTGCAAAACGGTTGCACACGCGGAATACTCAGGTTAAACTTTACGAGCCTAGCATATACAGATATGGCCTCAGAACATGGAGACTGAAAGGTCAAGCATGAATCATATGGTAGATATGATCAACATAGTGATGTTCACCATTGAAAACTACTCCATCTCACGTGATGATCGGACATGGTTTAGTTGATTTGGATCACGTGATCACTTAGATGACTAGAGAGATGTCTGTCTAAGTGGGAGTTCTTAAGTAATATGATTAATTGAACTTAAATTTATCATGAACTTAGTACCTGATAGTATTTTGCTTGTCTATGTTTGTTGTAGATAGATGGCTCGTCTTGTTGTTCGGTTGAATTTTAATGCGTTCCTTGAGAAAGCTAAGTTGAAAGATGATGGTAGCAATTACACGGATTGGGTCCGTAACACAGGATTATCCTCATTGCTGCACGAAGAATTACGTCCTGGAACCACCGCTGGGTGCCAGCCCACTGCAGATGTAAATCGATGACGTTAGAACGTCTGGCGAGCAAAGCCGATGACTACTTGATAGTTCAGTGTGCCATGCTTCATGGCTTGGAACCGGGTCTTCAATGATGTTTTGAACGTCATGGAGCATATGAGATGTTTCAGGAGTTGAAGTTAATATTTCAAGCAAATGCCCGGATTGAGAGATATGAAATATCTAATAAGTTCTATAGCTGTAAGATGGAGGAGAATAGTTCTGTCAGTGAACACATACTCAAAATGTCTGGGTATAATAATCAGTTGATTCAACTGGGAGTTAATCTTCCTGATGATAGTGTCATTGACAGAATTCTTCAATCACTTCCACCAAGCTACAAGAGCTTCGTGATGAACTATAATATGCAAGGGATGGACAAGACTATTCCCAAGCTCTTCGCAATGTTAAAGGCTGCGGAGGTAGAAATCAAGAAGGAGCATCAAGTGTTGATGGTCAATAAGACCACCAGTTTCAAGAAAAAGAGCAAAGGGAAGAATAAGGGGAACTTCAAGAAGAACAGCAAACAAGTTGCTACTCAAGAGAAGAAACCCAAGTCTGGACCTAAGCCTGAGACTGAGTGCTTCTACTGCAAGCAAACTGGACACTGGAAGCGGAACTGCCCCAAGTATTTGGTGGATAAGAAGGATGGCAAATTGAACAAGGGTATATTTGATATACAGGTTATTGATGTGTGCCTTACTAGTGTTTATAGTAGCCCCTGAGTATTTGATACTTGTTCGGTTACGAAGATTAGTAACTCGAAACAGGAGTTACAGAATAAACAGAGACTAGTTGAAGGGGAAAGACGATGAGTGTTGGAAGTAGTTCCAAGATTGATATGATCATCATCAAACACTCCCTATATTTTCGAGATTAGTGTTAAACCTAAATAAATGTTATTTGGTGTTTGCGTTGAGCATAAATATAATAAGATCATGTTTATTGCGATATGATTATTCATCTAAGATAGAGAATAAATTGTTATTCTGTTTACGTGAATAAAACCTTTTATGGTCATACACCCAATGGTGATGGTTTATAGAATCTTGATCATAGTGATACACATATTCATAATGTTGATGCCAAAAGATGCAAAGTTAATAATGATAGTGCAACTTATTTGTGGCACTGCCTTTTAGGTCATATCGGTGTAAAGCGCATGAAGAAACTCCATAAAGATGGATTTTCGGAGTCACTTGATTATGAATCATTTGATGCTTGCGAACCATGCCTTTTGGGCAAGATGACTAAAACTCCGTTCTCCGGAACAATGGAACAAGCTACTAATTTGTTGGAAATAATACATAACTGCAGTCCAATGAGTGTTGATGCCCGTGGCAGGGTATCATTATTTTCTAACCTTCACAGATGATTTGAGCAGATATGCGTATATCTACTTAATGAAGCACAAGTCTGAAACATTTGAAAAGTTCAAAGAATTTCAGAGTGAAGTGGAGAATCATCGTAACAAGAAAATAAAAGTTTCTACAATCTGATCGTAGAGAAGAATATTTGAGTTACGAGTTTGGCCTTCATTTTAAACAATGTGGAATAGTTTCATAGCTCATGGCACATGGAACACCACAGCGTAATGGTGTGTCCGAAGGTCGTAACCGCACTTTATTGGATATGGTGCGATCTATGATGTATCTTACCGATTTACCACTATTGTTTTGGGGTTATGCATTAGAGATAGCTGCATTCATTTTAAATAGGGCACCATCTAAATCCGTTGAGACGACACCGTATGAACTATGGTTTAGCAGTAAACCTAAGCTGTCGTTCCTTAAAGTTTGGAGTTGCGATGCTTATTTGAAATAGGTTTCAACCTGATAAGCTCGAACCCAAATCGGAGAAGTGCGTCTTCGTAGAATACCCAAAGGAAACTGTTGGGTACACCTTCTATCACAGATCCGAAGGCAAAACATTCGTTGCTAAGAATACATCCTTTCTAGAGAAGGGTTTCTCTTGAAAGAAGTGAGTGGGAGGAAAGTAGAGCTTGATAAGGTAATTTGTACCTTCTCCAGAATTGGAAAGTAGTTCATCACAGAAATCAGTTCCAGTGATTCCTACACCAATTAGTGAGGAAGCTAATGATGATGATCATGAAGCTTAAGATTAAGTTACTACAAAACCTCAACGGTCTTCCAAAGTACAGTCCGCACCAGAGTGGTACGGTAATCCTATTCTGTAAGTCATGTTACTAGACCATGATGAACCTACGAACTATGAGGAAGCGATGATGAGCCCAGATTCTGCGAAATGGCCTGAGGTCATGAAATCTGAGATGAGATCCATGTATGAGAACAAAGTGTGGACTTTGGTGGAGTTGCCCGATGATCGGCAAGCCATATTGTATAAATGGATCTTCAAGAGGAAGACAGACGATGATAGTAATGTTACTATCTACAAAGCTCGACTCGTCGCAAAAAGGTTTTAGATAAAGTTCAAGGTGTTGACTACAATGAGATTTACTCAACTATAGCGATGCTTAAGTCTGTCCGAATCGTGTTAGCAATTGCCACATTTTATGAAATCTGGCAAATGGATGTCAAAACTGCATTCCTTAATGGTTTTCTTAAAGAAGAGTTGTATATGATGCAACCAGAAGGTTTTGTCAATCCTAAAGGTGCAAACAAAATATGCAAGCTCCAGCGATCCATCCATGGACTGGTGCAAGCATCTCAGAGTTGGAATATAAGCTTTGATAAGTTGATCAAAGCATATAGTTTTATACAGACTTGCGGTGAAGCCTGTATTTACAATAAAGTGAGTGGGAGCACTACCGCCTTTCTGATAAATATATGTGAGTAACATATTGTTGATCAGAAATGATGTGGAATTTTTCTGGAAAGCATAAAGGAGTATTTGAAAGGAGTTCTTTAAAAGAAAGACTTCAGTAAAGCTACTTACATATTGAGCATCAAGATCTATTGAGATAGGTCAAGATGCTTGATAAGTTTTTCAATGAGTACATACCTTGACAAGATTTTGAAATAAGTTCAAAATGGAACAGTCAAAGAAAGAGTTCTTGCCTGTGTTGCAAAGGTGTGAAATTGAGTAAGACTCAAATCCCGACCACGGCAGAAAATAGAAAAGAGAATGAAAGTCATTCCCTATGCCTTAGTCATAGGTTCTACAAAGTATGCTATGATATGTACCAGACCTATTGTATACCTTGCTTTGAATTTGGCAAGGGAGTACAATAGTGATCTAGGAGTAGATCACTGGACATTGGTCAAGAATATCCTTAGTGAGGACTAAGGAAATATTTCTCAATTATGGAGGTGATAAAAGAGCCCGTCGTAAAGTGTTACATCGGCGCAAGCTTTCACACCGATGCAGATGACTCTGAGTCTCAATCTGGATACATATTGAAAGTGGGAGCAATTAGCTAGAGTAGCTCTGTGCAGAGCATTATAGACATAGAATATTTGCAAAATACATACGGCTCTGAATGTGACAGACCTGTTGACTAAGCTTCTCTCACGAGCAAAACATGATCAAACCTTAGTACTCCTTGGGTGTTAATCACATAAGCGATGTGAACTAGATTATTGACTCTAGTAAACCCTTTGGGTGTTGATCACATGACGATGTGAACTATGGGTGTTAATCATATACAGATATGAATATTGGTGTTAAATCACATGACAATGTGAACTAGATTATTGACTCTAGTGCAAGTGGGAGACTGAAGGAAATATGCCCTAGAGGCAGTAATAAAGTTATTATTTATTTCCTTATTTCATGATAAATTTTATTATTCATGCTAGAATTGTATTAACCGGAAACATAATACATGTGTGAATACATAGACAAACATAGTGTCACTACTATGCCTCTACTTGACTAGCTCGTGAATCAAAGATGGTTAAGTTTCCTAGCCATAGACATGAGTTGTCATTTGATTAACGGGATCACATCATTAGAAGAATGATGTGATTGACTTGACCCATTCCGTTAGCTTAGCACTTGATCGTTTAGTATGATGCTATTGCTTTCTTCATGACTTATACATGTTCCTATGACTATGAGATTATGCAACTCCCGTTTACCGGAGGAACACTTTGTGTGCTACCAAACGTCACAACGTAACTGGGTTATTATAAAGGAGCTCTACAGGTGTCTCCGAAGGTACATGTTGAGTTCGCGTACTTCGAGATTAGGATTTGTCACTCCGATTGTCGGAGAGGTATCTCTGGGCCCTCTCGGTAATGCACATCACTATAAGCCTTGCAAGCAATGTAGCTAATGAGTTAGTTACGGAATGATGCATTACATAACGAGTAAAGAGACTTGCCGGTAACAAGATTGAACTAGGTATTGAGATACCGACGATCGAATCTCGGACAATTAACATACCGATGACAAAGGGAACAACGTATGTTGTTATGCGGTTTGACCGATAAAGATCTTCGTAGAATATGTAGGAGCCAATATGAGTATCCAGTTTCTGCTATTGGTTATTGACCGGAAACGTGTCTCAGTCATGTCTACATAGTTCTCAAACCCGTAGGGTCCGCACGCTTAAGGTTCCGATGACAGTTTTATTATGAGTTTATGAGTTTTGATGTACCGAAGGAGTTCGGAGTCCCGGATGAGATCCGGGACATGACGAGGAGTCTCGAAATGGTCGAGACATAAAGATCGATATATTGGACGACTATATTTGGACTACGGAAAGGTTCCGAGTGATTCGGGTATTTTCGGGGGTACCGGGGAGTTAAGGGAATACGAAGAAGAAGCAATGGGCCTCATGGGCCAAGTGGTGGAAGAGAGGAGGCAGGGCGTGCGCCCCCCTAGCCCAAACCGAATTGGACTAGGGGCCGGCCCCCCTTTCCTCTTTTTCCTCCCTCTCATTCCTTCTCCTCCTCCTTCCCTTCCTTCCCCTTTCCTAGTTGGACAAGGAAAGGAGGGAGTCCTACTCCCGGTGGGAGTAGGACTCCTCCAGGCGCGCCCCTTCTAGCCCGGCCGCCCCCTCCCCCTTGCTCCTTTAGATACGGGGGCAGGGGGCACCTCTAGATACAACAACTATTGATCCCTTGGATCTCTTAGCCGTGTGCGGTGCCCCCCTCCACCATAGTCCTCCTCGATAATATTGTAGCGGTCGTGCTGACGGAACTCTTCCCCAATATTCTGCTGGATCAGAGTCCGGGGATCGTCATCGAGCTGAACGTGTGCTAGAACTCGGAGGTGTCGTAGTTTCGGTGCTTGATCGGTTGGGCCGTGAAGACGTAGGACTACATCAACCGCGTTGTTCTAACGCTTCCGCTTTCGGTCTACGAGGGTACGTGGACAACACTCTCCCCTCTTGTTGCTATGCATCACCATGATCTTGCATGTGCGTAGGAAAATTTTGAAATTACTACGTTCCCCAACAAGTTTTGGGTGAGATATATATTGCTTCCCCTGTATCCCCAACACCAGATTGCATAACCAGAAAGTTTCGGGAGTTTTATATGTGGGAATTCAAGTAGCTCTAGTTTTTTCTTTCTGACAGATGCGTGATATGAGATTGGGGTTTGACATCTTGTGGTCCGCCTATCCACGGTCGTTTTTACAGTGGTCTCGTTGTATCTTAAGGAGTCCTTGGCTATGCTGACTCAGGGACGCTTCGTATGTCATGTGCACTGCCTTGTACATGATGGTGTTGTACGATCGAGCCCGTGTGGGCCCCACCATGAAAACTTCGGGGAAATCTCTATCATATGTTTGTTTCCGGCTTATTCTGCAAGCCAAATCATTGGTTTTGTTTTATTTGTGGTATTCGAGTTGCTTCGAAGTCAAATGTTGAATCCATACCTTTTCCTAAATGGTGTTCTCATATTTCTATGTGAGTACCGATCCTTCTTGATCATTGAGGTCATCATGTTAATTCTTTTCCAAATGGCGTGCTTCTCTTCAAGTGGATCCGATCACTTCTACATTTGCGAGATCAATTCTAAGTTTTCTCAGCGGTATACATTCATCTGCCCCAAGTTGCCTTTGTTTTCCCACCCTCCCACCCCTTTTCTTTAAGGATTCATATATTTTAATCAAGTATCCATTTATTCATGTGAAGTATCTTCACTCTTTTCAATCAATGTTCTGATCCGGTGATCCCTCGTGAAGATACTCACGAGCTTCAAGTTCATCATTCTTCATTCTTGTGTTCTTTTCCGGTGGATGCTTTCGGTGTTGATCATATCCCTTTCCTCGTTTCAAATGCTATCCCATGCCGGTGCATCTCATAATCGTTCACCTCTCTCTATTCGTATCCGGAGTGCTAAAGATATCTTAGAAGAATCATGTTTCCATTCTTAATCCGTTCAAGTACTTCGAGGTTTTTCTCTCATACAAGCTATTTAATTCTACCGGTGCAATCTCTGTTTCAAGCAATCCTTCAACAATGTTTCTTTCGAGTGGGCCCTAACCCATAGGTCTTTTCCCAGGATCTTACCTGACTCTTCTAATTTTCCCACAGCCATTCCCAAATTCTTTTCGAAGTTTGACGTAAGAATGAATTTCATCAGTCAAATGTTTTCCAAGATCGTTTTCAAAATATTTTTCATTGTTGGCTCAACCTCTTTGTTTTTCATTCTCCCAGAGTACCTCAACAATTCATGGTGGTGTTTCTTGTCGTCATTCTCGAATTTTGAAGATCGAAGAATAGTTCCTCTTAAATCTGTACCCGTTCTTCCAAAGATGCGTAGTTCAAGCTTGATGCCATCCTCATAATTGTTTTTGATTGTGACTATTCTTTTCTTACTATCCGGAGCATTTCATGAGTTGTTTCCATTTCTTACCTCCGAAGGCCATCATGTCATAATTCTTCATCCTCATCTTGTAGCCATCGTTCTCCAAATCATACCGGTGAATCGTTCAAATACCCTCTAATCAGTTCATGATCTCTTCGTTCTCATGTATCTAAATCCCCTCAAGTTTCTTCATTCATTTTCCAATTCTTCCCGGTGAATTGTGCCTTTGCTACGTTCATTTTCAATTCTTACAGTGGTTCATTCTAATTTTTCTCCTCCCTTGTTATCATATCAATTCATTCATTTTTTTCCAAAAGTCCCATCGGTGGTTCCATCAATAACTTCTCAAGTTTGCGCTATGTCTATCCTTAATCCTTCAAGAAGAATAAGTGGCTTGCAAAATCCGTTACTTGTCATCAATTTAAATTGGTGAAGGATACACATAACATAATTTTTATTCTTGTTTCATCCAAGTGTTTAATTCTTTTCTATCGGAGTTTGTCCGACATCAATTTCTTAGTTATATGTTGTTCATCTTTCTTTCGGATTTCCAAGTTTTCCGCATTATCTCGTCGCGAAGCTCCATCTAAATCATCGCAAGGCTTCACCTTGGGTTCTCAACTTCTCTTCCTTTTTATCATCCTTTTATTGCCGGAGTTCTTCATGGAGGCTCTACATGGTGGTTCATCAAGGATTCCTTTCATTCTTCAATTGTTCTTCAAGTTGTTCTCTCGGAGTCATGATCCGACAGGCTACACTCTAAAATAAGCATGGTGCTCAACACATGTTTTGTTTTGTGGAGTTCAAGCATTCTTCATCTTGCATCCGAAGTGCAATTCTTCCTACCTTATCTTTTGAGATGGTGATATGTCATTCTTGACAATTTCCTTTCGTGCTTCATGATTCACAAGTTGTCAGGAATGGGATATTTAAACCCATCATTTTTTTCTTCGTTCATTAGATCGTTTCAACCCGGCAATTTCTTTGTTGGAGTTATCTTGGGTTATATTTCACCTAAAGCCTTCCATTGGGAATGCTGCTATTTGTGGTGTGTATCTATGATCCAAGTTTTCTCTTTATCCTCTTGGCAAAAGAAGTTTTAATCCCTTTGTTGGTCGCAGTCAAATATTCTTTCCCGTGAGTGGCAGGTTGGAACCTCATAATTTTGAGATGTTTTCCAATAAGCCCACAACAAGTTTATCCTGTTGTTGGTGATAATCCAACAACTCCGTTCTAGCATTTCCTGTAAGCGTGCTCTTTCAAGATCTTGTTTTCCTTCGTTCATTCCATTCCATTCTTTCATTTCTTCGGGAGGCATTGTGAAGTTGCTCTCTTTGACCCATCATATTGTTTTGTCTAAGATCATGTTCTTTTATTTCTTATCCAATTAACCGGTGTTGTGTCTATCATTCCACTTTTAACCGAAGTCTCGTCCAAGTGCTTTCAGTCTGCCAAGTTCATATTCTATTCCTCCCAAGTCCAACTGGAGTGTTGTCGTAATTGATTTTTATCATTCCGTGTACATCTCATTTCAACTGGAGTGCTTGCATGTACTTCTTGTCCATTGTAACCCTTTTCTTATGTCTTTCAACCTCCAAGGTTCACATGGTGTTCCTTGGTTCTAATTTCTACCGCAATGCTCTCAATTGTGTTCAACTCTGTTGTGTTCTTTCTTTCAACTTTTCAACCTCTCAAGGTTCTTTGGCTTCACTCATTGGTCGAAGAAGCAACTTAGATTTACCTCTTCTCTTCCTCTTCCGTTTCTCTCCGGTGCTATCCTAGATCTCGGGACAAGATCCTCTTGTAGTGGTGGAGTGGTGTAACATGCCGGATGTAACTTTCCATAATTGTAACTCCAACTCTTGCCATTTCCGGCTATGTGTTGTGATATTTCCTTCGTGTTTGGGTTTTGTCTTTCGTTTTGCATTTTGTTCATGTCATGCATTTCATCTCATGTCATCATCCGCATTGCATCGGCATTGTTTTCTTAAAACTCTTAGTCCCTTCGTAGTTGCCGCAACTCTCCGTTGTTATTGTTGTCCATTCCAAGACCAACCACACACTTGCACACATTGGTCTTATCTCCCTCTGCACAACCACCGACCCCCTCTTGGCGTGTCCGAAAACTGCTCCGAACCCGAACCGAGCTGTCGTGACCGATGAGTCCCGATCATCCCCAAACATCTCTAAAATATCTTCGGTTCTTTGTTTGGGCTACCTAACTTATTTATTCTCGACCGTCCGATTTCGATCGGACGGACCGGGTTAACCCCTTCCCTAATCCCCGTGCTATATAAACTAGACCCCAACCCTAAAATCTAGGGACATGTCCCATCGATCCCTCTCGGCCGCCGCCATTGTCTTCCTCGGGATCTCATCCCGATCCAATCCACCAATCAGCGCTCCCCCATGTCCCTCCTCGATCCCCATCACTCGCAGCCACCCACAAATCCATCCAGTGACCAGGACGCTCGTCGGCACAAGCTCCTCCCGTGCCCTTCCTAAGACGAGCTCCATGACCCCGCCGCATATCGCCGGAGCAGAAGCCCCTTGCCCAGCGCGCCTGCCTGCCTTGGTCTCTCCACCGACTGGGCCTGGCCCATGGGTGAGCAGCCCCAGCTCTGTTCAGATTCAACCCACTATGTGTTTTTTTCCTGCCTGTGATTTTATTAATTATCCAGGATTTACAGTTTTGCAAAAAACCCCTTACACTTCATGCATATAATAACTCATGATCCATGCATCATATGTAAATAATTTATATATGTAAAATGCTTAGAATTTCATCTAGTTTAATAATTTGCCACTTTCATCCCTGTTTAAAATGTTTAAATTGTTGTTTACTTTATTTTGCATAAATGCCATGCTAAAATGATTTATTTCATAACTAAATAACCGTAGCTCCAATTTTAATAAACTTTATATGTAAATGGGTTGGAAAAACACATAGATTAACTTGGTGCACTTTGTTTTACTATTTAACAACATTAAAATATGTTTTAGGGCAGAATAGTACCAAATTAGAAATAAGGATATGAGGATTTTTCGGAATTGTTGTTTGTTGTTTCCGGCCTCATTTAAATTTGCCTAAATAGGTAGTTTTATTATGCCTCACCTATTTCCATGTTAACCAACTTTTATTCTTGTCTTGTCCATAAATGGGAGTGAACTAAATAAATGAATGTGGTGGTTCGTCGATATGCAACACGTTGCAAATTGAGCTTCACTTAATTTGTAGTATTGTTTGTGCACTTTGCCTTGCCATGCCATGCCTCTTTAAACCGGACATGCATCATACTTGATTTTGCATCATGCCATGCTTATGTGATGGTTGTTTACCATGTTGTTTGCTTATTTCCGGTTGCGCTTCTCCATGGTAGTTCCGATAACGTTGCGTTTGTGAGGACCCGTTCGACTACGTTGATTCGTCTACTTCATGGTTTCGATCTTCTTCCTAGCGGGATTTCAGGCAAGATGACCATTACCCTCGATATCACTTCTATCTTTGCTTGCTAGTTGCTTCGTTCTATCGCTATGCTGTGCTACCTATCACGTGGTTACCATGCCTCCCATATTGCCATGTCAGCCTCTAACCTTTTCACCCTTCCTAGCAAACCGTTGTTTGGCTATGTTACCGCTTTGCTCAGCCACTCTTATAGCGTTGTTAGTGGCAGGTGAAGTTGAAGATTGCTCCATGTTGGAACATGTTTATGTTCGGATATCAAAATATCTCTTATTTTAATTAATGCATCTATATAGTTGGTAAAGGGTGGAAGTGTCGGCCTTATGCCTGGTGTTTTGTTCCACTCTTGCCGCCTTAGTTTCCGTCATACCGGTGTTATGTTCCTTGATTTTGCGTTCCTCACGCGGTCGGGTTTATGGGAACCCCTTGACAGTTCGCCTTGAATAAAACTCCTCCAGCATGTCCCAACATTGGTTTTCCATTTGCCTAACAACCTATAACCCTCCCTTGGGGTCTGCAGCCCCGAGGGTCATCTTTATTTTTAACCCCTTCGGGCCAGTGCTTCTTTAAGTGTTGGTCCGAACCGAGTAGACTGCGGGGCCACCTCGGGGAAACTTGAGGGTTGGTTTTACTCGTAGGATGTCTCATCCGGTGTGCCCTGAGAATGAGATATGTGCAGCTCCTATCGGGATTTGTCGGCACAGTCGGGCGGTGTTGCTAGTCTTGTTTTGTCATTGTTGAAATGTCTTGTAACCTGGATTCCGAGGTTGATCGGGTCTTCCCGGGAGAAGGAATATCCTTCGTTGATCATGAGAGCTTGTGATGGGCTAAGTTGGGACACCCCTGCAGGGTTTAAACTTTCGAAAGCCGTGCCCGCGGTTATGTGGCAGATGGGAATTTGTTAATGTCCGGTTGTAGAGAACTTGACACTTGACTTAAGTAAATGCATCAACCGCGTGTGTAGCTGTGATGGTCCCTTTTGGGCGGAGTCCGGGAAGTGAAAACGGCTTGGGTTATGTTTGGATATAAGTAGTCTTCAGGATCACTTCTTGATCACTTCTAGATGACGACCGTTGCGTAGATTATCTTCTTACTCTTGTACTCGCCTTTAGCCACCATATTTTTCTTATCAAATGCTACAAATCCACCTCATTACCACATCTTACCCATAAACTTAAATAGTCTTGATCTCGCGGGTTTAGAGATTGCCGAGTCCTCGTGATTCACAAATACTACCAAAACAGTTGCAGGTGCCGACGACATCAGTAGTGGAGCCCAGTTGGGACGATCTGGGATCTAGCATTGGGGTTATCTTGCTTTTCATTTGGATTTGTCCGTAGTCAGACTATGTGTGTATTTCAGATGATGTATGACTTATTTAAGTATTGTGTGAAGTGGCGATTGTAAGCCAACTCTATTTATCCCTTTCTTCTTCATTACATGGGATTGTGTGAAGATGACCCTTCTTGCGACAAAATCACAATGCGGTTATGCCTCTAAATCGTGCCCCGACACGTGGGAGATATAGCCGCATCGTGGGCATTACAGATACTATGATCATAAGCCCTACTTGGTGGAAATGATGTAGTTGTGTAAAAAACTTCAAGAAACTTGTCCAAAATGACTTGCACTCCTGGGAATACTAGCAGGTTTTCTTCAGTATTTTTAGTGCATGGCCATGATAGTATAAGCACATTCAGTGGGTAGTTCTCCTTGTAGAGTGATCCATTTTCCTTGACACTAATAAACCTACCATTACTTGTACAATATGCAACTGAACTAAAGATTTGCACTAATGATCCTTGGACCATTTTTCTCTACAGATAGAACATAGACCCTTGGATTTCCTATAATTCCTGAGAGAGCTCCACTTATCATCAGCTGCACCAAGTTGACCATTGTCTGTCTGTCGTTTTCCTTCTCCTGTTATCTGTCTGACTGAAACTACCGAAAATACTGACTGATTTTTCCTCTACTGATGCCGGAACAAGTTGGTTTCACCTAGTTTTTCATGCAAAAAAGCCAATTCATATGTAGTGTCCAGGTCTTGTGGTTTTTGTAAAGCAATGACCATACACACACTAGGCTTGAGACCATCGATGAAACGAATGGTGTAATACATGCTATCACGAACATCCTCAAAAGCAATTAACTAATCGTATAACTTGGCAAATCTCTCCACATACTCAACGACAGTTGTCTCTTGGGCAATGCGAAACATATTGAGAAGCATAGTTTTGTGTTGATTTGTGCTGAACCTGTTCATTAGTAACTGATAGAAGTCTGTCCAGTTTATCATAGGAGAGCGTCGATGGACTCCATCAAGCCACCTTGTTGCTGCTCCTTCGAACCGGGCAGTAGCATAAGAAATCCATCCTACTGACGGAGTGACCCATAATTTGAAGCAATCTTCACAGCATGCTTGCCACAGGCGCGAATTCGCCCCATCAAAGTGAGAAAGTTCAACCCGTGGCGCAGAGTGAATTGTATGAGACACCTCATGTGTAGAAAATTCCCTTGGAGAAAAATCACGGGGAGAGCTTGAATTGCGTGCAGCTCTGACTGGCGGAGGCACATAGACTTGATGTGTTTTCCCCAATGAAACTTGTCGAACCCAGGTGCATCAGAAGTGGGCGCATCATGACCGCTGCCCACTTCTATGTTCGTCAATGAACTTCCTGGACGAGCCTTTGATTCGGCCTTGGCGCTCTACTCCAGCTCTACTCAGAGCTGCTTCACATCGAGGTTGAACTTGGAGCGGACGTCATCGATGCGGGTGGTGATGAGACCGTCTAGCACATTCGTAGTATCCTTTGGGAGCTTGGTGACCGACTAGACGATCTTGTCACCCCGCTACTTGAGTTGTTGATGAAGCCTTTCCTTGAAATCAACTCGAAGGAGGTCACGGATCTGGGACCCTTCACTAGACAACCTCTCCCTGGCTTCGCCCGTCTTGCGCAGCTTCAATCTCATGGCGTGGATGTACCTGGGATCTTTCTATTTGCGAGTTGCGTTGGGATTTTCCCCGAAGACAATATAGTAGTGGATAGTATTTCCCTCATTGAGAACAAAGGTTATCGAACCAAATAGGAGAACCATACAAACGCCTAGTGAACAGTACCTACACAAACAACAGCAAATACTTGCACCCAACACGGGCAAAAGGGTTGTCAATTCCCTTGAACTCGTTACTTGGAAGGATTAAATATGATAATGATAGATAGATAAATAGCAAAGTAAAGTAAAATAAAGAAAAATGTAGCAAGGTATTTTTGGTTTTAGTAATATGATTTAAATAGAACCGGAGGCCCTAGTTTTCACTAGAGGCTTCTATCTCAAAAAAATAGCATATAGCGGGTAGACTAATTACTATTGGGCAATTGATAGAAAAGCTCATAGTTATGATGATATTCATGGCAATGGCCATGTATATAGGCATTATGCCCCGTGATAAGTAGACCAAAATGATTCTGCATCTACTACTATTACTCCACTAATCGACCGCTATCCAGCATGCATTTATGGTATTAAGTTCATGAAAAACAGAGTAACGCTTCAAGCAAAATGACATAATGTAGATATAATAAAAGCAAGCAATATGATTAAACCTAGTCGTTTTACCCTTAGTGACAACAATACAAATACGTGCCTCACTACCTGATATCTCCTTTTTATTGATCCGGTGTTGGAACTACAAAGAGTATCTCGCACCTATTTCCCCAGAGGTAACCCTGGGTTGTCGAACCCATGAGAGGAAGATTCCCTTGAAGCGATGGTCTCTAGCAAGCTTTTGTCAAAGTGTCAAATCTAGCTTTTAGCCGGATCAACAAGCAAATAGTGATTCAAACACTTATAATAAAAAGAGGTACGGGTATGAGGTATTATGCTTACAACCTAGTATTTTTGATGGGATCAAATATGATACTAGTTTTGGCGTTGGAGTCACCCATTGAGATGTGCTTGTTACAGATCGACGTGGCGAATGTGTCCAAATAACATCTTGACTGGCACAAGTCCTGCGTCAAGAATCAGTTGTCCTACCACAGGCCCTACCCATTGTGCGGGGTTGCCTTGATAATTAAGATAATGAAATAAGATAAGAGATTTGGGCGTTCAATGACTACACCTCATTTATCCCCAAGGATATGATCCATGTTACCCTACTTAACCTTAGTTTCACCAGTGTTCGGTATAACACTTCACAGTCTTCTCGCTCCTAGCCTTACCGGTGCTCGATCTCCATGATCCTAGGTACCTGCAGGGATGAAGACGCGGGCAAGATAGACATCTTCAGGGAACAGTTTTATTTCACACATATGGGACGTTCTATCAAAGTCTTCTATTGATCCCCTCAACAAATACCTCGGGTTGCAAGGCTTATGCCTCAACCCATACCTTACCAAACTACTCACACATGGAGATCAGATCCCGGGAAGAAAACATTGAAGAACACATCTTGAGATTGATTGATTGCAATATGTATTACAATGGATGCCTTGTGTAATGCACGATTACAAGTCTGATTGGAATGGGTGAGCACTATGGTGGTGGTGGATATGGCTATGGAGATGGCGGCGCCTAGGGTTTGCAGATGATGAAGAAGAGGTATTGGTTGTTGTGTTCGTTGTCTGGTGCTCTCTACGTTAACATTTCGATGGGTCCCTTTAACGAAAGTTGTTCTGGTGGATGATGTCTCTTGGAATTCATGCCATACAGGTGCTCGCGGAACAAAGTCTTTTTTGCTGTCTTTGCAGAAATGTGTCATGTTGATTCTTTCTTCCTCCATTCTCTTCCATTCCATTTCCATACACAATTTCTTCCATGTATAGCCCATTTCCCGTGGAAACACATCAAGGAGAGGATTTGTGAAATCCTTTGCATTCATTAGTCATTAGTACCAATATCAGAGCAAATATCTGTTTTTAGTTGAAATATCTTAGTTTAAACAAAGGTGAAATGAGTGTAAAAATATCACTCATCAACTCCCCAAGCTTAAACTTGATCGTCCTCGAGCAACATAAAGAGAAATCTGAATCATAAGGAGCTCAATGTTTTAAACAAAAACAATGAGAAGGTTTTGGTTCACTTACAATCGGTACGCCTAGATAGCCCTCCGCTTCTTGACCTAAAAACTTAGAATAGTTGTAGCGGTGCCATGGTTATACTGCAAGTGTTAGTGAAGCAAAGGTAATCAACACAAAGTTCTTTATCTACTAGAGAAAACAACTTTGCAACACTCTATTCTATTTATTCTAGACAACACTTGCTTGTGGGAATGCACAAAAGAGTTTTTCTTTAGACAAAGCCAATAAAAAATAGGTTAGGGAGTGAAAAGATATAGTAAAGTGCTACTTCTTGAGCTTGCGTTGGTTTTTCCCTTGAAGAGGAAAGGGTGATGCATCAGAGTAGAGATAAGTATTTCCCTGAGTTTGAGAAGAAAGGTATCAATCTAGTAGGAGGTACGAGCAAGTCTCCAATCAACGCACCTACACAAACAGTCAAACACTTGCACCCAACGCCATAAAGGGATTGTTAGTCCCTTCACGATCACTTGCAAGGATGAGATATAATATAAATGGATATAAAATATCACTAAAACGTAAAACAAAGTAAAAATAAATAAATTGCAGCAAGGTGTTTTGGGGTTTTGGTTTTATAGATCTCAAAATATATGATGGAAAATAGACCCGGGGGCCATAGGTTTCACTAGAGGCTTCTCTCTTGAAGAAAGCATACGGTGGGTGAATAAATTACTGTTGAGCAATTGATAGAAAAGCGAATAATTATGATGATATCCAAGGCAATGATCATGAATATAGGCATCACGTCCGTGACAAGTAGACCGACTCCTGTCTGCATCTACTACTATTACTCCACGCATTGATCGCTATCCAGCATGCATCTAGAGTATTAAGTTCATAGGAATGGAGTATATCTTAAGCAAGATAACATGATGTAGAGGGATAAACTCAAGCAATATGATATAAACCCCATCTTTTAACCCTTGATGGCAAAAATACAATACCTGCCTCGCTACCCCTTATGTCACTGGGTGAGGACACCGCAAGATTGAACCCAAAACTAAGCACCTCTTCCATTGCAAGAAAAACCAATGTAGTTGGCCAAACCAAATCGATACTTCAAAGAGAAATACGAAGATAACTTAATCATGCATAAAAGAGTTCAGAGAAGACCCAAATAATATTCATAGATAATCTTATCATAAACTCACATTCATCGGATCTCAACAAACACACCTGATGTCTACTACACAACTTGTTCTTGTAGACTTGTGTTGGGCCTCCAAGCGCAGAGTTTTGTAGAACAGTAGCAAATTTCCCTCAAGTGGATGACCCAAGGTTTATCAATCCATGGGAGGTGTAGGATGAAGATGGTCTCTCTCAAACAACCCTGCAACAAAATAATAATAAGTCTCTTATGTCCCCACCACACCAAATACAATGGTAAATTGTATAGGTGCACTAGTTCGGTGAAGAGATGGTGATACAAGTTTAGTAACGATAGTAGATATTGACTTTTATAATAGTAACAATAAAAAACAGCAAGGTAACGAGTAACAGAAGTGAGCAAACGGTATTACAATGCTTGAAAATGAGGTCTAGGGTCCGTACTTCCGCTAGTGCAATATCTCAACAATGCTAATATAATTGGATCATATAACCATCCCTCAACGTGCGATGAAGAATCACACCAAAGTTCCTATCTAGCGGAGAACATAAAAAGAAATTGTTTGTAGGGTACGAAACCACCTCAAAGCTATTCTTTCCGATCAATCTATCCTAGAGTTCATACTAAAATAACACCAAGCCATTCTTTCCGCTCGGTCTATCCAAAAGTTCATACTAAAATAACACCATATGATGCACATCAACCAACTCTAATGTCACCTAGGTACTCCAATGTCACCACGAGTATCCATGAGTTGATTATACGATATGCATTAAACAATTTCAGATTTATAATACTCAATCCAACTCAAAGAACCTCAAAGAGTGCCCCAAGATTTCTACCGGAGAAACAAAGACAAGAATGTGCATCAACCCTTATGCATAGATTACCCCAATGTCACCTCGGGAATCCGTGAGTTGAGTGCCAAAACAAATATCAAGTGAATCAATATGATATCCCATTGTCACCACGAGTATTCATAGCAAGACATACATCAAGTGTTCTCAAATCCATAAAACTATTCAATCCGATAAAACAGAATCTCAAAGGGAAAACTCAATTCACAAAAAGATCAGGGGAACACCATATGATCCAACTATATTAACAAAGCCTGCGATACATAAAGACCGTGACATATCAAGAACGCGCGCGCGCGCGAGAGAGAGATTAAATATATAGCTACTGGTACAAACCCTTAGCCCCGAGGGTGGACTACTCCCTCCTCATCATGGTGGCCGTTGGGATGATGAAGATGGTCATCGGTGATGATTTCCCCCTCTGGGAGGATGCTGGAACGGGGTTGTCACACCCAATATGCGATACTATCCTAAAGAGACTCGAGGTCCCACCAAGGATAGAACCGCATATTGATACGCTTTTGCAAGGTGGATATCATTACATCAACATTACACAATAGATGGGGATACATATAAAAAGCATACAATGTCACACAAATACAACAATACATCATACATAAGACCAACATCCGACTACGGATGAAACACAAACAAAAGCTCAAACGACATCCACCCTGCTAGCCCAGGCTGCCGACCTGGAACCTATCCCCTGATCGAAGAAGAAGCAGGAGAAGAACTCCAAAACAAGCAAACACCACTCTCGCGTCATGATCATTGCATAACCTGTACCTGCAACTGTTGTTGTAGTAATCTGTGAGCCACGAGGACTCAGCAATCCCATTACCATGGGTATCAAGACTAGCAAAGCTTAATGGGAAAGGAAGGGGTAAAGTGGTGAGGTTGCAGCAGCGTCTAAGCATATATGGTAACATACGCAAATAAGAGCGAGAAGAGAACAAACGGAATGGTCGTGAAGCTAACAATGATCAAGAGGTGATCCTGAACTCCTACTTATGTCAAACATAACCCAAAACCGTGTTCACTTCCCGGACTCTACCGAAAAGAGACCATCACGGCTACACACACGGTTGATGCATTTTAATTCGGATCTGGTGTCAAGTTATCTACAACCGGACATTAACAAATTCCCATATGCCACATAACCGCGGGCATGGCTCTCGAAAGTTTATACCCTGCAGGGGTGTCCCAACTTAGCCCATCACAAGCTCTCACGGTCAACGAAGGATATTCCTTCTCCTAGGAAGACCTGATCAGTCTCGGAATCCCGGTTTACAAGGCATTTCGACAATTGTAAAACAAGACCAGCAAAGCCGCCCGATGTGTCGACAATCCCGATAGGAGTCGCACGTATCTCTTTCTCAGGACACACCGGATAAGCGAAGCGTACAGGTACCGACGTAACCCAAGTTGCCAAGGGATGGTCCCGCACGGTGCTCTAGTTTGGACCAACACTTAGACAAGCATTGGCTCGGGGTGGGGGGCTAAAATAAAGATGACCCTTGGGTTAATTACTCCCAAGGGAAAGGTATAGGTGGTAGGCAAATGGTAAAACCAATGTTGGGCCTTGCTGGAGGAGTTTTATTCAAAGCGAACTATCAAGGTGGTCCCATAAATCACCCAACCGCATTAGGGACGCAAAATCCGGGAACATAATACCGATATGACGGAAACTAGGGCGGCAAGAGTGGAACAAAACACCAGGCATAAGGCCGAGCCTTCCACCCTTTAACAAGTATATAGATGCTTTAATAATATAAGAGATATTGTGATATCCCAATATAAACATAAACCAACATGGAGCAATCTTCATCTTCACCTACAACTAGCAACGCTATAAGAGGGGCTAATAAAGCGGTAACATAGCCAACCAACGGTTTGCTAGGAAGGGTGAAAAGGTTAGAGGCCGACATGGCATTCTGGGGAGGCTTGAAGAGCAAGTGATAGGTAGCGCAGCATAGCGATAGAACGAAGCAACTAGCATAGCAATGATAGTAGTGAGATCCAGGGTAGCAGTCATCTTGCCTGAAATCCCGCAAGGAAGAAGAATGAGTCCATGAAGAAGATGAAGCCACGAAGATGAACCAAGCGTAGACAAACGAATCCTCACGATCGCAACGAAACGGGAACTATCGAGAAGAAGCACACAACATGGTAAACACACCACACATAAACATGACAAGATGCACAACCAAGCATGATGCATGATAGAACTAGATGAGGCTACTCATGGCAAGAGATGATGCAAACAAGAACAACACATCAAGGCAAGTTTAAATGAGGACGGAAACAACATATAACAGTTCTGGTAAGTCCTCATATGCAAATTTAGAAATTGGTCTAGAACTGAATAAAGCTTATGTTCAAGTTGTTAAGCAGCAAGTTAAGATGCACCAAGATGATCTACACGAGATTCTAGTCAAGTTACATATAAAGTTCATTTAATTCGAAGCTACGGCCTAGAAGATATGAGCAAAACAAGTTAAACATGGCATTGATGCAAAATGCATACAAACATCAAGCAAACACTCTCAAGACAAGGATGCAACATGATAATATGAAACTTCATACAAAATCAAGCAAGTTTCATATAGAGCACACTCGAAACGGAGCAACGGGTCAACACATACACTCTATACAAGTTTAAAGGACAAGCTGTCCAAAACAGCAACTAGGCATCTAGCAAGCATCAAAACAATATGCTACAGCATCTCAATGTGAAAACAAAAGACATGGGCGTGATTTATAGGTAAAGCACGACAAAACATGAACACTGAGCTATCTCCATAAATCACTAGAACATGCTCAAAAGGTCATGGCAATGTTGCAAATAATAACAGTTTCAGACTTTGCAGAAATAACATCAGGTTGCAATGTTTAGAGCCATCAAACAACATGCTACAAGAACTTATCATGGCAACCAGAGGCATGGCATGCTAATAATAAAGACAAAGAACAAAACTCCCTAACTAAACTAATTCCAGAGATCAACAGAAAATATGGTAGCATCCGTGCAAACATGGCAAATGATATGACAGATTCAGACATGGCAGGAACAACGATAAGTAGGAATGTTGGTGAGCTTGTACAGTTCACCACAGAGCAATACATGGCATGATAAGGAAACCAACAGTAATATGACACATTTAGGAAGCTAAGAATGGTAAGAAAAAGTTCATAGGGTGCATGGATCACTAGCAAAGCGCATGGCAAAACTGAACCTAATGTTAACAGGCTGACAGCAACATAATTTAGCAATTTGAGAGCAATATTACAACAAGCTACAGTAGGATATAAATGCAACCAGGGCACGGATTGATAGAGCATGACATGTATAACAAAACATACTTAGTGAACATCTCCAAATTATGCATAGAAAGACTTGTATCAGCAGGTTTACATAGCATCATGATATAGCAGATTCAGCCTAGCAAAATAGTAACAGCAAGTACCCTACTTCATGAGCTCGATGCACTCACTACAAGACTCACAAAAATACATGGATTGCACCACTGTAAAGATGGCATATCACAGATCAAAACACATGTAGACATCAAGCTCAAAAGAGGCACACACAAAATGCAATGAAAAAGACAAATCACCAAGTTATGATAATAGGCAGCAGTTAACATCATATAGCACACTTGCAACGATGATTTGGGCATCAAGATGAACTCAAACAAGCATTGCACAATGGGACAAAATCAATAGCACATCCTGATGAACATCTCCATATATTACACGCACAAAACGGAACAGTATGCAACAAGTTATGATGCGATGAAAAGTGCATAAAAATACAACAGAAAATTACTTAGACGAAATCGGGGTCAACCTGCGGGATCTAGATCTTGCACGGATTACGAGGTTCGGCGGGGTTACTCGCCGGAGATAAGGAGGAGGACGGCCGGCGAGGCTTGGGGATGGCCGGAGATGCTCGGGAGGGCCGGATCCGGGCGGCGCCGGCCCGGATCTGGCCATGGCACGGCCGGAGGGGGGGCGGAGGCGTGGGCAGCAGAGCTCGGGCTCGGCAAGCCCTGAGCGGGCGGCGGAAGGGGAAGCGGAGGCGACGCTGGCCGGCGCGCGCTGGATCGGCGGAGCCGGGCGGCGGAGGAGAGGCGCGGCGGGCGGGCGGGCGCCGGCGCGAGGTCGATGGGCGGCGGCGGGCGCGAAAGCGGCGGAGGCGGCGGCGGCGGGCGGCCGGGCGGCGACGGCCGAGGCACGCAGCCCATACCGCCGCCGCCCATCGACGGGCCATGGCCGGGCGGGCGGCGGAGGCGGCGAATGCCACGTGGCGGCTTCGGATTGGTGCGGGGCGGCGGCTGAGGGCAGCGGACATGTCCGGGCGGCGGGGGTTTTGTCCGGCGGCGTGGAGAGGAAGTAGACTAGGGTTTGTACCATGAAATTTGGGGGGGAGGGTCTATATATAGGTAGAGGGAGCTAGGAGACTCCAAATGAGGAGCGGTTTTCACCCACACGATCGTGATCGAACGACCGAGAGCATGGAGTGGGTTTGGATGGGTTATAGGGCCACTTTGGAGGGGTGTTGGGCTGCACACAGAAGAGGCCTTTACGGTTCCCCGGTTAACCATTGGAGTATCAAACGGACTCCATATGGCACGAAACTTGACAGGCGGTCTACCGATGGTGTACCAAGGCCGCTTGGCAAATCTCGGTCCATTCCGAGAATGTTTAACATCCGCTCACAACAGGAGACAAAAGGGGAACGCCGGAGGATATAGGAGTGTCGGATTGCAAAACGGACAACGGGGAAAATGCCGGATGCATTAGACGAACACGTATGCAAAATGAGATGCACATGATGACATGGCAAGATGTAACACGCAAGCAAATGACATGGCAACAACGGCGAATAACTGGTGGACACCTGGCGCATCAAATCCGGGGCGTTACAGGGGTCTAGATTGGTTTTTCGTGGCTACGGAGGCTTGCGGCGGCGGAACTTATGATCTAGGGTTATTCTTGGGGGTTTTGGAATATTTGGGAATTTATAGGGCAAAGAGGCGGTGCAGAAGGCCATCGAGGTGGGCACAACCCACCTGGGCACGTCTGGGCGCCCAGGTGTGCCCTACTGGGTTGTGCTCCCCTCGGAGCCCCCCGTATGGTACTTCTTTGGCCTAACAGATGTCTTCTGGTCTAGAAAATTTCTCCAAAAAGTTTCACTATGTTTGGACTCCGTTTGGTATTGACTTTTTGTGAAGTAAAAATCAAGCAAAAAATAGCAACTCGCACTGGGCACTATGTCAATAGGCTAGTCCCAAGAAAGATATAAAGTTGCTATAAAATGATTGTAAAACATCGAAGAATGATAATATAACAACATGGAACAAGCAAAAATTATAGATATGTTGGAGACGTATCATCATCCCCAAGCTTGATTCCTACTCGTCCTCGAGTAGGTAAATGATAAAAAATAGATTTTTTTATGTCGAATGCTGCCTAACATGTTCATCACATATTCTTTTTTTTGTAGCATGGACATTTGGACTATTATAAGGTTCAAAGCAATAGTCTAGTTTTGACATGAAGATTTCAATACTCAAGTATATCAACAAGCAACCATGTCTTTCAAAATATCAACACTAGAGAAAGTTATCCCTAGCCCATCATGCTCAATCATTGATCCATTCATGAAACACACTCGCATATTAGCTACATCCAATGCTCAAGTATGATCATAGTGCCCCTTAGTTGGTGCTTTATAAGAGAAGATGGAGACTCAAATAAAAAATAAAATTGTATAAAGTAAATAGATAGGCCCTTCGCAGAGGGAAGTAGGTTTTTGTAGAGGTGCCAGAGCTCAAAGCTTGAGAGATAAAAAAATTGAGAGGCATACTTTTCCCATCAACGAAAATGACTGAGTAATTCCCAACACTTTCCATGCTAGATATATCATAGGTGGTTCCCAAACAGAAAATAAAGTTTATTCCTTTTTCCACCACTCTTTCACAATCCATGGCTAGCTGTATCCACGGGTGCCCTCCATACCAACACTTTCCAAGGAATTTATTAATTGACAACATAAAGTAAATTTCTTTTTCATTTCGGGACTGGGCATCCCTACTACCGTCATACTCTCTTGCAATGACAAGTGAATAAACACTCATCTTGAGAATAACACATCTAGCATGGAAAATATTGTCCACCCCCTCCCGCTTCATGAGCAGTACGAGCACACAAAAAGGAAATTATTTTGAAAATTTAGAGGTGGCACATACAAATTTGCTTAGAACGACACGGGAATACTGCATATAGGTAGGTATGGTGGACTCATGTGGCAAAACTGGGTTTAAGGATTTTGGATGCACAAGAAGTACTTCTACTTAGTACAAGTGAAGGCTAGCAAAAGATTGAGAAGCAACCAACTGAGAAACGAAAAATCACATAAGTGAGCATTAAGCATAACTAACACTGAATAATGCACCACAAGTAGGATGTAATTTCATTGCATAACTATTGACTTTCATGCTTGCATAGGGAATCACAAACCTTAACAACAATATACTTACTAAAGCATAATTACTCATCAACATGACTCACATCACTATCATCATATCTCAAAACCATTACAAAGAATCATGTTTATTTTGTCCAATGATCTTCATGAAAGTTTTTATTATATCCCTCTTGAATATCTATCACTTTGGGACTAGTTTCATATGTTGCAATTGCTTTTGACAAGCTCAAATAAATTCAAGTGAAGAACATGAGATAATTTTTTTCATCTCCCAAAATAATTTAAGTGAAGCTTGAGCTACTCCAAAAAGACATAAGTGAAGATCAAATGAGTAGTTAAGTAAGTAGGTAGCTATGTGAGGACTCTCTCTTATTTAAAAGTTTCAGATCTAAGTATTTTATTAAAACAACAAGCAAAACAAAGTAAAATGAGATTCCAAGAATAGCACATATCATGCAAAGAAGCAAAAACCTAGGCTGATGTGAACTGGGGCCCGATCTTTCGATGAGAGGAAGATAACTACGATTTTGGGTGGGACTTGACCCTCACGATTCGGCTACCAACCGTACAGGGAGAACCGTACATGAGTGATATCCACGGCAATCGCTGAACCAACTCCACGGTGTTATCAACCGAGCCAACGGCCGATCGACCTATCCACGAAGGATTTTTCCTGCAAGCAAATCGAAGAACATGCAAGAAAATAATAGCCAAGCAATCTCAAAATTGCGAATATGCTAGATGGGATTAATCTCACAAGATGGGGTTCCGATAGATGTCTTACGGTCGCACTAGCCGCTACGAGCGAAGACAAATAAAAGTAGCTAAAGCTAAACTTCTCTAAACAAAAACCCGAGTCTAAACCCTAAAGTAGGCTAACTATTTATTAAGGAACAGCCGTCCCTTCTGTTGATCTCGAGCAACCGACGTGGAAGAATCAGCCACGACCGGGCCGTACGGAGGGCAAACTCCCATGATGGCCCAAAGTTGTATTAGCGCACCAAAAGAAAAATCCTTGGCCACCACGTTGATTTGATTGGTCCATGAAGTCAAAACCGAATTATGCCTTGGTCTTGTTGCATGTAGCATGCATGATGTGTCAGTTGGCCCTCTAGAAGCGACACATGCAACAAGTGATACTGCCGTTGGTTTTAACGTACAATAATCTTCATCTTCTAATTCTCTGATCCCTTTTCTCCTAAGTACAAGTAAATTGAAACGTGAGTGTAATGTCATATTCTCGTCACTTAAATTATATATACAAAGGAGCGATAGTACCTGGCCATTTATTTCTCTCGTATACATTCTAGTCATAGGTCCAGATGCAAATGTGTTAGCTATGTTCACATCATCCTCCCTTTCTTGAAAACAAAGCCGTCATCGGCTTTCACCTATCTGGAACACATCAGAGAGAAAAGCAAAAATGGATGCAACATATATATGTTGTTTCAAAGGCGTTAGCTCATGAGGATGTGATAAAATTGTAAAAACTTTCTTAGGAAGATCATAAAAAGTTTTATCCCACACAGAGTCCATGTATGAATTATGGGGACGCAAGTGAACTATTTGAACATGTGATATGTCTAGATCAGATGTTGAGACACTCAATGGAAATTTTTCAGAATTGAAAGCAAGCATACTATGCATTGTTCGGTCTGTTGATTTAGCTTTCTCATCATTTATTATTTCATTAGGTGTCATAGGAAGCAAGTTAATGGTTTTTCCTTCAAACACGAGAGTATATGAATTTGTTCTACCATGATGGGTAACATTATTATCATATTGCCATGGTCGACCTAACAATAAAGAACAAGCTTGCATAGGTACAACATCATAGTCAACAAAATCATGATATGAACCAAGTGTAAAATGTACTCTCACGACCGTTACCTTTAACTTACCACGATCGTTGAACCATTGGATGTAATATGGATGTGGGTGTCTTGTAGTGGTGAGGCCAAGCTTCTCTACCATCTCAATACTCGCCAAATTATTGCAGCTTCCACCATCAATGATCACACGAATGAATGCCCTTTGACAACAAACTTAGTTTGAAAAAGATTATGGCGTTGAGGCATCTCATCATGCCCCACCGGGCACTAAGTACTCGCATGGTTACAAGGCTTGGGTATTGATCGCCATCTCGGCATTAATATGTATCTCATCCGTGTCATGCTCCTTAGAGTCACCTGCATTATTAGTGGCAAGCATAGCACGTGTATCTTCATCAAATCACTAGCGTAAGAGTACTCACCATCTTCCCGCACAATGAATGTTCGTTTATTTGGACTGTCCTTCATCAAGTGCCCGCCACCTTTGCATATATGACACTTCATGTCCCTTGTGCGTCCAGACGAAGTGGTGGGTGCTACAGAAATTGCTTTCAACACTCGGATGATTGTGGAGCTGATTTTGAACTTGATGAGTGTGCACCATTGTGCACGATAGGTGGTGTTGACTCAATGAGTGGACGGAACAGAGGAGAAGGTGTCCATGATGAGCGGCGACTGCGAGAAAAGTTACCTCGTCCCTTGTTGTGTCGTCCTGTATTTCCCTTTCAGCTTTACAAGCAAAATGAAACAAACGAGTAATAGAATTGTACTCCTTATAGTCCAATATATCCTGAATATCACGATTCAAACCACCTAAAAATCTAGCCATCATAGCATCGTCGGTTTCAACTAATCCACATCACACTAATCCAGTTTGCAATTCTTGATAATAATCCTCTACAGAACTGCTACCTTGTTTTAAACGTTGCAATTCATTTAGGCTACCTTGTTTTAAACGTTGCAATTCATTTAGTTTATCACGAGCATAATATGAAGGAACATAACACTGTCGCATAGCTCGTTTTAAAGCATCCCAAGTAGTAGGTATATTATTTGCACTAATACGACAATATTAACTCCACCACATGGAAGCAAAGTTTGTAAATTCACTAGTGGCTGCCCTAACTCTTTGGTTCTCAGGAATATCATGACATGCAAATTTTTGTTCAATAGAAAGTTCCCAGTCAAGATAAACATCTGGATTATATTTACCATTGAAAGCGAGCATAGTAAATTTGATTTTGGCACTAGAGTGTTCATAATCTCTAACATCATACCGGGTTGACCTCGTGCCATACCGTGACGGTTGAAACGTAGTTGTCGATGAGCACGGTCATTGTGGTGGTTGACCATTTGGTCGCCTTCGGTGTCACCGAATAATCCTCGTAGTTGTCCCCATATTGCTCGACAATGGGAGGAATTTGTTGGTGCTGGTTTATGGTGGCGGCATCGATGGCGTAGCTGGGTGTTGTGGATGACCCATGGGCACACGCCGAGCTCATGAAATAGCGCCGCCACCCGTGGAGTTGCGAGGATCAACATTGTTGTTGATGGGGGTGCGATCTGCAACTCGTCAAGATGTGACAAGATGTCCTTTAGCTGTGTGTTTGCAACACCTGTGCATCCTCTATGGCCTTGAGCCTTTCTTGATCGCAATCTGAGCACCCTCAAGTTGGGCAAGACGCTCATTGGTGACTTTCACATCCGCGGTGAGACCCTCAAATGTGGGTTGATCTGTGTCATTGTTAGCGAAAGAGAAAAACACAATTTATAATCCCTATCAACTACCGGGATGTGGTGGACAAAATTTCTCTCACACTCAAGCTTAGTATCAAATTCTTACTTGTTATTACCAATGCAGCGGTGGTGATCGGTAGCGTTGGTGTTGGCCTCAAACGACCGATGAAGATTGGATGGAGCGATAACCAGAATCGATAGAGAGCCGAACCTGGACTTATTGGTAGAAAAAGTGTAGCTTGGTAAAGGCTCCTCAACTCACAATATCGATGGCACAATTTAGCAAAAAGCAATGCAAGTTGAATAATTGCTCAAACTCCTAACTAGTCTTTGGCGATCGACTAGTAAGAGATAAAATAATCTAATCCCGATCTTGAATCAAATGAGTGGAAGCCGGTGAAAATATGACAGCTCTAAATAGCTAGATATAAGTGAGGTATAAATGGCGGTGTATGAAAACCTAGAGCGAAAAATGTCCAGCAGATATCACGATATCTGAACAAAGTAAAGTTTACGGACAATAAAAGATATTCCAAAAGATGCTAACCGCCTGAACTTTTTGTCTTACTTTTTCTTCTCTGTTTTTCTTCAATTTTTTTCTCTTTTTTTCTTGCTCTTTCCTTTTTTTGCTCTTTCTTCTCTTTTTTTCCTTTGACCAGGCGATTACCAACAAGTATCTGAGCGTAACAAGAGGATAACTGGATTAAACCAGAGTGTGCTACTAGAAGCGACCTGATTGTACTCATCGGAGATATAGGAGATTAATGAAGTGTCGATCGTCGGTGAGGCAACTCCAAACGTTTAACAAGAGTAATCTTGGCTAGCGATGCACAAAGCAAACAGCGATTAAGCGGCGCCAAGGAGCAGAGGAGCAGCTGCGCGCATGTGGGCGTGTGGGGTCGGCGTAATTGTTTGGCGTACACGGTGGCGATGGATAGACTGATGTGTGATGAAAAAAGAGTTGTTGGCGAAGTCTCGGTGACAACATGTAGAAAAGATATTAATACGACGCGCGGCGGCAGCATGGCAATTTCTAAGGCGGATGGGGCGTGATGTACAGTGCGGTTGGCGCGTGTGCAAAACGAACACACCGAAAAGCGGACGATCGCGCAGATTTAATGGATTTGTGTGGTGGACACGTAATCGAAACGGAGGAAGATTTGTTTAGTTTTTATCTTTCCAGATCGATCACGGATGAACTTGCGGCGAAAAATACGGCGGACAAAAAACAAAGTTTGATCTAGTAGATAATTTCCTCTCTAACTAATCTAGACCAGCACTAGGATTAGATGAATGCAACCAACAATTCAACTACACAAATACTAGATGCAAAAATTGCTAAAGGCTAAAAAGATAGGTGCAGTGAATGAACTAATCAATTTTTTTTGGCTTTTTGTGGGCTGTAGGACTGAAAATCAATCTAACCTAATAAAACTGTAAATCTCTCACCGATGAACCTGAAAACTGATACCACTTGATGTGAACTGGGGCCCGATCTTTCGATGAGAGGAAGATAACTACGATTTTGGGTGGGACTTGACCCTCACGATTCGGCTACCAACCGTACAGGGAGAACCGTACATGCCTGATATCCACGGCAATCGCTGAACCAACTCCACGGCGTTATCAACCGAGCCAACGGCCGATTGACCTATCCACGAAGGATTTTTCCTGCAAGCAAATCGAAGAACATGCAAGAAAATAATAGCCAAGCAATCTCAAAATTGCGAATATGCTAGATGGGATTAATCTCACAAGATGGGGTTCCGATAGATGTCTTACGGTCGCACTAGCCGCTACGAGCGAAGACAAATAAAAGTAGCTAAAGCTAAACTTCTCTAAACAAAAACCTGAGTCTAAACCCTAAAGTAGGCTAACTATTTATTAAGGAACGACCGTCCCTTCTGTTGATCTCGAGCAACCGACGTGGAAGAATCAGCCACGACCGGCCCGTACGGAGGCCAAACTCCCGTGATGGCCCAAAGTTGTATTAGCGCACCAAAAGAAAAATCCTTGGCCACCACGTTGATTTGATTGGTCCATGAAGTCAAAACCAAATTATGCCTTGGTCTTGTTGCATGTAGCATGCATGATGCGTCAGTTGGCCCTCTAGAAGCGACACATGCAACAAGTGATACTGCCGTTGGTTTTAACGTACAATAATCTTCATCTTCTAATTCTCTGATCCCTTTTCTCCTAAGTACAAGTAAATTGAAACGTGAGTGTAATATCATATTCTCGTCACTTAAATTATATATACAAAGGAGCGATAGTACCTGGCCATTTATTTCTCTTGTATACATTCTAGTCATAGGTCCAGGTGCAAATGTGTTAGCTATGTTCACATCATAGGCTCAACTGAGGCTAACCGATAATTGTTGATGAAGAAAGGTGGGATGCCTACTGGGGCATCCCCAAGTTTAGATGCTTGAGACTTCTTGGAATGTTAACTTGGGACGCCTTGGGCATCCCGAATCTTAAGCTCTTGTGTCTTCTTCATTCCTCTCATGGCACGATTTTCCTAATTCTTAAAAACTTCATCCACACAAAACTCAACAAGAACTCGTAAGATACATTAGTATAAATCAATGCAACACCTTATCATTATTTACTATATCAAATCACGAAAATTATTATTTAACATTGCATACTAAATTTCTCTGCACATTTAATAATCCTACCCTCAAATAGAATCATTAAACAAGCAAACATATGCAAACATAACAGCAATCTGTCTAAACAGAACAGTCTGTAAAGGATGAAGCAAGATCCATTCTTATTTAACTCAAAAAATTCTGAAAACTTAACACACTGTAGAAAATTCATCATAGATTATTGTGCAAAAAAATTCAAAATTTTATCACATTCTAACTTTTCTCGGGAATTTTTGCAACAGTGATAAACTTTCTATTTTCTAACAACAACATGCAGACTTGCAAAATAAGCATAGTAAAGGCTATCATTGGCACTTTTATTGAAATAAAAGATGAAAAAAGTTATTCTAAATAACAGAAAGCAAATTCTAGTAAAATAAAATGATGCTCCATGCAAAACTTATAGCATGTGACGAATATATAGTCCCAAGTGAGGTTACCAATAATGTTGAAGACGAAAGAGGGGATGCCTTCCGGGGCATCCCCAAGCATGGTTGCTTGGATCTTCCTTGAATATTACCTTGGGGTGCCTTGGGCATCCCCAAGCTCAGTGTCTTGTCACTCCTTATTCTCCTCAGATCGATACCTCACCCAAAACTTGAAAACTCCAAGCACACAAAACTTAATGGAACTTCGTGAGATTGGTTAGTATGATAAAGAGCAAATCATTCGCTTTGGTACTATCAAGACAAGACCCATAGTTGTTCTCACACAATGCCTACTGTTCTCTATCATTTCCATAATTTATATTGACCAATATAAGCAATAGAAACTATAAAACAAGCAAACTATGCATTAAAAACAGAATCTGTCAAAAACATAACAGTGTGTAATGATCTGAATTGTTCTCATACTTCTGCAACTCTAAACATTCTGAAAAATTCGGACAGCGTAGATAAATTGCATATAAATCATCTGTAAAAATTTCAGATCAAAAGCACTTTCTAGTAAAGTTTAGAAATTCCTGGACTGGGCACAAAAGTTTCTGTTTTCGCACAGAATCAAGTCAACTATCATCCACACTATCGCAAAGGCTTTGCTTGGCACTTTATTGAAACAAAAAGCTATAAAACATGATTAGTACAGTATACTAATCATGTGAACACACAAAAACAGTAGGTAAAAGTGTTGGGTTGTCTCTCAACAAGCGCTTTTCTTTGAAGTCTTTTTAGCTAGGCATGATGATATCAATGATGCTCGCATAAGAATACTAATTGAAACATGAAAAAATAGCATCATGAATCACATGGAAAGCACACTTAAGCCTAACCCACTCCCTATGCATAGTGATTTTGTGAGCAAACAATTTATGGGAACAAGAATCAACTAGCATAGGAAGGCAAAACAAGCATAACTTCAAGATTTTCAACACATAGAGAGGAAACTTGATGTTGTTGAAATATATATGAGCATATCTTCCCCTCTCATAATAATTTTCAGTAGCATCATGAATGAATCCAACAATATAACTATCACATAAAGCATTATTTTCATGATCCACAAGCATAGAAATTTATTACTCCCTGCATAAGCAAATTTCTTCTCATCAATAGTGGTGGGAGCAAACACATCAAAATAACTATCATGGGATTGGAAAATAAAATCATGATGACAAGTTTGATGGTTATCATTATTCTTTATAGCATACATGTCATCACCATAATCATCATAGATAGGAACTTTGTGATCATAGTCAATTTTAACCTCTTCCGAAATAGTGGATTCATCACTAAATAAAGTCATGACCTCTCCAAATCCACTTTCATCAATATAATCATCATAAATAGGAGGCATGATTTCATCACAACAGTTTTTCTCATTAAACTTGCGGGACTAAAAAGATCATGTTTATCAAGCATCACATCCCCAAGCTTTTGGCTTTGCATATCATTAGCATCATGGATATTGAAAGAATTCATACTAAGAACATTGCAATCATGCTCATCATTCATGGATTTTGTGCCAAACATTTTATTTAATTCTTCTCTATCAAATGTGCACAATTTTTTGATCCATCATTTTCAAGAAAGACATTATAAAGATGAATAATACGAGACCACCTCAATTCCATTTTTTTGTAGTTTTCTATTATAAACCAAGCTAGTGATGAAAAAAGAAACTAAAAGAATCGATTGCAAGATCTAAATATAATTTCAAGCACTCACCTCCTTGGCAATGGCGCCAGAAAAGAGCTTGATGTATACTACACAACTTGTTCTTATAGACTCGTGTTGGGCCTCCAAGCGCATAGTTATGTAGGATAGTGGAAAATTTCCTTCAAGTGGATGACCTAAGGTTTATCAATCCGTGGGAAGTGTGGGATGAAGATGGTCTCTCTCAAACAACCCTGCAAGCAAATAATAAAAAGTCTCTTGTGTCCCCCCACACCAAATATAATGGTAAATTGTATAGGTGCACTAGTTCGGCGAAGAGATGATGATACAAGTGTAGTAATGATAGTAGATATTGATTTTTGTAATAGTAACAATAAAATAGCTAGGTAACGAGCAATAAAAGTGAGCACAAATGGTATTGCTACGATTGAAAATGAGGCCTAGGGTCCTTACTTTCACTAGTGCAATCTCTCAACAATACTAATATAATTGGATCATATAACCATCCCTGAACGTGCGATGAAGAATCACTCCAAAGTTCCTATCTAGCAGAGAACGTAACAAGAAATTGTTTGTAGGGTGTGAAACCACATCAAAGCTATTATTTCCGATCAATCTATCCTAGAGTTCGTACTAAAATAACACCAAGATATTCTTTCCGATCGATCTATCCAAGAGTTCATACTAAAATAACACCATATGATACACATCAACCAACTCTAATGTCACCTAGGTACTCCAATGTCACCGCGAGTATCCATGAGTTGATTATACGATATGCATCAAACAATTTCAGATTCATAATACTCAATCCAACACAAAGAACCACAAAGAGTGCCCCATGATTTTTACCAGAGAAACAAAGACAGGAACGTGCATCAACCCCAATGCATAGATTCCCCAATGTCACCTCGGGAATCCGCGAGTTTGAGTGCCAAAACACATATCAAATGAGTCAATATGATACCCCATTGTCACCACGGGTATTCATAGCAAGACATACATCAAGTGTTCTCAAATCCATAAAAGTATTCAATCTGATAAAACGAAATCTCAAAGGGAAAACTCAATTCACAAAAAAGAGAGGGGAAAACACCATATGATCCAACTATATTAGCAAAGCCCGCGATACATCAAGATCGTGACATCTCAAGAACACGAGAGAGAGAGAGAGAGAGAGATTAAACACATAGCTACTGGTACAAACCCATAGCCCCGAGGGTGGACTACTCCTCCTCATCATGGTGGGCGCCGAGATGATGAAGATGGCCATCGGTGATGATTTCCCCCTTCGGCAGGATGCCGGAACGGGGTCTAAATTGGTTTTTCGTGGCTACATAGGCTTGCGATGGCGGAACTTCTGATCTAGGGTTATTCTTGGGTTTTTTGGAATATTTGGGAATTTATAGGGCAAAGAGGCGGTGCTAAAGGCCACCGAGGTGGGCACAACCCACCTGGGCGCACCTGGGCCACCAGGCGCGCCCTGGTGGGTTGTGCTCACCTCGGAACCCCCCTCTGGTACTTCTTTGGCCCAAGAGATGTCTTCTGGTCCAGAAAAATTCTCCAAAAAGTTTCGCTTCGTTTGGACTCCGTTTGGTATTGATTTTCTACGAAGTAAAAAACAAGCAAAAACAACAACAAGCACTATGCACTTTGTCAATAGGTTAGTCCCAAAAAATGATATAAAGTTGCTATAAAATGATTGTAAAACATCCAAGAACGATAATATAACAGCATGGAACAAGCAAAAATTATAGATACATACGAGACGTATCAACACCACAAAAAGTATTACATCGAATAGATCTCCAATAACATCGAGGAGAACATTGTATTGAAGATCAAAGGGAGAGAAGAAGCCATCTAGCTACTTGCTATGGACCCGTAGGTATGTGGTAAACTACTCACACATCATCAGTAGGGCAATAAGGTTGGTGTAGAAGCTCTCCGTGATCGAATCCCCCTCCAGCAGATTGCCAGAAAAGGCCCCAAGATGGGATCTCATGAGAACAGAAGCTTGCGGCGGCGGAAAATTATTTTGGTGGACGCTTTTGGTGGTTTGGGAATATTTGGGAATTGATAGGCCAAGAATTATGGTTGAATGACTCCCGTGGGACCCACAAGCCAGGGAGGCGACCCCCCTAGGGCGCGCCCTAAGGGCTTGTGGTGCCCTCAGGACTCTTTTGCCCCTCTCCAAGCTCTGTGGTTGTCTTCTGGTCCAAGAATAATCATCGCGAAAGTTTTATTCTGTTTGGACTCCGTTTGATATTCCTTTTCTATAATAGTCAAAAACAATGAAAAAAACAAAAACTGACACTTGGCTCTAGGTTAATAGGTTAATCCCAAAAATAATATAAAATAGCATATAAATGCATATAAAACATCCAATATAGATAAAATAATAGCATGGAACAATCAAAAATTATAGATACGCTGGAGACGTATCAAGCATCCCCAAGCTTAATTCCTGCTCGTCCTCGAGTATGTAAATGTTAAAACAGAATTTTTGATGTGAAATGCTACCTAACATATTTTTCAATGTAGTCTTCTTTATTGTGGCATGAATATTCAGATCCATAAGATTCAAAACAAAAGTTTAATATTGACATAAAAACAATAATACTTCAAGCATACTAATAAAGCAATCATGTCTTCTCAAAATAACATGGCCAAATAGAGTTATCCCTACAAAATCATATGGCCTGGCTATGCTCTATCTTCATCACACAAAATATTTCATCATGCACAACCCCGGTATCGGCCAAGCAATTGTTTCATACTTTAGTTTTCTCAAACTTTTTCAACTTTCACGCAATACATGAGCGTGAGCCATGAATATAGCACTACGGGTGGAATAGAATATGGTGGTTGTGGAGAAGACAAAAAGAAGGAGCTAGTCTCACATCAACTAGGCAAATTAATGAGCTATGGAGATGCCCATCATTTGATATCGATGTGAGTGAGTAGGGATTTCCATGCAACGGATGCACTAGAGCTATAAGTGTATGAAATCTCAAAAAGAAACTACGTGGGTGTGCATCCAACTTGCTTGCTCAATAAGACCTAGGGCATTTTGAGGAAGCCATCATTGGAATATATGAGCCAAGTTCTATAATGAAAAATTCCCACTAGTATATGAAAGTGACAAAATAGGAGACTCTTTGTCATGAAGATCATGGTGCTACTTTGAAGCACAAGTGTGGTAAAAGGATAGTGAAGGAAATATGCCCTAGAGGCAATAATAAAGTTATTATTTATTTCCTTATTACATGATAAATGTTTATTATTCATGCTAGAATTGTATTAACCGGAAACATAATACATGTGTGAATACATAGACAAACAGAATGTCACTAGTATGCCTCTACAAGACTAGCTTGTTAATCAAAGATGGTTAAGTTTCCTAACCATAGACAAAGGAGTTGTCATTTGATTAACAAGGTCACATCATTAGTTGAATGATCTGATTGACATGACCCATTCCATTAGCTTAGCACCCGATCGTTTAGTATGTTGCTATTGCTTTTATCCATGACTTATACATGTTCCTATAACTATGAGATTATGCAACTCCGTTTGCGGAGGAACACTTTGGGTACTACCAAACGTCACAACGAATCGGGTGATTATAAAGGAGTACTACAGTGTCTCCAAAGGCGATGTTGGGTTGGCGTATTTCAAGATTAGGATTTGTCACTCCGATTGTCGGAGAGGTATCTCTGGGCCCTCTCGGTAATGCACATCACTTAAGCCTTGCAAGCATTACAACTAATGAGTTAGTTGCAAGATGATGTATTACGGAGCGAGTAAAGAGACTTGCCGGTAACGAGGTTGAACTAGGTATTGGATACCGACGATCGAATCTCGGGCAAGTAACATACCGATGACAAAGGGAACAAACGTATGTTGTTATGCGGTCTGACCGATAAAGATCTTCGTAGAATATGTAGGAGCCAATATGGGCATCCAGGTCCCGCTATTGGTTATTGATCGGAGACGTGTCTCGGTCATGTCTACATTGTTCTCGAACCGTAGGGTCCGCACGCTTAAGGTTTAGATGACGGTTATATTATGAGTTTGTTTATTTTGATGTACCGAAGGAGTTCGGAGTCCCGGATATGATCACGGACACGACGAGGAGTCTTGGAATGGTCGAGACGTAAAGATTGATATATTGGACAGCCATGTTCAGACATCGGAATTGTTCCGAGTGGTTTCGGATAATACCGGAGTGCCGGAGGGGTTACCGGAACCCCCCGGGGAAGTAATGGGCCTTAATGGGCCAAGAGGGGAGAGAGAGGGCTGCGCCAGGAGGTGGCGCGCCCCCCCCCATGAGGAGTCCAAATTGGACAAGGAGGGGGCGGCCCCTTCCTCTCCCTCTCCTCTCCTTCCTTCCCCTTCCCTTCCTAGTTGGACTAGGAAAGGGAGTCCTACTCCCACTAGGAGGAGGACTCCCCTCCTTGGCGCGCCTCTCTAGGCCGGCCGGCCCTCCCCCCTTTCTCCTTTATATACGGGGGCGGGGGGCACCCTAAAACACACAAGTTGATCCTTGAGATGGTTCCTTAGCCGTGTCGGTGCCCCCTCCACCATATTCCACCTCGGTCATATCGTGGCGGTGCTTAGGCGAAGCCCTGCATCGATAGAACATCAAGATCGCCACCACGCCGTCGTCTTGTGGAAGTCTCTCCCGGAGCTTTGCTGGATCGGAGCCCGAGGAGCGCCACCGAGCTGTACGTGTGTCAAGAACTCGGGGCGCCGAGTAACGGCGCTGGGATCGGTTGGATCGCGAGGAGAACGTCGACTACTTCCTCTACATTGTGATCACTTCCGCCGGGTCTCACGAGGGTACGAGACAACACTCTCCCCTCTCGTTGCTATGCATCACCATGATCTTGCGTGTGCGTAGGAAATTTTTGAAATTACTACGTTCCCCAACAAAGTGGTATCGAGCCAGGTTATTATGGTTTGATGTTTTGCACGAGTAGAACACAAGTGAGTTGTGGACGATACAAGTCATACTGCCTACCAAAGATGTCATACTTTGGTTCAGCGGTATTGTTGGATGAAGCGGCCGGACCGACATTACGTATACGCTTACGCGAGACTGGTTCTACCGCCGTGCTTTGCACAAAGGTGGCTAGCGGTGTCGGTTTCTCAACTTTAGTTGAATCGAGTGTGGCTACGCCCGGTCCTTGAGAAGGTTAAACGAGTCTATTTGACGAAGTATCGTTGTGGTTTTGATGCGTAGGTGAGATTGGTTCTTGCTTCAGCCCGTAGCGATCACGTAAAATTTGCAACAACAAAGTAGAGGACGTCTAACTTGTTTTTGCAGGCATGTTGTGATGTGATATGGCCAAGACATGATGCTATATTTTATTGTATGAGATGATCATGTTTTGTAACCTAAGTTATCGGCAATCGGCAGGAGCCATATGGTTGTCGCTTTATTGTATGAAATGCAAGCATACATAATTGCTTTACTTTATCACTAAGCGGTAGCGATAGTCGTAGAAGCAATAGATGGCGTAAACGACAACGATGCTACGATGGAGATCAAGGTGTCGCGCCGGTGACGATGGTGATCACGACGGTGCTTCGAAGATGGAGATCACAAGCTCAAGATGATGATGACCATATCATATCACTAATATTGATTGCATGTGATGTTTATCCTTTATGCATCTTATCTTGCTTTGATTGATGATAGCATTTTAAGATGATCTCTCACTAAAATTATCAAGTAGTGTTCTCCCTGAGTATGCACCGTTGCCAAAGTTCGTCGTGCCGAGGCACCACGTGATGATCGGGTGTGATAAGCTCTACGTCCATCTACAACGGGTGCAAGCCAGTTTTGCACACGCAGAATACTCAGGTTATACTTGACGAGCCTAGCATATGCAGATATGGCCTCGGAACACGGAGACCGAAAGGTCGAGCGTGAATCATATAGTAGATATGATCAACATAGTGATGTTCACCATTGAAAACTACTCCATCTCACGTGATGATCGGTTATGGTTTAGTTGATTTGGATCACGTGATCACTTAGATGACTAGAGAGATGTCTATATAAGTGGGAGTTCTTAAGTAATATGATTAATTGAACTTAAATTTATCATGAACTTAGTACCTGATAGTATCTTGCTTATCTATGTTTGTTTGTAGATAGATGGCTCGTCTTTGTTGTTCCGTTGAATTTTAATGCGTTCCTTGAGAAAGCAAAGTTGAAAGATGATGGTAGCAATTACACGGATCGGGTCCGTAATTCGAGGATTATCCTCATTGCTGCACGTAAGAGTTACGCCCCGGAAGCACCGCTGGGTGCCAACTGCTTCTTGATGCAACTGACGACGTTAAGAACGTCTGGCAGAGCAAAGCTGATGACTACTCTATAGTTCAGTGTGCCATGCTTTACGGCTTAGAACCGGGTCTTCAACGATGTTTTGAACGTCATGGAGCATATGAGATGTTCCAGGAGTTGAAGTTGATATTCCAACAGAATGCCCGGATTGAGAGATATGAAGTCTCCAATAAGTTCTATAGCTGCAAGATGGAAGAGAATGGGTCTGCTGGTGAGCACATACTCGTAATGTCCGGTATTACAATCACTTGAGTCAACCGGGAGTTAATCTTCCGGATGATTGTGTCATTGATGAAATTCTTCAATCACGCCACCAAGCTACAAAGGCTTCGTGATGAAATATAATATGCAAGGGTTAGTAAAGACTATGCCCGAGCTCTTCGCAATGCTAAAGGCTGCGGAGGTAGAAATCAAGAAGGAGCATCAAGTGTTGATGGTCAATAAGACCACTAGTTTCAAGAAGAAAGGCAAAGGGAAGAAGAAGGGAACTTCAAGAAGAACAGCAAGCAAGTTGTTGCTCGGAGAAGAAACCCAAGTCGGACCTAAACCTGAAATCGAGTGCTTCTCTCGCAAGGTAGTCACCGAAGCGGAACTGCCCCAAGTATTTGGCGGATAAGAAGGATGGCAAGGTGAACAAAGGTATATGTGATATACATGTTATTGATGTGTACCTTGCTAGAGCTCGCAGAGCACTGGTATTTGATACGGTTCTTGCTAATATTTGCAACTCAAACAGGACTACGGATTGCTTAACGCCGGCAAAGGATGAGGTGACGATGCACGTGGGAAATGGTTCCAAAGTCGATGTGATCGCGGTCGGCACGCTACCTCTACATCTACCTTCGGGATTAGTTTTAGACCTAAATAATTGTTATTTGGTGCTAGCGTTGAGCATGAACATTATATCTGGATCTTGTTTGATGCGAGACGGTTATTCATTTAAATCAGAGAATAATGGTTGTTCTATTTATATGAGTAATATCTTTTATGGTCATGCACCCTTGAAGAGTGGTCTATTTTTAATGAATCTCAATAGTAGTGATACACATATTCATAATGTTGAAGCCAAAAGATGCAGAGTTGATAATGATAGTAAAACTTATTTGTGGCACTGCCGTTTAGGTCATATCGGTATAAAGCATATGAAGAAACTCCATACTGATGGGCTTTTGGAGTCACTTGATTATGAATCACTTGGCACTTGCGAACCGTGCCTCATGGGCAAGATGACTAAAACCCCGTTCTCCGGTACTATGGAGAGAGCAACAGATTTGTTGGAAATCATACATACAGATGTATGTGGTCCGATGAATGTTGAGGCTCGTGGTGGATATCGTTATTTTCTCACCTTCACAGATGATTTAAGCAGATATGGGTATATCTACTAAATAAAACACAAGTCTGAAACATTTGAAAAGTTCAAAGAATTTCAGAGTGAAGTTGAAAATCATCGTAATAAGAAAATAAAGTTTCTACGATCTGATCGTGGAGGAGAATATTTGAGTTACGAGTTTGGTCTACATTTGAAACAATGCGGATTAGTTTCAAGAACTCACGCCACCCGAACACCACAACGTAATGGTGTGTCCGAACGTCAGAATCGCACTTTACTAGATATGGTGCGATCTATGATGTCTCTTCTGATTTACCGCTATCGCTTTGGGGTTATGCTCTTGAGACGACTGCATTCACGCTGAATAGAACACCGTCAAAATCCGTTGAGACGACACCTTATGAACTATGGTTTGGCAAGAAACCAAAGTTGTCGTTTCTTAAAGTTTGGGGATGCGATGCTTATGTGAAAAAGCTTCAACCCGATAAGCTCGAACCCAAATCGAAATGTGTCTTCATAGGATACCCAAAGGAGACAGTTGGGTACACCTTCTATCACAGATCCGAAGGCAATACATTTGTTGCTAAAAATGGATCCTTTCTAGAGAAGGAGTTTCTCTCGAAAGAAGTGAGTGGGAGGAAAGTAGAACTTGATGAGGTAGCTATACCTTCTCCCTTATTGGAAAGTAGTTTATCACAGAAACCGGTTTCTGCGACATCTACACCAAATAGTGAGGAAGTTGATGATGTTGATCATGAAACTTCAGATTAAGTTACTACAGAACCTCGTAGATCAACCAGAGTAAGATCCACACCAGAGTGGTACGGTAATCCTATTCTGGAAGTCATGCTACTAGATCATGATGAACCTACGAACTATGAAGAAGCGATGGTGAGCCCAGATTCCACAAAATGGCTTGAGGCCATGAAATCTGAGATGGGATCCATGTATGAAAACAAAGTGTGGACTTTGGTTGACTTGCCCGAGGGTCGGCAAGCAATAGAAAACAAGTGGATCTTCAAGAAGAAGACCGACGCCGACGGTAATGTTCTCGTCTACAAAGCTCGACTTGTCGCAAAGGGTTTTCGACAAGTTCAAGGGATTGACTACGATGAGACCTTCTCACCCGTAGCGATGCTTAAGTCTGTCCGAATCATGTTAGCAATTGCCGCATTTTATGATTATGAAATTTGGCAAATGGATGTAAAAACTGCATTCTGAATGGATTTACGGAAGAAGAGTTGTATATGATGCAACGAAAGGTTTTATCGATCCAAAGGAGCTAACAAAGTGTGCAAGCTCCAGCGATCCATTTATGGAATGGTGCAAGCATCTCGAGTTGGAATAAACGCTTTGATAGTGTGATCAAAGCATTTGGGTTTATATGAGACTTTTGGAGAAGCTGTATTTACAAGAAAGTGAGTGGGAGCTCAGTAGCATTTACGATATTATATGTAGATGACATATTACTAATCGGAAATGATATAGAATTTCTGGATAGCATAAAGGGTACTTGAATAAGAGTTTTTCAATGAAGGACCTCGGTGAAGCTGCTTACATATTGGGCATCAAAATCTATAGAGATAGATCAAGACGCTTAATTGGACTTTCACAAAGCACATACCTTGACAAAGTTTTGAAGAAGTTCAAAATGGATCAAGCAAAGAAAGGGTTCTTGCCTGTGTTACAAGGTGTGAAGTTGAGTAAGACTTAATGCCCGACCACCGCAGAAGATAGAGAGAAAATGAAAGATGTTCCCTATGCTTCAGCCATAGGCTCTATCATGTATGCAATGCTGTGTACCGACACTGATGTGTGCCTTGCTATTAGCTTAGCAGGAGGTACCAAAGTAATCCAGAGTGGATCATCGGACAGCGGTCAAGAACATCTGAAGTACCGAAAAGGACTAAGGATATGTTTCTCGTATGTGGAGGTGACAAAGAGCTCATCGAAAGGTTACGTTGATGCAAGCTTTGACACCGATCCGGACGATTCTAAATCGCAAACCGGATACGATTTACACTAAACGGTGGAGCTGTCGGTTGGTGCAGTTCTAAACAAAGCGTCATAGCGGGATCTACATGTGAAGCGGAGTACATAGCAGCTTCGAAGCAGCTAATGAAGGAGTCTGGATGAAGGAGTTCATATCCGATCTAGGTGTCATACCTAGTGCATCGGGTCCAATGAAAATCTTTTGTGACAATCTTTGAGCAATTGCTTTAGCAAAGGAATCCAGATTTCACAAGAGAACCAAACACATCAAGAGACGCTTCAATTCCATCCGGATTTGGTCGGTGGGAGACATAGAGATTTGCAAGATACATACGGATCTGAATGTAGCGAACCGTTGACTAAGCCTCTTCCACGAGCAAAACATGATCAGCACCAAGACTCCATAGGTGTTAGAATCATTCTTGTGTAATCTAGATTATTGACTCTAGTGCAAGTGGGAGATCAAGGAAATATGCCCTAGAGGCAATAATAAAGTTATTATTTATTTCCTTATTACATGATAAATGTTTATTATTCATGCTAGAATTGTATTAACCGGAAACATAATACATGTGTGAATACATAGACAAATGTAATGTCACTAGTATGCCTCTACAAGACTAGCTTGTTAATCAAAGATGGTTAAGTTTCCTAACCATAGACAAAGGAGTTGTCATTTGATTAACAAGGTCACATCATTAGTTGAATGATCGATTGACATGACCCATTCCATTAGCTTAGCACCCGATCGTTTAGTATGTTGCTATTGCTTTTATCCATGACTTATACATGTTCCTATAACTATGAGATTATGCAACTCCGTTTGTTGGAGGAACACTTTGGTACTACCAAACGTCACAACGTAATCGGGTGATTATAAAGGAGTACTACAGTGTCTCCAAAGGCGATGTTGGGTTGGCGTATTCGAGATTAGGATTTGTCACTCCGATTGTCGGAGAGGTATCTCTGGCCCTCTCGGTAATGCACATCACTTAAGACTTGCAAGCATTACAACTAATGAGTTAGTTGCAAGATGATGTATTACGGAACGAGTAAAGAGACTTGCGTAACGAGGTTGAACTAGGTATTGGATACCGACGATCGAATCTCGGGCAAGTAACATACCGATGACAAAGGAACAAGCGTATGTTGTTATGCGGTCCGACCGATAAAGATCTTCGTAGAATATGTAGGAGCCAATATGGGCATCCAGGACCCGCTATTGGTTATTGATCGGAGACGTGTCTCGGTCATGTCTACATTGTTCTCGAACCGTAGGGTCCGCACGCTTAAGGTTTCGATGACGGTTATATTATGAGTTTGTGTATTTTGATGTACCAAAGGAGTTCGGAGTCCCGGATATGATCACGGACACGACGAGGAGTCTCGGAATGGTCGAGACGTAAAGATTGATATATTGGACAGCCATGTTCGGACATCGGAATGGTTCCGAGTGGTTTCGGATAATACCGGAGTGCCGGAGGGGTTACCGGAACCCCCCGGGGAAGTAATGGGCCTTAATGGGCCAAGAGGGGAGAGAGAGGGCTGCGCCAGGAGGTGGCGCCCCCCCCCCCCCAGGAGGAGTCCGAATTGGACAAGGAGGGGGGCGCGGCCCCCCTTTCCCTCTCCCTCTCCCTCTCCTTCCTTGCCCCTTCCCCTTCCTAGTTGGACTAGGAAAGGGGAGTCCTACTCCCACTAGGAGGAGGACTCCCCCCCTTGGCGCGCCTCTAGGGCCGGCCGGCCCTCCCCTTGCTCCTTTATATACGGGGCGGGGGCACCCTAAAACACACAAGTTGATCCTTGAGATCGTTCCTTAGCCGTGTGCGGTGCCCCCTCCACCATATTCCACCTCGGTCATATCGTGGCGGTGCTTAGGCGAAGCCTCGTGCCGGTAGAACATCAAGATCGCCACCATGCCGTCGTCTTGACGGAACTCTCTCCCGAGCTTTGCTTTGGATCGGAGCCCGAGGAGCGTCACCGAGCTATACGTGTGTCAAGAACTCGGAGGCGCGGAGTAACGACACTGGGATCGGTTGGATCGCGAGGAGAACGTCGACTACTTCCTCGTTGCTAGATCGCTTCGCTTGGTCTCACGAGGGCGTAGACAACACTCTCCCCTCTCGTTGCTATGCATCACCATGATCTTGCGTGTGCGTAGGAAATTTTTTGAAATTACTACGTTCCCCAACAGATAGTAACATTGTCCATTCTCTATTTTCTCTCATTTCTTTGGTGGGCTTCTTTGGCCTCTTTTACTTTTTTGTAAAGCCCGGAGACTCATCCCAAATTTTGAGGGAATCATATTTTCCATCATCATTTCCTCACTTGGGACAATGCTCTAATAATGAAGATCATCACACTTTTATTTACTTACAACTCAAGAATTACATCTCGATACTAGAACAAGAAATGACTCTATAAGAATGCCTCCGGCGGTGTACCGGGATGTGCTCTGATCAAGAGTGACATGTATAAAAAATATGAATGGTGGCTTTGCCACAAATACTATGCCAACTGCATGATCATGCAAAGCAATATGACACTGATGGTGCGTGTCATAATAAACAGAATGATGAAAGTTGCATGGCAAGATATCTTGGAATGGCTATGGAAATGCAATAATAGGTAGGTATGGTGGCTGTTTTGAGGAAGGATATATGGTGGGTTTAATGCACCTGTGAAAGTTGCGCGGTACTAGAGAGGCTTGCAATGGTGGAAGGGTGAGAGTGCGTATAGTCCACAGACTCAACATTAGTCATAAAGAACTCACATACTTATTGCAAAAGTCTATAAGCCATTTAAACAAAGTACCACACGCATGATCCTAGGGGGAGGGTTGGTAGGAGTTAACCATCGTGTGATACCGACCTCCACACAAAGGATGGCAATCAAAAAATAAATCATGCTTCGACTTCATCACATAATGGTTCACCTTACGTGCATGCTACGGGAATCACAAACTTTAACTCAAGTATTTCCACGAATCCACAATTACTCACTGGCATGTCTATAATATCACCATCTTTGTATCTCAAAACAAATGCAAGGAATCAAACTTCTCATAGTATTCAATGCTCTCTATATGAATTTTTTTATTATATCCCTCTTGGATGCCCATCATATCAGGACTAAATTCATAACCTAGGCAAATTACCATGTTGTTTAAGACTCTCAAAATAATACAAGTGAAGCATGATAATTTATCAATTTCTATAAAATAAAACCACCGCCGTGCTCTAAAAAGATATAAGTGAAGCACTAGAGAATATTGCCTAGCTCAAAAGATATAAGTGAAGCACATAGAGTATTCTAATAAATTCATGATTAATGTGTGTCCCTATCAAAAGGTGTGTACAACAAGTATGATTGTGGCAAACTAAAAATCAAAGACTCATATCATACAAGATGCTCCAAGCAAAACACATATCATGTGGTTAATGAAAATATAGCCTCAAGAAAATTTACCGATGGATCAAAGACAAAAGAGGGGATGCCATCCGGGGCATCCCCAAGCTTAGATTCTTGGTTGTCCTTGAATATTACCTTGGGGTGCCTTGGGAATCCCCAAGCTTAGGCTCTTCCCACTCCTTATTCCGTTGTCCATCAAATCTTTACCCAAAACTTGAAAACTTCACAACACAAAACTCAACAGAGAACTCGTAAGCTCCGTTAGTATAAGAAAAGCAAATCACCACTTGGGTACTGTTGTGAACTCATTCTAAATTTGTATTGGTGTTACATCTACTGTATTCCAACTTCTCCATGGTTCATACCCCCTGATACCACCCATAGATTCATCAAAATATGCAAACAACACATAAAAACAGAATCTGTCAAAAAATAGAACAGTCTGTGAAGATCTGAATTAAGCTCAAACTTCTGTAACTCAAAAAATTCTGAAAAATGAGGACAACCTAGGCAATTTGTATATCGATCTTATGTAAAACATTCAGACCCTTATTACGCTTCTGTGAATTTAAACAATTCTGTTACTCGATGCAAAAGTTTCTGTTTTTCAGCAAGATCAAATCAACTACCGCCGTAGACCATCCCAAAGGTCTTAGTTGGCTCAAACACTAATTAAAACATCAAAATACAATTACTATAGAGGTAATAATGTGTATACTCATAAATACAGAAAGAAAAAATATTGGGTTATCTCCAAACAAGCGCTTTTCTTTAGAGCCTTTTAGCTAGGCATTGAGATTTCAAAGATGCTCACATGAAAGATAATAATTGAAACACAAAGGGAGCATCACATAGCATGTGAAAATCACGTTTAAGTATAACATACTTCCTATGAATAGGCATTTTATCAGCAAACAAATTATCAAAACTAGCAAAAACTGGCATATGCAAGGAAGAAGAATAAAACATTGACAATCTCAACATAATGAGAGGTAATTTAGTGACATGAAAATTTCTACAACCATATTTCCCTCTCTCATAATAATTATATGAACTATCATGTTAAAATTAAACAATATAACTATCACATAAAATATTCTCTTCATGATCCACATGCATGAAAAGTTGACACTCTTCCAAAATAGTGGGATTATTATAAAATAAAGTCATGACCTCTCGAAGCCCACTTTTATCAAAAATTAAGATTTATCATTCTCCAAAGTAGTGGGATCATTATTACCTAGAGTTGACACTCTTCCAAACCCACTTTCAATAATATTGCAAACACATTCATCATGAGGCTTAAATAAATTTTCAAGATCATAAGAAGAATCACCCCAATCATGATCATTGCAATAGGTAGTGGACATAGCAAAATTAGCATCCCCAAGCTTAGGGTTTTGCATATTATTAGCACAACCGACATTTACAGAATTTATAATAACATCATTGGAATCATGCTTTTTTTCAAGGAGCTATCATGAATCACTTCATAAATTTCCTCTTTTAACACTTCATCACAATTTTCAAATTCACGAATCTCAAGCAAAACTTCATAAAGATAATCTAGTGCACTCAATTCACAAGGGAAATGAAAAGACGAACAAAAGAAGGGCGAATAAAAAGGCAAATGTTTTTGCATTTTTTAGGAGACTTTTTTGAAGTGGGGGAGAGGAAAACGAGAGGCAAATGACTAATAATCTAATGCAAGAGATGAGAGTTTATGGTGGGTACTTTGTAGGCTTGACGTAGAACCTCCCAGCAATGGCGCTAGAAACTCTTCCTGCTACTTATTTGATGGGGAATGTAGTAATTTCAAAAATTTCCTACGCACACGCAAGATCATGGTGATGTATAGCAACGAGAAGGGGAGTGTATCTTCATACCCTTGAAGATCGCTAAGCGGAAGCATTTATCAACGCGGTTGATGTAGTCGTACGTCTTCACGACCGACCGATCCAAGTACCGAACGCACGGCAGCTCCGAGTTCTGCACACGTTCAGCTCGATGACGTCCTCGCCTTCTCGATCCAGCAAGACGGGCGAAGTAGTAGATGAGTTTCGCAGCACGACAGCGTGGTAGCGGTGTTGGTGAAGAACAATCTCCGCAGGCTTCACCTAAGCACTACGGAAACTATGACGGAGGATAAACTAGAGGATGGGGTTGTCGGCTGCGGCTTGGTGTTTCTTGATGTGTCTTTGGTGCTAGCCCTGCCCTCTATTTATATGTTGAGCCTTGGGGTGAAACTTGGAGTAAAAGCCTCCACAAAGTCGGTTTCACCCGAAAGGCAAGAGTCCTTCTCGGACTCGGGGCGAGACGCCAGGTTTCCGGTGTGTCGGACCTAGACGCCAGGACCACGCATCGGCCTCGACTCATAAAACTTCCTTTTGCGCTTTCCAAAACCTTGTGGGCTTTCCCCTTTGGCAAAAATAACGTGTTCTCGTACCCAAACATTTCGGGAAACATCCGGAACCCCTTCCGGTGAATTCCGGAACCCTTCCGGAGACACTATTATCCCATATATCAAACTTGATCTCCGGACCATTCCGGAGTTCCTCGTCATGTCCATGATCTCATCCGGGACTCTGAACAACATTCGGTTACCAACATGCATAACTCATATAATACTATATCGTCAACGAAACATTAAGTGTGCGGATCCTACGGGTTCGAGAACTATGTAGACATGACCGAGACACGTTTCCGGTCAATAACCAATAGCGGGACCTGGATGCCCATATTGGCTCCCACATATTCTACGAAGATCTTTATCGGTCAAACCGCATAACAACATACGTTGTTCCCTTTGTCATCGGTATGTTACTTACCCGAGATTCGATCGTCGGTATCCAATACCTAGTTCAATCTCGTTACCGGCAAGTCTCTTTACTCGTTACGTAATGCATCATTCCGTAACTAACTCATTAGCTACATTGCTTGCAAGGCTTATAGTGATGTGCATTACCGAGAGGGCCCAGAGATACCTCTCCGACAATCGGAGTGACAAAACCTAATCTCGAAATACGCCAACCCAACATGTACCTTTGGAGACACCTGTAGTACTCCTTTATAATCACCCGATTCGTTGTGACGTTTGGTAGCACCAAAGTGTTCCTCCGTAAACGGAGTTGCATAATCTCATAGTCACAGGAACATGTATAAGTCATGAAGAAAGCAATAGCAACATACTAAACGATCAAGTGGTAAGCTAACGGAATGGGTCAAGTCAATCACATCATTCTCCTAATGATGTGATCCCGTTAATCAAATGACAACTCATGTCTATGGTTAGGAAACTTAACCATCTTTGATTAACGAGCTAGTCAAGTAGAGGCATACTAGTGACACTATGTTTGTCTATGTATTCACACATGTATTATGTTTCCGGTTAATACAATTCTAGCATGAATAATAAACATTTATCATGAAATAATGAAATAAATAATAACTTTATTATTGCCTCTATGGCATATTTCCTTCAGTCTCCCAATTGCACTAGAGTCAATAATCTAGTTCACATCGCCATGTGATTTAACACCAATATCCATATCTGTATATGATTAACACCCATAGTTCACATCGTCATGTGACCAACACCCAAAGGGTTTACTAGAGTCAATAATCTAGTTCACATCGCTATGTGATTAACACCCAAAATAGTACTAAGGTGTGATCATGTTTTGCTCGTGAGAGAGGCTTAGTCAACGGGTCCGTCACATTCAGAGCCGTATGAATTTTGCAAAATATTCTATGTCTACAATGCTCTGCACGGAGCTACTCTAGCCAATTGCTCCCACTTTCAATATGTATCCAGATTAAGACTTAGAGTCATCTGGATCAGTGCCAAAACTTGCATCGACGTAACCCTTTACGACGAACCTCTTGTCACCTCCATAATCGAGAAACATATCCTCATTCCACTAAGGATAATTTTGACCAATGTCCAGTGATCTATTCTTAGATCACTATTCTACTCCCTTGCCAAAACAGGGCAGAGTATACAATAGGTCTGGTCCATAGCATAGCGTACTTTTATAGAACCTATGACTGATGCATACGGAATGACTTTCATTCTCTTTCTACTTTCTGCTGTGGTCGGGATTTGAGTCATACTCAATTTCATACCTTTGCAACACAGGCAAGAACTCTTTCTTTGACTGTTCCATTTTGAACTACTTCAAAATCTTGTCAAGGTATGTACTCATTGAAAATCTTATCAAGCGTCTTGATCTATCTCAATAGATCTTGATGCTCAATATGTAAGTAGCTTTACTGAAGTATTTCTTTTAAAGAACTTCTTTCAAACACTCCTTTATGCTTTGCAGAACAATTCTACATTATTTCTTATCAACAATATGTCATTCACATATACTTATCAGAAATGATGTAGTGCTCCCACTCACTTTCTTGTAAATACAGGCTTCACCATAAGTCTGTACAAAACTATATGCTTTGATCAACTTATCAAAGCATATATTCCAACTCTGAGATGCTTGCACCAGTCCATAGACGGATCGCTGGAGCATGCACACTTTGTTAGCACCTTTAGGATTGACAAAACCTTCTGGTTGCATCATATACAACTCTTCTTTAAGAAAACCATTAAGGAATGCAGTTTTGACATCCATTTGCCAGATTTCATAAAATGTGGCAATTGCTAACATGATTCGGACAGACTTAAGCATCGCTACAGTTGAGAACATCTCATTGTAGTCAACACCTTGAACTTGTCAAAAACCTTTTTGCGAGAAGTCGAGCATTGTAGATAGTAACACTACTATCAACGTCTGTCTTCCTCTTGAAGATCCATTTATTTCTTATGGTTTTCCGATCATCGGGCAAGTCCACCAAAGTCCACACTTTGTTCTCATACATGGATCCTATCTCAGATTTCATGGCCTCCGGCCATTTTGCGGAATCTGGGCTCATCATCGCTTCCTCACAGTTCGTAGGTTTATCATGGTCTAGTAACATGACTTTCAGAACAGGATTACCGTACCACTCTGGTGCGGCTGTACTCTGGAAGACCTACGAGGTTCTGTAGTAACTTGATCTGAAGTTTCATGATCATCATCATTAGCTTCCTCACTAATTGGTGTAGGAATCACTGGAACTGATTTCAGTGACGAACTATTTTCCAATTCGGGAGCAGGTACAATTACCTCATCCATTTCTACTTTCCTCCCACTCACTTCTTTCGAGAGAAACTTCTTCTCTAGAAAGGATCCATCTTAGCAACGAATAACTTGCCTTCGGATCTATGATAGAAGGTGTACTCAATAGTTACCTTTGGGTATTCTATGAAGATGCACTTCTCCGATTTGGGTTCGAGCTTATCAGGTTGAAACTTTTTCACATAAGCATCGCAGCCCCAAAATTTAAGAAACGACAGCTTAGGTTTAATGCTAAACCATAGTTCATACAGTGTCATCTCAACAGATTTAGATGGTGCCCTTTTAACGTGAATGCAGCTGTCTCTAATGCATAACCCCAAAACAACAATGGTAAATTAGTAAGAGACATCATAGATTGCACCATATCCAATAAAGTGCGGTTACGACGTTCGGACACACCATAACGTTGTGGTGTTCCAGGTGGCATGAGCTGTGAAACTATTCCACATTGTTTTAATTGAAGACCAAACTCGTAACTCAAATATTCTTCTCCGCGATGAGATCGCAGAAATTTTATTTTTCTTGTTACGATGATTTTCCACTTCACTCTGAAATTCTTTGAACCTTTCAACTATTTCAGACTTATGTTTCATCAAGTAGATATACCTGTCGGTGTCAAAACAGGCGGATCTCGGGTAGGGGGTCCCGAATTGTGCGTCTAGGTGGATGGTAACAGGAGACGAGGGACACGATGTTTTTACCCAGGTTCGGGCCCTCTCGATGGAGGTAAAACCCTACGTCCTGCTTGATTAATATTGATGATATGGGTAGTACAAGAGTGGATCTACCACGAGATCAAGGAGGCTAAACCCTAGAAGCTAGCCTATGGTATGATTGTTGTAATGTATGTTGTCCTACGGACTAAAGCCCTCCGGTTTGTATAGACACCGGAGGAGGCTAGGGTTACACAGAGTCGGTTACAATGGTAGGAGATCTACATATCCGTATTGCCAAGCTTGCCTTCCACGCCAAGGAAAGTCCCATCCGGACACGGGATGGAGTCTTCAATCTTGTATCTTCGTAGTCTTGGAGTCCGGCGGATAATGATAGTCCGGCTGTCCGGACAGCCCCTAGTCCAGGACTCCCTTAGTAGACCCTGAACCAGGCTTCAATGACGATAAGTCCGGCACGCATAATGTTCGGCATTGCAAGGCGGGTTCCTCCCTTGAATAATCCAGAGAAGATCATGAACACCAGGATAGTGTCCGGCTCTGCAAAAATAATTTCCACATTCCACCGTAGAGAGAATAAAATGTACACTTTAGCTTAATCTACTGACGTATTATGCGGCATGACGTCACACCGCCACCAAGCCTTTGTTTGAATCGTTTTTACTATACCACCTCAAGACGTTTAGCGGCGCGGTTTCTTGGCACGCCATGTCGAGCGAGATCGTGTCCCCCTTACCCCGGATTCTCATCAATACGCGCGTGGGTAACCCAACCGCTCCGTCGCCACGCCTCTATCGAAGGTGAATCTCGAGCAGTCACGAGACGGCTCTTGGTATTTTTCCTCTTTATAAGAGGACCAAGGTCTGTCCTTGTTCTTCAATCTCGCATCGAATCTCTTCTTCGCTCCCGGTTCCAACACCCAGAGCCTCAGATTCGGCGCCGGATCCTCAACCATGTCGGCTCCGACCTCCGGGGCGGTGGATGCCCTCCTCCGTCACGAGGAGGACATATTGAAGTTGCGTGAGGCCAAGTACACTGCCTACGAGGTTTCGCCAGTTGCTGCCCAAGGGCAGGCCGTGCCCGCCCGAGCCCGGTGAATCGTCGTCTTCAGATCCCACCTCCGTCGGGTTTAGGCTTCCCGACGGACCCCTTCGTGAGAGGGCTCTGTTCTACTATGGGCTGGACTTTCACGACTTGGCGCCGAGTCCATCCCCATATCTCCGCATTCATTATCATCGAGAAGCCTTCCTTCGCGTCACTCCCCACTTCGCCTGTGGTGAAGACCTTCAAGGTGGAGCCAAGATGATCGGGGTGTCAAGCGGAGTCGGCGGACGACCATAAGCAAAAGGCCGATGCCCGTGGCGATGGTTCCTTCCAAGAGGAACTCGGATCGTGGCAGCAGGAGTGGTTCTACATCACCGCTCACGAAGGCAGCAGCAAAAGCCGCCGCCTTCATTCCGCCCGGGACCTCCACACCAGCTAATGTCGTGGGTCAACCAAGGGCTCAATTGGGGGCCGTCCGAAGACGTGCCCTCACTGCAGGGCCGGATTCGAGACCTCCAAGCGAGGGAGATCAACTCGATCAAGGTGATGCGAGTTATGCTAATCGTGCATCTTCGCCTCGCAAACGCCGTCCTCTCCGTCTATGGGAGTTCAACCCGGAGGGACCTTGGATTCTCCAACACTTTATGGGTGCGACACCCGTGGAGATGTACAAGTTGTTCTTCGGACCGCAGGTGGCGTGTCCGGATTTAGTCGAGGACGCAGGCCTCAGCCGCGATCGCCCGGATACTCAGGTAAATAGCTCAGAGTCCGGACATTCTGTTTATATGCCTTTCTAGAGTTCGCCTCCTGACCCCTTGTTCTTTACAGGAATGGGTGGCACGATCAAGGCTGATAAGGTGTCCGGCCCCCCTCCAGAGACCGTGACTGGAGCCGTGCTGGTCGAAATGTTGGAGGTTGCGCCCACGTAAGGGGCGACGGGAAAATAGAGGAGCTAATATTTCGCCCAAAGGGGCGATCAAGAGGGGGAACCAAGAACCCTCCTTCGGGGGAGAAGAGGACCGCCTCAAGATCCGGAGGCCAAAGCCCCTAAGCGTGGGAAGAGATCTTCACTGAAGTGCAGGCGTCCGGAGAGAATCCGTCGCATAATTATCGCCAAAGGACCAGCCCTCCAACGAGCCGTGAGTATGAAAGAGGAGTTAATTAGTAAGGAAATACCTTCTTTTGTGCTTCGTGGGTAACAAAATATTTATACTGCAGTTCGGATCTGCAGCCTTCTCAGATGAATTCATCTTCGGGGGACCTTCTTCCGGAGATGATGGAGAGCGAAACGCCTCCATCTGCAGCGCCGTCGAGATAAGGCGGCGAGCTGAAGTATGGTCACGGAGGGTATCCCGAGTCCGGAGGGGCCAGAGTTCGGCACCCACTAGTATCCGCCGGGGGCTCAAGAATCTGCTTGAGAGGGCGTCCGTTTGAAGTTCACCGTGCGTTGATGCGTATGGTGATTGAAGGATTTCGTCCGCGAGAGCGGATTATGCGATGCCGCCATGAGTTTGTTTGGCGGGATTTGAGGTATGCGAGAATGACGCACCCTTTTGCCTTTTAATAGTTTCGCACATAAAAATGCGCCCTGTATAGATAGTAGCCCCTGAGACTCAGTAGGTTGTCAGAAACGACAGCGTACCGAGGATCGAAATCTAAAGTAATGAATTCCGTCGTTCCTATGCAGGTGGCGGATAGTCCGGGGGCTAGCCGGACTAGTGAGTTTGCCGAATTAAATCGGCAACTTGACTTGGCAGATGCGGACATCGCACTTGTCAACAGGCGACTTGACGAGTCGCAAGGTAAAAGAGTTCTCCGCAGTCGCTTTATTAAGGGGGTCGAAGCCCTCCTCTGATAAATTATATGCTGTTGTACAGACGGTGCTGCTGCTGTGGAGAGCCTTCGGGCCGAACTTGCTCGAGCTAAGGAGCAAGCCCGAAGGAGTGACGCGGCTGCCTCGAGGGCGGCCGAGGAGTTGAAAGCCGAAAGGGCTGCGCACTGTCTAAGCAGGGCAGAGGTGGCCGAATTGGCCATGAAAGTAAAGGATGCTGCCGACCGCAATGAGGCTCTTGAAAAGGAGCGCTTATCGGAGCGGGAAGACCTGAAGAAGGCCACCGCCGAAGCCAAGGATGCCCGCTCTGCAATGCGGGCTATGAAGGAGGAACTGCACCGGGCGGAGATATCGTGGCTGGCAAGCCTTTCTCGCTGCGTCGCGGTTTATGGATGGAAAGTATGCTCAATTTGAGCGGTCAGGAGTCCGGAGGATCCGTATATGGACTTAGCTACAAGTGCGGCCGATGCCATTAAGCACTTCCGGAGCCGGAGGATCACGAGACGTAAGAGCTATATTGGTCTCAATTCCACAACCGGATCGCTCACTTCCGCTGATGACCGGCTGGCTGAATGGGCCGAGCTAAATAGATTGTCCGGACTTGCCATGGTCGACATCGTGGCCCATGTATGGCCAGAGAGGTCCAAGGCGACGAGCTACTTGACTTCTGCAGCAATTCCTTGGGCGGTGCCGCATATAAAGGAGATGAAGCGGTCGGCTGCATCGAGGGCGCGGATGGCTCTTGCCGTGTGAAGGAGCATTGTCCGGAGATGGATGCCACCGCTGTTGCCGCCCGTTCGATGATAGCGGCTCCTGCCGAGCACTACTGGGAAGTTATGCGTGGCGCTCGTGTAATAGAGTCGCGATGTTTCGAAAAATATCACGCTCAAATGAACGTATTAGCTTGTAAATCGATGATTATGTTATAACTGCTTTTATACTTGTGCATCCCAAGTAGTAAAACTTCTCTGTCTTGACCGTTCGTATACTTTTGTATAACTTGAAAGATGGCAGTCTTGGCTTCAGCCCCCACGCACAAGGTGCGGGGGTGTTTGCAAAAATAGCGCATTTTCACACTTTAATCCGACGTCTCGGTCCTGTTATAAGGAGGTGGTAGCGTAGCGAACGAGGCAATCCGGACTATAATGCTTTATCACTTTCACTTAGCCAGTGGAGCTCGAGGGTGGGGCTACGATATAGACCCTGGTGGCATCGCCCTTCTCCGAAGTCGGAGCGCGTATGTGCCTGACTGGGAAACGGTCCTTTGTCAAAGCGGGGAATTCTAAACATTCCGATAGTCGATCGAGTGGTTGACCAGTCTCTCGCTGTATCATGACAGTCAGTTTTCGGCTTTCTCTCGAGGTGCTCGCCCGGCCAATCGGGGCACAATCGCAGAGTTCTCCGGTGCCGCATTAGCCGATGATACGGAACGTAAGGCAGCAAAACACAGGAGTCGGGCAAACCCAACATTTGACCAAAGACATGATTTGGAGCTTATGCATATAATGCCTAACTCGAGACGCCGAACACTCCCTAAGGTGTTCGGTCTTTATAATAATGGGCAGAACGATGCCCTAAGCCCCTAGTGTCCGTGCGGGCATGGTCTTCGATGCGGCCGATGCCAAAGCGCCGAGTTCGCTTTGGCTATAGGAAGAAACCAAGGAGAATAACAACAAGAGACAAGAAAAAGGTTTACACAGGTCTTAATCTGAAAAGAATCCTCAACGGGTCCCTCTTGCACGCTCTGCCAGTGTCTCCGCTTGCGCGTTATCTGGACGGGTATGCACGTTGTTCATCTGTGGAAAGAGAGGAACGTTTAGTTTTAAAAACAATTCGTGCGAAAAATATGTAAAATGAGAAATATAAATAATTAAAGCAGGGTTTGTATGAACCTGCGGTTGTTTCTGCACGCAGCCCCCTGTGAAGGGGTATGCGGCTAGGGATCCCCTAGCCTACTGACGCCGGATTCGTCTATCCGAGTCCGGGGTCTTTAAGTGACCCTCGCACTAAAATGACGCCACGCGGACCGGGCATCTTGAGTGTAAGAGACGCGTAATGCGGTATGGTGTTGAAGCGGACAAAAGCCTTTCGTCCCAAGAGTGCTTGATATTCACTTTCAAATGGGACAATATGAAAAATTATTTTTTCTCGTCGAAAATTGTTCGGCGATCCGAACAGGACTTCTAGTAATACGGAGCTGTGCACTTGGCGTAAGGGCTGGCGCCACTCCTTTGAAGGAAGTGCGGCTGTGTCGGATTCTAGCAGGGTTTATCCCCATCCTACGGATTGTTTTTGAATCTGACAGGTTTAAGTCATCGCCTCCGTCCATTAGGACATTAGTAAATTGTAATCCGTCTATTATGGGATTCAATATCGGGCAGTCCGTCCCGCATTTGAACGCTTCGAATAGTCGGTGGTCGAAAGTGATTGGTTTTGATATCCAATCTCTACGGTTCATTGGGTTGGACCGCGAAGCTCTTTTTAGAAAGTGCCGCACTATTTTTCCGTATTATCACATGAAGTGAGTTTATCGCTTTGACCCCTTGTGGGAAAGTCTTTTGTTTTCCGTGCTCACTGCTGGTGGGGTTTATCTTCTTAAGCTTGACGTCGAGCCCCTTGTGTTCGGCATTTAGTCGGCCGGACTGTTTAAAACCCAACAATCCTGTGGGTGTGATTTGCGAGCCTTAGAATATCGTGGATTTGGCATATCCAACCCAAAATCTTGTTTAAGTTGGACAATTAAATCGTCATCCTTTAGAGGCTGTGTTTTATTATTGGTCCTCGAGCTTTTGAATCCGGCGTTGACTGCCGTGCTCTTTGGGCTTTTCTCTTTATTCTGGCGCTGCTCTTTTCTGCGCCGTGATTTTCCGTTTCCATCTCTTATCTCGGATGTACTTGGGTCACTGGTGCTGCATCTTGCTAACCAGCTATCCTCTCCCGCACAGAAGCGGGTCATGAGGCTTGTTAGTGCGGACATTGTCCTCGGTTTCTCTTGACCGAGGTGCCTGGCGAGCCATTCGTCTCGGACGTTGTGCTTGAAAGCTGCTAAGGCTTCGGCGTCCGGACAGTCGACTATTTGGTTCTTTTTGGTAAGGAACCTGTTCCGAAATTTCATGACTGACTCTCCGGCTGTTGAGTTATATGACTTAGATCATCGCATCCGGAGGACGGACATAAGTCCCTTGAAAATTTGCTCTAAACGCGTCCTCGAGCTCTTCCCAACTTCCAACAGTGTTTTCTGGGAGGCTTTTAAGCCAATGACGGGCTGGCCCTCTGAGCTTGAGGGGTAGGGTACTTTATGGCGTGGAGATCGTCTCCTCTGGCCATATGTATATGTAGTATATAATCTTCTATCCGCACTCCGAGTCTGTTGTTCCATCGTAGGCCTCTATGTTGATGGGTTTAAATCCTGCTTTGAGAATTCATGGTCCAAAGACCTCATCGATAAAACATAGTGGGTGTCGGCGCCCCAGATTTGTGTGTTCCGCTATCATCGGACACTTGACGTGTTGCCTTGCTTCTTGGGGCCTTCTCCTTTGGCCCAGAAATGGACTGGCTGGGCCATCTATCCTTCCAAGTTCGTTGGTGGATTTATGTGTGGCGCCCATTGTCATAATTTGGCTCATCATCCGCCGTCTATCCAACCAGCGCCCTTTATTTTTGGACGGTGGAGGCTCTATGGCCTCCTCGTCAATTCGATAGCAGCTTGCGCTTGGGTAGCTCTTTGATTGGTGGCCATTGCCGCATTTATCTCTGGGTTTTGAGCACTTTGCTCCATCTCATTCTCGAGTGTGTCTTCCGCTGTTTTGAGCCTCCGTTTTCCTTCTTCAGCTTCTTGCAGTCGACGAGTCTTTTCCGAAGGTTCTTGCTCTCCGTGGCGTGTCCGCATGAGGTCGTCCGGACCGTTATTTTCACCGGCCTGGACTGATTATCTGACTCGTCGTGTTCGAACGGTTGCTTATTTGCATGTTCGTCGTCCACTTGTGAGCCCCGCCAGATTGCGGGCTCCTTGGGAGCGTTGTTGTCGCCGGGCGGGATTTAGGGCGACGTCTGCGCCGCCATTTTGGTCGCTTATCGGCGGGTCATCTTCTGCCGCGGCCCGTTGGTCCTCGTTATCGCTCTCCTTTGGGGTGTCCACCATATATATGTCATGTGACGACGTGGTCCTCCCGTGCTTTATATGCTCTGTTTTTTGTTCGTCTCCGGCATCGTCGTTCATTCCGTCGATGTCTTCGGAGTCGTAATCTAGCATGTCGGTTAGGTTGTCGACAGTGGCTACAAAGTGGGTGGTGGGTGGGCTCTGAATTTCTTCGTCGTCCGTACTCCAACCATCATGGCCATAGTCCGCCAGACTCTCCGATAACGAGATGTTTTAGTGAATTCAGGATATCGCCAAAAGGCGAGTATTGAAAGATGTCCGCGGCGGTGAATTCCATAACCGGCGCCCAATCCGGATCGATTGGTAGGGGCGCGGGAGGTTCGGAGTCCGGCGAGGAGTCCGGCGCCTCGGAATCACGAGTTTCGCAGGGACAAGGTCAGTGTTCGGCTCCATCGCCGTGGATGTTGAAGCCCCCAGGGCGGCGTCTATCCACCGGCCCTCGATCTAGGTGATCGGCTCCGGGCTAATGGCCGAAGCGGATCCGTGTGCGGCCACCAAGGCACTGTTCGGCGGCAGAGCTAGATCATGCCCATCGTCACAGTGCGGCGCGCTTGGCTGTGGCTCGAGTCCGTCGAAGATCAAGTCTCCGCGGACATCGGCCGTGAAGTTCAAGCTTCCAAATCTGTCCTGACGGCCAGGGGCGTAGCATTCGATCTCCTCCAGATGGCCAAGTGAATTGGCCCGCAGTGCGAAGCCGCCGAATACGAAGATCTGTCCGGGGAGAAAAGTCTCACCCTGGACAGCGTCGTTTGTTAAAGATGCCATCAAGCCTATCGGTGACGACACAGAGGAACTCTCAATGAAAGCACCAATGTCGGTGTCAAAACTGGCGGATCTCGGGTAGGGGTTCCCGAACTGTGCGTCTAGGCGGATGGTAACAAGAGACGAGGGACACGATGTTTTTACCCAGGTTCGGGCCCTCTCGATGGAGGTAAAACCCTACGTCCTGCTTGATTAATATTGATGATATGGGTAGTACAAGAGTGGATCTACCACGAGATCAAGGAGGCTAAACCCTAGAAGCTAGCCTATGGTATGATTGTTGTAATGTATGTTGTCCTATGGACTAAAGCCCTCCGGTTTATATAGACACCGAGGAGGCTAGGGTTACAGTCGGTTACAATGGTAGGAGATCTACATATCCGTATTTCCAAGCTTGCCTTCCACGCCAAGGAAAGTCCCATCCGGACACGGACGGAGTCTTCAATCTTGTATCTTCGTAGTCTTGGAGTCCGCGGATAATGATAGTCCGCTGTCCGGACACCCCTAGTCCAGACTCCTCAATACCCATATCTACTCAAATCATCTTGTGAAGGTCGAAAATAACGATACTTGCCACGAGCATCAACACTCATTGGATCGCATACATCGGTATGTATTATTTCCAATAAGTCGAGAGCTTGTTCCATTGTTCCGCAGAACGAAGTTTTAGTCATCTTGCCCGAAGGCACGGTTCGCAAGCATCAAATGATTCATAACCAAGTGATTCCAAAATCCATCTTTATGGAGTTTCTTCATGCGCTTTACACCGATATGACCCAAACGGCGATTACCACAAATAAGTTGCACTATCATTATTAACTTTTCATCTTTTGGCATCAATATTATGAATATGTGTATCACTACGATCGAGATGCAACAAACTATGTTCATTGGGTGTATGACCATCGAAGGTCTTATTCATGTAAACAGAATAACAATTTATTCTCTAACTTTAAATGAATAACCGTATCGCAATAAACATGATCAAATCATATTCATGCTCAACGCAAACGCCAAATAACATTTATTTAGGTTTAACACTAATCCCAAAAGTATAGGGAGTGTGCGATGATGATAATATCAATCTTGGAACTACTTCCAACACTCATCGTCACTTCTCCTTCAACTAGTCTTAGTTTATTCTCAACTCTGTTTGAGTTACTAATCTTAGCAACCTAACAAGTATCAAATACTCGGGGCTACTATAAACACTAGTAAGGCACACATCAATAACTTGTATATCAAATATACCATTGTTCACTTTGCCATCCTTCTTATCCACCAAATATTCAGGGCATTTCCGCTTCCAATGACCATTTCCTTTGCAGTGTAAGCACTCAGTTTCAGGCTATGGTCCAGCTTTGGGCTTCTTCGCAGGAGTGACAACTTACTGTCTTTCCACTTGAAGTTCCCTTTCTTTCCCTTTGCCCTTCTCTTGAAACTAGTGGTCTTGTCAATCATCAACACTTGATGCTCTTTCTTGATTTCTACCTTCGTCGATTTCAACATCATGAAGAGCTCCGGAATCGTTTTCGTCATCCCTAGCATACTATAGTTCATCACAAAGTTCTAGTAACTTAGTGATGGTGACTAGAGAATTCTATCAATCACTATCTTATCTGGAAGATTAACTCCCACTTGATTCAAGCGATTGAACTACTCAGAAAATCTGAGCACATGCTCACTAGTTGAGCGATTCTCCTCCATCTTTTAGCTATAGAACTTGTTGGAGACTTCATATCTCTCAACTCGGGTATTTGCTTGAAATATTAACTTCAATACCTGGAACATCTTATATGGTCCATGACGTTCAAAACGTCTTTGAAGTCCCGGTTCTAAGCCATTAAGCATGGTGCACTAAACTATCAAGTAGTCATCATATTGAGCTAGCAGGGCGTTCATAACGCCTCGCATCCGCTCCTGCAATAGGTCCGTCACCTAGCGGTGCATTAAGGACATAATTCTTCTGTGCAGCAATGAGGACAAACCTCAGATCACGGATCCAATCCGCATCATTGCTACTAACATCTTTCAACACAGTTTTCTCTAGGAACATATCAAATATAAACATATGAAAGCAACAACGCGAGCTATTGATCTATAACATAATTTGCAAAATACTACCAGGACTAAGTTCATGATAAATTTAAGTTCAATTAATCATATTACTTAAGAACTCCCACTTAGACAGACATCTCTCTAGTCATCTAAGTGATCACGTGATCCAAATCAACTAAACAATGTCCGATCATCACGTGAGATGGAGTAGTTTCAATGGTGAACATCACTATGTTGATCATATCTACTATATGATTCACGCTCGACCTTTCGGTCTCCGTGTTCCGAGGCCATATCTCTGTATATGCTAGGCTCCAAGTATGACCTGAGTATTCCGCGTGTGCAGCTGTTTTGCACCCGTTGTATTTGAGCGTAGAGCCTATCACACCCGATCATCACGTGGTGTCTCAAAGACGAAGAACTTTCAACGGTGCATACTCGGGAAGAACACTTCTTGATAATTAGTGAGAGATCATCTTAAAATGCTACCGTCAATCAAAGCAAGATAAGATGCATAAAGGATAAACATCACATGCAATCAATATAAGTGATATGATATGGCCATCATCATCTTGTGCTTGTGATCTCCATCTTCAAAGCACCGTCGTGATCACCATCGTCACCGGCGCGACACCTTGATCTCCATCGTAGCATCATTGTCGTTACGCCATCTATTGCTTCTATGACTATCGCTACCGCTTGGTGATAAAGTAAAGCAATTACAGGGCATTTGCATTTCATACAATAAAGCGACAACCATATGGCTCCTGCCAGTTGCCGATAACTTTGGTTACAAAACATGATCATCTCATACAATAAAATATAGCATCACGTCTTGACCATATCACATCACAACATGCCCTGCAAAAACAAGTTAGACGTCCTCTACTTTGTTGTTGCAAATTTTACGTGGCTGCTACGGGCTGAGCAAGAACCGTTCTTACCTACGCATCAAAACCACAACGATAGTTCGTCAAGTTAGTGCTTTTTTAACCTTCGCAAGGACCGGGCGTAGCCACACTCGGTTCAACTAAAGTTGGAGAAACAGACACCGCTAGTCACCGTGTGCAAAGCACGGCGGTAAAACCAGTCTCGCGTAAGCGTCTGGCGTAATGTCGGTCCGGGCCGCTTCATCCAACAATACCGCTGAACATAAGTATGACATGCTGGTAAGCAGTATGACTTGTATCGCCCACAACTCACTTGTGTTCTACTCGTGCATATAACATCAACGCATAAAACCTAGGCTCGGATGCCACTGATGGGGAACGTAGTAATTTCAAAAATTTCCTACGCACACGCAAGATCATGGTGATGTATAGCAACGAGAAGGGGAGTGTATCTTCATACCCTTGAAGATCGCTAAGTGGAAGAGTTTATCAACGCGGTTGATGTAGTCGTACGTCTTCACGATCCGACCGATCCAAGTACTGAACGCACAGCACCTCCGAGTTCTGCACACGTTCAGCTCGATGAAGTCCTCGCCTTCTCGATCCAGCAAGACGGGCAAGTAGTAGATGAGTTACGGCACCACGACGGCGTGGTGACGGTGTTGGTGAAGAACAATCTCCGCAGGGCTTCGCCTAAGCACTACGGAAACTATGACGGAGGATAAACTAGAGGGGACGGGGTTTCCGGCACACGGCTTGGTGTTTCTTGATGTGTCTTTGGTGCTAGCCCTGCCCCTCTATTTATATGTTGAGCCTTGGGGTGAAACTTGGAGTAAAAGCCTCCACAAAGTCGGTTTCACCCGAAGGCAAGAGTCCTTCTCGGACTCGGGGCGAGACGCTTGAGGTTTCGGCGTCTGACCCGACGCCGAGGACCTGGCGTCGCCCCGGACTCCGCAACACTTCCTTTGCGCTTTCCAAAACCTTGTGGGCTTTCCCTTGGGCCCAAATAACGTGTTCTCGCACCCAAACATTTCGAAACATCCGGAACCCCTTCCGTGAATTCGGAACCCTTCCGAGATCAAACACTATTATCCCATATATCAAACTTTATCTCCTGACCATTCCGGAGTTCCTCGTCATGTCCATGATCTCATCGGGACTCAACAACATTCGGTTACCAACATGCATAACTCATATAATACTATATCGTCAACGAAACGTTAAGCGTGCGGACCCTACGGGTTCGAGAACTATGTAGACATGACCGAGACACGTTTCCGGTCAATAACCAATAGCGGGACCTGGATTCCCATATTGGCTCCCACATATTCTACGAAGATCTTTATCGGTCAAACCGCATAACAACATACGTTGTTCCCTTTGTCATCGGTATGTTACTTACCCGAGATTCGATCGTCGATATCCAATACCTAGTTCAATCTCGTTACCGAAAAGTCTCTTTACTCGTTACGTAATGCATCATTTTGTAACTAACTCATTAGCTACATTACTTGCAAGGCTTATAGTGATGTGCATTACCGAGAGGGCCCAGAGATACCTCTCGGACAATCGGAGTGACAAAACCTAATCTCGAAATACGCCAACCCAACATGTACCTTTGGAGACACCTGTAGTATTCCTTTATAATCACCCAGTTACGTTGTGACGTTTGGTAGCACCCAAAGTGTTCCTCCGGTAAACGGGAGTTGCATAATCTCATAGTCACAGGAACATGTATAAGTCATGAAGAAAGCAATAGCAACATACTAAACGGTCAAGTGCTAAGCTAACGGAATGGGTCAAGTCAATCACATCATTCTCCTAATGATGTGATCCCGTTAATCAAATGACAAGTCATGTCTATGGTTAGGAAACTTAACCATCTTTGATTAACGAGCTAGTCAAGTAGAGGCATACTAGTGACACTATATTTGTCTATGTATTCACTCATGTATTATGTTTCCGGTTAATACAATTCTAGCATGAATAATAAACATTTATCATGAAATAAGGAAATAAATAATAACTTTATTATTGCCTCTAGGGCATATTTCCTTCATTATTGAGCTTGTGTTGGTTTTTCCCTTTAAGAGGAAAGGGTGATGCACCAAAGTAGAGATAGGTATTTCCCTTTGAGAACCAAGGTATCAATCCAGTAGGAGGTATGAGCAAGTCTCCAATCAATGCACCTGCACAAACAATCAAACACTTGCACCCAACGCGATAAAGGGGTTGTCAGTCCCTTCATGGTCACTTGCAAGGATGAGATCTAATAGAGATGGATATAAAATATTTCTAAAATGTAAAACAAAGTAAAAACAAATAAATTGCAGGAAGGTATTTTTGGGATTTTGGTTTTATAGATATGAAAATACATGATAGAAAATAGATCCGGGGCCCATAGGTTTCACTACAGGCTTCTCTCTTGAAGAAAGCATATGGTAGGCGAACAAATTACTGTTGAGCAATTGATAGAAAACCGAATAATTATGATGATATCCAAGGAAGATCATGAATATAGGCATCACGTTTGTGACAAGTAGACCGACTCCTGCCTGCATCTACTACTATTACTCCACACATCGACCGCTATCTAGCATACATCTAGAGTATTAAGTTCATAAGAACAGAGTAATGCCTTAAGAAAGATGACATGATGTAGAGGGATAAACTCAAACAATATGATATAAACCCCATCTTTTTACCCTTGATGGCAACAATACAATACGTACCTCGCTACCCCTTCTGTCATTGGGGGAGGACACCGCAAGATTGAAGCCAAAACTAAGCACCTCTTCCATTGCAAGAAAAACCAATCTAGTTGGCCAAACCTAATCTATAGTTCGAAGAGAAATACAAAGATATCTTAATCATGCATAAAAGAGTTCAGAGAAGACTCAAATAATATTCATAGATAATCTGATCATAAACTCAAAATTCATCGGATCTGAACAAACGCACCGCAAGAAGTATTACATCAAATAGATCTCCAAGAACATCGAGGAGAACATTTTATTGAAGATCAAAGGGAGAGAAGAAGCCATCTAGCTACTTGCTATGGACCCGTAGGTCTGTGGTAAACTACTCACACATCATCGGTAGGGCAATAGGGTTGATGTAGAAGCCCTCCGTGATCAAATCCCCCTCCGGCAGATTGCCGGAAAAGGCCCCAAGATGGGATCTCACGAGAACAGAAGCTTGTGGCGGCGGAAAAGTATTTTGGTGGACGCTTTTGGTGATTTAGGAATATTTGGGACTTTATTGGCCAAGAATTAGGGTTGGAGGACTCCCGTGGGACCTACAAGCCAGGGAGGCACCCCCTAGGGCGCGCCCTGATGGCTTGTGGTGCCCTCGGGACTCTTCTGGCCCCCTCCCCAAGCTCCATGGATGTCTTCTGGTCCAAGAAATATCATCGTGAGAGTTTTATTCCGTTTGGACTCTGTTTGATATTCATTTTCTGTAAAACTCAAAAACAAGGAAAACAACAGAAATTGGCACTGGGTTGTAGGTTAATAGGTTAGGCCCAAAAATAATATAAAATAGCGTATAAATGCATATAAAGCATCCAAGATAGATAATATAATAACATGGAACAACAAAAAATGATAGATACTTGGAGACATATCATAAAGTATGACGATCTAGTGCTCTTAAGTACACCCACAATCATTTCCTCCTCAAGGATCTTAAGCACTTTATTCAATCATTATGTGTTGGAAATTTGATTGTCACGTGAAGGGATTATGCCAACTAAATGGTCATTCATGGGTTTTCGTTGTTGCTTCTTGCTTAGGAACTATGGACCTCTGATATATGTCTCTTGCGAGCTCTTTTGATCAGTTCCTTTATTTACCACATACACACCATTTCAAGAGAAAGCCAAATAATATGTGTTTGTAGTGTTGTCACTATGTACGGTAACAAATTCATAGCCAAAATTCGAGCTATCGCTCTTGGTGGATCATTCATTGGCCAACAGAGTTCTCAACATAACATCAAGAACGGTGACTAAGCCACTTTTACACAGGTACACATGCATATAGTAGCTAGGCCATGGAACCAGCAAGGAGCTGAAGTACCATGTAAGAGATACAACACATATTTTTTGGCATAATCTCGTTCACCCTTCAACAAAGTTCCTCTAGAAAATTTATTCCACAAGTACTATAAAGTGTATTGAAATTAACAACATGGGATTGAGCAATTCAAACATCACTTCTACTACAATTTTCTCAACTCCCAGGTCTTGAAAGACTTTCTCTTGTGCAAAGTTATCATTAGTTAATATCATTCCATTAGAAAATACTCCCATGGCAAGCCTTGGTTATCTAAACTAAACAGAACAAAGGCTACAAAATTATTTCAGCTGCTAGAACAAAACCTTTGTCTTAACTATGAAGACTTACTCCCATTTGCACATATCACTGATGTCTACTACGAACTTATTCTTGTAGACTCGTGTTGGGCCTCCAAGCACAGAGTTTTGTAGGACAGTAGCAAATTTCCCTCAAGTGGATGACCTAAGGTTTATCAATCCGTGGGAGGCAGACGAAGATGGTCTCTCTCAAACAAACCTGCAACCAAATAAAAAAGAGTCTCTTGTGTCCCCAGCACACCAAATACAATGGTAAATTGTATAGGGGCACTAGTTCGGCGAAGAGATGGTAATACAAGTGTAGTAATGATAGTAGATATTGGTTTTTGTAATAGGAACAATAAAAAAAGCAAGGTGACAAGTAACAAAAGTGAGAACAAACGGTATTGCAATGCTTGAAAACAAGGCCTAGGGTTCATACTTTCACTAGTGCAATCTCTCAACAATGCTAACATAATTAGATCATATGACACTCCCTCAACGTGCAATAAAGAATCACTCCAAAGTTCTTATCTAGTGAAGAACATAAGACGAAATTGTTTGTAGGGTACAAAACCACCTCAAAGTTATCCTTTCCGATCGATCTATCGAGCTATTCCTATAAGTGTCACAAACAACCCAAGAGTTTGTACTAAAATAACACCATATGATACACATCAACTAACTCTAATGTCACCTGGATACTCCAATGTCACCACAAGTATCCGTGAGTTGATTATATGATATGCATCAAACAACTTTAGATTCATAATATTCGATTCAACACAAAGAACCTCAAAGAGTGCCCCAAGATTTCTAACGGAGAACCAAGGACGAAAACATGCATCAACCCTTATGCATAGATTACCCTAATGTCACCTCGAGAATCCTCGAGTTGAGTGCCAAAACATACATCAAGTGAATCAATATAATACCCCATTGGCACCACGAATATCATATGCAAGACATACATCAAGTGTTCTCAAATCCAACAAAGTATTCGATCCAATAAAAGTGAAATCTCAAAGGTAAAAACTCAATTCATCGCAACAAGATACAGAGGGGAAAAACCATATGACCCAACTATATTAACAAAGCTCGTGGTACATCAAGATCGTGCCAAATCAACAACATGAGAGAGAGATCAAACACATAGCTACTAGTACAAACCCTCATCCCTGAGGGTGGATTACTCCCTCCTCATCATGGTGGCTGCCGAGATGATCAAGATGGCCGCCGGTGATGATCTCCCCCTGGCAGGGTGCTGAAACAGGGTCTAGATTGGTTTTCATGGCTATAGAGGCTTGCGGTGGTGGAACTTCTAATCTAGGTTTATTTCTAGGGTTTTTTGTATTTATAAGATTTTTGGCGTTGGTCTCACGCTGAGATGGGCTTCGAGGGGCCCACTACCCACTAGCACATGCTGGAGGGGGGTGGGCGCCCAGTTGGGTAGTGGCCACTTGTGGCTCCATTGGCCCTCCCACGAAGCTTCTAGTGCCTCTTTTGTTCCAAAAAAATCGTCAAAAATTTCCCTGCATTTGGAGAACTTTGATTTTTGCACAAAAAACAACACCACGCACTACTGGAATCAGCTACTTTGCCATCTGCCAGATCTTTCCCGTCCGCTAGCGGACGGCAAAGAAGCTCTTTCCCATCAGCTACAGAAAAGCGGACGGCAAAGATACGACTGACGGCAAAGAAGGTCTTTGCCATCCGCCATTTCCTTGCCGTCCGCTGGCTGATGGCAAAGAATCTTTGCCGTCCGCTGGCTGACGGCAAAGAGGGAGGTGGCACCCGCTAACCAAAAAACTTAACATCCCCCATCTTTCCCGTCCGCAGCAGACGACAAAGATAAACCAAAAGCGGACGGCAAAGAAGCCACATACGGCAAAGGCTAACCTAACTAACGGCCGAGCCCCCCCCCTTGATTACTCTCTGTTTCTCCTCTCTCCTCCCCAACGCCCACCCACCGCACACACCGCCGCCTGCGCCTTGCCGCCCTACACCACCACCACCGCCCGCCCGCCCCCGCCTTGTGCCGCCCGCCCGCCCCTCCCCTTGCGCGCCCTACCATCCCACCCGGCGCCCATACCAGCGTCGCCCCGCCCGCCGTCCGGCGCCACACCACGCCCGCCCGCCGCCGCCGCCCCTGCCCACCGTCCCCCCACACACTGACGCCCCACCATCCCGCCGCCGCCACCACCGCCTCCCCACCCTGCCCGACCGTCCCACCGCCCCGAGCCCCGCCGCCCCCCACTAGCCCACCACCCCGGCGTCAGTGTCACCCCCGTCTCCGGTGAGTATTCTTTTTTTCTGTTTTTTCTATTTTTTTGTTGTTTAATTGTTAGTGTTAGATTTACTGCTAGATATGTGTTAGTGTTAGTGTTAGATTTAGTGCTAGATATCTGTTAGTGTTAGTGTTAGATTTAGTGCTACATATGTGTTAGTGTTAGATTTAGTGTATGGGTTTTAGATGAAAAAAGATGAAAAAGAAGAAGAAGAAAAGAAGAAAAGAAGTAGAAGAAAAAAGAATATGTAGAAGAAAAGAAGAAGAGGAAGAAAAGAAGTAGAAGAAGTGGAAGAAGAAGAAAAGAAAAGAAGTAAAAGAAGTAGAAAAAGATGAAAAAAGAAGAACAAAAAGAAAAGAAGAAGAAGAAGTAGTAGAAGAAGAAAAGAAGAAAAGAAAAGAAGTAAAAGAAGTAGAAAAAAGATGAAAAAAGAAGAAGAAGAAAAGAAGTAGAAGAAGAAGAAAGAAAGAAAAGAAAAGAAGTAAAAGAAGTAGAAAAAAGATGAAAAAAGAAGAAGAAAAAAAGAAGTAGAAGAAGTAGAAGAAGTAGAAGAAGAAGAAAAGAAGAAAAGAAAAGAAGTAAAAGAAGTAGAAAAAATATGAAAAAAGAAGAAGAAGAAAAGAAGTAGAAGAAGAAGAAAAGAAGAAAAGAAAAGAAGTAAAAGAAGTATAAAAAAGACGAAAGAAGAAGAAGAAGAAAAGAAGTAGAAGAAGTAGAAGAAGAAGAAAAGAAGAAAAGAAAAGAAGTAAAAGAAGTAGAAAAAAGATGAAAAAAGAAGAAGAAGAAAAGAAGTAGAAGAAGTAGAAGAAGAAGAAAAGAAGAAAAGAAAAGAAGTAAAAGAAGTAGAAAAAGATGAAAAAAGAAGAAGAAGAAAAGAAGTAGAAGAAGTAGAAGAAGAAGAAAAGAAGAAAAGAAAAGAAGTAAAAGAAGTAGAAAAAAGATGAAAAAAGAAGAAGAAGAAAAGAAGTAGAAGAAGTAGTAGAAGAAGAAAAGAAGAAAAGAAAAGAAGTAAAAGAAGTAGAAAAAACACCCTGACACCCTGACCCCCTGACCCAGACACCCCGACACCACACCCCGACCCCGACAGACACCCCGACCCCCTGACCCTGACACCCCGACCCCGACACCACACCCTGACACCACACCCCGACACCCCGACATAGGCCTTTATACGTATCGATGATACTGATCGAGATTATTATTGTACTTGATGATGATGATTATGCATTTATATGTAGTGTCAAGTATTCAATTTTTTTATGTTGTACTTGATGATGATACACTTAAGTGATATACATATTATTATTCATGTTGGTATTTTTTTGCCGTTGTACTAATTTCGTTTACTCTTTGTCATGGCAGGTGTTGAAAGATGGTGGGCGCTGGTCGGGAGCGCTCCGAGGACCCTTCTTTGTCGGCGCGTGCGAAGAGGTCTTCCATTCCACACGCACCTCTCTGCCGAGCGTTGCTAGACAGTATGGCGACACCGCCGGGCCCTTCTTCGTTGACAGCGGTGTTGAGCAGGGGACGAGGTAAGAAGAAGCAGAGAGGAGCTGGAGCACGTGGCCGCGGGAGAGGAGGTAGGGTGACTGCGAGGGCGCCTTCCTCGCCGCCACCCCCAGCTGTTTCACCCGAGCACGTGACTGCTAGGGTGGACTCGTCCGAGGAGGAGGCTACACGGACTCCGGTCCACGAGCCTCTGGTCCACGGGCCTTCGGGCCACGAGAGTTTGGCCCACGAGATCCCGGAGGGACACACGTCTGGACGGGATACCTGTCGGATCAGCCTGAGGGGCCGAGTGGACATGCTGATGATGGTGGGGAGCCGGCTGATATTGACGAGGAAGGGGGCACCGTCTACCAGCGTGGTGCTACACAGCTCCCGGACGTGCCGGCGACCCGCGAGCAGAGGTGGTTGATTTTCCCTCATGGGGAGAGGTAAGTGCATTTAATCTTCTTGTACGCTTCTGCATTCACGTTTCATCAAGTATCTAATGCGTTGGCCTTGTCATGCTGCAGGGGTTGGGACCACCATCATAGTGTCCGCCGGCCCAACTCCGTCCTTGGAGTTCTTTGTCGGCAAAACTTCCCGGGGTTTGTTACGTTGCCTGGTGAGGGTCGGCTTCCAGAGCTTGGATTGAGTTGGGAGCACTACTTGGCTGCCTCGGCCCCGCCGGGTGAGATTATCGATGGTGTCTTGTGCAAGACAAGGGCAGACGTGGTGATTAGAAAGTTTTGGGTAATTTCTCCTTTACACAATTAAAAATCTTCAACTAGGTAGTTATTAATTATACTAATCAATATTGTCTCATTTGATTGCAGACATTCTATAGGTGTGAGGAGGGATATGAGGAGGAGGCGGCAAATGTTATCGATAACGTCTGCAAGCGCCTACTACAGAACTTATGGCACGAGGCTCGGGTGCAGGCCTTTCAAGACTACTACGCCTCGCCTGGTATCAAGAAGACCAAGCCGGCGTGCTGCAAGAAGTTCTTGAGTAAGGATGAGTACATGAAGGTAATTCTTAAGGCCTTGTACTTTACTTCCTTCATTTAGTAATTCATAGCCGTAGCGCTCAAGTTTCTATTTCCCAAATTAGGCCCCTCCGAGATGGTGTGCGGATCGGATGGATTGTTGGGAGGTGTTGGTCAATGAGTGGTGCTCAAAAGAATGGCGAGCCCTCCACAACAAGGCCAAGGACAAACGTGCCCAAATGGAAGGTGTGCCACACCAGCAAGGCAGCTCCAACTTATATCAGTACGGGCGGAACTGGGTTTGTGGGTTGCTTCATGATTCATGCAATTCGCTCGTCATGCTAGCTTTCAGCCCTTTAATTACTAATTTACTTTGTTTCTCTCTTTTAGACATGCTACAATAAGGTGGATAAGGTGCCAGAGGTGTACGACCTATATGCCATGGCCCACACTGGCTCTTACAAGAAAGTCAAGGCATTCTCTGCGTCTGCCCTCGATGATCCAAAAAACTTCACCAACATCACCTCCGACGACAAGCTCGTGAAATATAGAGATGAGGGGAAGGCGAGGAAAGGGGAGGACTTTAACCCGAGCCAGGGTCCCATTGATACCGAGCTGCTGATGATATCTGGTGGCGGGAGGTCCCATGGCTCCATAGCCATGGGAGATGGACTTATCCGTTGTCCTAGCACTCTCCCGGAGATCAAGGCGCGGTAGTCAAGCTCCGCTCCTGAGATAAGGCCTCGTGAACGGCCAGTCCAACTCGCCTTCAAGGTTAGTTATACGTACTCAGCTATCTTTCTCCATTACATTGTGTGCGCTTCCATTAATGATTACAAATGGTAATGAGGAGTGGTGTTGCAGGCTGCTATACAAAGTGAGAGAGATAGAACAGAGAAACTTCTGGCGGAGGCGGCGGAGAGGCAGCGGGAGTTGGAGGAAAGGATGACAAAGATGTTGGAGGAAGAGAGGGCACGGAATGACATGCAGGCAAGGGCCATGTACGAGCTCCTTGTGGTAAGTTTTTTCTACACATTAGCCAAAACATTCATGTAGTGTTTGTCTCATTACTAAGTAGTATGATTGAGTCGTCAAAACCTTGTGTGTGAGAAGTCCGGTCAGACCGCTCCGCCGATGCCAGTGATTGCTCCTAGGACCACGGTGAGTTTAATTTGAATGGACATTACTTGCTAGTCTTAACATTTGAGTGTCATCATGCTAACGAGACATTGGAAATGATCTTTGGTGCAGCGTAACTCAAGACAAGCATCGCACGATCCTTCTCCAGCTACTGGCACGAGCCACCCTGCTACAACACCTCCATGATCACGGTAAGTGTCTCTAGTGTTTTGCTTAACAAATGCATAAATACCTAGACTTAGCTTTATTTCCTCCAATATGCTTACCATAATGACTTACAGTTAGCTTCTTTTCCTCCAAAATGACTTAATAAGCTTACTAACCTCCAAAACCATCCATCTTACCTAGGTTAGCTCTAAAATGATGCATTTTACCCAAGTTGGCTCTAAAATGGCCCATTTTACCTAGATTAGCTCATAAACGATCCATTTCACCTAGGTTAGCTCCAAAATGACCAATCTTTCCTAGGTTAGCTCCAAAATGACCCATTTTACCTAGATTAGCTCATAAATGATCCATTTCACCAAAATTAGCTCTTAAATGATCCATTTCACCTTAGTTAGCTCTAAAACAATCCATTTCACCTTAGTTAGCTAAAAAACGATCCATTTCACCTTACTTAGCTCATAAATGACCCATTTCAACTAAGTTAGCTCATATATGATCCATTTCACCTAAGTTAGCTCAAAAACGATCCATTTCAACTTAGTTAGCTCAAAAACGATCCATTTCAACTTAGTTAGCTCATAAACGACCCATTTGAACTAAGTTAGCTCATAGATGATCCATTTCACCTTAGTTAGCTCATAGACGATCCATTTCAACTTAGTTAGCTCAAAAACGATCCATTTCACCTTAGTTAGCTCATAAACGACCCATTTGAACTTAGTTAGCTCATAGATCATCCATTTCACCTTAGTTAGCTCATAAACGACCCATTTCAACTTAGTTAGCTCATAAATGACATATACTTCTTGTTCTAGTCTTCTTCTTCTAGTCACCTATTTCTAACTTTCTTATTTGCCATTTTGCAGATTTCATTCACTTCATGAAAGTTAGCTTGCTATGATGGAGTGCTTGTTTTTTCTTTGATGAAACTTTGCATTGTATCTAGCTTGCTATGATGGAACTTGCTATCTTGATCAAACTTTGCATTGTAATATGTATATGGATGGAACAATGTGTATGGATGGAACTTGCTTATGTATGAATGGATGAAACATAACTATGTGCTCGATATATATGTGATATCTTTGCTGTTAAATAGCCCTGTGAAATATATCTATATATGTCATATATATTTGTTGTAAAAATTGTTGGATTCAGAAAAACAAAAAAAAGAGCCAATATACAGGCTCTTTGCCGTCTGCCACCGACGGCAACGGCTTTTGTCGTCCTTGCCATGACGGCAACAGACACACGTGGCAGCCAATCTGTGCTTCTGAGGCGACCATTTGGCGGTTTGCCTCTGATGGCGGACGGCAAAGAGTGGTGACGTCTAGCTGACATCATACGGCGGACGGCAAAGGGCTGCCGTTAGTTCTGCTGAAAACAACGCCAGTCTAGGTTATTTTCATTTAAATCATATGAAATTGCACCCAAACCATATAATACGTCGAAGACGTATCGCTATCCCCAAGCTTAATTTCTGCTCGTCCTCATGTAGGTAAACGATAAAAGAAATAATTTATGAAGTGTGAATGCTAGCATAGTTTATAAGTTTGATCAATAATAATTTTAATACTTTTCGTAGCATCATAAAAGCAACTCTTTCTCATAAAACTCATCATGATAAAGTAGTAATCAATTCACATATTATGGTTCAAATAATGCCTTCTCTTGAAACTTAACAACCTGTGTTCTTAGTCACCAAAAAATTGCAATTCAACTTATTCTCAACAAAGTCTAAGTAAGAGGTCCACATACTCAATCATCATATAGTCTTCTATGATTGCTAGTACTCAAAGCATATTTTTAGAACAAATGGCATCCATCGTACACAGAGAAAGATAGGGGCTTAGAGTATCTCCAGCCGTTCGGCCCCCCAGGGCGGCAAAAAAAGCCGCCTGGGGCGAACCGGCGCAAGTTTGGCGCATGGGGGCGACTCCGTTCCCAGTCATCTCCCACCAGGTCGCCGCAAGTTCGGTGAAATTACGTACAAACTTGTGCAAACTCGGCGATCTGGTACGAACTTGGCAAAATTTCATTAAAATTTGTACAAAAAAGTAAAAACATGCAAACTACGACAAACTACGCTAGCCAAACTATGCTAGCCATTGCGCCGCGTCCACCGCCCGCCATCTACATGCCAAGAAGCTTGTAGAAGCGGGTGTAGTCGTCGCGTCGTTGTCGTCGTCGTCGCGCACCCCGCCGGAGCCATGCTCGACCTTTCTGCACCCCTACCCAGGGTCGCCGACGTGCGGTACGGCACTGGACGGCCCGGCTGAGGGAGTCCTGGATGAAGAGGTATCCAGATAGCCGGACTATATACTTTGGTCGGACTGTTGGATCGTGAAGATACAAGACTCAAGACTTCGTCCCGTGTCCGGATGGGACTCTCCTTTGCGTGGAAGACAAGCTTGGTGATCCAGATATTATATTTCATTCTTCGTAACCGACTCTGTGTAAACCTAGCCCCCTCCGGTGTCTATATAAACCGGAGGGTTTAGTCCTTAAGAGACAGAATCATAATCATCATAGGCTAGCTTCTAGGGTTTAGCCTCTACGATCTCGTGTAGATCAACTCTTGTAATACTCATATCATCAATATCAATCAAGCAGGAAGTAGGGTTTTACCTCCAGCAAGAGGGCCCGAACCTAGGTAAAACATCATGTCCCTTGCCTCCTGTTACCATTAGCCTTAGACGCGCAGATCAGGACCCCCTACCCGAGATCCGCCGGTTTTGACACCGACATTGGTGCTTTCATTGAGAGTTCCTCTGTGTCGTTGCTGCAAGGCTTGATGGCTCATTCAATCATCAACAACAACATGGTCCAGGGTGAGACTTTTCTCCCCGGACAGATCTTCATGTTCGGCGGCTTTGCACTGCGGGCCAATTCGCTGGGCCATCTGGAGCAGATCGACAGCTATGCCCCTGGCCATCAGGTCAGGTTCAGAAACTTGAACTACACGGCCGATATCCGCGGAGACTAGATCTTCAACGGATTCGGGCCTGCGCCAGGAGCACCGGACAGTCACGATGAGCACGGCTTAAACCTGTTGTTGGACAATGCTCGGGATATCGCCCCTGCTGGAGCCCCGGACCTAAATCCAGGGCAGATTGTGTCACCCGAGGGCGGGTGGATGGACCCCGCCCCGGAGGCCACACACTCATCGGCGGTAGAGCCGAGCACAGACTTCACCCCCAAGGAAGCCTGTGACTCCGGACCCCCGGACTCGTATCCGGCTGTAGGTTCCAGTCCGCGCACCCCCGAGCCCACCGGATCTGGTTGGGCTCCGGTAATAGAGTTCACCGCTGCGGATATCTTCCAGCACTCGCCCCTTGGCGACATGCTGAACTTGTTAAAGTCTCTCTCTTTGTCAGGGGACTCTTGGCCGAACTATGTCCGGCTCGAGTGGGAAGCAGGCGACGAAGGAATTCGTTGCCCACCCACCACCCACTTCATTGCCACGGTTGTTGATTTAACCGACGTGCTTGACTTCAACTCCGAAGACATCGACGATATGGACGACGATGTAGGAGAAGAACAGGAACCACCGCCCACGGGGCAGTGGACAGCCACCTCCTCATATGATATATATATATATGGTGGACACTCCGAAAGAAACCAATGGCGATGAGGCAATGGAGGATAACCCCTCAAGGAAGAAAGCAAAGCATGGGCGTCGTCGGCGCCGCTCCAAGCCCCGCCACAGCAATACCGGCACAGGAGATGAAAACAATCCGGATGGTGCCGAAGATGAATACAACCCTGATCAGCCTGCCTTCGAGCAGGACAAACAGGAAGACGGGCAGGTCAGACCAAACGAATAGGCGACGGACGGATACCCGGAGGAGGACAACTACATGCCCCCCTCTGAAGATGAGATTAGCCTCGGCGACGACGAGTTCGGCATGCCTGAGGACCTCGTAGAGCAGGAGCGCTTCAAGCATCGGCTTATGGGCACTGCGAGGAGCCTGAAAAAGAAGCAGCAGCAACTCCAAGCTGATCAAGACCTACTCACAGACAGATGGACTGAAGTCCTAGCAGCCGAGGAATATGGACTCGTGCGCCACACGGCTGACCGGCCACCTCGTGGCCGAGATAAAATGGCGTATCAGCCTGAATACCAGCCCGCACGCCCACACCAATACACTACGGCCTGGGGCAATAGGCGGGACCTGCAAGATACACTGGAAAACAAGGCAGGACAGCCAAGATCGATCTATGGATCGCGGGGGCGTGCCCCAACACATGACGATGATCGTCACGCCAGATACACTATCAACAAGTCCGGCCGGGCTGAATACAGCCAACCAGACTCATTCGAACTGCGTAGCCACATTGCCCGGCATAGAGGCGCCGCACAACCCCTCTTCTTCACTGACGAAGTGATGGATCATGAATTCCCAGAAGGGTTTAAACCCGTAAACATCGAATCATATGATGGCACAACAGACCCCGCAGTATGGATTGAAGATTTCCTTCTCCACATTCCCATGGCCCGTGGAGATGATTTACACGCCATCAAGTATCTTCCCCTTAAGCTCAAGGGACCGGACCGACACTGACTAAACAGCCTGCCGGCAAATTCCATTGGCAGTTGGGAAAACCTGGAGGACGCGTTCCTCGACAACTTCCAGGCCACGTACGTGCGGCCACCGGATGCTGATGACTTGAGCCACATTACCCAACAGCCCGGAGAGTCAGCCAGGAAATTCTGGACTCCGTTTCTAACCAAAAAGAACCAAATAGTCGACTGTCCGTACGCCGAAGCCCTGGCGGCCTTTGAGCATAATATCCGTGACGAGTGGCTCGCCCGACATCTCGGCCAGGAAAAACCAAAGTCCATGGCGGCCCTCACGACACTCATGACCCGCTTTTGCGCGGGCAAGGATAGCTGGTTGGCTCACAGTAGCACCACGCCAATAAATTCCGGCACCTCAGATGTCCGCGACAATAACGGCAAGCCACGGCGCAACAAACATAAGCGACGGAACAATGGCGACAACACTGAAGACACGGCAGTCAATGCCGGATTCAGTGGCTCGAAATCCGGTCAGCGGAAAAAGCCGTTCAAAAGAAATAATCAGGGACCGTCCAGTCTGTACGCATACTTGACTGCTCGTGCCAAATTCATGGCACCCTCGATAAGCCAGCAAACCACACTAATAGAGACTGCTGGGTGTTCAATCAGGCCGGTAAAATAAACACGGAAAACAAGGACAAGGGGCTGCACAGCGACGATGACGAGGAGCCCCGGCGTCCGAACACGGGGGGACAGAAGAAATTTCCTCCCTAGGTGAAGACAGTGAATATGATCTACGTCACCCACATTCCCAAACGGGAACGGAAGCGAGCACTATGGGACGTCTATGCGATGCAGCCAGTCGCCCCAAAACTCAACCCATGGTCAGCCTGTCCGATCACCTTTGATCGTAGGGATCACCCTACCAGTATCCATCACGGCAGTTCAGCCGCACTGGCCCTAGACCCAATCATCGACGGATTCCACCTCATGCGAGTCCTTATGGATGGCGGCAGCAACCTGAACCTGCTCTATCAGGACACAATGCGCAAAATGGGCATCGACCCATCGAGGATCAAGCCCACCAAAACCACCTTCAAAGGTGTAATTCCAGGAGTAGAGGCCCGTTGCACGGTCTCCATAACACTGGAAGTGGTCTTTGGATCTCCGGATAACTTCTGAAGAGAGGAGTTAATCTTCGATATCGTCCCTTTCCGTAGTGGTTATCATGCACTGCTTGGACGAACCACATTCACTCGATTCAATGCGGTACCACACTATGCATACCTCAAGCTCAAGATGCCAGGACCTCGCGGGGTCATAACAGTCAACAGAAACATGGACCGCTCTCTCTGTACAGAAGAGCATACTACAGCCCTCGAGGCAGAAGTACAATGCAGCCTTCTCCGACAAACCACCAATCTGGTGATAACAACCTCGAACACCGTCAAGCGAGTCCGGAGTACCCCGCAACAGGATCGCCAGGCACGCCAAGAGCGTGACTAGCAGTCCGACCTCCGCTCCAGCCCCATCAAGGCAGCATTTGTGCCATGCGTACACAATTACGCACTCAAAATACCATGGGCATAGGCAGAGGCGCAATAGTAACTCAGTCAACAGTGCGGTATAGCCGCAACATACTTTAATAACCCCCCTTTATCTTTCAGGACACTGCTTTCGGGCAGCCTCTTCAGAAGAGCCGGATTGTCGGACTCGCACAGGAGAGAAAACTAAGGAGGCAAAAGGCTTTGCGCACAAAGGGAATACCCAGGTGGAATCTGTTCACGATTGTTATACCTGTTTTATATACCTACATGCGGCCCGCCCTTGGATAGGACATGTTAAATAGTCCTATTTAATTCTGCTTAACGCATTCATTGTAAACATACGCTTAGACGTATTATCCATCAATGGGAAATAATATATAGCGTCAGCTTATTATTTCTATTTGCACATTTTTCCTATAAATATTTATTTAATATTGCATCCGTATACCTTGATACGTTCAGTTTGCCAGGGGCTTCTTATGGCGCCCCATAATACGGCAAAACAAGTCCGAACACTTTCAACAGTGCGACACCCCAAACTTATAGCATTATATGCATCAGCTCCGAATCATGTCTTGGGTCAATAGTTGGGTTTGCCCGACTCCCTTGTTTTGGTACCTTACGTTCCATTATATCGGCTAAGGTAGCACAGGGAGAAGTACTGCAATTGTGTCCCAGTTCTTTCGGATGAGCACCTCATTAGAGAAAGCCAAAAACTGACCGGCATGATGTGGCGAGAGCTGGTCGCTGTTCGAGAGGTCTTAAAATCCTTTAAAAAATCCGCTTTAAGGCGAGGAATGGGCCTCGTCTGATTTAGGCGTATATAGCGCCCCAATTCGGCTTTCCGAATTCTTGGGGCTTTGCCGAAATTTAAAATTGTAGACTTCTATGGCTAAGTAAAAGTTATAAAGCCGCATAGTTCGATTGCCTTGTTCGTTGCGCCAAACACCTCCTCCAGGGACCAAAAATTTGGATAAAGAGTGTCTGGGTTTTTTCCACGAATACCCCCGTACTAGTTATGTGGGGGCGGAAGCCGACGACTGGCCTACTTTCAGAATTTTATAAACAGCCGCACAAAAGGTAATATTTTAAATCAAAACAAAGCACTATATAGCGCAAATAACTTCGTCTTTATATTACAAAAACGACAGAAGTACATTCACTCAAAGATCGTGTCCTTGGTACATTCATCGGCCACAAGACGAGTGCCTTTCATAATGCCATCATAATATTTTTCAGGACAGCGATGCACCTTACCCTCCGGTGGTCCATCCTTCACCAGCTTCTCCGCATCCAGCTTGCCCCAATGCACCTTTGCACGGGCAAAGGCTTGGCGGGCACCCTCAATGCAAACGGATCACTTGATCACTTCAAGCCGCGGACAGGCATTTACCATCCGCTTTATCAGGCCGAAGTAGCTGGCGGGCAGGGGCTCACAGGCCACATCCGGACTATGAAATCTTTCATAGCCACTTCGGCCGCCCTGTGGAGTTCAACCAATTGCTTCAATTGGTCACTCAGAGGCATCGGGTGTTCGGCTCCAGCATTCTGGGACCAGAACAACTTCTCCGTTGAGCTCCCCTCCTCGGCTCGGTAGAACTCCGCAGCATTTGATACGCTGCGTGGCAGATCTATGAACACCCCTAGAGAGCTCCGAATTCGGGTAAGTAAAAGAAGCGTCTCCTCCACATGCTTGCTTTGCATAAAGAATGTCATACCCGCCGCTATCTTCTTGGCCACCTGGATTTCCTGCTGGGCCTTTTCGGCTTCGGCCTTGGCGTCTTCATGCTCAAAAGGGCCTTTGCAAGCTCAGACTCCTTCGTCTTAAGGTCACGCTCCAAGGACTCAAACTTCTTGCCGAGCTCCTGGAGCTCTTGCTGTACCTCACCCACCCTAGCATTTTGCTTTTCGCGCTCAATGCGCTCCATGGCCGCCTTGTCTTCTGCCTCGGATAGCGCTTTCTTCAGGGACGCCACTTCGGTCGTGGCCCCTATTACAAAATCACGATGCTTTGTCGTTAGCATCACCAATTTTGTCTATTCTTTATGATATGTGAATGGGGTATTACTCACCTTTGTTCTCTTCGAGCTGCCTCCTCGTGAGGCTGAGCTCTCCCTGGGCCTGCTCCAGGTCCCGTTTGAGTCCGGAGACCTCCGCTGTGCGGGCAGCAGCGGCAACAAGCATTGCCTGCTCATTCACATAGACACCTACTATTAGACTCCTGCGGATTTTAATTGACCCTCCGTTTGGCTTTTCTTTCCGAACACCAAACAGAGTATAAGGGGCTACTGTCTATCGGGTGATAATTTCCCAAACTTTTAATTACTTACCTCAAAGCCTGTTAGGAGGCTGGTGCAGGCTTCGGTCAATCCGCTTTTGGCGGACCGAACCCTCTGAATCACCGCACTCATAAGAGTACGGTGCTCTTCACCCATGGAAGCATGCGAAGCGCTTCCAGCAGACTATCCGATGCCTCTGGCGTAATGGAAGTTATCGGCACGGACGGCTTGTCCTCCTTGGCAAGGGGCTGCCTGCCCGAATCTGGAACCTTTGGGGTTCCGGTATAGTGTCCGGCCGGGAGCCCGACTTGCTGCGGCTCCCGTCGGCACAACCCGCGGGGATCTTGCGCCCCGTGTGCCCGGCGTCTGGAATTTCGCCTTGGGGCGTCTCCAGAGTCACCTCCCCCTGCTCTGGGAGCCTTTAGGACAACACCTCCGTGTCATCCGCAGGCCGAGGGGTAGTGGCGGTCGGGAGCGAGTTCATCGCCGAATCACTCAAGGACCCATCCGAAGAGGATACCTCGGGATGGACCCTGGCCGGACTACATATACGTGTTTGGCGTTATAACAGACTATGAAGCGAAGTCGCACTAAAGTACAACAGAGTGCGGATACTTACGATCTTACTAGGGGCTTCCTCCTGGGCAGCCACTCCTCCTCGCTGTAGGCGGCCGTGGTGGAGTAATCCGGAAGGGACGCCTTTCCCTTCTTGGGCGTCCTAGCCTCCCCCTCTAGGGCGGCTTTCTTTTGTTCTCCTCCCCGGTACGGGGAGGCGGAGTTTCCTCGTGTTTCCCCCGCCTCCGCGGGAGGAATCTGCCTCGTCGTCTTCAGACGACGAGTTTATGACGGCCTTGCGCCGGGGACCCTTCCTGGTCCCCCGGGTCGCCCTCTTAGGCCCTTCGGCCTCTTCAGGTGGGACGGCCCCTTCCTTTTCCTCCTCCCCCTCGGGGGAGGAGTGTACCTCGTCGTCTTCGGACGAGGCGTCCGATACGACCTTACGCCGAAGACCCTTCCTGGTCCCTGGGGCCTTCTTTTCCGGCACCGGGACTAGCATCTCCGTCAGGAGAGCGTCTGCTGGACCTTCTGGCAGTGGAGCCAGACAGACAATCTGCTCCGCCGTCACCACATACTCTTGATTAAATACACATGATGACTTAAGATCCTCCCATGAGTACGCTGGAAAAACTACATTTGGTGATGGTCAGAAAACTCACCGGACGGGGGAGCCACGTGGCGTGAAGTCCGCGGTCCTCGGATGTGGGAGGAGGTATTTCGAAGGCCTTGAAAAGCGCCTTCCATGTGTCCTCGTGTGTCGTGCCGTAGAGCTCTCAAAGTGTCTGGTGTTCGGTCGGGACGAACTCCCACAGATTAAATGCCCGTCTTTGGCACGGAAGAATTCGGCGGACGAGCATGACCTAGACCATGTTGACAAGCTTGATTTTCTTGTCTATCATATTCTTGATGCAGTTTTGAAGTCCGGTCAGCTCCGCAGGCTCACCCCAGGCCGGGCCCTTCTTTTCCCAAGAGGTGAGCTGCATGGGAATTCCGGATCGGAATTCAGGGGCCGTCGCCCAGTTGGCGTCGCGTGGCTCGGTGATGTAGAACCACCCCGATTGCCACCTTTTCATGGTCTCCATGAAGGAGCCATCGAGCCAGGTAATGTTGGGCATCCTGCCCACCATGGTGCCTCCGCACTTCGCTTGCTGGCCGCTCACGATCTTTGGCTTCACGCAGAAGATTCGTAACCACAAGCCAAAGTGAGGCTTGAAGCGGAGGAAGGCCTCGCACATGACGATAAACGCCGAGATGTTGAGGACGAAATTTGGGGCTAGATCGTGGAAGTCTAGCCCATAGTAAAACATGAGCCCGCAGACAAATGGATGAAGTGGAAATCCCAGTCCGCGGACGAAGTGGGAAAGGAACACGACCCTCTCGTGGGGTCCCGGAGTCGGAATGACCTGCCCTGCGTCCGGTAGCCAGTGCGCGATATCTGCGACCAAGTATCCGGCCGCCCGGAGCTTCATGATGTGCTCCTCCTTGACGGTGGAGGCCACCCACATGCCTCCTGCTCCGGACATGTTTGGATGTGCGGAGGAGGTGTGGACTAGGGCGTTGGAGCTCGAGGGGGCAAGAATGGATAAGCGGAGGAGGAAGAAGGCGTGGGTGAAAACGGGGAATCCTTATCCCTTTATAGAGGCGACGAAAATGGTGCGCCTCCCCACTTGCCCGTTGAGGATCACTTATTTCCCAAGCGATAAGGGGACATGATCTCTGCTTCGACAAGACGTGCCGAGGAAACCGCCTCGCAATATGCATTGTGGCTGGTTGTGGAAAAACGGTTCGAATATTGACCCGACTGTAGTATCATGTCACACTGTCTAAAGTTGTCAGCGGATTACATTTATGGAATATCATTCTCTCTACGGTGGTATGTGAAGATCATCTTGCAGATCCGGACATGCTTTGAGTGTTCGATAATTACTTTGGAGTATTCGGAGAAGGAACCCGCCTTGCAATGCCGAAGACAAACTGCGCGCCGGACTCATTGTCATTGAAGCCTGGTTCGTGAGACTCTTGAGGAGTTCTCGATTAAGGGTATCGAACAGCGGACTATATACTTTGGCCGGACTGTTGGATCGTGAAGATACAAGACTCAAGACTTTGTCCCGTGTCCGGATGGGACTCTCCTTTGCGTGGAAGACAACCTTGGCGATCGGATATTATATTTCCTTCTTTGTAACCGACTCTGTGTAAATCCTAGCCCCCTCCGGTGTCTATATAAACCGGGTCCTTAGAGACAGAATCATAATCATCATAGGCTAGCTTCTAGGGTTTAGCCTCTACGATCTCGTGGTAGATCAACTCTTGTAATACTCATATCATCAATATTAATCAAGCAGGAAGTAGGGTTTTACCTCCATCGAGAGGGCCCGAACCTGGGTAAAACATCGTGTCCCTCGCCTCCTGTTACCATTAGCCTTAGACACACAGATCGGGACCCCCTACCCGAGATCCGCCGGTTTTGACACCGACACCGGCCTCGCCCTCCTCGCGGCCGCATCGCTGGGCCTGGCGCCGGGCCTGGAGCTCTGCGTACGCCTTGGCGCTGGCGGCGCACCTACTCGCGTACGTAGTCCTCCTTCGCCCATTATAGGGCGACCTCGTCGTCAGGAGCCACCATGTCGACGTGCTCTGGCTTCATGGGGAGCAGGCCCGGCTCGGGCTTCGGCCGAACCAAACAGAGGGAGCGCGGGAGGGGCGGGTACACTCGTTGATGACGAGGGCGCCGCTGCGGTCTCTCCTCCGGCTCTGGCTTGACGGGACGGAGAGCCAGCGAGCCAGAGGAGAGCGTGCCGGAGCCCGACGACGAGGACGTCGGCTCCATTCGCCCCGGCGTCCAGGAACTATCGCGGCGGCGAGAGAAGGATGGCCGTGCCGGGTACTCGAGGCACGGCACGTTGTCGGTCTCGATGTGGCCAAGGACGACCCCGAGGGTGTGGCCTGGGACGCCCCACCACTCGCACCGTCCTTCAGCGTTGAGGCAGAACGCGGGGAATAACGCCGTTGATGGAGGTGATCTGCTCTTCGCGGCGTCCACAACGTTTTACTGTCCGGTGCATACCTTGGCTCGTTCCGCTATTCCTCCGTCAGGGACGAGCGGATGCGGGCGATCTCCGCCCACCATGCCTCCCCTTCAGGCATCGGTGGCACGGGACGCCGCCGGCGCTCAGCCTCCACGCCCCCGGCACGTGCATGTCTGGGGGCGCCGGGTACTCGACCTCGTAGAGGAGGCGCGCCTCCGGCTCTTGGAGATGGCGGCGACCGAAGCCGTTCGCCTCCGCGCCATCACCTAAAAACCTCTCGGCCATCTTTGCTCATCGGCGGGAAGGGGGGAGAGGGCTACTTTTGCGAGGCGGATGTAGGGGGAGGTTGTGGCATTCACCGGCGGGGAGGGCTCGTCTTTTATAGCCCAGCGGGGCGGCGAGAGGCTGCATGCCGGGCGACTCATGGAGGGAGCGGGCGGGACGCGCGTCGACGGCGCCTTCACTGTGCTGCCTGTGAGGCATCAATGAGGCATCAATGGAGGCTGACCGGCACGGCAGCGCGGCAGCCTTGGCATTGATTCCCGCGGGAACCGAGGCGATGAGGGCGACGAAGTGGCGTTTCGCTGACTCGGCGGGCCCATCCCCGTCTGCGCCAAAATTGCATCCCCGGCACCCCCCAGGTGCTCCCCAGCGCGCCGGGTTCGGCCTCGGTCCGCCGGTGCTAATTTCGGCCCAAACCGGCAAAAAACGGGCTCCTGGGCCGTTTTTTCTGTGCTGGCGTGAAGAGATCACCTGGGGGGCGTGTTGGGGCTCAACTGGAGATGCTCTTAATGTTTCACCTCCCAACTCATTTATCATAGAGATAATTGTCAACAATAATAATTCATGATCAAATATATTTTGCTAGCCATATGTGCCAAGATCTTTCCCCACCACATGATGCTTGCCAACTATAGAATAATTGAATGCATACTATTGACTCTTGCATAAAAGTAAATACTGAAAAGTAAAAGAAAGGCCCTTCGTAGAGGGAATCAGAGGTTGTCATGCACTTTTCATTTTTGGATGCACAATCTATTAATTCAAAGGAACCTCATGTAATATTGCCCCTTATTATAGCAACCGTTATTATGCAGTCTGTCACTTTTATTACTTTTCCATCACAAGTTTGTACAATGCTTATTTTCCCTTACAATAAAAGATCAAACATATTTATGAGCAATTTTTATTGCTCTATGCATCGATGAAAACTTACTTGAAGGATCTTAACCAATCCATAGGTAAATATAGTGGACACTCATGGCATGAAACTGGGTTTTAGGGTTTTTGGATGCACAAGTAGTATCTCTACTTAGTACGATTTTTTGGCTAGCAAAAGGTCGTAAGCAAACACCATTTGTTGGAGGACCATAACAATATAACTTCTATGCAAATATACACAACCATAACTCATTATGTTGTTTTCCTTGACCAACTTCAACTAATTTGCTCAAGTTTAAAAATAATTAATGGGTATTCACAATCATAGAAGATGTCCAAGATAATATATTCGTATGTGAAAGTTCTCTTTCTTATACTAATCATTCATGAATTGCTTGTATGATCAATTGTAACGCCCAAATAACTAAGCTACAGTAATCTCCTACTAATGATGACATGTCATCACTGTTACTGTTGATAATCTCACTTGATTCAAATCCGACTCAAATACAAGTTCAAAATTTAAAGTTTTCAAATATCAAAAACAAAAAGTACAAACTGTGGAAAATAATTCATAGGTAATATTGGTGAAGAAAACACATTTTTAGAAAAGGTTTAAATGCACTAAAATAATTAAAATAGTGGCTTAAAGATTAATAAAGTACCTTTCCTAATTATAAAATATCAAGCTATTTTGTTTAGGGGTCAAACTTTTTTTGGCAGTGGTATAAATAGGAATACTAATTAGGAACATATTATATATTTTATAGAACTCTAATAAACTAGTAAGCGTGCACGTGCAACGCACGTCTTTATTAGGATATAAAATTATAAATGTTTATATGTAACTGTAAAAAATGTCTTTTTTTTTCCGCAAAAAAAAAGTAAAAAATGTCGGATTCTCCATTAGACTAATGGATATAATTTAATAAAGGCTTTCTTTTATTGACCGTCAGATATAGTTGTAGTACTCCCTTCGTAAAGAAATATAAGAGTGTTTTGATCACTAAAGTAGTCATCTAAACACTCTTATATTTATTTAGAGAGGAAGTACTATCTACAAGTTATTGAATTAGCTGAATTAAACATAATAGAAAATAAAAATCTATAAATGCCGCCATCATTGGTGGCTTCGCCTTGTACTAAGGACTTGGATGGTGATCATCAACGACCCCATAATGCTATGGAAGGAAATATGAGAGAAGCCTGACCAAATTTGCACTGTGTAATTTTAAAGAGAAGTACAATAATTTGTTCCTTCACATATAAGAATCAGATTTCTATTACCTCCGTCCCAAATTAATTGTTTTAGATTTATCTAGATATGGATGTATCTAACACGTGTCTAGATAAACCGTATCTAACAAATCTAAGACAAGTAATTCAGGATAGAGGGAGTATGTAACAAAGAAATATCATGACTATCATGCCAAGTGAAAGAAATTTCCAGGAGAAAGTGTGTGGTATATCACCAATTAATAAAGCAGTACATGTACATATTCCTCTTAGTATTTTGTACTACATGGATAAAATTGCCACTTAGGCCAACTCAATACTTGTTTCCTCCATGTCCGCCCACGCTGCTCCGGGCGTTATTGCCTCCTCTGATCTCACTGCCAACAAATTTCCTCCCGGCCACTAGTTCCTCCACTTATTGCCTCCTCTGATCCCACCGCCAACAATTTTGCTCCCGGCCACCAGTTCCTCCACTTCTCCCGGACCCGCTGCACCCGATTGTTGCGCCGTTGCCTCTGTGCTCGTCCCCACCACCTCTTCCGCTCCTCTAGGCCATTTGCTGCACTGCTGCTCCCAGCACCACCTCCAAGCTACTTTCAGCTGCAGCTTCTCAGATTCTCTTGGCCTCGTTCACCATGGACTCTTCTCATTGGTGCTCGGTGTTGATGATGCCGACAATGGCCAAGAGCAGCGATATGGATAACAGAAATTGAAGATGATGTGTGTCTACAATGACTTGTGTATCTCAGAGAAATAGAAGACACTTTACGTTGACTAACTGAATTGTAGAAGGGCTAAAGGAAATCCAATAATCATAAAATAAGACAATAGATATAAAGTGGACTGGTACAAATGTTTGCCATGATAAATCTGTATGAAACAAAGAGCTAAGCCACAACTAAAAATTTCTAAACTCTCACAGTAAAATAACATACACAATTACTCAATGTTGCGACATCTTGATAGACAATTGTCTTGGTGCTTTTCTCTGATGTCATCTCTTAAACACCACCTTCCGTAGTTGGTGTGTATGGTAGACTAGTGACAACAGATTATATATTGGCCATTTCGACAAGTGTGTAATCAACTTTCAAAGACACCGATAAATACAACAGTTATGATAAGATGCTTTCATATTCATTAACCTACACAATTCTGTCTTGTTTTGTTAGGATAACAATCGAACCTAAAAATAAAGACATCAAAAACTTAGTTTACGTCTAATACATGGAATAATATTGGGTATATTTTGTCTGCGATCCGCATTAGCCTCGATAAATATTGGCATGGCCAAGCCAGTGGCACGACCAATATAATTGGAAAGTCTCCATTGTTTGGTTTGTAGCCATGGCACCTACCATTCTTTGTTGGCAAAATCATAGACTTTCATTTGGTTTGAGGCCAAATGTCTTGAGAACATTTGGCAACATACATCGGCATGAGTCTGTGGTTTGGTACTGAAATTCAAATTTTCGGTGATGAGGCAACAAAAGATACCAATTAGATATGTTATTGGACTACAACATATAATAGCATAGATGCAAGCAAGACTAATTGCATTTTCAATCGACATGGTTTTATACATGTATTATTCAGCCCATACCTCGGTAATAACATCGACCTAATGTCCAAAGCATGCATCGCTTTGTTACCTCGTCACCCAATTCATGTACTACCAGCAAGACGGATGGATGCAATTTAAACTTTCAACAAAAATGACAAAGGATCCATCATGTTCAAAGTTCAGGAATTAAGGATCCATCAAGTTCAAAATTATATAGTTGACGGAATCACATGCACGTGTTAGTTCAAGAGTAGATTTTTTCTATTGATAGAGTAGCAAATAACAAGTAGATTTTCTCTGTTGAATGCAACAAGTTGGTATGTTATCAAAATAGCAAGAATGGGCTAGCAAGTACATAGGAGGTGTAGAACAACTTTTTTTGTTAATGTTTCAGATTAAAACTTGCAAGGATGAGCTTGCGGGTTCATAGATTAAATACTACTCGAAATGAAAGACGAATGTCCCTTGCGTATGGGAAGGGATAGAGGCAATCCAAGAATAGGTAAAATCATGATGACTTAAAAATGTGGAATACACACAAAGTTTCTTGTTGATGGTACCAGCAGGGCTCGAGTTTGTCACGTCGTTCTTGATGGACTGCACATTCGACTCATTGAGATTTCTACTTCATTGAATCTGAATGGTTTGGTCACATCACACAAAAGCATATTGTACCACAAAACTTAAAACTTGTAAAAAGAGTTGCAAGCCTGTCATTCAAGACTAACCATTGGACTTGGCTATAACCTACAAATATATGTGTTATCAATAATAGACTGTTAGAGCAATTGTGTCTTCTTGATTTCTCATTTATATTTCTAGTGAAAGAAGTTTGCACGAGTAAACTGTAAATAAGATAGTACATTGAAATTGTTCTTGGGATCATTATACACGACAAATGGCATGAGAGTACTTGTACAGTTTTGATTCTACCTCTATTTAAACTTCATATGCTGCAAGAATATGTGGTCAGTTATTGATGAAGTATTGATTTACCCGAGAACAAGCGGATCAGTGATCATAATCAAACTGCGCTTGGCAAAAATAAAATTAGTTAAGAATGTCGATTACGAGATTGATTTACCTTGCTGTTGTAACAACAATTAGAAGCACTCAAGAAAGTAGGTAATTGATGTACAAACACGTTGGACGAAATCTCCTTCTAAAAGATAGCTACAAAAGAAAGATTGATGTTATTAACGAGATCACCTTGCTGCGTGGATGATTGAAGTACATCAACATTCGTAACAAGAGCTGCGGTTCTCTTACGTTCGCGAACTGTCCGAGCTTCATTAGGTGCTCAGCCTTCTTTTCGCCGCTTAGGTTGGCATACCATCCTTTCCCACCTTGTTTGTTGGCAGATGCTCCTATTTGTTGTTGGCTGGGAGCATAAACAATTTTGCCATTCTAATTCATGAATGAAGCAAGAATGTGACCTGAAAAGAATAATTTACTTGTAAACAATGAGTAAATGCCATGTCAGTATATAAGATAACAAGTGGATGGACAATTGGATACATTTTGTATGTGTGTTGATTATGTTGCTGAAAGGGGTTGGTTGTACTATCCGTAACAGAGAAACACACTTTTATGAGAATTGGTCCTGGCTAGCACAGTCCAGATGCAACCTTCTTTTGTTGTCGAGATATATGACGCTTAGCGTTGTATTCCGCTTTCATCTGACATTCTAGCATATCATGATTGAACACTTTTCCTTTTAGATCATTAGTATTAGGATTATTTGTTTGATTATCCTTGAGATTTGCACTCCCATCCATAGTTGTGTTCCTTAGGTCCTTAAGCGGGGAATGTTCTTCTCTTGCAAATGGAGGTACATCCATTCCTTTCTTAGTCATCTGCGGATATAATATTATAAATGTTAAACATATATAGAAGGGCATAGAGAGTTGTGAAGATCTTCTAGGCAGGGCAGAATATGTGCTCTGAATTCTGAAATTCCTGATGTAATATAAATAATTGAGATGCCAAAAGCAGAGGATCATGAAACACACACACCGGACTCGATAATTTGTGCGAAGGTTGTGCCCTCAGAATGAAGTAGCCTTTTGAACTTTAGCTATGGCATGAGAGATCGAGAGGAATCAAGGCTAAAATTTGTTTTTCATCGATTAGTATATCTCAGTAACCAAATAATAGAGAATAGATGACAGGCATAGCTGTTACAGATTAGATGACTCCTACATATCGTGTCAAGATCTCATTTGCCCTCTATCCATCTATTATTTGTGCATACAACCTCTTCACTACAGTCCTATTCTTCCTTGCTGGGATTTTTAAACAGGATAATGTGTGGTCGGTCTTGTTATTGTTCGGGCACTATTTGATGCCATATTCGGACATCTCTTTTGTTCCACTCATATCACCATATGATGTCATTCATCTTTTGTTTTCTATTCTGCCACTCATCTTTTGTTTTCTATTCATCACTCATCTTTTGTTTTATGTTCTGCATTGCCATCTCGCACCTAACAATATGAATGCTCTAGAATTTGTATTTGCTGAACATGGGTCGATAATTGATAAAATTTAGAGGCTAAGTCGCTTCTTTGCTGCAGATTTTATCTAGAGCTTTAAAATTGGACGTTGACAAAATAAAGGAAGAAAGTAATTGTACGTATTCTTGAAGCTGTTAGTATTGAAAACTTTCAAAATTAGTGACGATGATGAAGGTAATCACAAGCAGAGTACTTAATTTTGCTCCAGTTGAAAAACAAACAACGAAAGAATGGATTGAGAGGGAAAGAGATGCCATGGTGGCTAGTACCAATGCATGAGTAGCCTGTTCTGTAGGAGATAAGGCCGAGGAGGGCGGAGGTGGCAACGCGTGCGCCACGGTCCGAGGTCCGCCACGTTCGCCAGCGGCCGTCCAGCGCCATCACCGCTGCTGCCAGCAGCTCGCCCGCCGCCGAAGAGCTCCAGCTGCTCGCCCGCGTCAGCCGAAGAGCTCGGCTACCTCGCCGCGTCGCTTTCGGACACGCCTCGCCGTGTCGCCGCCAAGAGCTTCGCTTCAGCAGCGCCTCGCCGTCGCCCGCCATGCAGCGAGAAGATGAGGCGGCGGGCTTGGCGGTTGGGAGGCACAAGGGCGAGGCGGAGAAGAGGCGAGTGAGGTTACTGGCGTCGGCGGCAGCGGGGCGGCTCCTGCAGCTTAACGGCAAGCTGGGAACGGCGGGAGGAGGGGTCGAGGAGGGACGGAGACGTCGCGCGGAGGAGGAGAGAGTTCGTGCGGGAGGAGGAGAGGTCGTGGCGCTCGTGCGCTCGTGCAGCGTCTGCAGCGGTTGTTTTTCCCGAACGGCGAGGCGGTCGAGGATCGATGGATTGGCTTAATGTGCGTGGTTTGTTGCCTTAAACATCAGAGGATTAAAGACCGTTAGATCTGGTTGATGGATGGGTATGATTGTTTGGATCTGCCCCTCTCTTCCTTTTATAGTGGTAGTAGATTAAAAGTTAAAAGAAAAAAGAACAGAAAATAAATAAAAGTAAACAATCAAAATAGAAACGAAACGAGATCGCCCTCACCCCTTGGGCCTTGACCCAACTCCTTCCCCCCAGCCAGGCCGGCCCAGTCGCCCCTCCCCACTCGCCTGCTATAGTGGTGGGGGTCGTGGCCACGCCCGATGGCCTCCACGGCCACGACCGTCGCCGTGGTAGCCATCCGGCGGCTACCCCGGCGACCCCGCTCGCCTACTTATACCCGCAGGGCCCCCCAGTCCCTCCTGGAGCCTTAACCCTCTCCTTCCTCTCCCTCGAGCTCGCCCTCGACAGGAGCCGATGCCGCCCGAGGTTGTTGCCTCGCCGTCGCCGCACCAAATGCCGTCGCCACGCCACCACGTCGCCTGCACTCGTCCCAGACCTCCTCCCCGAGCAGCTTTGCCGAGACTCACCACCCCATTCCCAACAACGATCGTGAGCCCAGCCACTGCCCCCCATCGGGGCCTGCCTCGCCCGAGCATGCCTGCGCCGGCCGCCCCTCTGCCCCGCGCCCGCGCCGCCCACTCACAGCCGCGCCGTGTCCCACAGCATCCTGGTCAGTGCTGCTGCTGCAGCTCGCCATGGCCGCCGGCGTGCCTCTGCGTGTGCGCGCGCGAGCACAGCCGTGGTGGCCGGCTACCTCTATATCACGCGGACCCCATTGGTTTAATTAGGGCCTAACAAATTAGTGTTAACCCCCTCCTATTAGTCACTGTCACTGGGCCGCCATTGCTAATTTAGTTAAATAAAACAAATAGAAGTCCATGTTAGTTTAGACAGCCAATGGGTCTTTTGGGCCCATTGTCCAGTCAATAGCCTCACTACCATTACCAGTCAATAGGCCCACGTTGATCGCCGATCGCAATAACCTGGACCCGTAGTGTCAGCCCTCTGTACCCTTTCCTGGGTACAATTTTGGGTGCACATAGCGTTTAGCTGTTTAATAAATTCGGATTAATAGTATTCCAGAAACTACATAAATCATTTAAAACTTTGGAAAGTCATAGAAAAATATCTGTAAGTCGGATGAAAATAATTTATGTATGAAAGTTGCTGAGAAAAATATGACGATTCCGAATATAACCTTCGTTCATTTGTCACATGCCCCTACCATAGCGAACATGGAACCGTCCCCCCTTCGTATCATCTATCCGAAAAATGCCTAACTCCGGAAAAACATTCCCAGATGTTCCCCCTTCACCGGTATCGTGTAGTACCGCGTTAGAACAAACCTAGCTCTGCCTCTTGTCATGTCTTGCATCTGTTTGCTTTATATTTACTGTTTCTTCCCCCTCTTCTCTCCGGTAGACCCCAAAACTGCTGCTAATGCCCCTGTGATCGACTACGTCGCCGACGACCGTTCTTCTCTTTCAGCAGAGCTTCCACGCAAGCAAACCTCCCTTGATCATTCTGATATCGCCCATTCCATTTTCTCTCATGCTTGCATTAGATTTTGTTACAGTATTTGATTGCTCCTATATCTGATGCATAGCCTGCTTTTGTAACCTGCAATTGTTACTTACCTGCTTATCCTAAACTTCTTAGTATGGGTTGGTTAGTGATCCACCAGTCAGGGCCGGCCCTGAGGGGGGGCAGGGGGGCGGCCGCCCCGGGCCCCCAAAATCCAGGGGCCCCCTCTCTGGGATGCAAGTAGCCCACGGATTCACCTGAGGAAAAAAAGAGGCTGGAACTGGGGGACTGGCTCGTAGCATGGCTTCAGGCCTTTTGCGTGTACAGCTTGGATACGGCCCAAATGGATTGCTGCTGCGGTGCATGTACGCACGATTCTCGGAAAGAAAAACGCACGCATCATTACTACTCGATCAGATCAGATCACATCACCGAGGGGCGATGTATCACGCACGACGATGGCGAGGGACGAATTTCGCCTCGCACCGAGCGCCGTTGCCATCGGCTGATCTTCGTCTGCTCTCGCCCCTCGCCTCAATTTCTCACTCCCATGCGGAGCAGCAGCGAGGAGCAAGGGACAAGAGCAGACAAAGGCTGCTTACATTGGATCGGAATCTCTCAGTTGATTTTTAAATCCATGTTTCTACAACTCAGAAGTAACCTCTCTAGTAGTCCCTAGTTCCTAATTTTTCTGTTTCTTAATTGAAGTTGATGCATAGAATTGTTTTTGATAATCCAATCATTGGCAGGATTAGTGTGTTGAAAAACTGCACTATCCGTGCTTAAGTACGAGATGACACAAAAATCAACTTTCTAATGGTTGTGGATAGCATTCCAATCGAACCCAATTTGCTCAGTGGTACAATCAAAACGGTTGTTGTACAAGTATATTCAAAGTTTAGAGGATATTGTTCTTGCGACTTTCAACAGATTTCTATTTTGGAAGAACTAGTCTATATTTACACATGATCAGTTTTATATTACAACATGGAAGGCGTAGATAACTTCATGTTGAACATCCTGACTTACTTGTTTTCTTCATTTGGTAAAATCAATCACGATTTGTAGCCTAGAAATTTGGAGTTCACATTAAAGTGAGAATCCAAGCTATGCTTGTATATTTACCTAGTACTGGTAATAATTAATGGGCTAGCTCTAGGAGATATTTACAAATATATTAGGTTGTTGAAAAGCCGAGGCCAAAATATAAATTATTGTTTTATTTTTTATATTAAAGGGCATCGGGTTCTACTTTCGTCCTGGGCCCCCGGTTTTACTTTCGCCCCGGGCCCCCAAAATGTCAAGACCGGCCCTGTCACCAGTGACCCCTCACCTTTTCCTAGTTGCCCCGACTTGATGACCGATGACTCGATCAACATGATCGACGTTCAGAGCCCGACACTTCACATCACACCACTAGTTGTACGACTCTGCAGAGCTATTATTGAGTGTCGAGGGGATACCCCGTATAGCACTCCTGATGATATCTCTGTAGTGTAGCTAATCGGTCGTGGTCTATCAAGGGTGATTCATCCTTCACCACCCTCGATCTGACTCTGTCGTGCAACCCCTCAAGTGTGAACCTCAAGGGTGATTCCTCCTAAGTTCACCTTGACGATTACATCGAGTGGAATCCCTCGAGGGTGATTCCTCGGGTTTTCCCTCTTGATGTTTTGAACACACAGATACCTTGACTTTACTTCAGGCCTTTGTTAAAGTCAGGCGGGCCCGGAGAGCACCCGCAAGAGATACCTGTGAAAGTCGGGTGGGCCTGGAGAGCACCCGCGAGATTACGGTGGCGGCTGGCTGTTTAGCGGTATCACCCAGGAGGTGGTGGTAGCTCCGGACTTGTCCCGATAGCCGTCACTTCAATTGATAATGCACTAACAGGTCTGGGTATTTGTTCTCAGTTGGTCACTAGCCTATATGCACTAACCACCACGCGGGAATAGATATGGGCACTCGGCGTCGTATGCTTCTTCCGAAAGCTCTATCAGACATCCAGTTCAGCATTGCAGCACGGCTGGGCTGGTGCCATCCATGACAGAGGTGGTGCCTAGGTCTGCCCTACTCGCAACGACCCGAAGTGCAAAGGGCGATGGTGCCAAGACCCCGGAGTGCTTAGGATGTAGACCGACGGGGACCTCTCTGTGGAGCCTAGGTAGGACTATGACATGTTGATCTTTCGAGGCCAGACATGACCCAGGAAAGTGTGTCCGGCCAGAGTAATCAAGCGCGTCGGGTAATGTGGTGCACCCCTGCAGGGACGTTTATCTATTCGAATAGCCGTGTCCACGGTAATGGACACTTGGAGTGGTATCCCGATCTATTACAACTAGAAATGGATACTTGAGACATGTGATGGATATGTTTGCTCCGAGATTGCTTTCTCGCAAGGAGTCGAGGAAGGATCTCTGGGCATTAATACTACAACATGATTGCTAATTATAATATGCTATTCTGTACTCTTCTGAATGCTGCAACATGCTAGTCTTCGATAGGCTAGGCTTATCCCCTTCACTTCTGCCATTCAACAGTTCAGTCCATAGATACAACTCATTCCTTTGATACCGATGCATACTTACTATAGATCTGATGCTTGCCAGTACTTTGGATAAGTACTCACGATTGCTTTACTACCTCTTTTTCCCCTATACCCGGTTGATGCGATTGGATGATGGATCCCAGGAATCAGATGCCATGTCCGTGGACTACTACTATACCGAGGGTGCCTACTACTACGTGGAGACCGCCGATGACTAGGAGTAGTGTGACGCCCGGATACTTACGCTACAGTGATCCCCGCTAATGATGCCACGTCACCTCGGTTACTGTGGATAAACTCGCGTTAGTTCGAAACCTAGTTCGAATTTCAAATTTAAAACTGAGGCAAACAATAAAAGTTTTAAAATATTAAACAAAAATGTTCGGTGTGTGACCAATATTGCTAAAGTAATTACATTGAAGAAAGCATAATTTTACAAAGTGCCTAAGTGCTTTAAACTAAATAAAACAGAAAAGAAAAAGAAATAAAAGAAAACAAAAAGCAAAGCAAAAATAAAATAAAAACAAAAACCCCCACTGGGCCTCGACCCAGCTGGCCGCAACCAGCCAGGCCGGCCCAGCCGCCTCCCCTTAACCCTCCCGATCCACACCAAACCCTAGCCCTATCCCCTCGTCCTCCCACTCCCCTCGATCTGGATCGAGATCCACCCGACGCTTGCCCTGCGAGACCCAGTAGCGCCCGGCCCCGCCCCGTCGCCGACCTCGCCCTCCTCCTCCCCCCCGCCCTCATTGGACCGCCTCCCATGGACCGATTAAATCTCGACTCCTCGTCGTGCTCTGCACCACCTTGCCGTCGGAGTCCACCCCTGTCGTCGTCGACCATGCCGGCGCCGCCCCATCACCGACTCCTCCCCAAGCTCGCTGCCCAGACCCCTACAGCTCCCCCCGTGAGCTCCCCCTCTCCTTCCCTCTCTCTTGCTTCACCTCATCGTGCACTCGCTCACGCCCCGACACCGTGCACGCTCGTGCCATCTCCGGCCTCGCCCGATCTTGCGCTTCGGCGTGCCCTGTCTGGCTGCCGGCACTCCGCTACCGCTAACCTCCCTGTGAGCGCTTGCCCCTCGACCGTCCCCGGTCCCTCAGAACTGCCCCTGTCGCACCTCTGTTGCTTCCGACCGAGCACCCCGACGCCGCTCACTGCGGCAGCGCGCCACGCCTCCCACGTCTCCGTCCTGCCGGCCTCGACCATGGCCTCGCCGGAGCCCGGTTCGGCCACTGCGCCCCTGCCCCTTCCTTGTGTGCGTTCGTGCACAGGAGGGAGGTGGCCTGAGCCACTTACAGGTGGGGCCCTCCCCCTGTAAATCAGATAAATAGAAAAGAGTAGAGGAAAACAAAAAAAGGAAAATAAAAGGAAATAGTAAAGTGAATTAATTAATTAGTAATATAATTAGTTTAATTAATTAACCTTGCTTAATTTGACCTAATTAACTAGCTTAGGTGTTTAAGCCTATTTTAATTAAATTGTGACAATTACATGTGGGTCTCACACGCCCTATTCACACCTTTGACGGTCACTGTTGACTTGGTCAACAGGTCCCCGCCCCACATGTCATAGGTCAGTGGTGGCTTGCTGTGTACACATAGCTTTTACTACTTAAATTGAATTAAAATAATTTAGATAATGAATTAAAACTTTAGAAATTGATATAAAATAATCCGTAACTCGGATGGAAAAACTTTGTACATGAAAGTTGCTCAGAACGACGAGACGAATCCGGATACGCAGCCCGTTCGTCCGCCACGCACACCTAACATATCAAACTCGCAACTTTTCCCCTCTGGCTCCTCTGCCCGAAAACGCGGAACACCGGGGATACTTTCCCGGTTGTTCCCCCCTTCATCGGTATCACCTCATACCGTGTTAGGGCACCCCTAGCACCGTTACTTGTCATGTCATGCATCGCTTTGCATCTGTTTGCTTAAGTATTTATTGTTTCTTCCCTCTCTTCTCTCGCTAGACACCGAGACCGACGCTGCTGCTGCCCAGTACGACTACGGTGTTGACGACCCCTCTCTCTTGCCAGAGCAACCAGGCAAGCCCCCCCCCCTGATCACCAGATATCGCCTATTCTCCTCTATACTGCTTGCATTAGAGTAGTGTAGCATGTTACTGCTTTCCATTAATCCTATTCTGATGCATAGCCTGACATTGTTGCTACATCTGTTGATACCTTACCTGCAATCCTAAATACTTAGTATAGGATGCTAGTTTATCATCATTGGCCCTACATTCTTGTCAGTCTGCCTTGCTATACTATTGGGTCGTGATCACTCGGGAGGTGATCACGGGTATATACTATACATACATAAATACATACTGTACAGATGGTGACTAAAGTCGGGTCAGCTCGATGAGTACCCGCAAGTGATTCTGATGAGGGGGCTGAAAGGACAGGTGGCTCCATCCCGATAGAGGTGGGCCTGGGTTCCCGACGGCCCCGATCACACTTTGTGGCGGAGCGGCAGGCAGGTTGAGACCACCTAGGAGACAGTGGGCTGGCCCCTGCTCGGCGTTCGTGGATACTTAACACGCTTAACGAGATCTTGGTATTTGATCCGAGTCCGCCATTTGGTCTATACGCACTAACCATCTACGTGGGAGTAGTTATGGGTATCCCGCGTCGTGGTATCACCGGCCTTCGTGGCGTCGGCGATCGAGTGGCGCGCGCGGATTGGACTGAACGCCACTAGGCTAGGTCTGCTTCGGCGCGTTAGAACGTCAGTGTGTGCTCGTAGGCGATGGGCCTGCACCCTGCGCTTAGGTTTAGACCGGCGTCTTGACCTCTCTGTTGTGCCTAGGTGGGGCTGCGACGTGTTGATCTTCCGAGGCGGGCATGACCCAGAAAGTGTGTCCGCCAAATGGGATCAAGCGTGTTGGGTTATGTGGTGCACCCTGCAGGAAGTTAATCTATTCAATAGCCGTGTCCCTCGGTAAAGGACGACCGGAGTTGTACCTTGACCTTATGACAACTAGAACCGGATACTTAATAAAACACACCCTTCCAAGTGCGGATACAACCCGGTGATCGCTCTCTAGCAGGCGACGAGGAGAGGATCGCCGGGTAGGATTATGCTATCGCGATGCTCTTGGAGATGCTACTTGGAGGACTTCAATCTACTCTCTTCTACATGCTGCAAGACGGAGGCTGTCGAAGCATAGTCTTCGATAGGACTAGCTATCCCCTCTTATTACGGCATTCTGCAGCTCACCCATCGATATGGCCTCCTTACACATATACCCATGCATATGTAGTGTAGTTCCTTGCTTGCGTAGTACTTTGGATGAGTACTCACGGTTGCTTTCTCCCCTTTTCCCCTTTCCTTTCTTTACGGTTGTCACAACCAGATCTTTGGAGTCCAGAGCGATGCCACCGTCGACGGCGACTACTACACCGGAGGTGCCTACTTCTCGCAAGCAGTGTCTTGACGACGACCAGAGTAGTTTAGGAGGATCCCAGCAGAGGCTGCGCCTCTTCGATTTGTATCCCGCTTTGTGCTAGCCTTCTTAAGGCAAACTTGTTTAACTTATGTCGTACTCGGATATTGTTGCTTCCGCTGACTCGTCTATGATCGAGCACTTGTATTCGAGCCCTCGAGGCCCCTGGCTTGTATTATGATGCTTGTATGACTTATTTATGTTTTAGAGTTGTGTTGTGATATCTTCCCGTGAGTCCCTGATCTTGATCGTACATGTTTGCGTGCATGATTAGTGTACGATTGAATTGGGGGTGTCACAAGTAGTTAGGAGGTCCCAGGTAGGAGGCCTTGCCTTTTCGATCATTCTTGCTTTTGTGCTTCCCTTCTTAAGGCAGTTTTGTTTAACTTGTGTATGTACTCAGATATTATTACTTCCACTGACGTTTGTGTATCGAGCTTATGTATTCGAGCCCTTGAGGCCCCTGGCTTGTAATACAAGGCTTGTATTATTTTTATTTGTGTCTACAATTGTGTTATGATATCTTCCCGTGAGTCCCTGATCTTGATTGTACACATTTGCGTGTACGATTGAAGCGGGGGTGTCACAAGTTTGTACCAGAGCCGACTGCCTATAGGATTCCCCCTTCCAAACTCCTTGGCCGAAGTTGAGTCTAGTCACTCCAAACTTTTACTAACATGGTTGTGTGGCTTACGAGCCCACTTTGCCATTGGGTGGTATTAGGATCTTTATTTCCTCGTCTATACTCTGGGACTCTGATTTCTCTTATATTCGGGTTAAATGAATTTGCTAACTCTAACATTAGGTTATTGTGATAACATCTACCCAGAGAGCTGGATTATCTGCAATTATTCCTTTGAATTGTATTTTGAATAATACCCACATTGTCATTTGACATCCCTGAACTTCCTTGTTTCATATGCGACCCGCTGTTCAGATCGTCCGCTAGACCAGGGTTGTCGATGTTGCTGGGTTCCCGGCCATTCTGGTCGACCTCCTGACCGTGCTGGGATATCGCTGATATCCTCAGTAGTGTACTGTATGAGGATTACCACGAGTTCAACCACGAGCAGTATCGCGCTGTGGCTATGATCTATGATTGGGAGACCAACTCCACCATGCGTGTTGCACACCTTTCGAGGTGTTAGTGTGACCGTTGAGATGGCAGTTCACAATTGTGCCTTTGTTGCTATCACCCAGCTTTATAGAGAGCATCCCCGCTTGGAGGAGACTGGGTTCAGATATTTCCCATACGCCCCAGCTGGCGATGAGACTCGATACTACACTACTATCAATACCCCCTACATGAACCGTCGTTATGTCTCTCGGTTTCTGGTTCGGTACATCGAGGCTCTGGATTGCACTGTTCGAGCTCTTGCTGTCGAGTTGCACGCTACTCGTGAGCGCCACTACGACACTCTGACACAGATGCTTCTAGCAGCCTGCGCAGGGATTCAGGCAGAGTTCATCCTTTACCCACGTTGGACTGAGATGTCATCGCGTGTTGCGTGGCCTAATGTTGGGGGTGATACCCCTGCATGTGGAACTCTTCTTCCGTTTCATGACCAGTACCTACACCAGAGCCACCACAGAGATCAGGATCCTTATCTCAAGAACCGTCTGATCTTTCTTCATCGACAGCTACCTAACTTCAGAGGTTTTCCTCAACGTTGATGTAGCATATCGCTATGTTGCGTTGTTGTATCCCTCCATCGTGTGCGTGTGTGCCACCTAGATGGTCTAGACTACCCTTTCCCTTTTAGAACTTGCACTTTGGTTTGTGATCAAACTTATGTATGGATCTGTATGTCGTGTTTGACTACTATCTTGTATCCATCGTACTTCTTTCATTATGTATGTTTCATCATGAATGATTCTTTGTCTTTGAAAATTTCTAAATGCTAAACTACCCCTGTTGCGTTAATCAGGATGGTTAGACCCGCCGGTCGTGCTCGTGGTGGCAACGCCCCACCACCGCCTGAGTACATGGCTGGTATGATCCAATAGTTTGAACTCAACTACCAGTTCATGGAAGGAATGATGGCTCTGTTCCGTGCAAGATATGAATCAGCAGCCAGCCCCAGTGACACTGCATGACTTTGCACGTCTCAACCCAACCATCTACTGCATCTCAACTCAGCCACTTGATGCTGATGACTGGCTCCATGACATCACCTTCGAGTTAGAGTGTGCTGATAGCCCCTGTCAACTATGTCAATTATGGATAGGAAGAAGCGAGAGTTCCCCAACCTCACCCAAGGCAACAAGACTGTGGATGTTTATCAGTGGGAGTTCCTTGACTTGTCCCGCTATGCTGAAGAAGACATTGTCACTGATGCACGTAGACAGGAGAGGTTGCGTGATGGACTTCAAGATGACATCAAGCTCGCACTTCTCGTGCATGACTTTGCTGATTTTACCACCTTGGTGAACAAGGCCATTCAGGTCGAAACTGGTCTGCAGGAACACATGGGATCCTCACGCGCAACCATGACGTGGGTTCATCTTCAGGCTCGTCACCGTAGAAGCGTAGGATTTGGATTCCCCACAACTTGTATCCACCAGCTGCCCCTACACCAAGGTAGCCGAGACTTCAAGTTGCACCACCCCGAGCTCCCGCTGCCCGTCCCAATGATGGGCTATGCTTCAAGTGTGGTCAACCAGGTCACCATGCTAGGGAATGCCCTCAGAATCAGTACCAGCTTGCACTTCCTCCAACTGGCCATGGTAACAATCAGCCCCGCAACAACAATGCCATGCCTTATGGTCGTGGTCAGGCTAACCACATTGATCTGAATGAAGCTCAAGACTAGCCTGCTACTATGTTGGGTACTCTTGTTGTTAACTCAGTACCAACTTCTGTTTTATTCAATTCAGGAGCATCGCATTCTTCCATATCAGAAGCCTTTGCATACATGCATGGCATTAAGTTTGAAGACATGAATAATCCGCTAGTGGTACACACCACTGCAGGCCAATGTAACCACAATGATTAGGCACAACGTCCCCGTTGAAATTGAAGGATTGGAATTCCATCTTTCCCCCATTGTTTTGACGTTATCCAATATTGACCTCATTCTGGGAATGGAATGGTTGAAAACACATACCGCTTCTATCATTTGCACCACTAAAACCATCCATCTGCTACATCCTTCTAATGAGATAGTAAGCTACCATGCTCAGATTGTCCGAAATGCCGAAGGACGGATTTATTCCTTGACTGCGTGAAATTCTTCTCCTTTTGTGAGAATTGGAAATGCTACATCCATGTCTGAAGTATCTGTTCGATCCAAGTTCTCGATCAAGTTGAATGTTGCACCCGTTAGAGGGCTATCAAATTTCCTAAAGTTCAGTGGTCAAATATTTCTGAAGGTAAAGCCACTTGGGAACGTGAGGATCGTCTTCGTGATGAATACCCCGCTCTGTTTCCGTCTACCTCCTAAATATCGGGATGGGATTTGTTGTAGTGGAGGAGAATTGTAACACCCGGATAATTAAGCTACAGTAATCTCCTACTAATGATACCATGTAATAACTGGTACTGTTGCTAATCTCACTTGATTCTAATCCGATTCAAATTCAAGTTTGAAATAAAGTCAAAATTGAAAGTTTTCAAATGTCAAAACTAAAAAGTACAAACTATGGCAAATAATTCATAGGTAATATTGGTGAAGAAATCCACATTTTTAGAAAAGGTTTAAATGCACTAAAATAATTAAAAAAGAGGCTTAAATGATTAATAAAGTGGCATTTATAATTTATAAAATGTCAAACTAATTTGTTTAGGGGTCAAACTTTTTGTGGCAGTGGTATAAATGGGAATACTAATTTAGGAACAAATTCTATATTTTATAGAACTATAATAAATTAAAAGTTAAAAGAAAACAGAAAAGAAAATAAATAAAAGTAAACAAACAAAGCAAAAACAAAAATGAGATCCCCCTCACCCCCCTTGGGCGTTGGTCCAACTCCTTCCACCCAGCTAGGCCGGCCCAGCGGCCCCTCCCTACTCACCTGCTAGTGGGGCGGGGGTCGTGGCCACGCCCGATGTCCGCCATGGCCGCGCCCATCGCCGTGGCAGCCATCCGGCGGCTACCCCGGCGACCCCCTCGCCTACTTATACCCGCAGGCACCCGCATCCCCTGGAACCCTAACCCTCGCCTCCCTCTCCCTCAAGCTCGCTCTTGACCAGAGCCAATGCCGCCCGATGCCGTTGCCTCGCCGTTGCCTCGCCGTTGACGCACTAGACACCGTCGCCACGCCACCACATCATCGATGCTCGTCCTCGACCTCCTCCACGAGAAGCTTTGTCGAGCCTCGTCGCCCCCTTCCCAGCAATGATCGGGAGCTTCAGAACTTTGTTAAAGTCGGGCAGGCCTGGAGAGCATCCGCAGGAGATACCTGTGAAAATCGGACGGGCCCGGAGAGCACCCGCAAGAGATACCTGTGAAAGTCTGGCGGGCCCGGAGAGCACCCGTGAGATTTACGGTGGCAGCTGGCTTTAGCGGTATCACCTAGGAGGTGGTGGCAGCTCTGAACTTGTCCCGATAGCCGTCACTTCAATTAATAATGCACTTATAGGTTTGGTATTTGTTTTGAGTTGGCCACTAGCCTATACTCACTAACCACCACGCGGGAACATATATGGGCTCTCAATGTCGTATGCTTCTTCCGAAAAGTCTGTCAGACGTCTAGTTCAGCATTGCGGCACGGCTGGGCTGGTGCCATCCATGACAGAGGTGGTGCCTGGGTATGCCCTGCTCACAATGACCCGGAGTGCAAAGGGCGGTGGTCCCATGACCCCGGAGTGCTTAGGATGTAGACCGACGGGTGTCGGTTCAATATCCGGCATATCTCGTAGTAGGGGTCCTAAGCAGGCGTCTAGGAGTGATGGTAACATGGACACGGGGTTTTACCCAGCTTCGGGCTCTCTTGAAGAGATAATACCCTACATGCTGCTTTTGATTGTTTTCATATGGGTGTAGTACCGAGTACATGTATCTACCACGAGATTGTAGTAATGCATATGAGATTGTCTATTGACTAGCCTGGCCTCGGTTTATATAAGACACCATAGGCCTAGGGTTTAGGAGAGTCCTTGTCTTGGGCGCCAAGTCTTGTGGAGTCTTCCTTGTATGCGATAGGAGCTGCCCGAACTGGCCCATGAGTATACGGCCATGGGGGTCCTCGGCCCAATCTAACTGATCGGGAGACGACGTGGTGAGTCCCCCCTAGTCTAGGACACCGTCAGTAGCCCCTTGAACCGATCTTCAAGTTGGGGACGCTCCTCGATTCTTCTGAATTGTTCTTCATCTTCGGTCGTCGGTCTTGAAAACTGGTTCAACAAATCTTCTCATCTTCAACCTTGAGGATCGCCGAAGTGCATCCGAAGAGTTTACACGTCGGGTATCCGAGGAGCCCCTTTAAGTTTTCGACATTTATTAATGCCTTGTTATTTTTATGCCACACCTCGGGTTTGGAGTTATTCCCGGGCGGCAGTGTCCTCTTGTGTCCGAGCTCCAACGCCGGACTGCATTTGAGGTATCTTTTGCAGCCGAGCACCAATGCCGGACCGCTTCCGAGCTCCAACGCCGTACCGCTTCCGAGCTCCAACGCCGGAATGTATCCGAGCTCCACCGCCGGACTATATCTGAGGAGTATTGTTACAGCCGAGCTCCAACGTTGAACTGCATCCGAGCTCCAACGCCGGACTATGTCCAAGCTCCAACGCCGAACTATATCCAAGGTGTCATAGATCACCTTGGTCCAAAAAAGTTGAAGGAGTTTAGCCGAGCTTAATGCCGGAGATGCACTCTACGGAGCCAGCCACTAGCGTCCGAGCTTTATGCCGGACTGCTTCCGGGGTGTCTATTGTAGTTGAGCACCAACGCCGGACTGTATCCGAGGTGGTGCACCACCTCGGCCATGGGCTTATTTTTATGAATTTAATTCCAAATTATGCAATGTAATCTCTGCCAAGATGTATAGCCAGTAGCCCTCAAGGTGCGTGTTGGCCTAATATCCGGGATGCACCTGAAGGAAAAAAATCAAACCGCTGACCCTAGTTGCCCCTGAGACTCAGGTCGATTCATAAAATCAGCTGGAGGATCAATTCCCAGCTCGGCAGCATACTTAGGAATAGAAACGCGGTGTGCAAAGTCCTCGAGACTCATGTTGGGTGCGGCCGACCAATCTGAGGATAATAATCTCCTTGAAAACTATATTGCACTTTAAATTTTCTGCATTGGATTGTCAATGCAGTAGCCCCCGAGACACTGGTCGGGTGGCAACACCAGATCAGGGGATCGATGTACCCCTTTAATATTTGTAAATGGTAAGCACGAAGCCTAGTATCCCCCGAGCCTTAATGTGGGCACGGGTGGCCGAATTAAGGATCAATGTCTGAAGTAAAATCACAAATTATGTGTAAAGATTCTATGTACCCAAGTACTCTACATCATTTATACTCGAGTCCGCATTGTACAAAACTTTGTTGACTGACCATCGGCTTCAACCTCCTCGGCCAGTAGCCGGGGAGTGTTTGTCCCACTTTATAAAGCCTTGACAAGGGCAAAGATTTACGACAAACAAGGCAATCCGGCCATATGGTTTTATAAACAAAGGTACGCGGAGAGATATGTTATATTACTTTATAATATAAGAAACATCTTCCAAAAAAATAATCTTGCTATCGGTTTCTTTCTTTGGGTTGTCATGCCAACCATGATCATGAAACCATGCCTCCGATAAATGCAGGAGAAAATATTGAAGATTTAGTTCAGGCAAAGTTCCCAAACTCTATGGTATTAATGAACCACAATTTTCACTTCCGTCATTGCTGACCAATGTGATACTTTAAGATTGCTAGCTTTCGGCTTAACCCAGTCTGAGGTACTAACTCAGATGACCCGGCAGTAACTATCACAGAGGTGCTCCCTTTACCGCCTGGCCGAACAATCTGGAACGTAGGAGTAAGCAAAGGAGCCAGGCAACCCAGCTTGGCCAAAATCTTAAGTCAAATTGATGCATATTTATGGCTTTATAACGATGATTACGGAAGGCAGCCCTTGTATATTAAATAATGACACTTATTATAAAACAACTCATATTTAAGAGCCCCCAAGTGACTTGGGTAAAAGAATTTTATGTATAATGATTGTATGTACCGAAGTACTTGTATCATATCTTTGTTCTCCCAAACTTTATACGCGTCTTAACCAACCGTCGGCTTTTCCCTGTTCGGTCAAGGACCGAAAAGTGTTATGTACTCCACCTGTCGAGAATATCGACGGTGTTTCCGATAACCAGCAATCAGGCCATAAGGTCAGAATGCATAAAGCGCTCGAGGAACTTATTGTATATTACCGACGAAGTGTAAGAAGCATCTTCGAAGAAAATAGTACCCCCACCGTTACCTTTCTTCGGTTGCTCATTATTACTGTGAGACTTGTGCAATAAATGTTTTGTACTCATGAGTTCCGTTGTGTGCCGACCATTATTGAAAACAGTAAGAGCACTAGCTTTCGGCTTCACCCAGTCTGAGGTCTGGCTCGGATGACCCGATCGTGACAATCGCAGAGGTGCTCCCTTTACTCCCTAGCTGAACAATCGCTTAAGTCAACATGGTGCATATTGTGGCGTAATACACGAACAAGGAACGAAGCCGCACAAGTATAATCATTTGCAAGAGGAAAGGCTTCATAAAGGAAGCCCCCAAGTAAACGGGGTATTTGAATTTGTGTGTCACAAACAAAGTTTGGACAAGGAAGTTTTTCACAAACAATTTTTTGCCAAAAAAGTATAATGCTTGGTCGGACCGAACGAAATTTAAAACTGAAAGTTTTGAGCATTAAAGCAACTTAGCTGGTTAATGTGCTCAGTATCGATTCGCGGCCCGAGCTTACGGCGAGACAAGGTCCCAGCCCCGAAGCCGGTCCCAAGGTGGCGGAGCGAAGAGCTCGGCATTCCGAAATGGTGAGGCGAAACCCCCAGTCTGACCAAGTTGACGGAGCAGGTCGACAATGTGACGACGGAGTCCCCACGTCAGCAAAGTGTGGACACAATTTGGTCGACGAAAGTGGGGCGACGGCGTGGGCACGCCGAGGTGACAGCACGGCCCGGTCTAAGTCAATTGCCTGCACAAATGAAATAGTGCAAGCCAGAGATGATAATAATAATAATAATAGTAATAATAATAATAATAATAATAATAATAATAATAATAATAATTTTTAAAAAATCCTCCACTTAAAATTAATTTAAGCGAAGTAAATAATTAGAGAAATATAGCCTGAGAGCCGAGGTCTGTTTGCAGATGCAATGTTCGTAAGGCTGCGGATGAAGACGCACAGACAGAGCGCCGGTTAATGCAAAGCTAGTTTGCACTGCTCATCAATTAGACTTAACAAGTCATGCTGCAAAAACTAGCACTTGACTGAGTTAATTATGCGGCAAAGAAAAATACTTCTTTGCCAGGTACTAGTGCACCATAGCGACATCTATGTGCCGAATTAAAATAGAGAGAAAAAAAGGGAACATAAAGGAAAATTATAGAACTCCCTGATGGCCACGGCCCGTACAGGAGTGTCTTCGGCCTGTAAGTACATGGTACATGCCGTGCTAGGCGCGTACTCCTCGGACTCAGTGACGCGCGACCCGCGAGGCTAACGCCTAATTGATATCGAGGGGGCGCGATCGCTCCAATTGTACGTCACCGTCTACTGATTTTCAGGCCGCGATAGTACGCAGGATGCTATATATGACCGCACCGCCGGTAGCAATTTTCCTTTGTACCTTCATCTCATACAAATATTAGGGTTAAATCAATCAATCTAGTATATGCAAAAATGCATGGAGGACAGACCACTCGCAAAAGAGCTGTCGCCATGTTTTAGTAAAATTAATAAAGATAAAATGGAGGATAGAATATGTCCCTATGTATCCCGCCATCTGAGCTGGGTTGTTCCAGGCTTCTCAAAACGTGTACGAGTGAAGCCAGCGCTCAGCCGACCAGTATATCGCTGGTGTTCGTTCGTCGCCGTCACATGGTTCTCGGCCATGTAGATTTTTAGTGCTTAATTGCCACCAGCGCAAAAGAAATTCCTGATCTGATCTAAAATCAATCTCAAACGAACTTTATTAGATTGCCCGCGAACGTGTTCGCAGCCGTTAGAACTTTAGAAGACACTTGGACGGATCAAGTAGTACTTAATAGAACTAGTACTAGGATTAAATTGATCTCTACTTGATGTAGGAGAAAGTACTACTAGTACTATGGAGAACAAAACCGCGCTGGATACTTAGGGCCTGTTTGGTTCCAATAAGTCACCTGACTTATAAGTCAGGTGACTTAAAACCAGTGACTTATAAGTCACGTCTATTTGGTTGTCACCTGACTTATAAGTCACCTGACACACATTTTTACACCAATCAACATCATGCAGGTGGTGAGACCCATGTAAAAGGGGTGACTTATAAGTTTTAAGTTGTGGTGGAGCAATTTATGACATATAAGTTGGGGTGACTTACAAGTCGGGTCTATTTAGCAAAATAAGTCATTTTTTTCACTTTTCAACTTATAAGTTGCTGACTTATTTGAAACCAAACAGACCCTTAGCTTGGGTAGCTTTTACTGGCCAACATGCCCTTGGATCTGTCCACACGTGTGCTTCCGTGTGGTCTTGCTCGGTGGTCGGTGCTGCCTTTGGGTATTTGTCCGAACACATCAGCAGTTGCTGCGTATAGAAAATAACATCTTGGGAGATGTGCTTCAATTCCTACAAAAGCAGTACTCCATGTTGATTTTGACAACCATCACGTGGGGTTGTGTTCGGTGGTCCTTTCCCCACGTTTTTACTAGTACTTGCATGCCGGAAGTACACAAAAGGCAGATGATTAGCAAAGAGCATAGACTATCTTATAATAGCAAAAAGTGAAAGGGGATAGGATGAGCCTGTGCGTTGCCAGCAATTGCCAGCCCGTGTGCACTGCTTGGGCAGTATTACAGCTGCCCCAGCTCCTCGGTCAAACCACCACAGATAGGTTTTTTTGTTTTGTATAGCTAAGTCCATCCGTTGCTGCCCCTCCAGCGTACAGGCCTGGCCCGATCGAGTAGCCAGGGGCAGTACATCCCTAGCGCTCCCGGACTTCCCCTGCGGTGGCGCCTGGTTCGGCCGCCACGCCTCCTGCCGTGGCTGCTATAGACGTGCATCGCCGTCTGGCGTCCGTATACCTCCGCATGCCTTCCTCCAAGATATCTTGTAAATGCGGAGGCCAATCCGATCTGCAGAAAACATAGCACAAAACGGCAGCAATATCTTTGCAAAAGAATTGATCCACGCAAAACGGAATAAATAGAAACTACAACACCTGATTTTGGCGTCTGTTGAAGATCCATCACAACGCAGCGACACCTAGCAGGCTTTCAATGAAATCATCAATGTCGGTTCAATATCCAGCGTATCTCGTAGTAAGGGTCCTAATCTAGGCGTCTTGGAGCGATGGTAACATGGACACGGGATTTTACCCAGCTTTGGGCTCTCTTGAAGAGATAATACCCTACATGCTGCTTTTAATTGTTTTCATATGGGTGTAGTACAGAGTACATGTATCTACCACGAGATTGTAGTAATGAATATGAGATTGCACTACAAAAAAAAGACACATCCGTGACATTTTGGGAGAACGAATTTTTTTTGTCATACATATGACACTTCTATGACGATAATTGTGACAAAACCCGGTATCATCATAGATGTGGTGGGCTCCTACTTCTTTGACAAAAAGTCATGACAGAAAATGGGTTTTTGTCCCGGCGGCCGGAGACGCAATGCATGACATTCTTTGGGCCGCCCATGACGAAAAAACCGTGGTAAAAGCAATGGGAGGAAAATTTGGAGAGTCACGGTTACGGTGGGAGGTCGGGGCCGAGCGATGCGTTCTCTTGTACACGCGCGTAGGCGTTGGCTCTAATCAACCCGAAGCGAGGCGTTGGGCTCTAATCGAACCCGGCGATTAGACCGCAGTTACTACGTTCACGAACCCGGCGATGATCGATGGTCGTTAATCAACCCAATCGAGCGATTCTTCGCTCTCGCCGCTAATCAAGCCGATGGATTGCATGAATAGTGAGCGTTGCGGGGGTTGGATGAACAAGGAGCGGTGGCGCTGCCTCTGGATGAACAGGACCCGTGGTGTGGTGGAGGGCTGGATGAACGAGAGCGGTGGAGGGTGCCCGTGGAGGGTGGTTGAACAGACCCCATGCTTTGTGGAGGTCTGGATGAACGAGAAGCGGTGGAGGGTGCCCGTGGAGGGTGGTAGAACAATGAGCCGGTGGAGTAGCGCACGGTGGAGGCCGGAGGAGGTCGACGGTAGCCTGTGGAGGCCGGAGGAGGTCGACGGTGGAGATGAACAGATCCGTGGAGTCTGTTTTGCGGCACGCCACACACCTCCCGATGAACAGACCCCGTTTGACCGTAGGAGGTCCATTTCGTCCGCTTTTGCGATGCGCCACACCCTCCCGATCAACAGACCCCGTTTGACCGTAGGAGGTCTGCTTCTCCGCTTTTGCGGCACGCCACACCCTCCCGATCAACAGGACCCCCGTTTTGACCGTAGGAGGTCCGTTTCCTCCGTTTTGCGGTACGCCACACCCCTCCCGATCAACAGGACCCCCGTTTTGATCGTAGGAGGTCCATTTCCTCCGTTTTGCGGTATGCCACGCCTCGTTTCCATCGGCTGTTCCATCCAATCCCTCCCGATGAACACGACCACGCATTTTGTTCCGACCCAGCCGGCTGGCTCCCACGTGTTCTGTTGCCTCTCGATGAACACGACGCATTCCGTTGCCTCCCCATGAACACGAGCATTCCGTTGCCTCCCCATGAACACGAGCCCTCGCCGTACGTATGCGCGAGTAGGCATTCGAGACCCCGCCCGTATGTACACATACGTGGCCATATTTTCTTTCTTGCACCACGGCCATGCGTGCGTGTACATGCTACGTCGCGCGCTCTACTATGACACGTCGTGCCTCTACATCGACCAAGATGTATGCGTACCGTTCGCGACCAGGATGACAACGCCACGTACACTTCACCGGTGGGTCCCAACCGCCGAGCACTTCCTTGCTGCGAAGATGTAGCCGTGGGTCCCAGCAATGGGGCTAATCGCTTTGGTTTTTTTTTCGGGACGCACTTACTTACGTGTGAAGGTGTAGCCTTTGGGTACCAGGCAATCGTGGGCGAATCATTTTTGCCGGACGCACTTCCTTGTGTGCGAAGGTGTAGCTGTGGGTCCCACCAATGGGGCGAATCATTTTTTTCGGACGCACTTTCTTGCGTGCGAAGATGTAGTAGTGGGTCCCAGCAATCGAAGCGAATCTTTTTCTCGGACGCACTTCCTTGCGTGCGAAGATGTAGCTCGTGGGTCCTAGCAGTCAGGGGGCGAATCATTTTTTCACGAAATACGGTGGCCCCTCCAATGGGTCCCCGCTGTCAGGTGGAGGAATAATTATTTTGCGCGTAATAAGGAGGCACTTCCTTGCGGCTACCGTGGACCCAGCTGTCAGCCTCTCCACGTACAGTCCACGTCCGATGGAAGTCGTTCCTTGACCATGTTGACCACGCCGCGCCAAGAGCACCACGGCGGTGGACGACGGCGAGGCCTAGGAAGGGGATGACGCGAAGCCGGGGAAGATGAGGCAGTGGATGCACATGCGGAGAGGAGTATGAGGGTTCACTGGTTCGGCTGCGCTGCCGTCGCCGCAGAATAACAGGGGGTGTGGGTGAGTGGAGGGATGGCCTGGCCAGCGGTGGGAGTAGTAGGGGGCGGTGAGGCCTCATGACAAGACAACCAGCCACGGAGGCAGGGAGCAAAGGCACGACCGGCGCTGCTTTGGGCGGCTGGAGCAAGAAGACCAGAGGTTGAAGAAGCATGACGGCCTTTGGATGGACATCGTACGGTCATTGCAGCTAGAATCGTTTATATTGACCAAATTGACAAAGCCCTTGGTACATCAACTTAGTAGGCCCACAGGCTAGCTTCCGAAATGGTGCACCCTAGATGTCAGGGGGAGGAATCATTTTTTGGGCGAGTGAAGCTAGAATATCCGAGATTGAAGAAGAAGCACGGCATCCGTTGGATGGACATCCAACGACCACTGCTGCTACAACCGTGTGTTGAATATAAGTTGACAAAGCCTTGCATATGCGTCAACTCTGTTTTTTAGGGACGCGTCAACTTAGTAAGGCCAGAAGTGTGTGGTAGAGAACTTATAGCCCATTTGAGATTTGCAAGAATGTGTAGCCCATTTTTGAATTCTAATGGAATTTACTACAACCCATTTACAGTTTGTTAAAAGTACAATCCATTTCAACCAACCGTTCAAAACAGAATTCAATAAAATTTCCCACATTTTGATGGGATCCGAATATTTTTATCCCGAAATTTCTAGTCAGATTAAATAAAATTTCAATATAAATTTATATTACGTAAAAATCCAACGAAACATTGCGCTCGCAACAATTAATGAAATTAAAAGTTTCAATATCCAAAAATAATATTTTATAAAGTAATCACTGTTTGGTGCATTTTTTTATAGTAACTACCCAGTTTTTATAATTACATCATATTTATTATTTATTAAAGCCCATTTTCTTGTTAAGCCTAATGCATCCCTTCTAGGAAAGATTTTCAGCCCAGCGGGGCGGAGAATAACAACTTGACCTTGCCTGGGTATTCCTAAAAAAAGTATAGCTGGGCTAGCCATTTTCAGCTTGAAAAAATTTAATATCTGGGCTGGATATCTGGCCTGGGCTAGACGGGCCACAGCCCGCCCAGTTAATACCTGCAGCGATGTTTTCGTTGTTGTTCAGAGGATAAAAATTAATATCTGGGGTAAACATCTAAAAACTCTATAGTGCTCACACCTCAAAAACACAAATACTGCTCGAGCTGCTTGGTCCCAGTTGTCGGCCGCTTCTTGTGCAATTCTCTCATTTATTGACTACTCCCTCCTTTCCGGTTTATAATGCTCAATTCAAAAATCTCACTAATCAAGATAGATGACGAGTGGTGGAATACTTTTTGTAGTTTTGCAAAAGCACCTAATTAATGCTCTTGTTATCCTCAAAAAATTATGTTTATCAATGCATTAATTGCAATGCATGCATGCATAAAGTACATGCATTGGTCAATTTTCTCTTAATACTTGCATGCAATGATTTAATGCACCTTGGAATCTAAACAAGTGATGGAAAACAACCAAATTGAGCCTTATAAAATGGAAAAACTAAAATTTTGAGATAAGCCCTATAAACCGGAAAGAAGGGAGTACATAGGTTGACAATGGTGTGGGACCGTGATGTGAGGAAACCAGGAGGAAGCAAAATAAACTATATATATATATATATATATATATATATATATATAAAATAAGGAGGCACTTGCGTACGTGAGGCTATGGACCTGGTGGATCCCCATTGTCATCCTCTCCAAGTAAAGTCATCTCCTCGCCACGCTTTCATTCCGCTTGAATCGGCCGGCCGCCCGCTTCGGTGCAGGTGATTGCTCCGCCTTCAAACGACACAAGTGTCGTCCATCCGTCCATCTGCCACACACATTAATGATACGCAGTTGCCGAGGCGGCTACTCCGGCGCCACACGTCCGTCCCTCCGCCCGCCCACCATTGCTATATAAACTACTGCGCCGGCCATAGCCGCAGTCATCCGCATCCGTTCCCTTTCTCCTGTTTACACCACTACTGCCCACCATGGCTTCCTCGCGCTCCAGCGCTCTTCGGGACGGGCGGACGACGGACCACAAGGAGATGGCAACCGTTGCTGCCGACCGACTGGCCGGCAGGCAGCCGGAGGACGACGACGTCCCAATGGAGAACATGGTAGTCGACGATCCGGCGCCAACCCCCTCCACCGCGCCATCCTCGCCGGTGCATTGAACCATGACCATCAGCGAGGCCCGTGCCCAATATATGGACAGGGTGAGGCAGATGCGTGAGGAGCAGTTCCAGGAGGCGCAGGCCGACACCGCCTACAACCACCATCTCCTCCAGGAGCACCTGCAGGCGGAGGAGCAGATCACCGCGGAGCGGGTGGAGCAGGAGGCGTGGCTCGACTCGTACCGCTCCGCCCGCAAGGCCGCCTCGAGCGCTGGCGGTACCGCATGTGGGTGGCGGAGGCTGCGGCCGCCTACAAAGAGGCTAGCTAAGAGGGCGATGAAGCGGGCGAGGCGCTGTTTGGCGAGACCGAGGATGAGGCAGAGGACAATGCCAGCTCCGACGAGTCCCCGCTCCGCTGGCGTCGATGAGGCCCTGCTCCGCCGAGGCCCCGCGGCGTCAACAAGGAGGTAGAGGACACCACTGGCTCCGCCGAGGCCCCGTGGCGCCAACAACGAGGCTGAGGACACCGCCGGCTCCGCCGAGGCCCCGCCCCGCCAACAACGAGGCAGACGACATCACCGGCTCAGCCGAGGCCCCACCTTGCCGGCAACATGGGGGAGGATTTCCACCGCTCCGCTGAGGCGCCGCTCGACGGCAACGAGACAGAGGACATCGCCGGCTCCGCCGAGGCCCCACCCCGCTGCCAACGAGGCCGCGCCATACAGAAAACGAGGAAGCGTAGAACACGGTAGGTCGCCACCGCTTAGGTCCAAGTAAGGCCACCGCTGCTACCCTTCGGTTGAAGCCAAGCTAGGCGGGTTGACCATTGACGGCTGGTTAGCTTCTTGGCGGCAACGTGGAGTCGGAGAGCTGCACGGGAGAAGAACGCTGCTTCTACTTAACTGTTGGTGCAGTTGGCTGATTGACACGTGGGCCCAACAGGCCACATGTCAGTTACGCAACTGCACCTGCAGTTAAGTCACTGAAGCTTCTGTTCAGCTCAGCGAGACATAGGTGGGTAGCTTCGGTTAATTAATTATTCCTCCAGCGCACCCCTATTTAGTTAAAGAATGTATGAAATGTAATGAAATCCGGCATGTTTATATGAAATCCGACCGTGTATGAATGAATTTATTTCGATTAGTTTGAATTCATGTATCACTGGCATTGGATGAACATGCAAAACAATACGTACTAGCATTATTTCCAGGGTGATCACGTCGTTTGCAGCAGTTTCACATGTACTCCCTCCGGTCCTTTCTAGTCTGCATACAAGTTTTGTCCGCAGTCAAAGTATCTCTACTTTGACCAATCTTATACAAAAAAGTATGCACTTTCACAATGTGTGAAGTAAAAAGGAACAGAAGGAGTACAAGGAGTTTGAGCAGCTTTTTAGCGTTTCTGTACATTGCAATCAAACACACAGGCCTGGCAATTCATAGAGAACATTCAAAACAATCGATGATTATGCATCCCAGTGACTCACATGCCAGAGGCAATATTTACTTAACAACTAAAGAATAAAGAAAAAATTGATCGACGCTGCTGACAACAAAGGGCGTCCCATTCGAAAATATCAAATGCATATCTTGCTAAAATCAATGAGCAAAATTTGACAAGGTTGTCCCATTCCAAAATATCAAATGCCTACGATTGTGGAATGGGCAGGGTTTGCCATCAGTTCGGACATTGACATGACACCTCGTGCTAAATAAACCAGCTGTTCTTTTGTGCGCCCCACCAAAATCAACCAAATTCACAGTAGCTTGTATGATTTCGCCCTTATATGTTGCAACGCCTTGAACTTATGGGCACCTCCTTTCTTGTGGTGGAAATGAATGATTCGATGTATTCATGAACATTTTGTGTAGTTCCAATTGAAATCAAGCTGAGCATCCCTATTTGCACAAATACAAAAAAGTGATTTGTCTAAAGCAAATTGTACTATGAATTGACAGTTTCAACAGGCACATACATGGTCTATGTAGAGCACACTTTTAGAAAAATGGAACTCACGAGAAAGAATCCTAGAACAACATTGTACTCGCGCATCACAGCAAAAAAATGGAGATTTGTCAGTCCTTCTGAGCTGAAGTTAGTTTTATCTTGCGGGGAGTAATGTAACCATCCTTCAACTGCTCCTTCTGATGAGAAGATAGACAGGGCTTCTTCATCCTAGCATAATCGGAACTAGTCACTTCATGTACTCCATATTCTTCTTCAGAGGAAGATGATCCTGTTGTGTAAAACAAGAGGACTACTAAATGCTAGCATCCCTGTTTGCTCGAAAAAAGGAAAGGAAATATTTAAAACAGCATAGATGAAGCACTTCTCAAGGACAATACCACTTTTTCATGACAGTATCTAAACAGTAGCACAACACCAATAGAGATGACAAAGCTCAATCATATGGATGAAATCAGTGGGCGAGTACCAACCTTTGTCAGGAGGCTGATTGTGTAGAGCATACAGATGAAGCACTTCTTTGGAACCATCTGCTGCTATCTACGGGGGTGGCCATGCTTACTATATACTCCTTGATTAGTTTAATGTTTCCAACATCTTCTTGTGCAGTTCCACTAAAACATATGGTATCTTCAAAGAAGATCCCTGTTTGCACAAGTAGATATAATTATGTATGGCATCAAATCAGTGGCAAAACAATTGCTCGTTCCAGCCATAGCAATAAATTAAGATGCAAAACTATATCATTACTTGTGTCATCACAGTTCTAGTGCTTCATTACAAAGACCGGAGTTGATTTTGTTTTTCTTCCGCTTGTTCTTTCCCTTCATCACTTGGTTCAATAATGACAAGCTTCGCCTTCAATGTAAGATTTGGCATGTCAATTAGGGAGCACAAGTATAATGCTAAACTTAATTTTCTGATGAAAGTGGCAAAATACAGGCCAACAGTTGTGAAATATCCTTATCTTACCTCAATGGGATATTACGGTGCACATACAGATTGGAAGTCTTGTCTCCATTTGTGCAGTTCACTAAAATCAAGCAACATTATCGCACAAGTAGCACAACATATGAAAGCACACCGCGAATCATGTGAAAGAAGGCTAATCTTGACCTCTCATGATGCGAATTCAAACAACTCACAAGAAGAAGATCTGAACCAAATTAAGCCTTAACGGATAGGAAGTAAGATCTCCTCTTGTGCGCTTGCACTAAGATCAAGCAATCAAGCAACGTTGTTGGTGTGACATTTTGGTTGAACTGCACAAAACACTCTTAAAACAAAAGTGTTTTGTGTAGTGCAACAAAAGGTCACAATGGCAACGAGGTGAAGTAGATAACCCTGTTTACACAGAGGTGCAAAGGAAACAATTAGTGGTCAATAACGGTGGATGACACAGAAGCCAACAAAAAGAAGCATCTACCTTATCTAAATGGGAAAGAAAGCAAGATAGTAGCATTTCTCAAACGGTGGCATTGATTAATATTAACATAGAGATTGTATTAACAATAAAATTCGTTAAACATGTAATCCGCTTTTAACTGTGGCATTGCATCAATTTTCCAGCGGCATTATTAGAGGGTGTTTGTTTACAGGGACATTTTCGTTAGGGACTAAAAAAACTCCGTGTCAGTCCCATCTAAACCAAACAGGAGGGACTTTTAGGGACTAAAAGTGGGCATTTGGGACTAAAGAAAGAAGACCCCGAGGGAGTCTTTTTGGGACTTTTTCCAATAGTTGCCCCTACCACGCATCGCACCTTGTTTCTATTAGTTCATTACTAGGGGTAACATGGTCTTTTAGCATGTCATTTAATAACCCCTAGTCCATGTTTAGTCCACGAACCAAGCGGTAGGGATTAGGAGTTTTAACCAAACAGGCCTTAGATTAACAACACTAATGAGTTGCACGGGCGGTGGATGCACCAGCACCATGTGCATCTACCGATGTACTATGGTCATGAACAGTCTGTTGCAACAAAGAACAAACAACCAAGGGGCATATTTGTGTTGGTCCCAGTTTTGTTATCTTTAGACACCTTTCCCTATGTGAGCGCAACAAATCTAGTCCTGCTCAAACTCTACAGCCTTGTCCATTCCTTTCCTTTTTGAACTAGTACTTTTGCCCCTTCCTTTCCTCTTTGAACCACATCCTAGATTTATGCGATACAACTTTCCCCACTACTTTCCCCCATTCCTTTCCTCTTTGAACCACATCCTAGATTCATGCTATATACAACTTTTCCCACTACTTTCCCCCACTCCTTTCCTGTTTGAACCACATCCTAGATTCATGGTATACATGCAGCTAGGGCAATGCATGTGGAGTAAGTAAAATATACCTTAAGGTTCTTGGGGCGTGGTTCGGTGGGCGACGGGACGGTGGCGAAGAAGAAGGGGTCGGAGGCCCTCCCATGCCGCCGCTGGGTGGAAAGTGAACAGCTGCGCTGGTAGTGGATTCCCTCCCTCGCCGACGGCGACGGCGTTAAGCCTCCTTCCCTTCCCAGCGGACGGATCCTGCCGGCTCTTTGAGCAGCAGTGAGGGGAGAGAGAGGCCAACGAAGTCTTGTTTAGATCTAGAGAGGGCGAGAGAGTGTGAAGAGAGCAACTACAAGCGCTGAGGCTCCAGCAGGAGAGGGCGAGAGAGTGTGAAGAGAGCAACTACAAGCGCCGAGGCTCCAGCGTGTATATATATAATGGAGAGAGAGTGTGAAGCGTGCAAACCCTAGAAAACATTTTGACCAGTCAAAGAATCCTCCTGGCAGAAATTATGCTCAATTGTAGTTATCGAACCCGAGACCTCAAGTTTGATGAGCGAACAGGCTAACCAGCTACACAACCCTCCCGTTATGTTCAACGAGAGGAAAATAACCTTTTATACATTCCTGCATTCGTGTGACAAGCATGCTATGTTTTTTTGTGTGTGTGGGAGTCATTGGGATTTCAATCATAATCGTGTCATGTGGCTTTGGTGGTAAGACTATCCAAAGTGGTGCAGAAAAAATGTAGCCTTAGTCACCTTAGCTCTCTCCACGTAGTACGTTGGGTCCCACCAATCAGAGGGTGAAACAAACAAATTAATAAGAAAAATTAAAAGTGCCAGCGGTGTATCTTACCTCACACATCTCGCTCTCGCTCGAACACCTTCCAATTGATCCCTCTGTTCGCTCACGTACTATTTTAAGTGAATCCTTATTATAAAATGCACCCAAATTTTGGGCACTTGTATTCGACTTAAGTCAGTGTGCCACCATATCTCGTATACTTACTACTCCCTCCGTCTAAGTGTAACAAGTCACGTTAGAAGGTGCAACGGGACCAAGGTGCGTGTGTGTGCGTGTGTGTGTTTAACAGCATGTGTGTGTTAGAGAGTGCGACAGATCGATCTACTCCTACAGAGAGATGGTGTGTAGTGTATGATTTTAGCCGCGAGAGTTGGTGCATCCTCTCGTTTCCGGGTGTGTCCGCTAGGGACATGCGGATAGCTGCCACGCCCGCTCCTAACTAGCCTGGCCCACCCAAAGCCCCTCCATCGCCCGTGCGCGCTTCCCGCCCGAAATGGTCAGCGCCGCTCCAAAGAATCGGTGCCGCATTCATGCCCGGGCAGAGCGGACGCGACCTCTCACTGGCGCAAGAGTGATGGTTGCTTCGTTCATCCAACTTACTGCTGGGTCTATGTGATTTGACGGCTCATTGGTCTTTATCACTGAGGTGGTAGGACTGCTGGATGTCCCACGCTTTCAGCGAAAGGAGGTACTACCACTACTAGATTACAATTTTCTCCATTCTTACAACGGAGGAGTGCAAGAGCAGTGAAAACACACAGGCTCAGTGATTACATGGCCCACATCACACTATCACCATGCGACACCTAACTCTTTACATAGTACTCCCTCCGTTCCTAAATATTACTAGACGAGTCCCCGCGCCTTGCCGCGGAACAGCGGTATATCTCTCTGCGCAAAATTATCGATTTCATAGAACTAAAAAAAACTCTATAACCGCATGACAAATGTGGTAGCCAAACTAAATAAACTCCCATCATCATTTAGATCATCCCACGTAAGGGAAAAAGATCAGCCAACTCCTACTGCATAATGGGATTATATTTTTCTTTTTGACATGTTAATGGGACTTAAAAGCTCACTTACATGCATGCTATCGGTGCATGCTTGCATGCAGACATATTGATGTGATTTAAAACCCACTCACATGCATGTGCCACGGTATTTCTGCATGCTTGCATGTGACTTAGTGCGGAGCCTCTCAACGTCTAGATCAGACGGCTATTATGGACTGATTTACTTCATCTAAAAGCTACATAAATTTTGATGATGTGGCTCAAGGAGAGGATAGAGAATTCCTAGTAGTGGGGGCTAGCTATTACTAGTAGATAAGTCTTTGTAGAGATTCCACTAGGTGAACTACATACGAAACAAAATGAATGAATCTACACTTAAAATGCATCTATATACATCCGCATGTGGTTCATGGTGAAATCTCTACAAAGACTTATATTTAGGAACGGAGGAAGTACTAGTATAGTACTACGTACTGTAATTTATCAGCAAGATAAATTTGTACAATGCTATGAAGCTTCCAGCTCCTGTTACATGTATCTTGCATCCAAGGTTGCCCGTTACAACATTTCATCAAATACAAAGGAGACTAACATGAATGCTATTGCATCTCAATGATTGACAGATCATAGCAAATATGTACTCCCTCCGTTCCAAAATAAGTGTCAGCTTTGTGCAAACTTTAGTACAAAGTTGTACTACTACTAAAGTTGACACTTATTTTGAAACAGAGGCAGCTAAAGAAAAATCGATCGATGCAGTCCCTAGCCCTTGAACCGTGAACCCTGACCAGGCTTCAATTTGCTTGCAACATTCGAGCTTCCTAATTAATGAAGTTTGCAACCTTTTGACCATCTGATCATTTTGTGCAGTTTCACCAAAATCGAGATGAGCATCCCTGTGGCAAAGAAATTGAAGAAGCGGGATTAGAATAAGATTACTGGGACTAGTTGATGAGACATAAATGCATCATAAATACAGTACGTAGAAGCCAGTAGAGGTATCAGGTATGTGCGGGGCAAAGAAGTAGAGAAATATCCACAGGGAGTGATGTGGGCAGCTGGAGCGATGGTGCAAGCCGGTTGTAAAGGGAGTTGTACCGAGGTACATAGCTCAACCTTGAGGAGGGCGGCGGAGGCAAGAATCGCCCACGTCGCGGCAAAGGAGCAAGGGAGGGCAACCTCACCGCTTTGTGAGAGAACGGCGGGGACCCCGATCGGGACGTGCCGACAAGGGTTTCGCCGTTATGATAGCCACCGCATCTACACTGAGCATCCACCCCTTCCCCAAGCGGACGTGATCCGCCGGGATGTTAGAGATGTGGCCACGGTCGTTTTTTGCGAGAGAGTGTGAAGAGAGCAACCCAAGCAAGCAACCGTGTAGGCTGGCCCGTCCTGACTATGTATATAGTGGAGCGGTTTCCTTTTCTCTCCATATGAACCTATCATATTGCGTACGTGCCACTGAAAAAAAAACTTTATTTATAAATGACGTGGCACCTACTACTCGTTCTCCTATAACCTTGCGCTTGGCATCTCCAAAATATTAACCTTGCGATTGGCTCTTCGCCTCTTCGGGAAGTCGAGCAATAATGGTAGTGCTGTATATATCGTTCTAGCTATATGAGACCGAATGAATTGCTGTACGTCCACCATGTGGGCGAGGGTCGAGGGGCGAGGGAGAGTGCTACTACCTCCGTCCTGGTTTATATGTCCCTTTTATAGTTTGTGCCAAATTTTGACTAAAGATTTAACTAACAAAATGTTAATGCATGTCAAGAAAAATTATCTCATTGGATTCGTATTTGAACATAGTTTTCAAAAATATAATGTTTGGTGACATGCATGAACATTTTCTTAGTTTAATCTATGGTCAAAATTTGGCACGAAATACAATGGGGACCAATAAACCCGGACAGAGGTAGTACATACGGAGCAAAATGAGTGAATCTACACTCCAAAATACGTCTATATACATCAATGTTTGGAGTATGTACTAGTAGTTCATATTGAAATCTACTAAAGGACATATATATTCCAAACAATATGATATAATCTCTATAACCAAGGTAGTAGGGACGAGGAGTAAACGGAGGGAGTAGTAAGTTTTTCTCCTCGTCCTGCGAGCCACCGCGCTCATGGGCGAGGGAGCGGGCGTAAGGCGGAGCAAGCTTCACCTCGTTCGGCGAGCCACCGCGCCCGTGGGCGGGGGAGACAGTGTACTAAGCAAGCTTCTCCTCGTTCTGCGAGTTGACGGGACACATCAAAAGTACTCCAGTGTATAGATCCTTGCCTCTAAGGTAGGCCCCACATGGTTTGCCTCTTTTTTTAATTTAACATAACGCGTCAAGTCGCAATTTGTTTGTTCACCCGTGGTAGACGATCCTCCCTCCACCAAGTGGACAACCAGTACACGTGCCAAATTACCACGTGGGATGCCTTTTTCGTACAGAAATGAGCACCACCGTGTACCCGCATGGGTGTGGTTGGGAAAGAGACGGGAGTACGTGCACCGTGCATGCACCTCTTCTCTTCGTGCACATCCCCCACCTACGTGGGTGTGTGTGAGAGATACAAACCGCATTCGTGAGTATTTTTTGTTTTGGGGTAGGGGTGGGGGTGGGGTGGGGGTTGATTTCGTGAATCATTTGTGGGAATATGAGTCGATGACATCTCAATCAAAATTTTTCATGCAATGTGTGTGAAATGGAGGCCTATCCATATCATACATAGAAGGTCGGGCAATCCACGAGAAGAGAAGGAGGGGTCATAGCTATCGATGGAGTCGAAGAGAGGATCAAGCGGGTGGGTGCGAGATCGATGAAGAGAGCCATAGAAATTGTGTGTGTGTGCAAGTCAAAGATATAGCGCGATTGACCTACCGGAACGTTAGAGGGCACATGTCAAGTTTGTGTGTGGCAGGGAGACATGACTAGAACACTCGATGTATCAGTGTGTGTGTGGGGGGGGGGGAGGGGGTGGGGGGAGGGGTAGGCAGAGGCCTAACTATAGAGGTAGAACGACTCGTATATGTGTTGAGAAGGAGAGACCCAGCTATGTCTTGAGGGAGATTGGTCGACATCCATACATAACTAAAGGACGGGAAATATGATGGGACAGAGAGAGAGAGAGGAGAGAGAGAGGGAGGGAGAGGGAGGGAGAGGGGTAGAGTGTTGTATGGGTGATGGAGTTGCTTCTCGGAGATGTTGGGAGAGGCCTACTAGACAAACTGAGGGTGGAATTGCAATGTTATCAAGAAGAGCGGGGATGTGTTTCTGTGTGTGCCTGTGCATGATAGATCTGTCGGGACGCATCCATGGATGATGAAGGGGAACCATGTGTTTGGTAAGCAAAGCTAACTAGATCGGTAGATCAATTGTTGTTTGTCGGAGGAAGGGAGAGACACAACTAATGAGGTAGATCGATTGGCGTGTGGGTAAAAACGAGTTATAAGGACCTAGCTAGCTATATGTATAGCGGAGATCGGTCGGTGTCGCCCATTTGTTAGAGGCAAATAAGGCCCAATGAGACGGATAGACAGATAGAATGGAGCTAGGAGATGGTGCGAGAGGCCCAACTACTAGCTAGATAGGGGGAGGAGTGTGCGGTTGTGAGATCGATGAAAAGAGCGGCGAGGGTTTACACGTGTGTCTGGCCGTATGAGAGACACGAGGCAAGGACACATAAAGGAGGAAATTGAAGATGTGTGTATGTATGTTGTAGGCAGGCATCGCTGGAGAGGTTTATCAATCGGTGTGTGTCAGAAAGGAGTTGTGGAGACTCTGGGAGAACGACCTAAAGAAAAAAATGAATGTGCCCGGTGGATAGAATGCCGAGGGAGGGGGAGGGCGAGGAGGGCGTGTGCATGCACGAGAGAAAGTTAGTGGTAGCTACAAAGGTTAGAGGATTGTGTGGGTGTAAGAGACTAACAAAGATCATAATTTGATATGAAAGCAGATTCATATATTTGAATAGGAGATCATAGTGTTTTAAGCATTGCATGCATGAATATAGCGGTGATACACATGATGTGCACGTGTTATACCATAATGTGATAATGCATGGCGTTTGCAACTCACAGCTAAATGCCGAACAATCTAAACCATACTATACATCAAACAATCTCACATTTTATTTGAGTTTGTGATAATGTGTGGCGCTTGCAGCTTACAACTAAATATCGAGCAATCTAAACAATACCATATATCAAACATTCTCACATTTTATTTGAATTTGTGGTAATGTGTGGTGTTTGCAACTCACATCTAAATACTTGTAGGCGTAGGGGGCGGGGCACCATACATAATGTGATAAACACATTATACATATGAGACATGGTTTAGATTATGAAGATCTAGCTAGAACTAGAAATGTAATGTGATTTGAAATCAAAATAAAGTGGATTCAAAAAATCTAGTTCGAGTTCATATACACATAGTTCATATGTAACTCGAGACTAATCCTGTGGTGTGCTGTGAAGATAATACACAAACGATGGTTTAACTTGACAATAATGATGATTGTAGATCTTATTAAAACAGAGAAACGAATTCAAATGCTTTGACTTCACAACAATCATTACTGTAGGTCTTATTCAAATTTAGTTCATATTGAAGCGGTAGTATATACGTTTGGAATGCACTAAAACATTCATTTGAGTAGTAGGTTGCATGCATTATACACGTAGCAAAATATTTTAATTGAACATAACATGAATTCAAAGTTTTGAATGACATTTGTAGTGCGCATTGATTTGGTACAGTACAATTTAGGCTTGTCCGGAAATTTCAACCCGCGCCTTGTTACCCCGAAATATTTAAGATATATCTTTGTCTCGTTGTGCTCCGACAACTCCCTCCTTCTCAACCCGCGCCTTGCTATTCCGAAATTACAACGCGCGCGAAAACTCCCACCTCCTGTGAAATCCCGACACTCGAAATGCCCGTGGTACCCCTGAACCAAAAGAACAGCCTCAAATCGGTGGGGGGTACTTTCATAACTTACCCCACATTTCGGACAAGCGCGTCTCTAAGCCATGGTTCCCCACTGCCATCCCATCCGCCCACCTATTCTTACACCGAGGCCGCGAAAACCCGCGACAAAATCCCACACCCTACTCCGTTCGCCACCCAGCCGGAGCCTCTTCCCCGACGACATCGTCCACAGCAACACCTCGACGTCCCTCATCCACCGTACCGAATGAGGATCTGTCGTCGATCTCATTGTCCCACCGGTTCAGCCACCCCGTCCTCCACCTCCAAGGAGCTGCCCCGACGTTCCCCTTGTCTTTCACGCCACCACCATTCCCACACCGCTGTCTTCACCTGCACCACCGGAAGAGCATCAACACCGTTTCCTCGGATGAAGCTGTGGCCTAATCGGCGCCACCAAAGAGGTTGTACACGAATCGCCGCATTTTCTTCTTGATTCGATCTCACGGTGCTGCCGGCACTCGGTCCTGAGCCGACACGGCACGGATCCATCCACGGCGGCGTCACCGGCCACTTCCTCCATGGCGTCACTCCCTTGGCGGCGACGTCCACATCAGTAGGAGCTGCTGCTGCTTTAGCTCTCGCTTGCGCTGCTGCTCTGCTCTTGCTCTCGGTCCCCTGCCTAGTCTGCTCTTGCTCGCGCTGCTGCTCTCGCTCTTGCTCTTGCTTGCGATGCTGCTCCGATTTGGCTACACTTCAGTCGACCGAATCGACTTTTGGGTTAGTCGATTTTCAAGGGGTGGGCTCGCCGGGGTGAAGGAAGAACCAGCCGCAGCGGGGAGGGGGGCTCGCCGGAGAGGTACCCCACTATCTATCTTAGGGTTCAAGATAGGGGCGATGGTTATCGGCGGTGGCGGGGCGTTGGCGGGGCGGTGGCGTGGGGATCGCCGGAGAAAAAGCTCGGCACGGGGGGCCTAGAGGGATGGCCGAGGCGGCGGCGGACCGGCGGTGGAGAGTGTTTTCGGGGCGGGCAGCGCGGCGCACCGCCGGCCGTGAGCGGCGGGGGCTTGCTGTTTGGCCGGTGGTGGCCGGCGGCTCAGGGGGGTGGAGGTTGAAGATGAACCACAGGCCCTTGATTTCGTATCCAACGGCTGCAAAATTGACTGACTAGAGATGAAAAAGTCAGTCGACTGACGTGTAGCCTCACCTTGCTAGTGCGTTCAGTTTCAACAACAAAATCAGTTTTGACAACAAAATTCAGTTTGACGAGTTAAGTTCGGTTTAACGCTTAAGTTCGATTTCGACTATTAAGTTCAGAAATGAGCGGCTGATGTATTTTACATCTAGCACTTTGTGGTTATGTATTTTATGTCATGTATTGAAGATGCTATTAGAATTCCACTCAGGTTAACGTTGTTCGTTGTCTCTCTTGTCTTGCTTCAGCCACGGCGTCGTACAACTCACCGGAGCTGCTCCAACGACGAAACCCTCCATCAGAGCGGAGCAGTACCTCGGGCTCCGTCTCCAGACGCCTAAGATCTTCTTCCCCTCCAATAGCAAAGTCAGCCGGAGCATCCTCACCGGCCAACCCAATCACGTTGAGATCGACATGGCTTCGCCAAAGAGGTTGTACACTTGTTGCATCTCTTTTTTACTCTACTTGTTATATATATTGTCCACTGAGCACACGGATTTGTTCCTTTAGTGTCTCCTTGAAAGAAAAAATGTAGGAATTTTAATTTTCACTTGTCGTCCTTTTCAAATTCCTATTCATGAAGCACAAGACTAAGAGATAGTAGCACAATAGCATTATAACCGTACATTTTCTTGTGGTTTGACTTAATCTCACCATGCTTCTTTGCATGCTGTGATCTTCCAATTGTTGTGAATCAAATACCCAGATTGTAGAAATCCTGTGTTTTTAAATTCTCTGTTTTGCACGTGCATTCCTATATTATTCCTATCTATTTCCCATCCATGCTTTGTTGGAATCCTCCAATTCAAACGAGCCCTTATAGAATTACTTCTCTTACAGATAGTTGTCAAAGAAAACCTTGCGCGGTTTGTCCCGCTCCTACTTCGCCGTCGTCCACCCTAGCTTAGCTGCTCCAATGACAGAAGGGTCTAGCACAGCAGGGATCCGGCCTCCAGACTGTCTTTCATCGCCTCAGATCTTCTTCCCTGCCGCTGTCAGCCATGAAAACTGCATTACCATTATCAACCGAGCAGATGACCTCGAGGACTACACGGGCCCGCAAGAGAGGTCGCACTCTTTCGTGTCTGCTTACGTTATGCATCGCTTAATATTACATGCTACTTTATCGTCCTGTTCACTGATTAGACTCTGAGTCACCTCCAAATTAATGGTCAAACTTGAGTTTTTAAATGGTTGTGGGGTACATATCGGGGCCGCTATCAATAGTAGCTCTCTACTATCTGGTTAATCTCCGGTGTCTACTATGAGTTTCATGTTGGGTGGGAAACAAACAGTAAAGAAGCCATTATCTGTATTTTTTAACTTAAGCCATTATCTGCCTGCTATTATTGGTTTTGGGTCTATCCACAGGTTGCTACCATCACTCTGGATTTCTGCATGCACTTCCTAACATAATCTCACTATGTGTTTATTCCTATGCATGACAGTTATTGTAAATAATGGAACTGAACATGTAGAGCAAAAGAGACGAGCCTTGCGTGGCAATAAATTTCATGCAGACGTCGCTCCATGGTAGGCGCAAAGGCAGCCCCCCTCCATGCATTTCGGATTGTAATCGAGAGGAAGATAAATGTTCTAAGGGGGATTCAGAAGGAGAAGACAACTCCTATTTACCCCCTGAGGTCTTCTCTCTAACTTGGCATGCTGATGTTGGTTATATCATGCGTATGGTGTCTTGCATTGCTTACTTTATACATCAAATATGTCATCTGCTTAGTTTAGACATCCTTTGTGCGAATGCCATCTGTTTAGTTTATTCATCGTTTATGTGAATTAGGCAATGCCATCTTGTTTAGCCAGGCATCATATATGTGAATTTTGCAATGCCATCCTGCTTAGCCAGTCATCTTATATGTAAATTATATCAGGCCATCCTTTTTTTGTTACATATTATATTTGTCAACAATGTTAGTACATTCAACTGCTCTTCGTGTGCATCAGCCATTTGACACGGTGATGGCAAATTCTGGAGTGAAAACAAGGTCTTCAGAGCAGACTATGCTATGTGACGAAGCGCATATCTCGCTGGTTATGGATAGCTCCTTAGAGGAGAATTCAGAGACAGATGACCAGTCCTATTCCCCCCCCGAGGTGTATGCTTTAACTTGGCAGGGTTATGTTGCTCATATTTTGCGTATGGTGTCTCGCATTGCTATGTCATTTGATTAGTTTAGACATGCTTTGTGTGAATGCCACATGTTCAGTGTCTAATTACGATATATGTGAATTATGCATTGCCATCTTGTTGCAAGACATTATATATGTGAATTATACAATGATATCTTGTTGCAAAGGCATTATATATGTGAATTATGCAATGCCATGTTGTTTAGCCGATCATCATGTATGTGAATTATATCATGCTATCATTTTTTTGTATTACGTGTTCCATTTGTCGACAACGTTTGTATATTCAACTACTCTTCCTGTGCATCAGCCATTTGAAGCGGTGATGGAATTATCTGGAGTGAAAACAAGGTATTCAGAGCAGACAATGCTACCTGCTGAAGCAGACATCTTGTTGGTTACAGAGAGCTCCTTAGTGGAGGATTCAGAGACTGATGACCAGTCCTATTTCCCCCCTGAGGTCTATGCTCGAACTTGGCAGGGTTATTTACCCATGTCATGCATGTTGTCTTGCATTGCTTAGTTTTTACATCATATATGGATTGCCATCTGCTTACTTGCTTACTATATAAATCATATATTTGAATTATATCATGCCATCATGTTTACATAGTACATACACATCATCTATCTGAATTATGGCATGGCAACCCATTTAATAAAGACATCATATAGTCATATCATCTCATCCCGTTTACTGTTTACACTCATCATATTTTGAATTATGGCATTCTATCCGTGAATGTATGTGAATTATGGCATGCCAACCTATTTAATAAACACATTATATAGTTATGTCATGTCATCCTGTTTACATAGTCTCATATTTTGAACTATGTCTTTCCATCTTTTTTAGTTAGCCATCATAATGTGAAATTGTGTCAGGCTATCCTGTTTAGTTAGCCATCATATATGTAAAATTGTGTCATGCTTTCTTGTTTGGTTAGACAACATAAATATGAATTATTTCATGCCCTCTTTTATTCCCCACTATCCATTGCACCTGTCTATCATACAATGTCTATACTTTCAATTGTGTTTCTTGTTTATCAGCCATTTGAATTGGAGAGCGTGATGGCAGTATCTAAGGGAGTAACAACACGGTCTTCAGAAAAGATAGTGCTACCAGTTGATGCAGATAGAACCACGGTTGTACTTGCCCAAGGACCAGATCCACCACACATAACCCAGACTCTCGCAGATTGTACCCCTACCTAGTTGGACAGAGAACCAGCTACACCCCTTCTAACCCCAACCCCGGCAGATAGTAACCCAGTTCCAGTTGACACATCACTGTCTCCACCATAGAGCACCCAAACACGAGCAGTTAGTAAGGGAACTGCAGTGCCCAAAGCACGAGGACCACCACTCCGAATCCCAACTCAACGCTTAAAGGAGAAGAAGATTTGTTCTCAGGTCAGGTTCTGTAGCTATGGTTCATACTCCTTTGCTCTTGCATTACTGTATTTACTCATACCAACTATTTTCAAATTTGAAGGATGGAATTGATGTTGGAAATATGCCCTAGAGGCAATAATAAAAGTATTATTATATTTCATTGTTCATGATAATTGTCTTTTGTTCTTGCTATAACTGTATTATCCGAAAATCGTAATACACGTGTGAACACATAGACCACAATATGTCCCTAGTGAGCCTCTAGTTGACTAGCTCGTTGTGATCAACAGATAGTCATGGTTTCCTGACTATGGACATTGGATGTCGTTGATAACGGGATCACCTCATTAGGAGAATGATGTGATGGATAAGACCCAAGCCTAAGCATAGCACAAAGATCGTGTAGTTCGTTTGCTAGAGCTTTGCCAATGTCAAGTATCTCTTCCTTCGACCATGAGATCGTGTAACTCCCGGATACCGTAGGAGTGCCTTGGGTGTATCAAACGTCACAACATAACTGGGTGACTATAAAGGTGCATTACAGGTATCTCCGAAAGTGTCTGTTGGGTTCACACGGATCGAGACTGAGATTTGTCACTCCGTATGACGAAGAGGTATCTCTGGGCCCACTCGGTAATGCATCATCATAATGAGCTCAAAGTGACCAAGGTGTTGTACGGATCATGCATTGCGATGCGAGTAAAGTGACTTGCGATAACGAGACCGAACAAGGTATTGGGATACCGACGATCGAGTCTCGGGCAAGTAACGCATCCGATTGACAAAGGAATTGTATCTGAGGGTTTGATCGAATCCTCGACATTGTGGTTCAACCAATGAAATCATCGAGGAACATGTGGGAGCCAACATGGGTATCCAGATCCCGCTGTTGGTTATTGCTCGAGAGTCGTCTCGGTCATGTCTGCATGTCTCCCGAACCCGTAGGGTCTACACACTTAAGGTTCGGTGATGCTAGGGTTATAAGGAAGACTAGTATGTGACTACCGAATGTTGTTCAGAGTCCCGGATGAGATCCCGGATGTCACGAGGAGTTCCGGAATGGTCCGGAGGTGAAGTTTTATATATGGGAAGTTGTCATACGGACACCGAAAAGTTTGGGGTCTATCGGTAATGTCTGGGACCACCGGAAGGGTTCGGGGTCCACCGGAGGGCCACCCCTCGGAGGGCCACATGGGCCGCAAAGGGAGGAGCCAGCCTGGAGGGCTGGGCGCACCCCACCTGGGCCCATGCGCCTAGGATTGGGGAAACCACGAGGGGCGCCTTGCTTGGGGGCAAGCCTCCCCCTTGGCGCCGCCCCTCTAGATCTCATCTAGAGGGGCCGCCCCTGCCCTTCCCCTATAAATAGAGGGGTGGGGGAGGCTGCTGTACCCATCTCTAAGGCGCAGCCCTCCCTCCCAACACCTCTCCTCCTCATAGCGCTTGGCGAAGCCACGCTTGAGTATCTTCTTGCACCAACACCACCACGCCGTCGTCTGCCGTTGGGCGAGCTTCCTCAACCTCTCCTTCCCCTTGCTGGATCAAGAAGGAGGAGACATCTCCCGTCCCGTACGTGTGTTGAACGCGGAGGTGCTGTCCGTTCAGCACTTGGACATCGGTGATTTGAATCACGTCGAGTACGACTCCATCATCACCATCACCTTGCAAGCTTCCGCACGCGATCTACAAGTGGTATGTAGATGAAAACTCTCTCCAATGAATCATTGCTTAGATGAACTCATAGATGGATCTTGGTGAAACCGTAGGAAATTTTTTAATTTTCTGCAATGTTCCCCAACAGTGGCATCATGAGCTAGGTCTATGCGTAGTTCTCTAATGCACGAGTAGAACACAATTTTGTTGTGGGCGTGGATCTTGTCAACTTACTTGCCTCTACTAGTCTTTTCTTGCTTCAGCGGTATTGTGGGATGAAGCGGCCGGACCAACCTTACACGCGCTTCGTGAGACCGGTTCCACCGATTGACATGCACTAGTTGCATAAGGTGGATGGCGGGTGTCTGTCTCTCCCACTTTAGTTGGAGCGGATTCGATGAACAGGGCCCTTATGAAGGGTAAATAGAAGTTGACAAAATCACGTTGTGGTTATTCGTAGGTAAGAAAACGATCTTGCTAGAACCCAATTGCAGCCACGTAAAAGATGCAACAACAATTAGAAGACGTCTAACTTGTTTTTGCAGCGATTGATCATGTGATGTGATATGGCCAGAAGTTGTGATGAATGATGAATTGTGATGTATGAGATCATGTTCTTGTAATAGGATTCACGACTTGCATGTCGATGAGTATGACAACCGGCAGGAGCCATAGGAGTTGTCTTTATTTTTGTATGACCTGCGTGTCATTGAAGAACGCCATGTAAACTACTTTACTTTATTGCTAGACGCGTTAGCCATAGAAGTAGAAGTAGTCGTTGGCGTGACAACTTCATGAAGACACGATGATGGAGATCATGATGATGGAGATCATGGTGTCAAGCCGGTGACAAGATGATCATGGAGCCCCGAAGATGGAGATCAATGGAGCTGTATGATATTGGCCATATCATGTCACGACTATATATAATTGCATGAGATGTTTATTATGTTTATGCATCTTGTTTACTTAGGACGACGGTAGTAAATAAGATGATCCTTACAAAATTTCAAGAAGTGTTCTCCCTAAGCGTGCACCGTTGCTACAGTTAAATAAACTTCTAAGCACCACGTGATGATCGGGTGTGATAGATTCTTACGTTCACATACAACGGGTGTAAGACAGTTTTACACAGCGAAAACACTTAGGGTTAACTTGACGAGCCTAGCATGTACAGACATGGCCTCGGAACATGGAGACCGAAAGGTCGAACACGAGTCGGATGGAAGATAAGATCAACATGAAGATGTTCACCGACGATGACTAGTCCGTCTCACGTGATGATCGGACACGGGCTAGTCGACTCGGATCGTGTAACACTTAGATGACTAGAGGGATGTCTAATCTAAGTGGGAGTTCATAATTTGATTAGAACTTTATTATCATGAACTTAGTCTAAAACCTTTGCAAATATGTCTTGTAGATCAAATGGCCAACGCTCATGTCAACATGAACTTCAACGCATTCCTAGAAAACCAAGCTGAAAGATGATGGCAAGAACTATACGGATTGGGTCCTAAACCGAGGATCATCCTCATAGCTGCCAAGAAACAATATGTCCTACAAGCACCGTTAGGTGACCCACCGCTCTCCCAAAGACTTTGCAAGACGATTTGAGCGTTTGGCGGAACCGTCGCCGATGATTACTCCCTCGTTCGATGCGGCATGCTTTACAGCTTAGAACCGGGCTCCAAAAGCGTTTTGAGCATCACGGAGCATATGAGATGTTCAAGAGCTGAAACTAGTTTTCCAAGCTCATGCCCGGTCGAGAGATATGATGTCTCCGACAAGTTCTACAGATTGTAAGATGGAGGAAAACAGTTACATCGGTGAGCACATCCTCAAGATGTCCGGTTGCACAACCGTATGACCAGTGAACATTAACCTCCCGGATGAGGCGGTCATTGATGAATCCTCGATCGCTCCCACCAAGCTACAAGAGCTTTGTGATGAAATACAACATGCGAGGGATGGTGAAGACCATTCTGAAGTGTTCTCGATCTTTGAGTCAGCAGAGGCTGAAATCAAGAAAGAACATCAAGTGTTGATGGTCAATAAGACCACTAAGTTCAAGAAGGGCAAGGGTAAGAAGAACTTCAAGAAGGACGACAAAGATGTCGTCGCGCCCGATAAGCTTTATTGCGGGAAGAAGTCAAAGAATGGACCCAAGCACGAGACCGAGTGCTTTTATTGCAAGGGAAGGGTCACGAAGCGGAACTGCCCCAAATACTTAGCGGATAAGAAGGCCGGCAACACCAAAGGTATATTTGATATACATGTAATTGATGTGTACCTTACCAAGATTTGTAGTAACTCCAGGTATTTGATACGGTGCCGTTGCTCATATTTGTAACTCACAGCAGAGCTGCGGAATAAACGGAGACTGCCAAAGGACGAGGTGACGATGCGCGTCGGGAATGGTTCCAGAGTCGATGTGATCGCCGTTGGCACGCTGCCTCTACATTTACCCACGGGATTAGTTTTGAACCTTAATAATTGTTATTTAGTGCCAAGTTTGAGCATGAACATTGTATCCGGATCTCGTTTAATCTGAGATGGCTACTCATTTAAGTCGAGAATAATGGTTGTTAGATTTATATGAGAGATATGTTTTATGGTCATGCTCCGATGGTCAATGGTTTATTCTTAATGAATCTCGAGCGTAATATTACACATGTTCATAGTGTGGATGCCAAAAGATGTAAAGTTGATAACGATAGTCCCACATACTTGTGGCACTGCCGCCTTGGTCACATTGGTGTCAAGCGCATGAAGAAGCTCCATGCTGATGGACTTTTAGAGTCTCTTGATTATGAATCATTTGACACATGCGAACCATGCCTCTTGGGAAAAATGACCAAGACTCCGTTCTCCGGAACAATGGAGTGAGCAACCAACTTGTTGTAAATCATACATACCGATGTGTGCGGTCCAATGAACGTTGAGGCTCGCGGAGGATATCGTTATGTTCTCACTCTCACTGATGACTTAAGTAGATATGGGTATGTCTACTTAATGAAACACAAGTCTGAGACCTTTGAAAAGTTCAAGGAATTTCAGAATGAGGTGGAGAATCAACGTGACCGAAAGATAAAGTTCCTACGATCAGATCGTGGAGGAGAATACTTAAGTCACGAATTTGGCACACACTTAAGGAAATTTGGAATCGTTTCAGAACTCACGCCGCCTGGAACACCTCAACGAAACGGTGTGTCCGAACGTCGTAATCGCACTCTATTGGATATGGTGCGGTCCATGATGTCTCTTACCGATTTACCTCTATCATTTTGGGGATACTCTCTAGAGACAGCTACATTCACTTTAAATAGGGCACCGTCTAAATCCGTTGAGACGACACCATATGAATTATGGTTTGGGAAGAAACCTAAGCTGGCGTTTCTAAAAGTTTGGGGATGCGATGCTTATGTCAAGAAACTTCAACCTGAAAAGCTCGAACCCAAGTCAGAAAAATGCGTATTCATAGGATACCCTAAGGAAACTGTCGGGTATACCTTCTACTTAAGATCCGAAGGCAAGATTTTTGTTGCCAAGAACGGATGCTTTCGGAAAAGAGTTTCTCTCGAAAGAAGTAAGTGGGAGGAAAGTAGAACTTCGATGAAGTACTACCTCTCGAGCGAGAAAGTGGTGCAGCTCAGAAAATGTTCTGTTATGCCCACACCAATCAAGAGGAAACCAATGATGATGATCAAGGTACTTGGATCAAGTTGCCATTGAACTTCAGTGGGTCCACAAGGACACGTTCCGCACTGCAGTGGTACAGCAACCCTGTCCCGGAAATCATGTTGTTAGACAACGGTGAACCTTCGAACTATGAAGAAGCGATGGCTGGCCCAGATTCCAACAAATGGCTTGAAGCCATGAAATCCGAGATAGAATCCATGTATGAAAACAAAGTATGGACTTTGACAGACTTGCCGATGATCGGCGATAGAAAACAAATGGATTTTTAAGAAGAAGACGGACGCGGATGGTAATGTTACCATTTATAAAGCTGGACTTGTCGCTAAGGGTTATCGACAAGTTCAAGGGATTGACTACTGACGAGACATTCTCTCCGTGCGAAGCTGAAGTCCGTCCAATCATGTTAGCAATTGCCGCATACTATGACTATGAGATATGGCGGATGGACGTCAAAACGGCATTCCTTAACGGACATCTTAAGGAAGAGTTGTATATGATGCAGCCGGAAGGTTTTGTCGATCCTCAGAACGCTAACAAAGTATGCAAGCTCCAACGATCCATTTATGGACTGGTGCAAGCATCTCGGAGTTGGAACATTCGCTTTGATGAGATGATCAAAGCGTTTGGGTTTATGCAGACTTATGGAGAAGCCTGCGTTTACAAGAAAGTGAGTGGGAGCTCTGTAGCATTTCTCCTATTATATGTAGATGACATACTCTTGATGGGAAATGATACAAAATTTCTGGACAGCATTAAGGCCTACTTGAATAAGTGTTTTTCAATGAAGGACCTTGGAGAAGCTGCTTATATATTAGGCATCAAGATCTATTGAGATAGATCCAGACGCCTCATAGGTCTTTCACAAAGCACATACCTTGATAAGATTTTGAAGAGGTTCAAAATGGATCAGTCCAAGAAAGGGTTCTTGCCTATGTTACAAGGTGTGAGATTGAGCTCAGCTTAGTCACCGACCAGGGCAAAAGATAAAGAAGAGATGAGTGTCATCCCCTATGCTTCAGCCATAGGATCTATTATGTATGCCATGTTGTGTACCAGACCCGATGTAAACCTTGCCGTAAGTTTGGTAGCAAGATACCAAAGTAATCCCGCAAGGAACACCGGACAGCGGTCAAGAATATCCTCAAGTACACGAAAAGGACGAAGGACATGTTTCTTGTTTATGGAGGAGACGAAGAGCTCGTCGTAAGGGTTACGTCAACGCTTAGCTTCGACTCAGATCTGGATGACTCTAAGTCACAAACCGGATCGTGTATATGTTGAATGGTGGAGCGATGAGTACTGCACCGCAAGCAGAGCGTCGTGGCGGGATCTACGTGTGAAGCGGAGTACATGGCAGCCTCGGAGCGCAGCGCATGAAGCGATTTGGGTGAAGGAGTTCATCACCGAGCTAGGAGTCATACCCAATGCGTCGGGGCCGATCAAACTCTTCTGTGACAACACCGGAGCTATTGCCCTTGCCAAGGAGCCTGGTTTCACAAAGAAGACCGAGCACATCAAGCGTCGTTTCAACTCCATCTGTGAAAATGTTCAAGATGGAGACATAGAGATTTGCAAAGTGCACATGGATCTGAATGTCGCAGATCCGTTGACTAAACCTCTCATGAGCAAAACATGATCAACACCGTAACTCTATGGGTGTTCGATTCATCACAATGTAACTAGATTGGTGACTCTAGTGCAAGTGGGAGATCATTGGAAATATGCCCTAGAGGCAATAATAAAAGTATTATTATATTTCATTGTTCATGATAATTGTCTTTTGTTCTTGCTATAATTGTATTATCCGGAAATCGTAATACACGTGTGAACACATAGACCACAATATGTCCCTAGTGAGCCTCTAGTTGACTAGCTCGTTGTGATCAACAGATAGTCATGGTTTCCTGACTATGGACATTGGATGTCGTTGATAACGGGATCACCTCATTAGGAGAATGATGTGATGGATAAGACCCAAGCCTAAGCATAGCACAAAGATCATGTAGTTCGTTTGCTAGAGCTTTGCCAATGTCAAGTATCTCTTCCTTCGACCATGAGATCGTGTAACTCCCGAATATCGTAGGAGTGCCTTGGGTGTATCAAACGTCACAATGTAACTGGGTGACTATAAAGGTGCATTACAGGTATCTCTGAAAGTGTCTGTTGGGTTGACACGGATCGAGACTGGGATTTGTCACTCCGTATGACGGAGAGGTATCTCTGGGCCCACTCGGTAAAGCATCATCATAATGAGCTCAAGGTGACCAAGGTGTTGGCCACGGATCATGCATTCTGATGCGAGTAAAGTGACTTGCGATAACGAGACCGAACAAGGTATTGTGATACCGATGATCGAGTCTCGGGCAAGTAACGCATCGATTGACAAAGGGAATTGTATCTGAGGGTTTTGATCAATCCTCGACATCGTGGTTCAACCGATGAAATCATCGAGAACATGTAGGAGCCAACATGGGTATCAGATCCCGTTGTTGGATATTGCCCGAGAGTCGTCTCGATCATGTCGCATGTCTCCCGACCCGTAGGGTCTACACACTAAGGTTCGGTGGCGCTAGGGTTATAAGGAAGACTAGTATGTGACTACCGAATGTTGTTTGGAGTCCGGATGAGATCCGGACGTCACGAGGAGTTCGGAATGGTCGGAGGTGAAGTTTTATATATGGGAAGTTGTCATACGAACACCGGAAAGTTTCGGGGGTCTATCGGTAATGTACCAGGACCACCGGAAGGGTTCCGGGGGTCCACCGGGAGGGGCCACCCCTCCCGGAGGGCCACATGGGCCGCAAAGGGGAGGGAGCCAGCCCCTGGAGGGCTGGGCGCACCGCCCACCTTGGGCCCATGCGCCTAGGGTTGGGGGGGAACCCTGAGGGGGGCGCCCCCCTTGCTTGGGGGGCAAGCCTCCCCCCTTGGCCGCCGCCCCCCCTCTAGATCTCATCTAGAGGGGCCGGCCCCCCTTGCCCCTTCCCCTATAAATAGAGGGGTGGGGGAGGGCTGCTGTACCCATCTCTAAGGCGCAGCCCTCCCTCCCAACACCTCTCCTCCTCAAGCGCTTGGCGAAGCCTGTTGAGATCTTCTTTGCCAACACCACCACGCCGTCGTCTTTGCCGCTGGGCGAGCTTCCTCAACCTCTCCTTCCCCTTGCTGGATCAAGAAGGAGGAGATGTCTCCCGTCCCGTACGTGTGTTGAACGCGGAGGTGCTGTCCGTTCAGCACTTGGACATCGGTGATTTGAATCACGTCGAGTACGACTCCATCATCACCATCACCTTGCAAGCTTCCGCACGCGATCTACAAGTGGTATGTAGATGCAAACTCTCTTCCATGACTCGTTGCTTAGATGAACTCATAGATGGATCTTGGTGAAACCGTAGGAAAAATTTTAATTTTCTGCAATGTTCCCCAACAATTGAAACTCCAATGGCGCAACAGGTATGTTTTAAACCTATTTCTTTAACTGGTTTGCTGTTGTAACCTGCTCTATGTTGATTTCAATTTCAATTGAATAAACAGTTATGTTCTCATGTCATGCACATTACAAGTGTTGTTATAGCTCTATAGTTACCCACACTTATATTCTGTCTATTCTGCTTTGTCTTGAACAAATATTATTTGAACTGTGTCTCTATCTTGATTTGGGAACAAAAACTAGAATGATATAGACCATAAAGTGACCATGGTACGTAGATATATGTTTCTTTCATGCTGTTATCCTGTCCACTTTACTACTGAACTCATTTACCAAAATGAGTTTCATATACAACATGGTAAATATGTGATGTGTCCCTTATTTCTCTTTTAGAATGCGGACAAAATATTGGAGAACAATACCGCATTATCCAATGGTAAAGGAAGTAATGCGATAAGGTTCAAGATAGTGAGACATCCTGTTGGTCTCCAAGAAAGCTGATAAAACTATCTTGGCGACGGTGAGGGAACCCGAAAGTCTGTCTTGATGTAGTGTTCGAAAGTTGGCCACTCTGCTGGCACAAGCTCTTGAACTCGTTATGTGAATCAGTTCGTCTTCTTGAGTGTCAACTTCAAGTTGAAAGACATCGATCGATGTGTCTGCGACGGAAGTCAAGGACCGAGGTAGTCCTGCGAATTCAGATGCATATTTTCCGGTGCAACAACAAGCGTTGGAGGATCTAAGCGCTAAACAAGAGAAAGTTAATAAGCTTGCTAAGCATCTTGCCAGCATTATGGGTACCCAGGATATTGTTTCTTGAGATCTTCTGAAGTAGTTTCAGTTCTGGATTTGTTTTGCTACGGTGTTTATTTGCGCTGGTCGCCAACTTTGACAACCAGTATATATGATATGCTGCTTTGTTCCCTATATTTGCACTGGTGGTGAACTTTGATGCCCAGTGGATGTAATATGTGTAATAGCCGTGATAGCCTAGCATTAATTGCTTGCTTATTTATTTCCTTGTTGTCTTGTTTATTTGTTTGCTTGTAGTCATTGCCGTTCTTTTTCTGCAGTTTGCTAGTGGCTGCAATAACCTATTTTTTAAAACTAGGCCACAATAACCATGTGCTAATATTTACTGTAGTGACACTGGGCCTCTGGCGGTAGAAACAGTGGGCCTTCTACGGGCCGTAGAAACAATGGGCCTCCTACAGGCCGTAGAAACAATGGGCCTTCTGCGGGCCGTATCATCAATGGGCCTTATACGGGCCGTATAATCGATTGGCCAAATATGGGCCAAATAGACTGCATTATGGCCGTAAACGGGCTAGGGTTGGAATTGTCCGTTCATGGGCCGACCATAACGGGCCATCGTTAATAGGACTTATTTGATGACGCTATGAAAACGACCCAACGTATTAATAGACCATAAATGGGCCGACTGTAACCACGGGCTGAATTTGGCCCACAAGCAGAAAATGACACTAACGGACCGTAATTAAACGAATGCTGGAAAAGAGCCCAAGAATAAATGGGCTCTGAGAAGGCTGAAAGATAACATGGGCTGGAAACGGCCCAACGGAATAACGGGCCATTAATGGGTATAAAGTGATACATTGTTCATTATAGGCCAGTTTCACCACGGGCCGTTAATGGGTGTAAAGTGATACACTGTTCATTATGGGCCAGTTTCACCATGGGCCGTTAATAGGCCGAGAGTTACATAGGGCCTCATATGGGCCAAAAGACGTCATGGGCCATACATGCGCCAGAAGTGAAAACGGGCTGGAATCATATTGGATGGCCCAGATGACGCTACTGGGCCTAATTCGGATAGGGCGTAACGGGCCTTGGGTTAGCGGGCTGTAAATGGGCTATATGCTAACACGCTGTTAATAGGCTTTCCATGGGCCGGCCTGCCACCTGTTGACTAAGTCAAACGGGCCGGCCTTTTCACAGGAATGGGCCTCTGTTGGGCCGTGCCACGTGTCGACGTATCATAGGCGCCTTCCGTCCAATGAGTGGATGACATTTGTCCCAACGATGACCTGACACATGTTTCCTCCAGCCAATGATGATTTTACACGTGGAAAATCCCCATTGGTCAGGGCTGTTAACGGGTTATCGGATCCAAAACCCGACCCGATATCTTAACGGCGTTCCGTTACGGTGGATGCCACATCTCGGTCACCCCTGACGAACGCACTTCTGTGACGCGCGATTTATCATCATGGAAGTGGACACTTCCGTGATGATAATTTTGGTAATGTCATGGAACACTTCTACGACAGCACAGGTATGACTATCTTGATTCTATCATAAAATCGTCATGGATGTACATGCATGACAAAAAACGTGATCTACTGTGACAAACACGTATCATCACAGAAGTGTATTTTTTTGTAGTGCCGTCTATTGACTAGCCTGGACTCGATTTATATAAGACACCGAAGGCCTAGGGTTTAGGAGAGTCCTTGTCTTGGGCACCAAGTCATGTGGAGTCTTCCTTGTATGCAGCAGGAGCTGTCCGAACTGGCCCATTAGTATACGGCCATGGGGGTCCTCGGCCCAATCTAACTGAATGGGAGACGACGTGGTGAGTCCCCCCTAGTCTAGGACACCGTCAATGGAGACCTCTCTGCGGAGCCTAGGTAGGACTATGACATGTTGATCTTTCGAGGCCGGTGTCGGTGTCAAAACCGGCGGATCTCGGGTAGGGAGTCCCGATCTGTGCGTCTAAGGCTAATGGTAACAGGAGGCAAGGGACACAATGTTTTACCCAGGTTCGGGCCCTCTCGAAGGAGGTAAAACCCTACTTCCTGCTTGATTGATATTGATGATATGGGTATTACAAGAGTTGATCTACCACGAGATCTTCCATGCAAAGGAGAGTCCCATCCGGATACAGGACGGAGTCTTGAGTCTTGTATCTTCACGGTCCAACAGTTCGGCCAAAGTATATAGTCCGGCTGTCCGGATACCCCTTAATCCAGGACTCCCTCAATAGCCCCTGAACCAGGCTTCAATGATGACGAGTCCGGCGCGCAGTTTAGTCTTCGGCATTGCAAGGCGGGTTCCATCTTCGAGTACTCCAAAGTGGTTATCGAACACTTGAACCGTGTCCGGATCTGCAAGACGATCGTCACAGCATAGCACTTCATAAATCTGATCTGCTGGCATTTTTTGCACGGAGTGCTCCTGCATCGTGGCCCGGCCCAACACGAACCGGTTTTACTTGGCCTCCCCCGATACGCGTTGCGAGGCGGTTTTACTAGCACGCCTTGCCAGAGCAGAGATCGTGCTTCCCCTTAGCGTGGGATCTTCCATTAATATAGGTGCACGCGTCCCCACGACATCTGTTGGTATGACTGATGTCTACTACACAACCTTCTTCTTGTAGACGTTGTTGGGCCTGCAAGTGCACAGGTTTGTAGGACAGTAGCAAATTTCCCTCAAGTGGATGACCTAAGGTTTATCAATCCGTAGGAGGCGTAGGATGAAGATGGTCTCTCTCAAGCAACCCTGCAACCAAATAGCAAAGAGTCTCTTGTGTCCCCAACACACCCAATACAATGGTAAATTGTATAGGTGCACTAGTTCGGCGAAGAGATGGTGATACAAGTGCAATATGGATGGTAGATAATGGTATTTGTAATCTGAAATAATAAAAACAGCAAAGTAACTAAAGATAAAAGTGAGCGTAAACGGTATTGCAATGATAGGAAACAAGGCCTAGGGTTCATACTTTCACTAGTGCAAGTTCTCTCAACAATAATAACATAGATAGATCATATAACAAGCCCTCAACATGCAACAAAGAGTCACTCCGAAGCCACTAATAGCAGAGAACAAACATAGAGATTATGGTAGGGTACGAAACCACCTCAAAGTTATTCTTTCGGATCAATCTATCAAAGAGTTCGTACTAGAATAACACCTTAAGATACAAATCAACCAAAACCCTAATGTCACCTAGATACTCCATTGTCACCTCAAGTATCCATGGGCATGATTATACGATATGCATCACACAATCTCAGATTCATCCAACCAACATAAAAGTACTTCAAAGAGTGCCCCAAAGTTTCTACCGGAGAGTCAAGAACGTGTGCCAACCCCTATGCATAGGTTCCCAATGTCACGAAATCCGCAAGTTGATCACCAAAACATACATCAAGTGGCACATGATATCCCATTGTCACCACAGATAATCACGGCAAGACATACATCAAGTGTTCTCATAAAAGACTCAATCCGATAAGATAACTTCAAAGGGGAAACTCAATTCATTACAAGAGAGAAGAGGGAGAAACATCATAAGATCCAACTACAATAGCAAAGCTCAGGGATACATCAAGATCGTGCCATAGAGGAACACGAGAGAGAGAGAGATCAAACACATAGCTACTTGTACATACCCTCAGCCGAGGGTGAACTACTCCCTCCTCGTCATGGATAGCGCGGGATGATGAAGATGGCCACGGTGATGGGATCCCCCTCCGTGGCGCGCGAGCAGGCTCCCGAGAGGTTTTGGTGGCTCTGAGAGGCTTGCGGCGGCGGAACTCCCGATCTATCTTCTGTTCTGGAAGTTTTTGGGTACGTAGGTATATATGGGTGAAAGGAGTACGTCGCTGGAGCTACGGGGCCCCACGAGGCAGGGGGCGCGCCCTAGGGGGTGGGCACGCCCCCACCCTCGTGAGCACCTCCCGTATCTTCTGACGTGGGGTCCAAGTCCATCAGGTGGGTTTCCTTCCAAAAACAACTTCTCCAGTTGATTTCATTCCGTTTTGACTCCGTCTGATATTCCTTTTCCTCGAAACACTAAAATAGGCATAAAACAACAAATCTGGGTTGGGCCTCCGGTTAATAGGTTAGTCCCAGAAAATAATATAAAAGTGGATAATAAAGCCCAATATTGCCTAAAACAGTAGATAAAGTCGCATGGAGCAATCAAAAATTATAGATACGTTGGAGACGTATCAATGACTCTGTGTTTTTAGTAAGTCCCAAGCAGTTATGCCGAGTACGCTTGATATTCACCCCCTATATAAAGGGGTCGAGGCCTATCCTTCTTTTACACCACTCTTGCGCCTTTTCGCATCTCAAGTTCTGACACTCGAAGCCCAAGCTCGAGCACCTCAGATCCTTAACCATGTCCAGATCCGACCTTCAAGGCCGGTGGGTGGCCTCCTCGGTCACAGAGGAGGATATTGCGAAGCTTAGGGAGGTCGGATATCTGACCGCCAACATCAAGCACAGGCTTCCTGCTCCAGGGCAGGTCATCCCTACTCCTGAGCCCAACGAGAGCGCCGTATTTGTTTCCCACTTCCTCCGCGTCTTGGGCTTCACCCTTGATCCCTTTGTGAGAGGGCTCATGTTCTATTATGGGTTAGATTTTCACGATCTAGCTCCGGACGCTATCCTCCATATCTCATCGTTCATCGTTGTGTGCGAAGCTTTTCTCCATATCACTCCACACTTCGGCTTATGGCTCAAGACCTTCAATGTGAAGCCGAAGATGATTGAGGGGCGACACGCGGAGTGCAGAGGTGCTGTAATAAGCGGGAATGCCGACGCCCCATGGCCAGAGGGCTCCTTCCCAGTGGTGTCCGATCTATGGCAGCGGAGGTGGTTTTACGTCATGACTCCCAAGGGCACAAAGTGGGTGGCTGCCCCCAACTTCCGTCCGGGCCCTCCTTCTCAACTGGCGTCATGGACCAAGGTAGGATGTGATTGGGGATCTACTAGTGATGTACCAATACTACAGAGCCGTATTCGGAAGCTTCTTGAGAGGAACATTAGCCTTGTCAGCATAATTCAGGTAATGCTAATCCGACGGATGTTGCCGTGCAAGCGCCAGCCTCTCCAGATGTGGGAGTTCAATCCGGAAGGTCCGCGGACTATTACAGTACTTCTTGACTGGCCTCGAAGGATGTGTAAATTATTCTTCGGACCACAAGTAAAGTGTCCGGATACCACCGAAGATGCGGGCCTGAGCTGCAATCGCCCAGATACCCAAGTAAGTAACCCACAAACCGAACACTTCGTCTATTTTTGTCATAGTCATTATTCTGAAAATCCTCCATGGCGAGGAATGGCTCAGCAAGGCGGAGAGAATCAGGTGTCTAGCGCCACTTCCCGAAGGCTCGCAAGTCCCACCATAGCCAAGATGCTTGGTCGTGTGATAAGCAAAATGCCCTCAGGGAAAGACGAAGGGAAGAACAGGGAAGCAGAACTTCACACCTTGCGCATCCAAACCAGGGGAATTGCTACCTCCCCATAGGAGGATAGCCGGGGAGGGGAATCTAAGGCCTCCTCCCCTCGCGGGAAGAAGAGGGACACCTTCGAATACTTGGAGACGGAGGTGCCCAAACAGGGGAAGAAAGCTTCACCAGGGGGCCCTGCCCCAAAGGGCGTCCTCACCGCGTCATGCCCGCCAACAGGCCAGCCCTCAGCCGAGCTGTAAGTTAATCATAAATACGAAGGTACTGCTTTTCTCTGAGAACAATAACCATGATTCATTCTTTGCAGTACGGGTAGCAGCTCTTCTCGACAGAGTTCTTCTTCAGGGGATCTCCTTCCGGAGATGATGGAGAGTGAGACCCCACCAACCTCTCCGCCTCATGAGGCGGGCGACCCCGAGGTGTCGTCACGGAGGAGTCCGGATCTTCCGAAGCCATAAGCTAATCCTTAGGCCGCCATGAGCCCGGAGCGTTCGGCTCCCACGGGTGGCGATGAGAAGGGTCCGGCATAGTTCGGTGTTCGGCCGGACACACTGACGGGCCTTCTGGAGCGGGCTGCTCTCTCGGAGGAGCACCGTTCATTAATGAGCATGGTGCTCAAGAAGATTTCCTCTGCCACAAGCGGGTTAAATGAAGCCTTTACGAGCCTTCTCAGAGGCTTTGAGGTATGTAATGAAAAATACGTAATTTTTGGCTGTGACACACGTGCTAGGTGTGCTCCATATGGATAGTAGCCCCTGAGACTCTGGTTACCCGTCCTAGGCGACAGACGGAGGATCATATTGTGTAAGTAATGATTGCGTTGTATTTGTGCGCATGTGTCTAAGGAACCGGCAGCCGACTGGTCCGTTGAAGTTGCCGAACTAAGGAGGCAGATTGGAGCTATTGATGTCGATATCACACTGGTGAACGAGTGGCTTAATGAGTCACAAGGTATGTGCTCCTTATTATTTTTTATAGGAAAAACTGAGAGGAGCATAATGCTAATTTTATATGCTTCGACTGCAGACGGTGCTGCTGCCGTGGGAGCCCTGAGGGCGGAACTTGCCCTGGCCAAGGAACAGGCCCGAGCGAGCAATGTGGCTGCCATAAAGGCGGCCGAAGAGTTGATAGCCGAATAGACTGCTCGTCGCCGGAGCGAAGACAAAATAGCCGAAATGGCTGTGGAGCTAGAGAACGCCGCCAACCGGTATGAGCTTCTTGAAAAAGAAAATCATGCGACTAAGGCTGACCTGAGGATGGCCCTTGATGCGGCCAAGGAGACGCGTTCGAGTGACAAATTGTAAAACAATGTTATTTTGGTTATGTAGGCTATATTTATACTTTTTGCCCGAAAGTATTGTTGGGCCTCCTGTGCGGCCGTTTTTATGTATATGTGTAATCTGAAAGTTAGCAGTCATTGGCTTCAGCCCCCACGCATACAATATGGGGGTGTTCACGAAAAATATGCATAATCACACTTAATCCAACGTCTTGGTCCATTAAGGAGGTGATCGCACGTTGAACTAGGCAACCAGACTATATAGTTGTAACACTTTCACTTAGCCATAGGAGTTTGACGGTGGGGCTACTATGTAGCCCCTGGTACCTTTGCATGCATCTGAATACAGGCACGTGTGTACATGACCGGGAAACGGTCCTTCATTAATGCGGAGGAATCCTAGAGATTCCGATAAGTCTTCGAGTGGTTGAACAGTCTCTCACTATACCATGACAGTCAGTTTTCGGCTTTCTCTACTGAGGTGCTCGTCCGGAATAACCAGGGCACACTCGCAGTAGTTCTCCTTTGGCCGCCTTAGCCGATAAGAACGGAACGTAAGGCGGCGAACCCAGGAGCCGGGCAAACCCAACATTTGACCAAAGACATGATTCGGAGCTAATGCATATAAGGCCAAACTCGCGACGCCGAACACTCCCGAAGGTATTCGGACTTTATAACGTATACTGGGCTGAGTAGCGCCCTTTATTATGAACCCTGTATTTCCATGTACGTGCATTAGTCTGTCGTGGCAAAATGCCAATAAAGGCACTATCCTCTGTAGGTGTAGTACCCATGGGATGTGTAAGCAACAAGAGACAATAAAGAAGGTTTACACAGGGGCTTAATTTAAAGAGAAACCTTTGAGCGGGGCCCTGCTGCACGTCTGCGCCTTTGTCCCCGTTGTGCCATGTCCTGGGAGGGTGTCCCACGAATGGTGTCTGTAAAAAGAAAAACTCATGTGGAAGAGTATGGCGTAAGCATGCGAAAAGTTGGCTATCACTAATGGATAGTAAAAGTGTAAGACATTGGCCTGTTAATAAGGTCAGGCCGAGAATTGGGCTTTATTAACTATCTATAGCCCCTGGTGTCCTCTATGGGATTACATGTGTGGTGCCTAGATCAGGTTGATCTGGGCTGCCGGACTCGTCTAACCGTGTCCGTGGTCTTAACAACCAATCATGCTTTCTGGTATTAGAGGCCGCTTAGAGTCCGGCTACTGGAGCCGTCGCATATTCCTCTGCGCGTAAAGAACGCTCTGTGTTTCCGTTGACGGTGCTGATGCCACGTGGACCGGGCATTTTGAGTTTAAGGTAGGTGTAATGCGGTAATGCGTTGAAGCGGGCGAAGGCCGTTCTCCCAAGCAATGCATGTTAGCCCCTTTGGAGGGGGGCGATGGTGAATAGTAGTGCATCGCTTCTGTAGTTGCCTGGGGAACCGAATGTTACCTCCAGTATGAGGGAGCCCCTGCCGTAGGCTTTAGCGCCTGGTATCACCCCTTCAAAGGTGGTGTTACTTTGGCTGGTTCTGGATGGGTCTATCCCCATCCTGCGGACAGTGCCCTGGTATATTAGATTAAGACTACTGCCGCCATCCATGAGGACGTGAGTAAGATGGTATCCGTCTATTATTGAGTCGAGCACCAAGGCATCTGATCCTCCGTGCCGAATACTAGTCGGGCAGTACCTGTGATCGAAAGTGATCGGGCAAGCCAACCAGTGGTTAAGTTTGGGTGCGGCGGGCTCTATAGCATATGTGTCTCTGAGCGCGTAGTCGCGCCTTCTCGTGGATGTGGGAGTCGCGTGGATCATGTTTCCCGTTTTTACCTCTGGGGGAAATTTTTTTTCTGTCCCCAAGTGTTCGGCTGGCGAGGCTCATCTTCGTCTTATTTGGTGTTTCTCTTTCCTTGTGTTCGGCATTTAATTTACCGGCCTGCTTGAAGACCCAGCATTCTTTGTGAGTGTGGTTCAAATGTTTTTCTGGGGTTCCATGAATTTAGCACAGTCTGTCCAGGACTTTGTTTAGGTCGGATGGTCCCTCTTTGCCGCCTTTAAATGGCTTCTTTTGTTGACCGGGTCGAGAGCCCCTGAATCCGGCGTTGACCGTTGTGTTGTCCGGACTTTCTTCCTTGTTTTGACGTTTGTTTTATTGCGCCGTGGCTTCCCGTTGCCATCCCTGATTTCGTATGTACTTGGGTCGCTGGTGCCTTTACGGGCCAACCAGCTATCTTCGCGTGCGCAAAAGCGGGTCATAAGGCTTGTTAAGGCTGCCATTGTCCTTGGCTTTTCTTGGCCGAGGTGTCTGGCGAGCCACTCGTCCCGGATACTGTGCTTGAAAGCCGCTAGGGCTTCGGCATCCGGACAGTCGACGATTTGATTCTTCTTAGTGAGGAATCTGTTCCAAAGCTTGCGGGCGGACTCTCCGGGCTGTTGAATTATGTGACTTAAATCGTCTGCGTCCGGAGGTCGGACTTAGGTCCCTTGAAAATTGGCCCTGAAAGCGTCCTCGAGTTCTTCCCAACTTCCAATTGAATTTTCGGGGAGGCTTTTCAACCAGTGTCGAGCTGGTCCCTTCAATTTGAGGGGAAGGTATTTGATGGCATGGAGGTCATCCCCACGAGCCATGTGGATATGCAGGATAAAATCCTCGATCCAGACCCCTGGGTCTGTCGTTTCGTCGTATGCCTCTATGTCCACAGGTTTAAAACCTTGTGGAAATTCATGGTCCAGCACCTCTTCGGTGAAGCACACGGGGTGAGCAGCTCCTCTGTATCTGGACGTGCTGTGGCATGCCGTCGGCTGTTGTTGTGTCCGGTGCTGATTCCGAATTGGTATCCGATCGGTATGATCGTTTTGGTGACCATAGTCCTGCGCCGGGGTGTGTCCTTTAGATCCATAGATGGACCTAGCTGCGCCAGCCTTTTTATCCAGGAGCTCGCGTAAATCATGTGCGGCGTCGGTAGCTGCTCTATTGCGGTTACGAAGTGGTTTGTCCGGCCTCCTGGTCGTATTGTTGTTTGGTGGAACGGCCTCATCGTCGAATTCTGGCAGCAGCTTGCGTCTTGGATAGCTCTTTGTGTGGCGATCGTCGCCGTACTTTTGTTCAGTGTCTAGCACTTTATTCCATCTGTGATTGAGCGTTTCCTATGCGGTCTTAAGCCGTTGCTTCTGCATCTTTAGACTTCTCGCAGTGGCCATAAGACTTCTGTGGAGGTTATCTCGTTCCAAACTTGTTTCCGGGATGATGAGTGCATCGTCGTCCGGACTGTGCTCTTGTCCCGGGGGGGTTTGATGAGTTCGTCCCTCGGGATCATTGTGATTGGGCATCTGCTCCGAGGTGTGTTCAGTGTGACCTGGCTCATCCTGCTCCCTTGCTGGGTCCATATGGTCGTTGTTTCCTTCGGAGTTGACTGGGGTGTCGACCTTTCTAACGCTATTATCGCTATTTTTACTGTTGTTGGACTTGGAGCGGCGTCTGCGCCGTTGTTTTGGCTTTTGCCCAGGGGTTTTATCCTCCGGTTTGTCACCGTCGTCTTCTTTAGGCGTATATATCATATGACGAGGTGGCAGTCCAACGCCCTGTTGGTTCTGAATCGTCTCCTGCACCGACGTCCATACCGTCGATATCATCGGAGTCGAAGTCAAGCATGTCTGATACATCATCGACAATGTCTATGAAGTGGGTGGTGGGTGGGCAACGGATTTCTTGGTCGGCTTCTTCCCCTCTGAGCCGGACATAGTTCGGCCAAGAGTCTCCTGACAAAGAGAGAGCCTTTAATGAGTTTAGCATGTCGCCAAAGGGCGAGTACAGGAAGATATCCGCAGCGGTAAACTCCATTATCGGAGCCCATCCAGGTTCGGCGGGCTCGGGGGTGCGCGGACTGGAACCTACAGCCGACATGAGTCCTGGGGTCCAGTGACACAGGCTTCCTTGGGGGTGAAGTCTGTGTTCGGCTCTACCGCCGATGAGTGTGCGACCTCTGGGGCGGGGTCCATCCACCCGTCCTCGGGCGACGCAATCTGCTCCGAATTTTTGTCCGGGGCTTCTGCAGGGGCGATATCCCGAGCATTGTCCGACAGCAGGTCTAAGCCGTGCTCATCGTGAATGTTCGGTGCTCTCGGCCGTGTGGTTCGAGTTTCCGAACCTGACCTGGTGGCCAGGGGCGTAGTTGTCGATCTGCTCCAGATGGCCAAGTGAATTGGCCCGCAGTACGAAGCCGCCGAACATGAAGATCTATCCGGGGAGAAAAGTCTCACCCTGGACCTTGTTGTTGTTGATCGAAGGAGCCATCAAGCCTCACAGCGACGAAACAGAGGAACTCTCGGTGAAAGCACCAATGTCAGTGTCAAAACCGGCGGATCTCGGGTAGGGGGTCCCGATCTGTGCGTCTAAGGCTAATGGTAACAAGAGGCAAGGGACACGATGTTTTACCCTGGTTCGGGCCCTCTTGATGGAGGTAAAACCGTACTTCCTGCTTGATTGATATTGATGATATGGGTATTACAAGAGTTGATCTACCACGAGATCATAGGGGCTAAACCCTAGAAGCTAGCCTATGAGGATTACGATTCTGTCTCTAAGGACTAATCCCTCCGGTGTATATAGACAACTAAGAGGGCTAGGGTTTACATTATGTCGGTTACAAAGAAGGCAATATAATATCCGGATCGCCAAGCTTGTCTTCCACGCAAAGGAGAGTCCCATCCGGACACGGGACGGAGTCTTGAGTCTTGTATCTTCACGGTCCAACAGTCCGGCCAAAGTATATCGTCCGGCTGTCCGGATACCCCCTAATCCAGGACTCCCTCAGCCGGACATGACCCAAGAAAGTATGTCCGTCCAGAGTAATCAAGCGTGTTGGGTAATGCAGTGCACCCGTGCAGGCAAGTTTATCTTTCGAATAGCCGTGTCCAGGGTAACAAACGCTCGGAGTGGTATCTTAATCTATTACAACTAGAAATGGATACTTGAGACATGCGATGGATATGTTGGCTCCGAGATTGCTTTCTCGCAGGGAGTCAAGGAAGGAACTCTGGGTGTTAATACTACAACATGATCGTTAATTATAATATGCTAATTTGTACTCTTCTGAATGCTGCAAGATGCTTGAAGATGCTAAGTCTTTGATAGGCTAGGATTATCCCCTTCTCTTATGGCATTCTATAGTTTATTCCACAGACACACTTCATTCCTTTGATACTGATGCATACTTAGTATAGATCAGATGCTTGCGAGTACTTTGTATGAGTACTCACGGTTGATTTCCTACCTCCTTTCCCCTATACCTGGTTGCTGCGATCAGATGGTGGATCCCAGGAGCTAGATGACATCCCCGTCGATTACTACTACTACCCCGAGGGTGCCTAGCTACTACTACATGGAGACTGTGGACGATCAAGAGTAGTTAGGAGGTCCCAGGCAAGAGGCCTTGCCTTTTCGATCGTTGTTGATTTTGTGCTTGCCTTATTAAGGCAGTCTTGTTTAACTTATGTCTGTACTCAGATATTGTTTCTTCCGATGACGTTTGTGTATCGAGCTTATTTATTCAAGCCCTCGAGGCCCCTGGCTTGTAATATAAAGCTTGTATTATTTTAATTTGTGTCTAGAGTTGTGTTGTGATATCTTCCCGTGAGTCCCTGATCTTGATCATACACATTTGAGTGTATGATTAGTGTACGATTGAATCGGAGGCGTCACACCATTATTGTGATTGTCAAGCTTCAATAGATTTCACTTTCTAAACCCAATGTGAAGCTACTACTAGGCATGATATGAACATATAATTTAAACTTCATGATATTCAATTCATTCAAAAATTTACTCATAGGATATAAGTGAAGTACAAGAGTAAATGACAACCTACTCCAAAAATATATAAGTGAAGATCAAGCGAGTAGTTTAGTAAATGGCTAGCTATTTGAGGACTCTCTCTCATTTAGGAACTTTCACATCTGACTATTTTATTAAAACATCAAGCAAAACAAAATAAAATGACATTCCAAGAATAGCACAACACATGTGAAGAAGCAAAAATTTAGGCTCAACCGAGGCTAACCGATAATTCTTGATGAAGAAAGGTGGGATGCCTACCGGGGCATCCCCAAGCTTTGATACTTGAGACACCATGGAATATTAACTTGGATGCCTTGGGCATCCCGACGCTTGAGCTCTTGTGTCTTCTTCATTCCTCTTATATCACGGTTTCCCTAATTCTTAAAAACTTCATCCACACAAAACTCGACAAGAACTCGTAAGATACGTTAGTATTAATCAATGCATAGCCTTATCATTCCCTACTGTAACAATTCACTAAAACTATAATTTTAAATTTTATACTAAATGCCTCTGGATATTAAATACTCCTATCCTCAAATTTAATCGTTAAACAAGCAAACATATGCAAACAACGCAATCATAACAGCAATCTGTCTAAATAGGACAGTCTGTAAAGGATGAACAAGGATACATACTTATTTAACTCAAAAAATTCTGAATATTTACCACACTGTAGAAAATTTATCATATCTTATCATGTCAAAATTTCAAGCGTTTATCACATTATGACTTTTCTAGAGAATTCACGCAATAGCGTGCAACTTTCTGTTTTTAAACAACAACTCATATACTTGCAAATTGAGCATGGTAAAGGCTATAATTGACAATTTATTGAAATGAAAGATACAATACATTACTATAAATAACGTCAAACAAATATGAACAAAATAAAATGATGCTCCAAGCAAAACACATATCATGCAACGAACAAAAATGTAGCTCCAAGTAAGGTTACCGGTAATGTTGAAGACGAAAGAGGGGATGCCTTCCGGGGCATCCCCATGCTTAGTTGCTTGGGTATTCCTTGAATATTACCTTGGGGTGCCTTGGGAATCTACAATCTTAGGATATTGCCACTCCTTATTCTTGTCATATCGATATCTCACACAAAACTTGAAAACATCAATCACACAAAACTTAACGGAACTTCGTGACATAGGTTAGTATGAGAAAGAACAAACCATTCACTTGGGTACTATCAAAGAAAAGATTCATATTTTTTTTCAAATAATGCCTACTTTACCTTATCACTTACACAATTTATATCACTTAATATAAGCTATGGAAACACTAAAACAAGGAAACTATGCATTAAAAAATAGAATCTGTCAAAAATAGAACAACCTGTAATGATCTGAACAATGACCATACTTCTGAAACTCTGAAAATTCTGAAAACTTAGGACAACGTGGGAAATTTATATATCAATCATTTGTAAAAAGAATCAGAGCAAAAGAACATTTTTGTGAATTTACAAAATTCCAGAACTAGGCGCAAAAGTTTCCGTTTTTGCACAGAAACAAGTCAACTATCATCCACACTATCCTGAAAGCTTTACTTGGCACTTTATTAAAACAAAAGCTATAAAACCTGATTGCTACAATAGCTTAATAATGTGAAGACAAAAAAAGTGGTTAGAAATATTGGGTTGTCTCCCAACAAGCGCTTTTCTTTAATGCCTTTTAGCTAGGGATGATGATTTCTATGATGCTCGCATAAAAGTAAAGAATTGAAACATAACGAGAACATCATGAATCACATGAGAAACACATTTAAGCCTAACCCACTTCCTATGCATAGGGATTTTGTGAGCAAACAACTTATGGTAGCAAGAATCAACTAGCATAGGAAGGCAAAACAAGCATAAATTCAAGATTTTCAACACATAGAGAGGAAACTTGATGTTGTTGAAATATATATGAGCATATATTCCCCTCTCGTAATAATTTTCAGTAGCATCATGAATGAATTCAACAATATAGCTATCACATAGAGCATTCTTTACATGATCCACAAGCATAAAAATTGTATTACTCTCCACATAAGCAAATTTCTTCTCATTCATAATAGTGGGAGCAAGCACAAAGAATAACTATCATAAGATACTTGATTGACATAATTAAATTGAACATTAAAATCATGAGAAGAAGTTCCATGGTTTTGATTATTCTTTATAGCATACATGTCATCACAATAATCATCAAAGATAGCAACTTTGCTATAACAATCAATTGAAACCTCTTCCAAAATAGTGGATTCATCACTAAATAAAGTCATGACCTCACCAAATCCACTTTCATAATTATTACAATAAGATTCAACACCCTCCAAAATAGTGGGATCATTATTACATAAAGTTGACACTCTTCGAAACCCACTTTCATCAATATAATCATCATAAATAGGAGGCATGCTATCATCATAATAATTTTTTCTCATCAAAACTTGGGGGACAAAACATATCATCTTCATCAAACATAGCATCCCCAAGCTTATGGTTTGCATATCATTAGCATCATGGATATTCAAAGAATTCATACTAGCAATATTTTAATCATGCTTATCATTGATGGATTTATGCCAAATATTTTATTGAACTCTTCTTCTATCAATTGAGCACAATTTTCCGATCCATCATTTTCAAGAAAGACATGATAAAGATGAAAAATATGAGGCGACCTAAATTCCATTTTTTGTAATTTTTTTATAAACCAAACTAGCAATACAGAAGAAACTAAAAGATTCAGTTATAAGAGCTAAAGATATACCTTCAAGTACCCACCTCCCCGGGAACGGCGCGAGAGAAGAGATTGATGTCTACTGCACAACTTGTTCTTGTACACTCATCTTGGGCCTCCAAGTATAGAGTTTTGTAGGCCAGTAGCAAATTTTGGTCAATTGGATGACCTAAGGTTTATCAATCCATGGGATGTGTATGATGAAGATGTTCTATCTCAAACAACCCTGCAACCAAATAACAAAGTGTCTCTTGTGTCCCCAACACACCAAATACAATGGTAAATTGTATAGGTGCACTAGCTCGGCGAAGAGATGGTGATACAAGTGTAGTAATGATAGTAGATATTAATTTTTGTAATAGGAACAATAAAAAACAGCAAGGTAACAAGTAACAAAAGGGAGCACAAACGGTATTGCAGTGCTTGAAAACAAGGCCTAGGGTTCAGACTTTCATAGTGCAATATCTCAACAATGCTAACATAAATTAGATCATATGGAAATCCCTCATCGTGCGATAAAGAATCACTCCCAAGTTCTTATGTAGCGAAGAACATAAGACAAAATTGTTTGTAGGGTACGAAACCACCTCAAAGTTATCCTTTTCGATCGATCTATCGAGCTATTCCTATTAGCATCACAAACAACTGAAAAGAAAAAATGTGGAAAATGATATTGTCAAATTAAAATTATTCCCGTTCTCAATGTGAGATCATGCAAAAATTTGGTTTTCATATTTACCACGAAATAGTATTGATTCTTGGGATAGGTGTAAACATGCCTTTATTACCAAGTATTTTTATCCCGTGAAAATTATTTCTCTTAGAAATCAAATTATGAATTTCAAGGAACTTGGGCATGAACATGTTTCTCAATCTTGGGAGAGGACGAAATTAATGATTAGAAAATTGCCCTACTCATGGTTTAAATTTATGGATGTTCATACAAAAAAATTATGCGGGATTGAACTTTGTTTCTAGAAATGTTTTAGATTCCACTGTGCGTGGTACTTTTATGGAAACTACATTTTGAGAAGCTACCAAATTACTTGTCAATATTATGGCAAAGTATTCACAATGGTATATTGAAAGAGCTCCTACTAGTAAAAAAGTGAATTCAGTCGAAGAAATTAGTATTTTGAGTGATAAATTTGATGCGCTTATGAAATTGGTTGCTAGTAAAAAAGTTCCTATCAATTCTAATGATGTGCCATTTTCCACTTTGATTTAGCAAAATAGTGATCCCATAGATGTGAATTGTGTCTCGCGAATTTTAGTTGTAATGCTTATAAAGGTAATTTTAATCCTAGGCTGTTTCCAGGAATTTCTCTAATAATTATGGCAATTCCTATGGTAATTATTATAATAATATTAATAGGATGCCCTCTGACCTTTATAATAATATCAAATAATTTATTAACCCTCAAAAAGTTTTCAACACTACGATAGAAGAAAAATTGAGTAAAATTGATGATATGTCTAGAAGTATGGATAGAATTGTTCATGATGTGGAAAATCTGAAGTCTAAAATTTTGCCGCCGAAGATTCATATAAATGAATCAATTAAAGATCTATATGCCTCAAAGGACGAGAGTAAAGAAAGAGCCGCTAGGTTGAGGGCTAAGTGAGAATTATTAGAAAAAGCAATTTCGCCCGGTTTTTATCATAGTAATGATGAAGGTGTTAAAATGATTGGTGTTTCTTCTATTGACTCTTATTTAGTAATGTTAAACTTTATGATAAGGGGACTGAAGAAGAGTCGACTTTAGCTAGAAGGCGTCCCCATAGTTCGGAGGGTGATAATCTTGATGGAAGTTTTGATAAAAGTGGGTTTGGAGAGGTCAAAACTTTAAATAGTGATGTGCCCACTCTTTTGGATTACAAAGACTTTCACTATGATATTTGTTCTTTGATTGAGTGTATTTATTTGTTGCAATCCATGCCTAATTCACCCAATGCTTATGAGCGAAATAAGGCTTTTACTAAACATATTGTAGAAGCAATGATGAAAGCTTTAGAAGAAAAGCTATAGAAATTTCAATTCCTACAAAATTATATGATAAGTGGGACCCACCATTAAAGTTAAGATCAAAATTATGAGTTCAATTCTTTATGTGATTTGGGTGCTAGCATTTCCACAATACCAAAATCTCTATGTGATGTTTTAGGTTTTACCAACATGGATGAATGTTCTCTTAATTTGCACTAAGCGGATTCTACTATCAAGAAACCTTTGGGTAGAATAAATGATGTTCTTATTCTTGCAAATAGAAATTATGTACCCAATTATTTTATTGTACTTGATATTGAATGCAATCCGCCGTGTCCCATAATACTTGGTAGACCATTGTTACGAACCATAGGTGTTGTTATTGACATGAAAGAAGGGAATGCAAAATTTCAATTTCCATTAAAGAAGGGTATGGAATACTTCCCTAGAAATAGAATTAAGCCAACACATGAATCAATCATGAGGACCACCTGTGGAACTAAAACTAAAGATGAAAACACTTGAAACTATGCATTACGCCTAGCTAGGGGCGTAAAACAATAGTGCTAGTTGGGAGGCAACCCAATAGTTGTCTTGATTTTCTTGTTTCGTGTTCTGTTTTTTGTGTTCACACAAATATGCTATTATTATGGTTGTGTTTTATGTTTTAAATTAGTTTTTGTGCCATGTAAAGCCTTTGGGATGATTAGGATGATAATTGATTTGATTCTGTGAAAAACAGAACTTTTTGCGCCTAGTAGCAGAATTTCTAAAATTCACTGGAACGTGATTTTGATATGAATTTTTTACACATTATTGATATACCAATTTCCCACGTTGTGATAATTGTTCAGAATTTTTAGAGTTACAGAAGTATGGTCAATGTTCAGATTACTACAGATTGTTCTGTTTTTGACAAATTCTGTTTTTGATGGAACTATGGATTGTATCAGGGGGGGTGTATAAGCCATGGAGAAGTTAGAATACAATAGGTATAATGAAAAAATAAAATATGAATGGGTTTGCAACAGTACTTAAAGTAGTGATTTGTTTTATTATACTAAAATATCTCACAAAGGTTTTGTTAAGTTTTGTGTGCTAAAATTTTCAAGTTTTGAGTAAGATCATGATGGATGAAGGAATAAGGAGTGGAAATAGCCTAAGCTTGAGGATTCCCGAGGCACCCCAAGGTAATATTCAAGGACTCCCAAGCAACTAAGCTTGGGGATGCCCCGGAAGGCATCCCCTCTTTCTTCTAACGACCATTGGTAATATTACTTGGAGCTATATATTTATTCATCACATACTATGAGTTTTGCTTGGAGCGTCGTGTATTATATGAGCCTTTGATTTTTAGTTTGTCACAATAATCTTTGCTGAACACACCTATTTTATATAGACACATATTTATCATAATTTGTTAGAATACTCTATGTGCTTCACTTATATCTTTTGAGCTAGGCAGTTGCTCTAGTGCTTCACTTATATCTTTTTTAGCACGACAGTGATTATATTATCATTACTATTATCAAATCTCAAAATGATATAAGTGAAGCATGAGAGAACCAATATTTCTTCAAAATTTAATCACCACCGTGCTAAAAAATATATAAGTGAAGCACCGGAGCAACTGCCTAGCTCAAAAGATATAAGTGAAGCACATAGAGTATTCTAACAAATAACGATAAATGTGTGTCTCTCTCAAATAGTTGTGTCCAGCAAAGATGATTGTGAAAAACTAAAAAGTAAACAAAGCAAAGAATCACATAATACATGACGCTCCAAGCAAAAGTCATATCATGTGATGAATAAAAATATAACTCCAAGAAATATTAACAATGGTTGGTAGAAGAAAAGGGGATGCCTTCCGGGGCATCCCCAAGCTTAGATGCTTGGAAGTCCTTGAATATTACCTTGGGATGCCTCGGTCATCCCCAAGATTAGGCTCTTGCCACTTCTTATTCCTTCATCCATCGTAGTCTCACTCAAATCTTGAAAACTTCAGCACCCAGAACTCAACAAAGCCTTCGTGAGATCCATTAGTATAACAAAGCAAATCAACACTTTAAGTACTGTTGTAAACCCATTCATATTTTATTATTGCATTATAACTACTGTATTCTAACTTCACCATGGCTTATACCCCCTGGTACAATCCATAGATTCATCAAAACAAGCAAACAATGCAACGAAAACAGAATCTGTCAAAAACATAACAGTCTGTAGTAATATGCACATTGGCCATACTTATGTAACTCTAAAAATTATGAAAAATTAGGAAGATGATGGAACTTGTATATCAATCATGTGTAAGAAAAATTATAGGAAAGGCACTTTCCAGTGAATTTAAAAAATTCCATAACCAGATGCAAAAGTTTCTGTTTTTTCACAAAATCGAATCAACTATCATCCAAATCATTCCAAAGGCTTTACTTTGCTCAAAGACTAATTAAAACAGAAAAACACAACCATAAAATTAGCATAATTGTGTGCACTCTCAAAAACAGAATGATAATTCTGTTGGGGAACGTTGCAGAAAATTAAAAAATTTCCTACGGTTTCACCAAGATCCATCTATGAGTTCATCTAAGCAACGAGTCATGGGAGAGAGTTTGCATCTACATACGACTTGTAGATCGCGTGCGGAAGCTTGCAAGGGGATGGTGATGATGGAGTCGTACTCGACATGATTCGAATCACCGATGTCCAAGTGCTGAACGGACAGCACCTCCGCGTTCAACACACGTGCACGGACGGAGACGTCTCCTCCTTCTTGATCCAGCAAGGGGAAGGAGAGGTTGAGGAAGCTTCGCTCAACGGCAAAGACAACGGCGTGGTGGTGTTGGTGCAAGAAGATACTCGGCAGGGCTTCGCCAAGCGCTTAACGGAGGAGGAGAGGTGTTGGGAGGGAGGGCTACGCCTTGGAGATGGGTACAGCAGCCTCCCCCACCCCTCTATTTATAGGGAAGGGCAGGGGCCGACCCCTCTAGATGGGATCTAGAGGGGGCGCCGCGAGGAGGAGGCTTGCCCCCAAGCAGGCGCCCCCTAGGGTTTCCCAACCCTAGGCGCATGGGCCCAAGGTGGGGCACGCCCAGCCCTCCAGGCTGGCTCCCTCCTCTTCTGCCCATGTGGCCCTCCGGGAGGGGTGGCCCTCCCGGTGGACCTCGAACCCCTCCGGTGGCCCCAGACAATACCGATAACCCCGAATCTTTCCGGTGTCCGTATGACAACTTCCCATATATAAACTTCACCTCCGGACCATTCCGAACTCCTCGTGACGTCCGGGATCTCATCCGGACTCCAAACAACATTCGGTAGTCACATACTAGTCTTCCTAATAACCCTAAGCGTCACCGAACCTTAAGTGTGTAGACCCTCGTGTTCGGGAGACATGCGACATGACCGAGACGACTCTCGGGCAATAACCAACAGCGGGATCTGGATACCCATGTTGGCTCCCACATGCTCCTCGATGATTTCATCGGTTGAACCACGATGTCGAGGATTCGATCAAAACCACAGATACAATCCCTTTGTCAATCGATGCGTTACTTGCCCGAGACTCGATCGTCGGTATCCCAATACCTTGTTCAGTCTCGTTACGGCAAGTCACTTTACTCGTCTTAGTAATGCATGATCCGTGGCCAACACCTTGGTCACCTTGAGATCATTAGGATGATGCATTACCGAGTGGGCCCAGAGGTACCTCTCCGTCATACGGAGTGACAAATCCTATCTCGATCCGTGTCAACCCAATGACACTTTCGGAGATACCGTAATGCACCTTTATAGTCACCCGATTCGTTGTGACGCTTGATACACCCAAGACACTCCTACGGTATCCGGAGTTACACGATCTCATGGTCGAAGGAAGAGATACTTGACATTGGCAAAGCTCTAGCGCATTTAACTACACGATCTTTATGCTATGCTTAGGATTGGGTCTTGTCCATCACATCATTGTCATAATGATGTGATCCCGTTATCAACGACATCCAATGTCCATAGTCAGGAAACCATGACTATCTGTTGATCACAACGAGCTAGTCAACTAGAGGCTCACTAGGGACATATTGTGGTCTTTGTGTTCACACGTGTATTACGATTTCCAGATAATACAGTTATAGCATGAACAAAAGACAATTATCATGAACAATGAAATATAATAATACTTTTATTATTGCCTCTAGGGCATATTTCCAATAGTCTCCCACTTGCACTAGAGTCACCAATCTAGTTACATTGTGATGAATCGAACACCCATAGAGTTCTGGTGTTGATCATGTTTTGCTCGCGAGAGAGGTTTAGTCAACGGATCTGCGACATTCAGATCCGTATGTACTTTGCAAATATCTATGTCTCCATCTTGAACATTTTCACGGATGGAGTTGAAACGACGCTTGATGTGCCTGGTCTTCTTGTGAAACCCGGCTCCTTGGCAAGGGCAATAGCTCCAGGTGTTGTCACGAAAGAGTTTGATCGGCCCCGACGCATTGGGTATGACTCCTAGGTCGGTGATGAACTCCTTCACCCAAATCGCTTCATGCGCTGCCTCCGAGGCTGCCATGTACTCCGCTTCACACGTAGATCCCGCCACGACGCTCTGCTTGCAGCTGCACCAGCTTACTGCTCCACCATTCAACATATACACGTATCCGGTTTGTGACTTAGAGTCATCCAGATCTGAGTCGAAGCTAGCGTCGACGTAACCCTTTACGACGAGCTCTTCGTCTCCTCCATAAACGAGAAACATGTCCTTTGTCCTTTTCAGGTACTTCAGATATTCTTGACCGTTGTCCGTGTTCCTTGCGGGATTACTTTGGTATCTTGCTACCAAACTTACAGCAAGGTTTACATCGGTCTGTACACAAAGATGGCATACATAATAGATCCTATGGCTGAAGCATAGGGATGACACTCATCTCTTCTTTATCTTTTTCCATGGTCGGTGGTCGAGCTGAGCTCAATCTCACACCTTGTAACATAGGCAAGAACCCTTTCTTTGGTGATCCATTTTGAACCTCTTCAAAATCTTATCAAGGTATGTGCTTTGTGAAAGACCTATGAGGCGTCTGGATCTATCTCTATAGATCTTGATGCCTAATATATAAGCAGCTTCTCCAAGGTCCTTCATTGAAAAACACTTATTCAAGTAGGCCTTAATGCTGTCCAGAAGTTCTATATTATTTCCCATCAAGAGTATGTCATCTACATATAATATGAGAAATGCTACAGAGCTCCCACTTACTTTCTTGTAAACGCAGGCTTCTCCATAAGTCTGCATAAACCCAAACGCTTTGATCATCTCGTCAAAGCGAATGTTCCAACTCCGAGATGCTTGCACCAGCCCATAAATGGATCGCTGGAGCTTGCATACTTTGTTAGCGTTCTTAGGATCGGCAAAACCTTCCGGCTGCATCATATACAGCTCTTCCTTAAGATGTCCGTTAAGGAATGACGTTTTGACATCCATCTGCCATATCTCATAATCATAGTATGCGGCAATTGCTAACATGATTCAGACGGACTTCAGCTTCGCTACGGGAGAGAATGTCTCGTCATAGTCAATCCCTTGAACTTGTCGATAACCCTTAGCGACAAGTCGAGCTTTATAGATGGTAACATTACCATTCGCGTCCGTCTTCTTCTTAAAAATCCATTTGTTTTCTATCGCTCGCCGATCATCGGGCAAGTCTGTGAAAGTCCATACTTTGTTTTCATACATGGATTCTATCTCGGATTTCATGGCTTCAAGCCATTTGTTGGAATCCGGGCCCGCCATTGCTTCTTCATTGTTCGAAGGTTCACCGTTGTCTAACAACATGATTTCCGGACAGGGGTTGCCGTACCACTCAGTGCGGAACGTGTCCTTGTGGACCTCTGGTTCATGAGCGACTTGATCCGAAGTACCTTGATCATCATCATTGTTTTCCTCCTCAGTTGGTGTGGGCATCACAGGAACGGTTTCCTGCGCTGCACCACTTTCCCGTTCGAGAGGTAGTACTTATCGAGTTCTACTTTCCTCCCACTTACTTCTTTCGAGAGAAACTCTTTTTCCAGAAAGCATCCGTTCTTTGCAACAAAGATCTTGCCTTCGGATCTTAAGTAGAAGGTATACCCGACAGTTTCCTTAGGGTATCCTATGAATACGCATTTTTCCGACTTGGGCTCGAGCTTTTCAGGTTGAAGTTTCTTGACATAAGCATCGCATCCCCAAACTTTTAGAAACGACAGCTTAGGTTTCTTCCCAAACCATAATTCATACGGTGTCGTCTCAATGGATTTAGACGGTGCCCTATTTAAAGTGAATGTAGCTGTCTCTAGAGCGTATCTCCAAAATGACAGCGGTAAATCGGTAAGAGACATCATAGACCGCACCATATCCAATAGAGTGCGATTCGACGTTCGGACACACCGTTCTGTTGAGGTGTTCCAGCGCGTGAGTTGTGAAACGATTCGACATTTCCTTAAGTGTGTACCAAATTCGTGACTTAAGTATTCTCCTCCACGATCTGATCGTAGGAACTTTATCTTTCGGTCACGTTGATTCTCTACCTCACTCTGAAATTCCTTGAACTTTTCAAAGGTCTCAGACTTGTGTTTCATTAAGTAGACATACCCATATCTACTTAAGTCATCGGAGAGTGAGAACATAACGATATCCTCCATGAGCCTCAATGCTCATTGGACCGCACACATCGGTATGTATGATTTCCAACAAGTTGGTTGCTCGCTCCATTGTTCCGGAGAATGGAGTCATGGTCATTTTGCCCATGAGGCATGGTTCGCATGTGTCGACGATTCATAATCAAGAGACTCTAAAGTCCATCAAGATGGAGCTTCTTCATGCGCTTGACACCAATGTGACCAAAGGCGGCGATGCCACAAGTATGTGGGACTATCGTTATCAACTTTACATCTTTTGGCATCCACACTATGAACATGTGTAATATTATGCTCGAGATTCATTAAGAATAAACCATTGACCATCGAGCATGACCATAAAACATATCTCTCATATAAATCGAACAACCATTATTCTCAGACTTAAATGAGTAGCCATCTCGTATTAAACGAGATCCAGATACAATGTTCATGCTCAAACTTGGCACTAAATAACAATTATTAAGGTTCATAACTAATCCCGTGGGTAAATGTAGAGGCAGCGTGCCGACGGCGATCACATCGACTCTGGAACCATTCCCGACGTGCATCGTCACCTCGTCCTTTGCCGCCTCCGTTTATTCAAGCTCTGCTATGAGTTACAAATATGAGCAACGGCACGGTATCAAATACCGGGAGTTACTACGAGTCTTCGGTAAGGTACACATCAATTACATGTATATCAAATATACCTTTGGTGTTGCGGCCTTCTTATCCGCTAAGTATTTGGGGCAGTTCCGCTTCGAGGACCCTTCCCTTGCAATAAAAGCACTCGGTCTCGTGCTTGGGTCCATTCTTTGACTTCTTCCGGCAATCGGCTTACGAGCGCAACTTCCTTTCCGTCCTTCCTGAAGTTCTTCTTGCCCTTGCCCTTCTTGAACTTAGTGGTCTTATTGACCATCAACACTTGATGTTCTTTCTTGATTTCAGCCTCTGCTGACTTCAGATCGAGAACACTTCAGAATGGTCTTTACCATCCCTGCATGTTGTAGTTCATCACAAAGCTCTTGTAGCTTGGTGGGAGCGATCGAGGATTCTGTCAATGACCGCCTCATCCGGAGGTTAATGTTCATTTGGGTCATACGGTTGTGCAACCCGCACATCTTCGAGATGTGCTCACCGATGTAACTGTTTTCCTCCATCTTACAACTATAGAACTTGTCGGAGACATCATATCTCTCGACACAGGCATGAGCTTGGAAAACTAGTTTCAGCTCTTGAACATCTCATATGCTCCGTGATGCTCAAAATGCTTTTGGAGCCCGGTTCTAAGTCAGTAAAGCATGCCGCATTTGAACGAGGGAGTAATCATCAAGACGAGTTTGCCAAGCATTCATAATGTCTTGGTTCTGCAGGGACGGGGCGTCACCTAGCGGTCCTTCTAGGACATATTGCTTCTGGCAGCTATGAGGATGATCCTCGTGTTCCGGACCCGATCCGTATAGTTGCTGCCATCATCTTTCAGCTTGGTTTTCTCTAGGAACGTTGAAGTTCATGTTGACATTAGCGTTGGCCATTTGATCTACAAGACATATTTGCAAAGGTTTTAGACTAAGTTCATGATAATAAAGTTCTAATCAAATTATGAACTCCCACTCAGATTAGACATCCCTCTGGTCATCTAAGGGTTGCACGATCCGAGTCGACTAGCCCGTGTCCGATCATCACGTGAGACGGACTAGTCATCGTCGGTGAACATCTTCATGTTGATCGTATCTTCCATACGACTCGTGTTCGACCTTTTGGTCTCCGTGTTCCGAGGCCATGTCTGTACATGCTAGGCTCGTCAAGTTAACCCTAAGTGTTTTCGCTGTGTAAAACTGTCTTACACCCGTTGTATGTGAACGTAAGAATCCATCACACCCGATCATCACGTGGTGCTTAGAAGCGACGAACTGTAGCAACGGTGCACAGTTAGGGGAGAACACTTCTTGAAATTTTTGTAAGGGATCATCTTATTTACTACCGTCGTCCTAAGTAAACAAGATGCATAAACATAATAAACATCACATGCAATTATATAGTTGTGACATGATATGGCCAATATCATATAGCTCCATTGATCTCCATCTTGGGGCTCCATGATCATCTTGTCACCGCTTGACACCATGATCTCCATCATCATGATCTCCATCATCGTGTCTTCATGAAGTTGTCACGCCAACGACTACTTCTACTTCTATGGCTAACGCGTCTAGCAATAAAGTAAAGTAGTTTACATGGCGTTCTTCAATGACACGCAGGTCATACAAAAAATAAAGACAACTCCTATGGCTCCTGCCGGTTGTCATACTCATCGACATGCAAGTCGTGAATCCTATTACAAGAACATGATCTCATACATCACAATTCATCATTCATCACAACTTCTGGCCATATCACATCACATGATCAATCGCTGCAAAAACAAGTTAGACGTCCTCTAATTGTTGTTGCATCTTTTACGTGGCTGCGATTGGGTTCTAGCAAGAACATTTTCTTACCTACGAATAACCACAACGTGATTTTGTCAACTTCTATTTACCCTTCATAAGGGCCCTTTTCATCGAATCCGCTCCAACTAAAGTGGGAGAGACAGACACCCGCCAGCCACCTTATGCAACTAGTGCATGTCAATCGGTGGAACCGGTCTCACGTAAGCATACGTGTAAGGTTGGTCCGGGCCGCTTCATCCCACAATACCATTGAAGCAAGAAAAGACTAGTAGAGGCAAGTAAGTTGACAAGATCCACGCCCACAACAAAATTGTGTTCTACTCGTGCATTTGAGAACTACGCATAGACCTAGCTCATGATGCCACTGTTGGGGAACGTTGCAGAAAATTAAAAAATTTCCTACGGTTTCACCAAGATCCATCTATGAGTTCATCTAAGCAACGAGTCATGGGAGGGAGTTTGCATCTACATACCACTTGTAGATCGCGTGCGAAGCTTGCAAGGGATGGTGATGATGGAGTCGTACTCGGCGTGATTTGAATCACCGATGTCCAAGCTGCTGAACGGACAGCACCTCCGCGTTCAACACACGTGCACGGACGGGAGACGTCTCCTCCTTCTTGATCCAGCAAGGGGAAGGAGAGGTTGAGGAAGCTTCGCTCAACAGCAAAGACGACGGGGTGGTGGTGTTGGTGCAGCGATACTCGGCTGTGGCTTCGCCAAGCGCTTAACGGAGGAGGAGAGGTGTTGGGGAGGGAGGGCTGCGCCTTGGAGATGGGTAAGCAGCCTCCCCCACCCCTCTATTTATAGGGGAAGGGGCAGGGGCCGACCCTCTAGATGGGATCTAGAGGGGGCGGCGGGGAGGAGGCTTGCCCCCAAGCAGGGGTGCCCCCTTAGGGTTTCCCAACCCTAGGCGCATGGGCCCCGTGGGGGCGCGCCCAGCCCTCCAGGGCTGGCTCCCTCCCTTGCGGCACATGTGGCCCTCCGGAGGTGGCCCCTCCCGTGGACCCTGGAACCCCTCCGTGGCCCCTGTACAATACCGATAACCCCGGAATCTTTCCGTGTCCGTATGACAACTTCCCATATATAGAACTTCACCTCCGGACCATTCCGGAACTCCTCGTGACGTCCGGGATCTCATCCGGACTCAACAACATTCGGTAGTCACATACTAGTCTTCCTAATAACCCTAGCGTCACCGAACCTTAAGTGTGTAGACCCTACAGGTTCGGAGACATGCTGAACATGACCGAGGCGACTCTCGGGCAATAACCAACAGCGGGATCTGGATACCCATGTTGGCTCCCACATGCTCCTCGATGATTTCATCGGTTGAACCACGATGTCGAGGATTCGATCAAAACCTCATATACAATCCCTTTGTCAATCGGTACGTTACTTGCCCGAGACTTGATCGTCGGTATCCCAATACCTTGTTCAGTCTCGTTACGCAAGTCACTTTACTCGCATCAGTAATGCATGATCCCGTGGCCAACACCTTGGTCACCTTGAGCTCATTATGATGATGCATTACCGAGTGGGCCCAGAGGTACCTCTCCGTCATACGGAGTGACAAATCCCAGTCTCGATCCGTGTCAACCCAACAAACACTTTCGGAGATACCGTAATGCACCTTTATAGTCACCCGATTCGTTGTGACGTTTGATACACCCAAGGCACTCCTACGGTATCCGGAGTTACACGATCTCATGGTCGAAGGAAGAGATACTTGACATTGGCAAAGCTCTAGCGCATTTAACTACGATCTTTATGCTATGCTTAGGATTGGGTCTTGTCCATCACATCATTCTCCTAATGATGTGATCCCGTTATCAATGACATCCAATGTCCATAGTCAGGAAACCATTACTATCTGTTGATCACAACGAGCTAGTCAACTAGAGGCTCACTAGGGACATATTGTGGTCTATGTGTTCACACGTGTATTACGATTTCCGGATAATACAGTTATAGCATGAACAAAAGACAATTATCATGAACAATGAAATATAATAATACTTTTATTATTGCCTCTAGGGCATATTTCCAACAAATTCTTGGGTTATCTCCCAACAAACTCTTTCTTTTTAGCCACTAAGATAGCTTGAGATTTTATTGATGCTCACATGAAAGATAATAATTGAAAAACAAAGAGAGCATCATGTACACATGTGAAAAACACATTTGAGTCTAACATACTTCCCATGCATAGGAATTTTATAAGCAAACAAATTGTCAAGACAAGAAATATCTAGCATATGCAAGGGAAGATAATAAAACATTAATGATCTCAACATAACGAGAGGTAATTTAGTAACATGAAAATTTCTACAACCATATTTTCCTCTGTCTAATAATTACATGTAGGATCATAATCAATTTTAAAATATATCTATCATATAAAATTTTCTCTTCATGATCCACATGCATAAAAGTCTTATAATCTTCCAAGATAATGGGATTAAAACCAACTAAGGTCATGACCTCTCCAAACCCACTTTTATCAAAAATTTCACAAGATTGATAATTCTCCAAAGTAGTGGTATCATTATTACCTAAAGTTGATGCTCTTCCAAACTCACTTTCAATATTATTGGAAACATTATTATCAATAGCATAATCATCATCAGGCTTAAATAAATTTTCAAGATCATAAGAAGCATCATCCCAAGCATGAGGTTTTGCATATCATTAACACAATTGACATTAATAGAATTTATAATAAAATCATTGCAATCATGCTTTTCATTCAATATAAATTTCTTCATTTAACACTTCATCGCACTATTTAGATTCATGATTTTGAAGCAAAACTTCATAGATATAATAAAGTGCACTCAACGCACTAGCAATTGGTTCATCATAATTAGGTCTTTTGAAGAGATTAGCAATTGCTAGTGCATTGAGTGCACTTGATTATCTTCTTTTTTATTTTTGGTGTGTTAATGAAGGTAATAAAAGCAAGAAGCAAACTAGCAAAAAGGCAAACGGAAAATAATTTTGTGTTTTTGCAAAAAGATTTTAGAAGTGGGGGCGATGAAAACGAGAGGCAAAGGCAAATAAAGTAAATGCAAGGAGATGAAAGTTTATGCGTAAGCACTTGGTAGATGTTAATGGTGTCTCCCCAGCAACGGCGCCAGAAATTCTTCCTGCTACTTGTGAGCTGTATTGGGATTTCCCACATGAGGAGTGGATGATGCAGTATAGTAGAGATAAGTATTCCCCTCAGTTAGAAACCAAGGTTATCAATCTAGTAGGAGAATCACGCAACAACTCGTTAGCAGGACCTGCACACAGTACAACAAATACTTGCACCCAAATTGCAAGGATCAAATCTCGTAGTGATAGATAGATAAATAAAACACAAAATAAAATAACATAAATAAAAGTGCAGCACTATATTTTTGAATTTTTATACATGATTTAAATAGACCCGGTGGCCATAATTTTCACTAGAGGCTTCTCTCTTGAAAGTAGCATCGGTGGGTGAACAAATTAATGTTGGGTAACTGATAGAAAAGCGAATAATCATGACGATATCTAAGGCAATGATCATGTATATAGGCATCACGTCTGAGACAAGTTGACCGACTCCTGCCTGCATCTACTACTATTACTCGACACATCGACCGCTATCCAACATGCATCTAGAGTATTAAGTTCATAAACAACGGAGTAGCGCCTTAAGCAAGATGAAATGATGTAGACAAAGTAAACTCATGCATTAATAAACCCCATCTTTTATCCTTAATGGCAATGATACAAATACGTGTTATGTCCCTTTCTGTCACTAGGATTGAGCACCACTAGATCGAACCCATCACAAAGCATTGCAAGAAAAATCAATCTAGATGGCCAAACCAAATCAATAGATCGGAGAGAAATACAAAGCTATAGTAATCATGCATAAAAGAGTTCAGAAAAGACTCAAATAATATTCATAGATAATCTAATCATAAACTAACAATTCATCGGATCCCAACAAACACACAGCAAAAAGTGATTACATTGAATAGAATGCCAAGAACATCGAGGAGAACATTGTATTGAAGATCAAATAGAGAGAAGAAGCCATCTAGCTACTAACTACAGACATGTAGGTTTGTGGTAAACTACTCACGCATCATTGGAGGGGTAGCAAGGTTGATGTACAACCCCTCCGTGGTTGGTTCCCCCTCCGGCAGAGTGCCAGAAGAGGCCCCCAAACGGGATCTCTCAAGAACAGAAGCTTATGGTGGCCGAAAAAGGTTTTCGGGTGGTTCTTTGTTGGTTTCTTGATTTTAGGGAATTTATAGAGGCGGAATTAGGTCAAAAAGCTGAATATGGGCCCCACAACACACCAGGGTGCGCCTACCCCTCGGGCGCGCCTTGTGCATTGTGGGCACCTCCTTTGTCTTCTAGTCTCCTCCCAAATCTTCGAGGGTCTCTTTTGCCCAGGAAAAAATTAGTCAATTTGGTATTGATATTCTCGAAAATAAAAAACAAGCAAAAACAGCAACTGGCACTTGGCACTAAGTTCATAGGTTAGTCCCAACAAATTAAATAGTTGCTTGTAACTGCATATAAAACATCCAAGATTGATACTATAAGAGCCTGAAACAATAAAAAATTATATATACGTTTGAGACGTATCGGGTCCCTTTAACGTTGTTCGGGTGGACGATCTGCCTCGGAATTCACGCCATACGGGCGCTCGCGCGCTTATGGAACGCCGCATTTTTTGCTATCTTCGCAGAAGCCTTTCTTGTTGATTCTTTTTTCCTCCATTCTTCTTCCATTCCATTTCCACATGTGATTTCTTCCATGTTTAGCCCATTTTCTATCGAAACACCTCAAGGAGAGGATTTGTGGAATCCTTTGCATTCATTAGTCACAAGTACCAATATCGGAGTGATATATATTTTAATTGAAATATCTCGATTTAAACAAAGGTGAAATGAGTAAAAATATCACTCATCATTACCCCTGTTGTCACCGGGTGAGGACACCACAAGATTGAACCCACTACAAAGCATCTCTCCCACTGAAGATAAAATCAATTTAATTGACCAAACAGTATGGATAGATTGGAGAGAAATACAAAGCTATAATAATCTTGCATAATAAAGTTCAGAAAATACTCAATTACTTTCAATGAATATTCTAATCATAAACCCACAATTCATCGGATCCTAATAAACACACCGCAAAAAGAAGATTACATCGAATTGATCTCCGAAGAGAACATTGTATTGAAGATCAAAGAGAGAGAGAGAGAACAAGCCATCTACCTAATTACTATGGACCCATAGGTTTGTGGTGAACTACACACACATCATCAGAAGGGTAACAAGGTTGATGTAGAAGCCATGCGTGATTGATTCCTCCTCCGACAGAGTACCGGAAAAGGCCTCTAGATGGGACTTCATGGAAGAACAGAAAGCTTGCGACGGCAGAAAAGTTGTTTCGGGTCGCTCTCTATTAGTTTTGGGATTCATGGGAATTTATAGGGTTGTAATTAGGTCAAACGGAGCTGCATGGGGCCCACAAGCTCAGGTCCCCCCTGGGGGTGCGTCGTGTGAGCTTGTGGCTCTCCCATAGATCGTCTGATCTCCTCCCAATGCTTCTAGGGTCCCTTATGGTCCATAAAAATCACTGTAAGGTTTTATCTTGTTTGGTCTTCGTTTGGTATTGGTTTTCTGAGAAACAGAAAACATGCAGAAAACAGGAGCTGACATGAGGCACTGAATTAATAGGTTAGTTCCCAAATATGATATAAAATTGCATATAAAGCATGCAAGATTTTTTTGCGAAAATATAAAGCATCCAAAATTGATATAATAGCATGAAACATTCAAAAATTATGGATACGTTGGAGATGTATCAAATCTCCAGGATCGAATGGCTGTGATTACCAAATGTATGGATCTATCTATTCTCCTCGAACTCGGTCTAGTTGATGAACTAGAGATGGGGAATTATGTTGTTCCTGCCATCCACCCACACAACATATTTGAGTTACAGTTGCAGCGAGAGGTCCTCACCTAGCCTGGCCGAAGCCACCTACTTTTTGTCCTAAGCCAAAATGAGTTGGAGAAGATGAAGATTATATAACAGAGAGACGTTGCACACATAATGGGCCAAGTTTCAGCCTACAAGCCACCGCGGAGTCTTGTGTGTATGAGTGGGCCAGCCTGAATGACCACTAGTAGAATCACCCACGTCCTGCGTCTGCTGATGGTCGATCTTGATCACCTGGTCCTTCTGCTTGTCAGTGAGCTCGCTGACACTTCTCCTTGTCATATCAGCTATTCGAGCCTGGTAACACCCCGTTCAGGAAAATTACCTCAAACTTGGGGCAGAAATCAACTTGAAATATGCATCATTAGTTGGTAGACTGCCCAAAGGTTATACCCCCTTCCTGTTAAAAAAGAAATAACATAGGGTCTCGTTTCCTTCCCCTTGTTCCTCCAGACTCTGCCGGTAAGCCAATGGACCCTCCTTTGTATTGCACGTCTCTGGACTCGGTGGTAAAAAGGGGAATCATGTTGCCTCAATCCTTCTCGACCTCTGACGTAAATTCATGTCCTCTTGGGAGGGGGCGGGTGTTAGGATTTCTTGCCGAGCATGCACATTGGTGACATTTAGCGTGAGGTGCTTCAGATCGACTTATGGTTTTGAAGGTGATAATTGCGGCTCCAAGACACATGTCCTTGGGGGCACACGCATAAAGTCTTTCTAGTTGTCATGGACAAGTTCAGGTTGGCTTTGGCAGGGAACAGCGACAGTGAGACATCAATGGCATATTTAGACGGCGGTAGTGGTCATTCCATAGCCCAAGAGCCTCGATTAATTTTTACTATGTGAATTGTGATCTTGCTAACCACATGTCCATGTTTCGTAGTCCAAGGACCTCGATTAAGTTTACTATGTTAGGACTGCTTTGTACTCTTGGTGAACTTTTATAATATATCTAGCTCACAAATAAGAATTGCAGACGAAATGACATCACCTGCAAATGAGTAGCATAATCCTTATCTTCACCCATTGTGAAAGGTAACTCCAAGTTCATGTGTGTCGCGCAAGATAGAGCGCAAACGGGCACATCCCGTAGATCTCTAGCGAAGCTATGGGCGGTCCATTCACGGGCTTCTCCCATGTTTTTTCTCCCACCGATTTTGAGAAGGTTCTATAACCCCTGGACCCATTTTTTCTCTAATTATTTTTTACCATCGGTTTATTTCTGGGTCTTTTTTAAAACAAAATTGTGAATATATTTTGAAATACATGAACATTTCTTAAATTTTTGAAATTTTTTGAGAAGGTTCTAGAACCTCCCCTCAACAAGTATTTCTCAAATCCGCGAGCATTTCTAAAATCTGAGAACATTATTAAAATTCGTGAACATTGTTTTTGAAATCCTAGGACATTTTTAGTTCATGAACAACTTTTGAAATCTAGGTTTTTTTGGTTTTCTGAATATTTTCTGTATTCATGGACATTTTTAGAGGTTTTTTGTTTTTAGCATGTTTAGGATAAGCCGATAAAAAATCACCAGAGACGATCATAGGTATAGCTTGGTATCCCTATTTGGCTGGTCTATTTAGTCTTGTGGGGAGAAGTACGCAATTGCTCGCCCCTAGCGCACTACGGAACTATGCCTCACCCGTCGCAAGACATAGCTCCATCTCTCCTATGGCGCGCACTACTAGCCCGAGTGTAGCATCGGTGTGAGTTTTTTCCTCTATGTGGTTTTCTTATCAGTTCTTTCACTATTTGCAGAGGTTTTATTTTGTTTTTATTTTTATTTTTTGTTTGGTTTTCTTGGTTGCTTTCATGGTTTTCAATAAATTGTTGGCTTTCTTCGCCTATTTATTCCAATAAAATCTATATTTTCCATATACTTGATAAGGAGCATTTTTTATGTTAACATTTTCCAAATACATGATTAGCATTTCTTCAATTATATGTTTGATGTCTACTTTCACATACGACACTCTACATTTGTATATATGTATAAAACATTCTTTATACACTTTAATATTTTCTGAAGAAGCAGTTAACATTTTTCTAAATGTAACATAAATTTATTTTTAATGAAACTAAAGTTTTTCCATTTTACACATTTTAAAAAATATCGCAAGAATTTCTTCCAAATGCGTGAACATTTTTTAGCATCATGTTTTTTTTAATGCACTCTTTTTTTTGAAATTTTTATACTATGTTATAAATCTTCAAATCTGGAGTGAACATTTAGAAAGAAAAAAAGTAAATTAAGTTTCTTTTAAATATATGTATTTTTATTTAAAAATATATAGAAAAATAATTAACCCAGCAATAGATACTAGGAAAACAACAGCAGCAAAAACTATTGTATATAAAAGACCAAACATATGAAAGTTAACTAGGCCAATCCATTTCAATCTGTCTTGATGCAACTCATTTTAAAAGCTAGCCAATGTCAACATACAACCTGGAGTTCGTGATTCTATCATCTGGAAGCTCACTAATGCCGGGACTTACACTGCATCGTCGGCTTACAAGGCCCAATTCGCTGGACATCTACGCTCACCCTTGCAGGATATGGTTTGGAAGGTTTGGTCACCGCCCAAATGCAATTTTTTTTGCTTGGTTGGTCACTCAAAACAGGATTTGGATAGCGGATGGACTTCAACGTAGAGGATAGCCCAATTGCGATCAATGCCCTCTTTGTAGCCAAGTGCACAAATCGGCGACCCACCTCCTTTTCAAGTGCCGGTTTGCAACTCGCGTCTGGAAGGAGGTGTTCTCATGACTGGATCTTCAAGTTAACACGACGAATTGGCATATCTTCACCATGGTTAAAGCTTGGTGGCAAGGAATCATCAACATTGCTCATCAAAGAAAGGCTCTCTCATAGTTGATCCACCTTGTTGGATGGGAGCACTACAAAAAAAAGACACATTCGTAACATTTTGGGTCGAACGAATTTTTTTCCTGTCATACTTATGACACTTCTATGATGATAATTGTGACAAAACTCGGTATCTTGATAGATGTGGTGGGCTCCTACTTCTATGACAAAAAATCATGAAATAAAATAGGCTCTTCGTCCTGGGCGGGCCGGAGATGCAGCTGCATGACATTCTTTGGGTCGTCCATGACGGAAAAAACCGTGGTAGAAGCGAGGGCGAGGAAAATTTCGGCTAGTTCCCGGTTACGGTGGGAGGTCGGAGGCGAGCGATCGCTGCTTTCTCGTACACGCGCTGCTGCGTGTGTAGAGCGTTGACTCTAACTGAACCCGAGCGAGGCGTTGGGCTCTAACTAAACCTGAGCGAATGCACTACAGGCTACGCGTTACTGAACCCGAGCAATTGATCGATGGCTGTTAACTGAACCCGATTGAGCAATTCCTTCGCTACTACTGCTAACTGCAGCCGATCGATTTTGCCTCTGGATGAACAGTGAGCGTTGTCGGGGGGGGTGGATGAACAGTGAGCGGTAGGGGTGGATGAACAGGACCCCGTGGTGTTGCCTCTGTATGAACAGAACTCCGATCGATCGAGCCGGTTGGGGCTGGATGAACAGGACCCCGTGGAGGGCTGGATGAACAGGACGACCCGGTTGAGGGTTGTATGAGCGATGAGCGGTGGAGGGATGGATGAGCGGAGTCCCGTGGAGGGTGGTTGAGCAGGAGCCCGTGGAGAGGGGTGGTTGAGCGATGGCCGTGGAGTAGCGCGGTGGAGGCTGGATGAACAGGAGCCCGTGGATGAACAGTCGTGAGTGGAGGCTGGAGGAGGTCGACGGTGGATGAACAGTAGCCCGTGGAGGCTGGAGGAGGTCGATGGTGGAGATGAGCAGTATCCTGTGAAGTCCCGTTTTGCGGTATGCCACACCCCTCCCGATGAACAGGACCCCCGTTTTGACCGTAGTGCTCCAACACAAGTCCGTTTCGTCCGTTTTGCAGTACGCCACAACCCTCCCGATGAACAGGACCCTGTTTCGACCGTAGGAGGTCCAACACAAGTCCGTTTCCTCTGTTTTGCGGTATGCCAGACCCCTCCCGATGAACAAGATCCCGTTTCGAACGTGGCCGGTCGAACACAAGGCTGTTTCCTCTGTTCTGCAATACGCCAGGCCTCGTTTCCATCATCTGTTCCGTCCAAGCCCTCTTGATAAACACGACGATGCATTCCGTTTCGACCCAGCCGGTTGGCTCCCCTTGAACACGACGACGATGCTGTTTCTCCGTTCCGACCGAGCCATGTACACAAGCCTGGCGCGTCACGTGTCGCCGATAGGCGTTGAGACCCGCCCGTATGTACACATACGTGGCCGTATTTTCTTTCTTGCACACTGGCCGCTGTACGTACGTGTACATGCTACGTGCGCGCCTCTACTACGACACGTGTGCGCCTCTACATCCACCAGTATGTACGTAAATGTTCGCAACCAGAATGACAACGCTACACACACTTTGGCCAGGTGGGTCCCGACTGTTAGGCACTTCCTTGCGTGCAAAGATGTAGCTGGTGTGTCCCAGCAGTCGGGGGGAGGGGGCGAATCATGTTTTTTTTTGCCCGGACGCACTTCCTTGCGTGCGAAGGTGTAGCTGGTGGATCCCAGCAGTCAAGGGGAAACGTTTTTTTCGCGAATAAGGTGGCCCGTCTAGTGGGTCCCTGCTGTCAGGTGGAGGAATAATTATTTTGCGTGTAATAAGGAGGCACTTCCTTGCGGTCGCCGTGGACCCAGCAGTCAGCCTCTCCACATACAGTACTCTTCCGATGGAAGTCGTTCCTTGACCATGTTGACCATGCCGCACCGAGAGCACCAGGGCGGTGATCGACGGCGAGGCCTAGGAAGGAAGGGGACGATGCGGAGCTGGGGAAGACGCGACAGTGGATGCCCACGTGTAGAGCAGTATGAGGGTTCACTAGTTTGGCTATGGTGTGAGGCTGTCGTTGCCGCAGAATAACAGGGAGTGCGGGTGAGTGGAGGGATGGCCTGGCTAGCGGTGGGAGTAGTAGGGGGAGTGAGGCCTCCGCGGCAGCACAGACGGCCACGGGAGGCAGGAGCAGGCGGCACGACCGGCGCTGCTTTGGGCGGTTGGAGCAAGAAGACCAGAGGTTGAAGAAGCATGATGGCCGTTGGATGGACATCATACGGTCACTGCAGCTAGAATCGTTTATATTGACTAAGTTGACAAAGCCCTTGGTACGCGTCAACTTAGTAGGCCCACAGATCAGCTTCCGAAACGGTGCACCCCAGATGTCAGGGGGAGGAATCATTTTTTGGGCGGGTGAAGCTAGAATATCCGAGATTGAAGAAGAAGCACGGCATCCGTTGGATGGACATCCAACGGCCACTGCTGCTAGAACCGTGTGTTGACTATAAGTTGAGAAAGCCTTGCATACGCGTCAACTCTCTTTTTTTAGGGGACGCATCAATTTAGTAAGGCCACAAGTGTGTGGCAGAGAACTTATAGCCCATTTGAGATTTGTAAAAATGTGCAGCCTATTTTTGAATTCTAATGGAATTTGCTACAACCCATTTACAGTTTGTTAAAAGTACATCCCATTTCAACCAACCGCTCAAAATAGAATTCAATAAAATTTCCCACATTTTGATGGGATCCGAAATATTTTTATCCCGAAATTTCTGGTCAGATTAAATACAATTTTAATATAAATTTATATTACGTAAAAATCCAACAAAACATTACGCTCGCAACAATTAATGAAATTAAAGTTTTCAATATCCAAAAATAATATTTTATAAAGTAATTGCGTGTTTGGTGCATTTTTTATAGTTACTTCCCAGTTTTTATAATTACATCCCATTTATTATTTCTTAAAGCCCATTTTCTTGTATAGCTGGGCTAGCCATTTTCAGCTTGAAAAAAATTAATATCTGGGCTGGATATCTGGCCTGGGCTAGACGGGCCACAGCCAGCCTAGTTAATACATGCAGCGATGTTTTCTTTGTTGTTCAGAGGAGAAAAAATAATATCTAGGCTAAACATTGAAAAACACGGCAGTGCTCACACCTCAAAAACACAAATACTACTCGAGCTGCTTGGTCCCAGCTGTCGGCCGCTTCTTGTGCAATTCTCTCGTTCATTGACTACATAGGTTGACAATGGTGTGAGATCGTGATGCCAGGAAACCAGGAGGAAGCAAAAAAAATTATAGTTATATATATATATATAATAAGGAGGCACTTGCGTACGTGAGGCTATGGCCCTGGTGGTTCCCCATTTTAGCATTTCTGTACATTGCAATCAAACACACATGGCTGGCAATTCATAGAGAACATTCAAAACAATCGATGATTATGCATCTCAGCGACTCACATGTCAGAGGCAATATTTACTTCACAACTAAAGAATAAAGAAAAAATTGATCCACGCTGCTGACAGCACACGGCATCCCATTCAAAAATATCAAACGCATGTCTTGCTAAAATCAATGAGCAAAATTTGACAAGGTTGTCCCATTCCAAAATATCAAATGCCTACGATTGTGGAATGGGCAGGATTTACCATCAGCTCGGACATTGACATGGCACCTCGTGCTAAATAAATCAGCTGTTCTTTTTGTGCAGTTCCACCAAAATCAACAAAATTTGCGCGTAGCTTGTATGATTTCGCCCTTATATGTTGCAACACCTTGAACATATCGGCACCTCCTTTCTTGTGGTGGAAATGAATAGATTCGATGTATTCATGAACATTTTGTGTAGTTCCCATTGAAATCAAGCTGAGCACCCATGTTTGCACAAATACAAAAAAGTGATTAGTATAAAGCAAACTGTACTATGAATTGACAGTTTAAACAGGCACCTACATGGTTCATGTAGAGCACACTTTTAGAAAAATGGAACTCACCAGAAAGAATCCTAGAACAACATTGTACTCGCGCATCACAGCAAAAAAATGGAGATTTCTCAGCCCTTCTTAGCTGAAGTTAGTTTGGTCTTGTGGGGAGTAATGTAACCATCCTTCAACTGCTCCTTCTGATGAGAAGATAGACAGGGCTTCTTCATCCTGGCATAATCGGAACTAGTCACTTCACGTACTCCATATTCTTCTTTAGAGGAAGATGATCCTGTTGTGCAAAGACAAGAGGACAACTAAATGCTAGCATCCCTGTTTGCTCTAAAAAAAGGAAAGGAAATATTTAAAACAGCACAAATGAAACACTTCTCAAGGACAATACCACTTTTTCATGACAATATCTAAATAGTAGCACAACACCAATAGAGATGACAAAGCTCAATCATATGGATGAAATCAGTGGGCGAGTACCAACCTTCGTCAGGAGGCTTATTGTGTAGAGCATACAGATGAAGCACTTCTCCGGAACCATCTGTTGCTATCTACTATGGTGGCCATGCTTACTATATACTCCTCGATTAGTTTAATGTTTCCAACATCTTCTTGTGCAGTTCCACCTAAATATATGGTATCTTCAAAGAAGATACCTATTTGCACAAGTAGAGATAATTACGTATTACATTAAGAGTGGCATCAAATCAGTGGCAAAACAATTGATCGTTCCAGCCATAGCAATAAATTAAGATGCAAAACTATATCATTACTTGTGTCATCACAGTTCCAATGCTTCATTACAGCACCTGGAGTTGATTTTTGTTTTTCTTCCGCTTGTTCTTCCCCTTCATCACTTGGTTCAATAACAGACAAGCTTCGCCTTCAATGTAAGATTTGGCATGTAAATTAGGGAGCACAAGTATATCACTAAACAATGACACTAATTTTCTGATGAAAGTGGCAAAATACAGGCCAACTGTTGTGAAATATCCTTATCTTACCTCAATGGGATATTACAGTGCACATATAGATTCGAAGTCTTTTCTCCATTTGTGCAGTTCACTAAAATCAAGCAACATTACCGTACAAGTAGCACAACATATGAAAGCACACTGCAGAATCATGTGAAATAAGGCTAGTACTGACCTCTCATGATGCGGAATTCAAACAACTCACAAGAAGAAGATCTGAACCAAATTTGCCAACACGGATAGGAAGTAAGATCTCCTCTTGTGCAGTTCCACTAAGATCAAGCAATCAAGCAACGTTTTCGGTGTGACATTTTGGTTGAACTGCACAAAACACTCTTAAAACAAAAGTGTTTTGTGCAGTGCAACAAAAGGTCACAATGGCAACGAGGTGAAGTAGATAACCCTGTTTACATAGAGGTGCAAAGGAAACAACTAGTGGTCAATAACGGTGGATGACACAGAAGCCAACAAAAAGAAGCATCTACCTTATCTAAATGGGAAAGAAATCAAGATAGTAGCATTTCTCAAACGGTGGCATTGATTAATATTAACATAGAGATTATATTAACAATAAAATTCGTTAAACATGTAATTTGCTTTTAACTGTGGCATTGCATCAATTTTCCAGCAGCATTATTAGAGGGTAGGGACTAAAAAAACTCCATGTCAGTCCCATCTAAACCAAACTGGAGGGACTTTTAGGGACTAAAAGTGGGCATTTGGGACTAAAGAAAGAAGACCCCGAGGGAGTCTTTTTGGGACTTTTTCCAACAGTTGCCCCTGCCACGCATCGCACCTTGTCTCTATTAGTTCATTACTAGGGGTAACATGCTCTTTTAGCATGTCATTTAATAACCTCTAGTCCATGTTTAGTCCCTGGAACCAAGCAGGTAGGGACTATGGAGTTTTTAACCAAACAGGGCCTTAGATTAACAACAGCTAAAGACTTGCACGGGACAATGGACGCACCAGCACCATGTGCATTTACCGACGTACTGTGGTCATGCACAGTCTTTTGCAACAAGAACAAACAACCAAGGAGCATATTTGTGTTGGTCCTAGTTTTGTTATCTTTAGACACCTTTCCCTATGTGAGCGCAGCAAATCTAATCCTGCTCATACTCTACAGCCTTGTCCCCCAAAACAAAAGATCAGTTCGTTACATATGTGTGTACTGCGTTTGTCATTGTTTTCCCTTTTCGACCAATGTAGGTGCTGGATAGCCAGTCTGTAATAGTACTTTTGCCCCTTCCTTTCCTCTTTGAACCACGTCCTAGATTTATGTGATACAACTTTCCCCACTACTTTCCCCCATTCCTTTCCTCTTTGAACCACGTCCTAGATTCATGATATACAACTTTCCCCCTTCCTTTCCTCTTTGAACCACGCCCTAGATTCATGCTATACAACTTTTCCCACTACTTTCCCCCACTCCTTTCCTCTTTGAACCATGTCCTAGATTCATGGTATACATGCAGCTAGAGCAATGCATGTGGAATAAGTAAATTATACCTTAAGGTTCTTGGGGCGTGGTTCGGTGGGTGACGGGATGACGGCAAAGAAGAAGGGGTCGGAGGCCCGCCCGCGCCGCCGCTGGGTGAAAGTGAACAGCTGCACCGGTAGTGGGTTCCCTCCCTCGCCGACGGTGACAGAGTTAAGCCTCCTTCCCTTCCCGGCGGATGGATCCTGCCAGCTCTTTGAGCAACAGTGAGGGGAGAGAGAGGCCAATAAAGTCTTGTTTAGACCCGGAGAGGGTGAGAGAGTATGAAGAGAGCAACTACAAGCGTTGAGGCTCCAGCGTGTATATATATACTGGAGAGAGTGTGTGAAGCGTGCAAACCCTAGAAAACAAGCACCGAGGCTGCAGCTTATAAGTGATGAGGTGATTATACGGTCACTACGAGATCGTATAGCTCCGTATCCATCCATTTTGTCCAGTCAAAGAATCCTCCAGGTACAAATTATGCTCAAGTGTAGTTATCGAACCCGAGACCTCAAGTTTGATGAGGGAACAGGCTAACCAGCTACACAACCCTCCTGTTATGTTCAACGAGAGGAAAATAACCTTTTATACATTCCTGCATTCGTGTGACAAGCATGCAGTGTTTGTTTTTGTGTGTGGGAGTCATTGGGATTTAAATCATAATCGTGTCATGTGGCTTTGGTGGTAAGACTATCCACAGTGGTGGAGAAATAATGCAGCCTTAGTCACCTTACCTCTCTCCACGTAGTACGATGGGTCCCACCAGTCAGAGGGTGAAACAAACAAATTAATAAGAAAAATTAAAAGCGCCAGCAGTGTATCTTACCTCACACATCTCGGTACTGCTCGGAAACACTGTCCAATTGATCCCTCTGTTCACTCACGTACTATTTTAAGTGAATCCTTATTATAACATGCACACAATTTTGGGCACTTGTATTCAACATAAGTCAGTGTGCCACCGTATCTCATACTTACTACTTCCTCCGTCTAGGTGTAATAAGTCATGTTCGAAGGTGCAGCGGGACCAAGGTGCGTGCGTGTGTGTGTGTGTGTGTGTGTTTAACAGCATGTGTGTGTTAGAGAGAGCGGCAGATCGACCTACTACTACAGAGAGATGTTGTGTAGTGTACGATTTTAGCCGCGAGAGTCGGTGCATCCTCTCGTTTCGAGCATGTCCGGTAGGGACATGGGACAACCACGCCTCGCTCGACCAGCCTGGCCCACCCAAAGCCCCTCCATCGCCAAGGCTTCCCGCCTGCAGTCGGCGCCGCTCCAAAGAATCGGTGTCGCATTCATGCCCGGCAGAGCGGACGCGACCTCTCACCGGCGCAAGAGTGATGGTTGCTTCGTCCATCAAATTCTTCTTTGGGTCTATGTGATTTGATGGCTCATTGGTCTTTATTACTGAGGTGGTAGGACTGCTGGATGTCCCATGCTTTCGGCGAAAGGAGGTACTACTAGATTACAATTTTCTCCATTCTTACAGCGGAGGAGTGCAAGAGCAGTGAAAACATGCAGGCTCAGTGATTACATGGCCCACCTCACACTATCACCATATTTTCTGGACACCGTGTTACACCTAACTCTTTACATAGTACTCCCTCCGTTCCTAAATACTAGATGAGTCCCCGCGCGTTGCCGTGAAACAGCCGTATATCTCTCTGCGTAAAATTATCAATTTGATAAAACTAAAAAAACTCTATAACCGCATGACAAATGTGGTAGCCAAACTAAAAAAACTCCCATCATCATTTAGATCATCCCACTTAAGGAAAAAAGATCAGCCAACTCCTACTGCATAATGGGATTATATTTTTCTTTTTGACATGTTAATGGGACTTAAAAGCTCACTTACATGCATGCTACTAGTGCATGCTTGCGTGCAGATATGTTGATGTGATTTAAAACCCACTCACATGCATGCCACGGTATTTATGCATGCTTGCATGTGGCTTAGTGCAGAGCCTCTCAACGTCTAGATCAGACGGCTATTATGGACTGACTTAGTTCATCTAACGCCTACATTAATTTTGATGATGTGGCTCAAGGAGAGGATAGAGAATTCCTAGTAGTGGAGTAGATAAGTCTTTGTAGAGATTCCACTAGGTGAACTACATACAGAACAAAATGAATGAATCTACACTTAAAATGCATCTATATACATCCGCATGTGGTTCATGGTGAAATCACTACAAAGACTTATATTTTGAAATGGAGGAGGTACTAGTATAGTATGTACTGTAATTTATCAGTGAGATAAATTTGTACATTGCTATGAAGCTTCCAGCTTCGGTTACATGTATCTTGCGTCCAAGGTTGCCCATTGCAACATTTCATCAAATACAAAGGAGACTAACATGCATTCTATTGCATCTCAATGATTGACAGATCATAGCAAATGTGTACTCCCTCCGTTCCAAAATAAATGTCTCAACTTTATGCAAACTTTAGTACAAAGTTGTACTACTACTAAAGTTGACACTTATTTTGGAACAGAGGCAGCTAAAGAAAAAAACGATCCATGCAGTCCCTAGACCTTGAACCGTGAACCCTAACCAGGATTCAATTTGCTGGCAACGTTCGAGCTTCCTAAGAAATGAAGCTTGCAACCTTTTGACCATCGCATCATTTTGTGCAGTTTCATCGAAATCGAGATGAGCATCCCTGTGGCAAAGAAATTGAAGAAGCGTGATTAGAATAAGATTACTGGGACTAGTTGATGAGACATAAACTCATCACAAATACAAGATACATAGAAGCCGATGAGGTATGTGCAGGGCAAAGAAGTAGAGAAATATCCACATGGAGTGATGTGGGCAGCTGGAGCAGTGGTGCAAGGCGGCTGTAAAGGGAGTTGTACATGAGGTACATAGCTCAACCTTGAGGAGGGCGGCGGGAGGCAGCAACTGCCCACGTCGCAGCAGTGAGCAAGGGACGAAGGCAACCTCACCGTCTTTGTGAGAGGGAACGGCAGGGACCCCTGATCAGAACGTGCCGATAGTGGGTTTTCACCGTCGGCAACAGTGACCGCATCTACACTAAGCATCTACCCCTTCCCCCGGCGGACGTGATCCACCGGGATGGTAGAGATGTGGCCACAGTCGTTTTGTGCGAGAGAGTGTGAAGAGAGCAACCCCAGCAAGCAACCGTGTAGGCTGGCCCGTCCTGACTATGTATATAGTGGAGCGGTTTCCTTTTCTCTCCATATGAACCTATTGCGTACGTGCCACTGAAGAAAAAAATTATTTATAAATGACGCGGCACCTACTACTCGTTATCCTATAACCTTGCGCTTGGCATCTCCAAAATATAAACCTTGCGATTGGCTCTTCGCCTCTTCGGGAAATCGAGCAATAATGGTAGTGCAGTATATATTGTTCTGGCTATATGAGACCGAATGAATTGCTGCATGTCCACCACGTGGGCGAGGGTCGAGGGGCGAGGGAGAGTGCTACATATGGAGCAAAATGAGTGAATCTACACTCTAAAATACGTCTATATACATCAGTGTTTGGAGTATGTACTAGTAGTTCATATTGAAATCCACTAAAGCGGTATTCCAAAAAATATTCCAAACAAAATGCCGCTCTCAAACATATATATTCCAAACAATATCTATAACCAAGGTAGTAGGGACGAGGAGTAAATGGAGGGAGTAGTAAATTTTTCTCCTCGTCCTGCGAGCCACCACGCGCATCGGCGAGGGAGCGAGCGTAAGGCGGACAGTACTCCACCGCGCCCGTGGGCAGGGGAGACGGCATAATAAGCAAGCTTCTCCTTGTTCTGCGAGTTGACGGGACACATCAAAAGTACTCCAGTGTATAGAGCCTTGCCTCTAAGGTAGGCCCCACATGGTTTGCCTCTTTTTTTAACATAACACGTCAAGTCGCAATTTTTTTGTTCACCCGTGGTAGACGGTCCTCCCTCCACCAAGTGGACAACCAGTACATGTGCCAAATTACCATGTCGGCTGCCTTTTTGTATAGAAATGAGCTCCCCCGTATACCCGCGCGGGTGTGGCTGGGAAAGAGACGGGAGTACGTGCGCCGTGCATGCACCTCTTCTCTTCGTGCATGTCCCCCACCTATGTGGGTGTGTGTGAGAGATACAACCTGCGTGCATGAGTGTTTTTTGTTTTGGGGTGGGGGTGGGGGTGTGGGGGTGGGGTTGATTTTGTGAATCTATTTGTGGGAATATGTGTCGATGACATCTCAAACAAAATTTTGCATGCAATGTGTGTGAAATGGAGGCCTATCCATATCATATATAGAGGGTCGGGCAATCCACGAGAAGAGAGGGAGGAGTCATAGATATCGATAGAGTCGAAGAGAGGATCAAGTGGGTGGGTGCGAGATCGATGAAGAGATCCATCAAAATTGTGTGTGTGCTAGTCAAAGATATAGGGCGACTGACCTACCGGAACGTCAGAGGGCACATGTCAAGTTTGTGTGTGGTAGGGAGACATGACTAGAGCGCTTGATGTATTGGTGTGTCTGGGGGGAGGGGTGGGGGAGGGGTAGGCAGAGGCCTAACTATAGAGGTAGAACGACTCGTATATGTGTTGAGAAGGAGAGACCCAGCTATGTCTTGAGGGAGATCGGTCGACATCCATACATAACTGAAGGACAGGAAATATGATGGGACAGAGAGAGAGAGAGAGAGAGAGAGAGAGAGAGAGTGGGAGGGAGAGGGGTAGAGTGCTGGATGGGTGATGGAGTTGCGTCTCGAAGATGGTGGGAGAGGCCTACTAGACAAACTGAGGGTGGAACTGCAATGTTATCAATAAGAATGGGGATGTGTTTACGTGTGTGCACATGCGTGATAGATCTGTGGGACGCATCCATGGATGATGAAGGGGAACCATGTGTTTGGTAAGCAAACCTAACTAGATCGGTAGATCAATTGTTGTTTGTCGGAGGAAGGGAGAGACATAACTTATAAGGTAGATCGATCGACACGTGGGTAAAAACGAGTTATAAGGACCTAGGTAGCTATATGTATAGCGGGAGATCGGTCGGTGTACGTCCATTTGTTAGAGGCAAATAAGGCCTAGCGAGACGGATAGAGAGAGAGAATGGATCTAGGACGTGGTTTGAGAGGCCCAGCTACTAGCTAGATAGGGGGTGGAGTGTGCGGTTGTGAGATCGATGAAAAGAGGGGCGAGAGTTTACGCGTGTGTGTGACAATATGAGAGACACGAGGATAGGACACATAAAGGAGGAGATTGAAGGTGCATGTGTATGTTGTAGGCAGGCATCGCTGGAGAGGTTTATTGGTCGGTGTGTGTCGGAAAGGAGTTGTGGAGACTCTGGGAGAATGACCTAAAGAAAAAAAATGAATGTGCCCGGTGGATAGAATGCCGAGGGAGGGGGAGGGCGAGGAGGGCATGTGCATGCACGAGAGAAAGTTAGTGGTAGCTACAAAGGATAGAGGATTGTGTGGGTGTAAGAGACTAACAAAGATCAAAATTTGATATGAAAGCGGATTCATAATTTGAAGAGGAGATCATAGTGTTTTAAACATATGCATGCATGAATATAGCTGTGATACACGTGCTGTGCACATGTTATACCATAATGTGATAATGCATGGCGTTTGCAACTCACAGCTAAATGTCGAACAATCTAAACCATACTATACATCAAACAATCTCACATTTTATTTGAATTTATGATAATGTGTGGCGTTTGCAGCTTACAACTAAATATCGAACAATCTAAACAATACTATATATTGAACATTCTGACATTTTATTTGAATTTGTGGTAATGTGTGGTGTTTGCAACTCACATCTAAATACTTGTAGGCGTAGGGGGCGGGGCACCATACATAATGTGATAAACACATTATACATATGAGACATGGTTTAGATTATGAAGATCTAGCTAGAGCTAGAAATGTAATGTGATTTGAAATCAACATAAAGTGGATTCAAAAAATCGAGTTCGATTTCATATAGTACACATAGTTCATATGTAACTCGAGACTAATCATGTGGTGTGCTCTGAAGATAATACACAAATGATGGTTTAACTTGATAATAATGATGATTGTAGATCTTATTAAAACAGAGAAACGAATTCAAATGCTTTGACTTCACAACAATCATTCTCAGAGATCTTATTCAAATCTGAAAACGAATTCAAATTTAGTTCATATTGAAGCGGTAGTATATACGTTTGGAATTCACTAAAATGTTCATTTGAGTAGTAGGTGGCATGCATTATACACGTAGCGAAATATTTTAATTGAACATAACATGAATTCAAAGTTTTGAATGACATTTGTAGTGCGCATTGATTTGGTACAGTACATGTTAGGCTTGTCCAGAAATTTCAACCCGCGCCTTGTTAACCCAAAATATTTAAGATATATCTTTCTCTCGTTGTGCTCCGACAACTCCCTCCATCTCAACCCGTGCCTTGCTATTCCCGAATTACAACGCGCGCGAAAACTCCCACCTCCTATGAAATCCCGACACGGGAAATGCCCGTGGTACCCCTGAACCAAAAGAACCGCCTCAAATCGATGGGGGTACTTTCGTAACTTACCCCACATTTCAGACAAGCGCGTCCCTAAGCCATGGTTCCCCATTGCCATCCCATCCAGCCACCCATTCGTACACCGAGGCTGCGAAAACCCGCGATGAAGCCCCACACCCTGCTCCGTCCCCACCTAGCCGGAGCATCTTCCCCGATGACATCGTCCACAGCAACACCTCGACGTCCCTCATCCACCGTACTGGATGAGGATTCGTCGTTGATCTCGTCGTCCCGCTGGTTCAGCCACCCCGTCCTCCACCTCCAAGGAGCTGCCCCGATGTTCCCCTCATCTTTCGCGCCACCTCCATTCCCACACCGCCGTCTTCACCTGCACCACCGGAAGAGCATCATCATCACCGTTTCCTCGGATGAAGTTGTGGCCTAATCGGCGCCACCGAAGAGGTTGTACACTAATCGCCGCATTTCCTTCTTGAATCGATCTCACGGTGATGCCGGCGCTCGGTCCCGAGCCGACATGGCGCGGCTCCATCCATGGCGGCGTCGCCGGCCACTTCCTCCACGACGTCGCTCCCTCGGCGGCGACGTCCACATGGTAGGAGCTGCTATTGCTTTAGCTCTCGCTCGTGCTGCTGCTCTGCTCTTGCTCTCGGTCCCCTGCCTGGTCTGCTATTGCTATTGCTCTTGCTCGTGCTGCTGCTCTCGCTCTTGCTCTTGCTTGTGATGCTGCTCCGATTTAGCTACACTTCGATCGACTGAATCGACTTTTGGGTCAGTCATTTTTCAGGGGGTGGGGGCTCGCCGGAGTGAAGGAAGAACCAGCCGCAGCAGGGAGGGGGGCTTGCCGGAGAGGTACCCCACTATCTATCTTAGGGTTCAGGGTGGGGGCGGTGGTCGCCGACGGTGGTGGGGCGTTGGCGTGGGGATCGCCGGAGAAAAATCTCGGCACGCGGGGGGCTAGAGGGATGGCCGGGGCAGCGGCGGACCGGCGATGGGGAGTGTTTTCGGGGCGGGCGGGGCGGCCCACCGTCGGCCGCGGGTGGCGGGGGGCTGCTGTTTGGCCGGTGGTGGCTAGCCCTTGATTTCGTATCCAACAGCTGCAAAATCGACTGACCAAAGATGAAAAAGTCAGTCGACCGACGTGTAGCCTCACCTTGCTAGTGCGTTCAGCTTCGACAGCAAAATTCAGTTTCGACAGCAAAATTCAGTTTCGACAGTTAAGTTCAGTTTTGACAGTTAAGTTCAGTTTCGGCAGTTAAATTCAGTTTTGACAATTAAGTTCAGAGATGAGCTGTTGATGTATTTTACATCTAGCACTTTGTGGTTATGTATTTTACGTCATGTATTGGATATGCTATTAGAATTCCACTCGGGTTAACGTTGTCTCTCTTGTCTGCTTGACCTCGGCGTCGTACAACTCACGGAGCTGCTCCAACGATTTAAACCCTCCATCACAACGGAGCGATACCTCGGGCTCCATCTCCGGACACCTAAGATCTTCTTCCCTCCTCCGACAGCCAAGTCGGCGGAGCATCCTCACCGCCAACCCAATCACGCTGAGATCGACATGGCTTCACCAAAGAGGTTGTACACTTGTTGCATCTCTTTTTTACTCTACATGTTATATATATTGTCCACTGAGCACACGTAGTAACGGGAAATACGATTATTTTATCCTACTATATGACAAGCAATGAGGTACCAGGCAACTTAGCTTTCCGTGATGGACTCTCTTGAACACCATCATTATTTATCTCTGCGCGTTTGAGCTGTGCATTTGTCGATGGCCCTAGGAGTTGAGCTAGTAGGGCAGTGGCATGGGTCCAAAGTAATAGAAGTAGCACAAAAACATTTTTATAGTGTAGGCTTTTCCTTGCTCAAGCCTGCCTACTAGAATCGCCAGTGCTTGAAAGGAAAAGTGAATGAAAAACATAGGAATTGGAAAGTTCCCTATGGTACTACTATTCATGAATTTGGTTCAAAGGAATGGAGCAAAGGAAAACTGTAGGATTTCTTCCTTTAGTGTCTCCTTGAAAGAAAAAAGTAGGAATTTTAATTTTCACTTGTCCTCCTTTTCAAATTCCTATTCATGAAGCACAAGACTAAGAGATAGTAGCATAATACCATTATAACCGTTCATTTTCTTGTGGTTTGACTTAATCTCACCATGCTTATTTGCATCCTGTGATCTTCCAATTGTTGTGAATCAAACACCCAGATTGGCAGAAATCCTTTGTTTTTAAATTCTCAGTTTTGCACGTGCATTCCTATCATATTCCTGTCTATTTCCTATCCCTGCATTGTTGGAATCCTCCAATTCAAACGAGCCCTTACAGAATTACAGCTCTTACAAATAGTTGTAAAAGAAAACCTTGCGTGGTTTGTCCCGCTCCTGCTGCGCCGTCGTCCACCCCAGCTCAGCTTCTCCAATGACAAAAGGGTATGGCCTCCAGACTGTCTTTCGCCGCCTCAGATGTTCTTCCCCACCGCCGGCAGCCATGAAAACTGCATTACCATCATCAACCGATCAGATGACCTCGAGGACTACACGGGTCCGCAAGAGAGGTCGCACTCTTTCGTGTCTGCTTACGTTATGCATCGCTTAATATTACATGCTACTTTATCGTCCTATTCACCGATTAGACTCGAGTCGGCTCAATCTAATGGTCAAACTTGAGTTTTTAAATGGTTGTGGGGTACATATCGGGCCGCAATCAATAGTATCTATCTACTATCTGGTTAATCTCCGGTGTCTACTATGAGTTTCATGTTGGGTGGGAAACAAGCAGTAAAAAGCCATTATCGTATTTTTAAGTGAAGCCATTATCTGCTGCTATTATTGGTTTTGGGTCTATCCACAGTTGCTACCATCACTCGGATTTCGCATGCACTCCTTACATAATCTCACTATGTTTTATTCCTATGCATGACAGTTATTGTAAACAATGGAACTGAACATGCAGAGCAAAAGAGACGAGCCTTGCATGGCAATAAAATTTCATGCAGACGTCGCTCCATGGTAGGTGCAAAGGCAGCCCCCCCTCCACGCATTTCGGATTGTAATCGAGAGGAAGATATCTATTCTGAGGGGGATTCAGAAGGAGAACACAACTCCTATTTACCCCCTGAGGTCTTCGCTCTAACTTGGCATGCTGATGTTGGTTATATCAAGCATATGGTGCCTTGCATTGCTTACTTTATACATCAAATATGTCATCTGCTTAGTTTAGACATCCTTTGTGCGAATGCCATCTGTTTAGTTTATTCATCATTTATGTGAATTATGCAACGCCATCTTGTTTAGCCAGGCATCATATATGTGAATTTTGTAATGCCATCCTGCTTAGCCAGTCATCTTATATATAAATTATATCAGGCCATCCTTTTTTGTTACATATTACATTTGTCAACAATGTTAGTACATTCAACTGCTCTTCGTGTGCATCAGCCATTTGACACGGTGATGGCAAATTCTGGAGTGAAAACAAGGTCTTCAGAGCAGACTATGCTATCTGACGAAGCACATATCTCGCTGGTTACGGATAGCTCCTTAGAGGAGGATTCGGAGACAGATGACCAGTCCTATTCCCCCCCCCCCCCCGAGGTGTATGCTCTAACTTGGTAGGGTTATGTTGCTCATATCGTGTGTATGGTGTCTCGCATTGCTATGTCATTTGATTAGTTTAGACATGCTTTGTGTGAATGCCACATGTTCAGTGTCTAATTACCATATATGTGAATTATGCATTGCCATCTTGTTGCAAGACATTATATATGTGAATTATGCAATGCTATCTTGTTGTAAAGGCCTTATATATGTGAATTATGCAATGCCATGCTGTTTAGCCAATCATCATGTATGTGAATTATATCATACTATCATTTTTTTGTATTACATGTTCCATTTGTCGACAACGTTTGTATATTCAACTACTCTTCCTGTGCATCAGCCATTTGAAGCGGTGATGAAAGTATCTGGAGTGAAAACAAGGTATTGAGCGCACAATGCTACATCTTTGAAGCAGACATATTCTTTGATTCTGAGAGCTCCTCGGAGGAGGATTGAGGCTGATGACCAGTCCTATTTCCCCCCTGAGGTCTATGCTCAAACTTGGCAGGGTTATATTACCCATGTCATGCATGTTGTCTTGCATTGTTTAGTTTTTACATCATATATGGATTGCCATCTGCTTTCTTGCTTACTATATAAATCATATATTTGAGTTATATCATGCCATCATGTTTACATAGTACATACACATCATCTATCTGAGTTATGGCATGGCAACCCATTTAATAAAGACATCATATAGTTATATCATCTCATCCAGTTTAGTGTTTATAGTCATCATATTTTGAATTATGGCATTCTATCCGTGAATGTATGTGAATTATGGCATGCCAACCTATTTAATAAACACATTATATAGTTATATCATGTCATCCTGTTTACATAGTCACCATATTTTGAACTATGTCTTTCCATATTTTTTAGTTCGCCATCATAATGTGAAATTGTGTCATGCTATCCTGTTTAGTTAGCCATCATATATGTGAAACTATGTCATGCTATCCTGTTTGGTTAGACAACATAAATATGAATTATTTCATGCCCTGTTTTATTCCCCACTATCCATTGCACCTGTCTATCATACAATGTCTATACTTTCAATTACTTTTCTTGTTTATCATCCATTTGAATTGGAGAGGGTGATGGCAGTATCTAAGGGAGTAACAACACGGTCTTCAGAAAAGATAGTGCTACCAGTTGATGCAGATAGAACCACGGTTTTACTTGCCCAAGGACCAGATCCACCACACATAACCCACACTCTCGCAGATTGTACCCCTACCCAGTTGGACAGAGAACCAACTACACCCCTTCTAACCCCAACCCCGGCAGTTAGTAACCCAGTTCCAGTTGACATAGCACCGTCTCCACCACCGAGCACCCAAACACGAGCAGTTAGTAAGGGAACTGCAGTGCCCAAAGCACGAGGACCACCACTCCGAATCTCAACTCAACGCTTAAAGGAGGAGAAGATTTGTTCTCAGGTCAGGTTCTGTAGCTATGGTTCATACTCCTTTGCTCTTGCATTACTGTATTTACTCATACCAACTATTTTCAAATTTGAAGGATGGAATTGAAATTCCAATGGTGCAACAGATATGTTTTAAACCTGTTTCTTTAACTGGTTTTATGTTGTAACCTGCTCTATGTTGATTTCAGTTTCAATTGAATAAACAGTTATGTTCTCATGTCATGCACATTACAAGTGTTGTTATTGCTCTATAGTTTCCCACACTTATATTCTGTCTATTCTGCTTTGTCTTGAACAAATATTATTTGAACTGTGTCTCTATCTTGATTTGGCAACAAAAACTAGAATGATATAGGCCCTAAAGTGACCATGATACATAGACCACTTTACTACTGAACTCATTTACCAAAATGAGTTTCATATACAACATGGTATACATGTGATGTATCTACTTGTTTCTTTTTTAGAATGCGGACAAAATATTGGAGAAAAGTACCGTGTTATGCAATGGTAAAGGAAGTAATGCATATAAGGTTCAAGATAGTGAGACATCCCTGTTGGTCTCCAAGAAAGCTGATAAAAACTATCTTGACGACAGTGAGAGAACCCAAAAGTCCTGTCTTCATGTAGTGTTCGAGTTCTTGGCCCTCTGCACGGCACAAGCTCTTTGAACTCATTTGCTGAATCAGGTTCGTCTTCTTGAGTCTCAACTTCAAGTTGAAAGACATCGATCGAGATGTGTTGCGACAGAAGTGAAGGACCGAGGAAGTCCTGCGAATTCGGATGCATATTTCTGGTGCAACAACAAGTTACTGGAGGATTTAAGCCACAAACAAGAGAAAGTTAATAAGCTTGCTAAGCATCATGCCAACATTATGGGTACCCAAGATATTGTTTCTTGAGATCTTCAAGTGGTTTGATTCTGGATTTGTTTTGTCAGGCGTTTATTTGCGCTGGTCGCCAACTTTGACAACCAATGTATATGATATGCTGCTTTGTTCCCTATATTTGCACTGGTGGCGAACTTTGATGCCCAGTGGATGTAATATGTGTAATAGCCGTGATAGCCTAGCATTAGTTGCTTGCTTATTTATTTCCTTGTTGTCTTGTTTATTTGTTTGCTTGTAGTCATTGCAGTTCTTTTTCCGTGGTTTGCTAGTGGCTGCAATAACCTATTTTTTAAAACTAGGCCACAATAACAATGGGCTAATATTTACTGTAGTGACAATGGGCCTCCTACGGGCCGTAGAAACAGTGGGCCTTCTACGAGTCGTAGAAACAATGGGCCTTCTATGGGCCGTAGAAACAATGGGCCTTCTACGGGCCGTAGAAACAATGGGCCTTCTACGGGCCGTAGAAACAATGGGCCTTCTACGGGTCGTATCATCAATGGGCCTTATACGGGCTGTATGATCGATTGGCCAAACATGGGCCAATAACAGACCGCATTATGGCCGTAAACGGGCTAGAGTTGGAATCGTCCGTTCATGGGCCGACCATAACGGACCATCGTTAATAGGCCGTATTTGATGACGCTATGAAAATGGCCCAGCGATTAACGGACCACAAGCGGGCCGATCAGAACCACGTCTGAATTTGGCCCACAAGCAAAAATGACAATAAAGGGCCGTAAGTAAGCGAATCTTTGAAATGAGCCCAAGAATAAATTGGCTCGAGAAGGCCAAAAGATAACATAATGGAAACGCATTAACGGAATAACGGGCCGTTAATGGGTATAAAGTGATACACTGTTCATTACGGGCCAGTTTCACCATGGGCCGTTAATGGTGTAAAGTGATACATTGTTCATTACGGGCCAGTTTCACCATGGGCCGTTAATGGGCCAAGAGTTACAAAGGGCCTCATATGGGCCGAAAGACGTCATGGGCCAGAAGTGAAAATGGGCTGGAATCATATTGGATGACCCAGATTACGCTACTGGGCCTAATTCAGATAGGGCGTAACGGGCCTTGGGTTAGCGGGCTGTAAATGGGCTATATGCGAACAGGTCGTTAACAGGCTTTCCATGGGCCGGCCCGCCACCTTTGACCAAGTCAAACAGGGCGGCCTTTTCACATGAATGGGCCTCTGTTGGGCCGTGCCACGTGTTGAAGTATCATATGCGCCTTCTGTCCAATGAGTGGATGACATCTGTCCCAACGATGAGCCGACACGTGTTTCCTCCAGCCAATGATGATTTTACACGTGGAAAATCCCCATTGGTCGGGACTGTTAACGGGTTATCGGATCCAAAACCCGACCTGATAGCTTAACGGCGTTCCGTTACGGTGGATGCCACATGTCGGTCGCCCTTGACGAAAGCACTTGTGTGACGCGCGATTTATCGTCATGGAAGTGGACACTTCCGTGATGATAATTTTGGTAATGTCATGGAACATTTCTACGACAGCACAGGTATGACTATCTTGATTCTGTCATAAAATCGTCATGGATGTACATGCATGACAAAAATGGTGACCTACTATGACAAACACATATCATCACGGAAGTGTATTTCTTTTGTAGTGGAGATTTGGAAAGAAAGGAACGCGCGCGTCTTTAGAAATTAAGCGGCACTGGTGCCCGTGATTGTTAACCTTATTAAAGAGGAGGCGGCGCTTTGGGCTATTGCGGGTGCCAAGCATTTGTGTAATGTAATGCCACGAGAGTAATTAGTTAGCATTTGTGCCGCTTGAGCGACGTGTGTCTCACAAAAAAAACTCAATAAAAATGGCAAGTCTTTTGTCTTGTTTCAAAAAAAACTCATTTTTATCTCGCTAGAAGACAGGGACTCGTGAGAGCAAGGAAGTAACATGAGGTCCCCCTTATGGTGGACCTCCAGGGGTCACTTTGGTTCACTAGAAGCACGTTAAGTTGTGTGTCCAGCCACGGTCACATATCGTGTGCTGGGCACTCTCTCTGGATTTTGTTTACTATATTTTCTGTACATGTTGTCAGGTTGTAAATGATTTTTTGACTTTTTATTGCTTTTCAGTTTTCGCGCTCTTCTGTAGGTCTTGATTTTTTATTATGGAAATTGTTTTCTGTCGAAAAAAGTTATGGTTTTGCGAGAGGCACATATTTGCATCTCAGAAGAAAAAAATACGTGCTTTGACGAAAAACATGGATTTGTTTCTCCTAGAAGCACATATTTGCTTCCGTGAGAAGCACATATTTGCTTCTCGAGGAGGCATAGAATTGCTTTCGGGGGAAGCACGAGAAAAAAAATGTGCTTGCACGAGAAGCATATTTTTTTTCTCATGGAGGCACGGAGTTGCTTCCGTGAGAACCACAACCGCTTTTCGGAAAGAAAGAAATGCTTCCATGAGAAGCACATATTTGCTCTCGAAAACGAAAAGAAGTACTCCCTTAGTTTCTTTATATAAGGTGTATTTGTTTTTTAAGTCAGATAAGTGCATGTTCGACCAAGTTTTTAGAAAAATATATCAATATTCACAATACAAAATTTATATCATTTGATCCATCATGAAAAGTAATTTATATTTTATCTATTAGGTATTGCATATGTTGTTATTTTATTCTATATTCTTGGTCAAATATTCAAATGGTTGACTTGCACGGAAAACAATACACTTTATATTCTGGAGCGGAGGGAGTAAAAAAAGTGTTTTCGGCTCCAGATTTTCTCTTTCTTTCATCTTTTTTTCAATGTTTGGTTTTCTTTTTTTTACGGTATTGGTACAACACTTTTGAGTAGCATTCACAAGAACCTAGAATGGTGTTGGAAATAAGAACCAACTTTGTTATTTCAAATTCCACATCGCTTCTGCTTTTACAGGATTAGCAAGGAGTCTTTGAGGCCAAAGGAAAACAAGGGAATTGTAAGAAGAGGTTGGAGTGGATATTAGATTTTTGATGAGTTGTGGTACAATAGGTTACATTGAAAAAATTCCTATGAAATTCAATCCTATGAATCAAAGGATCAACGTAGGAAAAATTCATAATCCTATACAATTCCTTTGAATCAAAGGAGCCCTAAGTATGAAGAAACACGTCCCTATCATAATTGTAATTGTAACATTAAGGGGAGCATTGTCCCTGCCTGCCTAACGCTCCGCTCCGGCCGCCACTCCGACGCCAGCGGCCACCATAGTGTCGTCCCGCGCTCCGGCGGCGGCGCCCCCCTCTGTCAACGGCATGGCTTCTCGAGTCTCTCTCTCATACTCGTTCTCGTCGGATCGCTTCGTCCCGTCCCCCTATGCCACCGGCGCTCCCCCCCCCCCGCCGCCTCCTCCTCGCCTGGATCTGCCCCCGTCTTGCTCGGTGCGGCCGCGCCCCCAGCTCTGCTCCATTGTGGTGCCGCATGTCCGGGGCATGGCCTTTGGCCCCATAGTCCAGGGCGGGGCGGCTGGCCCGTCTCATGGTCCTGCGCCATGGCTGGTGGAGGAGTCTTGCGTACCAAGGTTAGCCACCGCCCGAGAGCTCCGCCTGGGCGGGACAGGCGGCAATGGCGTCGCCTTCTGGCTGGTCGGCCCCGTGCGCTGCCAGCCCCTCGTCTGCATCCATCCTCGCGGCTTCCGGCGGAACTCCATGGGTGCTGCTACAACTGTGGGAGCGATGGGCACATCTCGGTGGACTTATCAAACCCGCCCTTCTGCGTGCGTTGCCGTGGTGTCGGTCACATCTCGTGTGGGGGCACTAGAACACGCAGCCCTTCTTCGGTGGACCAATCTACGCTACCGCCTGCTCTGCGTCGTCGGGTCGAGGAGGTTGCTCCCTCGTCGCCGGGGCGCTCGGATGCCTCGAGGACGCTGTCGCCGCTGCCGCCTAGCACTCCTCCCCCGGGCGTCATTCGGCCCTGGAGCGATGTGGTGCGTGCGTCTTCCCTGGGCGCGCTGTCGGACACTGGTGCGGCTGCGAGGCAGGTCGCTACTGCAACTGCGGGACCGGAGTTCTCAGTACCCTTCGACCAGTGGGCATTGGAGACGCCGGTGGCGGTGCGGGCGCATGATGAGTGCGAGGATCTGGTGGAGGCCTGCTTCCTGGAGGCGACCGACGATACCTGGCAGATGGAGGCTGAGCGCACCCGTGCCGTCCTGGTTACGGTGACCGGCAACAGGCCTACGGTGGATCTGGCATCGGCGGCAGAAGCCTTGCATGCGGCGTTTGATATCGGTCTGGCAGATATGTCTATCTGGGCATTCTTCCCAGATGACTTCCTTGTGCTATGCCGGGAGGGAGCGACTCGCGATAGGATGGTCCGTGCTGGCTGCGCGCATTCATCATGGTTCGAGCTGAACTTGCGGTCGTGGAACAAGCAGGCACAGGCCACGGCGGCGACGCTGCCTTTTCTGGTGCCGATTGCTCTACTTGGTGTTCCGGTGCACGCCTGGAACCAGAGGACGGAAACTGTGATCTTGCATGGTCTTGGGTATGTCGTGGGGGTCAATGATAGCACTGCTCGGCGGCTGGACATGGAGGACTTTCGTGTGTGGCTTCTAACGGACCGGCTGCGCAGGACCCCGCATCGCCGGATGCTCTACATTGATGAGCCAAGGTGAAATCTTTGGGCGGAAGGGAACGAACATTGGGTGGTTTCTGGGCGGCGGGCCAAGACGCTGTGGTATCCGATTGACATTGTTGTGCTTGCGGAGCCGGTGCTGGTTGATGATGGTGACACGGGTCGGCGCCATCCCCCTCCACCGCCGCCGCCGACGTCGCCATCACCTTCTTCTGGGAGTGATGATGCGCCGCCCGGAGGTGGTATGGTCGAGCTGGGAGGCGTTGCTAGTCTTTGGGAGTTCTGGCAAGCACGCTTAGGCGTCGGCGGCGCCGCCCTGGCGCGTGGCGGCGTTCAAATCGCCTCGGGTTCGATCAACACGCCGGTCAGCAACAACCGCGTGGCTGCCGTCACGGGGATTCGCTTGGGCCAGGCTACGGGGCCGAAGGAAGATACAGCTTTTCAACAACCAATCATGGAGCAGTCCGGGTCACCTGTCGCCTCTGTTGGCCATGCGGAGCAGGTAAGGCCCGGTGGGTGCACAGTGCAGGTGGAGGAAGGCAAATTTGACAAATTTGACCTATAGACGGAATCAAATCATAGAATGAACTATCCGTGAAACTATTTCACGCGGCTGACCTTTTTGTGTGACGCCCGCCACGAAGGCGCTACACTACGAGTGTGCAACGCCTCACGATAGGCGCTACGGCCAGCGTCGCACACGTGTGATCGAAAAATTACTAAGTCGTGTGCAGCGCTTGAGAGCTAGGCGCCACACTATACAGTGCAGCGCCTAGCTCGTAGGAGTTGCACTAGTGCAGCGCCTAGCTCCCGGGCGTTGCACTAGTGCAGCGCCTGAGAGCTAGGCGCCACAGGTCAGCCGTGTAAAATAGTTTCACGGACGGTTCATTTTGTGATTTAATTTCGTCTATAGGTCAAATTTATCAAATTTGCCGTGGAGGAACAGCCTCTCTCCCTGCCTCGGTGCAGCTGATGCGATGGGCGCGGGCCAACAACATTGGTGGTGTGCCCGAGATGACCAGGTTTGGGGATCAGGTGGATGCTGGGGGTGTCTACGGCCGGGATTCTGTACAGATAGGATCCTGCCATATCTCCTTGGTGGGACCGTGGGAAGAGTACAGTGCCAGCTTTGCAGCGATTCCCTAGGATGCGTTGGAATCCCGATAATTCTAAACCCACGGACGTTTACGGGGCCATTACGGGGTCTCTCTTCTAACTAATCTCTGCTCCCCCTAATTTTCAGGCGGGGGTGGGCCCCTTCACTTGATTTGATCCAATCAGAAGATCTCATGCAAGCCTCTCCGTTGATCCCGTAATACCCCGTCCGTGTGTATAGCATTGCTCTTGGAATCCCGTCTCACGAGTCGGGGAGTGGCACATGCAGGTTCAGACAAAATGGGCAGGTGGAGGCCATGCAAACTTGCCAAGTGTGCCTATCGGAGAGCAATTGCACCCATGCAACATGCAGCGTACGTAATACGCAGCTGGAGGAAGAACCAGCGGATGCACCCATGTCAGCTAATGATATTGGGTTGGAATAGGTGCCAGCCTCGCCGCTCCGTGAGAATGGGGCTGTGCTGCAGCATGGAGACGTGGAGAGGATGCGGGCTGAGATGTGCATATCCCTCTCTCCGCTATTACCATTACCACCTAGTCAGCCCGGTGTGGCGCAAACTCATAACACGAGGAAGAAGAGAAGAATGGAGGGTACGCCAAGGAGGAGTGCGAGGTTGGCCAAGCATGGGGCGTCAAAGCAGCAGCAAGTTCTCATCCGTAAACTGTGTTTGGCGCATGAAGGGGAAGTCATCTCGGAGGATGCGCTTAAGATGTATGTGGAGTTGTTTTCTCGGCCACTTTCGAACGCACACATTGCCATGATTTTGGCGTTGTTCGGATGGGAGTCACCGGCTATGCTCCTCGAAGGGACGACAATGTGCTGATAGCCATGCCGGTGGCTTGGTAGGATATTGTCATGAATACTCAACCATTGAGGATGATAGTGTGGAATGTTCGCCGGCTAAACGCACCTGGCCGGCGGAACATGGGTTACTAGGTGGTCACAGCAGCCAGTCCGGCCATAGTGTGTCTTGAAGAGAGAAAGTTGCATGATGTATTCGTGAATATTGTACGACAATGCCTCGGTTCTAAATTCGAGAAGTTTTTCTATTTGCCTGCGTTGGGAACGCGTGGAGGGATTTTGGTGGCTTGGGATGCCACTTTGGTTCACCTCTCTAACCCACATCGTACCAATCATACGCTAACGGCGCTAGCCAAATGTCCCGAGGATGAGCAACCTTGGTGGCCCATGTGCGTGTATGGCCCGCAAGAGGAGTCTGACAAGGTGGAGTTTCTGCAAGACTTGGTGGATATTAGAGACTTGCACGCCGGGCCTTGGCTTATGGCTGGGGATTTCAACCTCATTGCTTGTGAGGAGGACAAGAACAATGCCATGATTAATCGCAGGATGTTGGGAATGTTTCGTTCAAAGCTTAATTACCTCGAAGTGAAGGAGATATACTTGAATGGACGAAGATACACGTGGTCGAATGAAAGGAGAGTTGCCACCTTGGAGAAAATCGATCACATGTTCGTGTCGAATGAGTGGGATGTGGCGTACCCAACTTGCTTTCTTTCGGACTTGGGTACGGTGATTTCCGACCATTGACCGTTGGTGCTTGATATGAATGTGTGTATCAGTATGAAAAGCCAGTTCAAGTTTGAATCATTTTGGACTAGAGCGGAAGGGTTTATGGATGTGGTTAAATTGGCTTGGAGCTCAACACCTGATGCTTCAAATGATTATCTCACGCTCCAGGACAAGCTAAAAGCCACTGCGGTGAGCCTCCAAAGGTGGAGTGACAGGTGGATAGGGAATGTGAAGTTGCAAATAGCTATTGCTCTCGAGGTTATCAAGCAACTTGACACAACCATGGAAGGAAGAGTCCTATCTGATGCTGAGCGGGGGCTGAGGAAGTGCCTGAAGAAGAAGCTGCTTGGCTTGAGCTCCTTGGAGAGGACTATGGCGAGGCAAAGGTCTCGGCTACTGCAACTGCGCGAAGGGGACGACAATACCAGGCTTTTCCATCAACAGACCAGTCACCGGCAGAGGAAGAATGCCATACGAGTGGTGAAACATAATGGGAACCTATATGCTGGGCAGGAGAAAGTTGCGTCGACAGTTGATGCATACTTTGGTGCGGCATTTGGCGCCTCGGAGGCTAGGAATCATACTATCAATCTAGGTATTCTTGGACTGCCGCACCTCGACTTATTGCATCTCGAGCAACCGTTTACAGCTGACGAAGTGGAGAAGGTAATCAAAAGCATGCCATTAGACAAGGCCCCGGGTCCGAACGGGTTTACCGGTAGATTCTATGCAACATGTTGGAGCATCATTAAGGAGGACTTCATGAAGGCAATGGACTGTTTCTACAAAGGAGACATGAGGGGTTTAGCCGCCATCAACAAGTCTCTTGTCTCCCTTTTGCCTAAGAAGGGAGGAACACTGGAGGTGGGGGGGTTTCGGCCAATAAACCTTGTGCACGGGGCCATCAAGATATTTGAAAAAGTGCTCGGTTGTCGGTTGGTGGAGGAGCTGCCCAAGCTAGTTGGCGATCATCAAAGCCCGTTTGTGAAGGGAAGATCATTGCATGATACTTCATGTTTGTGCAGAGCATGACGCGGAGACTGCACGCTCTGAAGAGCTCATCTGTTCTGCTCAAGCTTGACATCTCGAAAGCCTTTGACTCGGTAAAATGGTTGTTCCTTCTTGAGGTTCTGCAACACATGGGCTTTAGATCGAGGTGGAGATCATGGATCTGTGGGATTATCGCAACATCAACAACGAAGACCATGGTGAATGGCGACCCGGGTGACACAATTTACAACTGCAAAGGGCTACGGCAGGGCGACCCCATCTCACCAATGCTTTTCATCCTAACTATGGAGCCCCTACAGAAGATGTTCGATGTGGCTATGAGTCGAGGCGTACTGTCACCACTAACGCGGGAAGGGAAGAGAAAGCGCTTGTCCATCTTTGCGGATGACGTAGTATTGTTCGTCAAGACCAATCCGCTTGATCTTCAAGTCTGCAAGTGCTTATTTGAGCTGTTTGGAGAGGCAACCGGGCTAAGAATCAACTTGCGCATGTCTGCAACCCTACCTATCAGGTGCTCTGAGGATGAGATATCAATGGCATGTAGCGAGCTCGAGTGTCCCTTGGGATCATTCCCGATCAAGTACCTTGGGTTACCACTATCGTTAAGGAAGCAATCTGCAATGCAACTTCAGTACTTGGTGGACCATATGGCAAATAGGCTTCCAAAGTGGAAGGCAGCACTTACGCCAAAGAGTGGCCGGCTAACTTTGGTCCATTCCGTGCTTTGCGCCATGCCAATCCATGCTATGATGGCGTTAGACCTCCCTATGAAAACACCGCAGCTATGAACAAGATCTGGTGTAGGAGAGCGGATGCGAATGGTGGCAACTATGCGGTTGCATGGGACATGGTTTGCTCGCCCAAGTGGGCAGGTGGCTTGGGGCTGCCAAGTCTAAGATGGATGAACATTGCCATGCAGGTTCGTTGGCCGTGGCTACAAAGGACAAACAAGACAAGTCCGTGGAGTGAATTTTGAATAAAAGTCGCGGATGATGCAAGACTGATGTTCCAGGCAGCTATGAGGAGTATAGCATGGTCGGGCCGCACAACACCTTTTTGGGAAGATAGATGGTTAGATGGACGGAGAGTTCAGGAGATTGCACCGCGTGTGTATGACCTGGTTCCTCCTAGAATACGTAGGACGAGGTTGGTTTGCTCGGCCATGGAGAGTGGAGCTTGGGCGATGGATTTTGCCCCAAACTTTGGCCTGGACACCCTACATGAATTCCTCACACTATGGCAGATGGTTGGTACCTGAGAGCCAGCCGAGGACGATGTGCCGGATGAGATTAAGTGGTCGTGGGAGGCAAATGGCCGGTTCTCTGTGAAATCAGCGTATGCGGCTAGATTTTGGGGAAGAGAGGTAATCCCAACGGCGGACTTGACTTGGAAGTCACGCGCTCCATTGCAATGCAGATTCTTTACTTGGTTGGCCATGAAAGACAGATGTTGAACCTCGGACCATCTTGCACGGAGAGGCCTACCGCATCAAGCCGCATGCCCTTTCTGTGATCAAGAAGAGGAAACGATCAATCATCTTTTGCTCACGTGTGTGTTCACTAGAACAATCTGGGCGGCCATTTGTGCAGCGCTTGATTCACCAGCTTGGATCCCATCTACCCAGGACTCGCTGGTGGAGTGGGCCATTGACAAGCGTGGATCGAACAATGTGAGTACGAAGGACCTGCGCACCATCTTTGCACTCACGTGGTGAGAGTTGTGGAAGTATAGGAATGCAATCGTCTTCGAGGGTGCGCGACCGTCGGTCTCCCAGTTGCTAAAAAAGATTTGTAATGAGGGTTTGGTTTGGTCCTCTGGTGGGTTACTAAAAGGGAATGTAACTCCCTTCTTTAGCAGGGTAGAGAGATGGGTGAGTGGTGAGGATTAGCTTGTACTGATAACCCTGTAAACTACGGTGGAGGCACTCTTTGCCTTATCTTCTTTAATACTCCCTCCGTCCCAAAATTCATGTCTTAGATTTGTCTAAATACAGATGTATCAAGTCACGTTTTAGTATTAGATACATCCGTATCTAGACAAATCTAAGACAAGAATTTTGGGACGGAGGGAGTATATGATATGCACACTCATGCATATTCGAGAAAAAAAAAACATTAAGAGAAGCATATTATTATATGAAATAAAAGTACAACATACTATGTAAACGTAGAATGTACGCACCATTTTCTCCAAGTGCTAAACAATGAGAATGCTCAATACCGATCATAGCCGACACAACGTTGACAAGTGAACGAACAACCATCCTGTACAACATCTACCTTCCCATGGACTCCATCAGCACATTCAAATTGTTCAACGACTGGCCTTCTTCGCTCATATTTTTCTCCGCCATTTCCTTCAACTTCAGCACCCATTCCTTGGCACCTTCGTCGTCGAAAATCCTATCCAGCAGCTCCACCACCCTCTCCTTCATCACCAGCCCGCCACCCTCGGCCGACGCAACCCGTAGCCCGACCCTCCAGATGTCACATATATATGTCTGGTTCGTGAACTGGTCGGTGAAGTATGGCCAGCACAGCATCGGCAGTCCATTGCGGACGCCCTCTAGCGTGGAGTTCCACCCGCAGTGTGTGACAAAGCAGCCCACCGCAGGGTGCCCCAACACCTGCTCCTGCGGTGCCCAGCCGACCACTTTGCCCTTCCCGAGCCCGTCAATGGCGTCCGCAAACCCGGCTGGGAGCTTGCCGGCCTGCTCAGGCCTGACGACCCACAGGAACGGCCGGCCGGAGGCCTCGAGCCCGAGCGCGAGCTCTTGAAGCTGCGCCGCGGTCATGATGCTGATGCTTCCGAACGCCACGTACACGACGGATCCGCGGGGCTGCGCGTCGAGGAAGGACATGCAGATGGCGTCGTCCGCGTGCCAGAAGTGCCCCACGGGCGCATGTCTCGTCGGCCGCTGCCATGTGCGGAGCGGGCCGATGGGGAGGATGGTAGCCGGCGTGGGGCCGGCGAAGACGGCCGGCTCGATGTCGGAGAATGTGTTGCAGAGGAGAAAATCAGCCTTCGCTGCGGCGGCCTGCGCGGTGGAGGTGAGGTAGTGGAACACCAGGCGCTCGGCGTCACGGTTGCCCATGTAATTCCAGGCGAGGAAGGTCGCGTCCATGGACGTTGTGGACTCGTTGAGATTGAATGAGTTGTTCGTCAAGTTAACGGGTGCTCCTGCAACATATAGAATTAAGACTTAACACGCGATTTGAAGCTCAACCGAACACAATGGGCACATCGATTGCATGTCCTGAAATATAATTTTTAGCATTAATATATTTGTAAATGGGGGGTGACCATAGATGCATTTCTTCGTAACATTTTCGAACTGTTGTAGATGTTGAAATAATTTTCGGCAGAATGCAGATTGTCGTTGGATAACTGTTTGTTGGACAAACGACATGTGAGCATGTGAGGCCTACAGTGAAGCCCATAAATTGCAGCAACGACTTTGACGAGAATACAACAAACACGAGTTGCGTTGCTTATCTTACCGTCGTCATCGATGACGCCGTCGCGTATCAGTCTCTTGGCGTTGACCAGCACCGAGAGCACGGCCGCAGACGCCGGCCAGAGCGCGGCCGACGGGAGGCCCCGACGCTTCACAACATCCAGCGCGAACGACATGCCGGAGTCGACCACCACACATGTCACCTTTCCCAGCCCCTCGCCAGTCGCGTCCTCGCCGTCGAGAAGCGCCTCCAGCTGCGGCGGGATGGCCTCCTGCATGGCGGCGTTGAGCAGGATGAGGTTCTCGTGGTCCCCGGCGTCTTCTATCCCGTCGTCGACCGCAACGAGGCGCAGCCGTCCTCCTCCTGCTGAAGAGTATGCCGTCGCCGCGCCGCCGGCGGCTGCGACGACGCGGCGGTGGTTGAACTTGGTGTTGACGAAGGTGACGGCGAAGCCGCGGTCGAGGAAGCGGTGGGCGAGCTCCATGAACGGGATGACGTGGCCCTGCGCCGGGTAGGGGAGGAAGAGGGCGTGCGGCGGCGCAGGCGCGGCGGAGGTGGCCATCGCGTGCGTGGGAACGGGAAGTATTTGTGTGATGATCTGCGTTTCATTTGCTTGCTCGTTGCTGTTTAAATACGCCGCGGGCCGGAACTGTGCGTGCGCGGGGGAAAAGTCTAAAATAAACCTTGAATTTGTAGACGAGAGCTAAATCAAACCCTGAACTCTTAATCCCTGAAATCAGCACACGGAACTATCTGATCCCGGTCTATTTTAAACCTCGAGTGAGTTGCCAAACAAGAATCGTTGACATGGCAGCTAAAACCCGGGATCGCTGACTGCCGGCGGGCTGTACTGGGCCACCAGGAGAACTTAAACTGCCGCTAGGCCAACCAGGCAAACATAAATATACCAGAACAATTGAAGCGTTGTCTTGCCTCAAAAAAAATTGAGACGTTGTCAGGAATTGAACTTCAAACCTCTCGTTGCTGACCATCTCCTGATAGCCACTCTATTTAATACCTGTTGTTGATAAATAAGAAGCACGAAAATATTTAACAACACACAGAAGCGTCGAGATTTTAAAACAATTCTGAAATTTTTAGATATATTTTCTTCAACATCATCAACAATTTTAAAATCTGAACATTTTTAGAATTATGCGGAAAATACAAACACATTGTGAAAACGTGAAGCCTCTTTTGAAATCCCGTACGATTTTGAAAGTGCGAACACTTTTTACAAAAAGGAATAATTTCGAAACATGAACAAAATTTGAAAACACGAACAATATTTGAAACTTTGTTCCCATTTTAGAAAAAGTTAGGAAGTATTCGGACTTTAAAATTTTATTCAGGTTTAAAATTTGTTCCCATTTTACAAAGAAATATTTATGTTTCAAAAAAACTTGTTTTGGAAATTGTTCGCACTTGTTTTGTTTAGGTTTCAAAAATCATTCTTGTTTTCAAAATTTTGTTCGTGTTTATTTTCAAAAAGTGTTCGCGCATTAAAAACTGTTCGGGGATTTTAAAAATGGTTTGTGTTTTCAAATTTTCTTTCTGTTTATTTTTTTAAAATCGCAATTCCAAATAATGTTTGGAATTTTAAAAATTATTTTTTTAAGAATACTTGGATCTCAAAATTATTAAAATTTCCAAGAAAATGTTTCAAAATTATAAATGTTTCAAATCTCGAAGTTGCAGTGTCTTATTAAATATGTTCGCACTTCCTGTTTAACACAAAAGTCGTCTGTTAGAGTGGTTAGCGGGTTGAGCTTAGTAGCACCAGGTCCCAAGTACGAAACCTTGTTAGTCATTTTTTTTTCTCTTGTGTATTTTTAAGTCGCACCATACAAAAAAAAAAGACACTTCGCGCCTGATGGGCCGGCGGATCACGTCCGGCCTGAGCGTTATCTACCACGTCAACAATCCCTTTAAAATATGCTCAAGGTTTAAAACAGACAGGGATTAGAGAATTCGGTGTGCTGATTTCAGGGATTCAAAATTCAGGGTTTGATTTAGCTTTCGTCTACAATTTCAAGGTTTATTTCAGACTTTTTCCGTGCGCGGGTCAAACCATTGCCGTGTCGCATGCTTCGGCGGCTACCACGATTCTCTGATGTTGCATCCAAAAGATCAAGCCGGTACGCAACGCAGCGTTCATACAACTTGGGGATAGGCTAGGTGTAAGTTGACTGACTCTGATTTTTCGGTCAGTCGACTGACCAAAACTTCTGTCAGTCGATTCGCTGCTCACATCAAGTTTCCTACTGTGCGTACCTGCATGCTTCCTACTCGAGCGTTGTACTAGCTGGCTAGCTGCTCACTTCGTTACCCATAAGGAAGTTTATTTAGTAATGGATGGGCTTATCCGTGAATTGAACTCGAGCACATACATGTTGTCAAACGTGTGGTAACTCTGCTCACTTCGTTGATGTAACTCTGCTCTCTTTCACCTCTCCTTTTGGGCCTTAGTCAGCAAAAACTAGCATCTATCTGAGAAACCGTTTTCCCTTTCAGTCATGTAATAAGTCTGCTGCAGCTACTTTAGGTTGGAGCCGAGAGCTGTGAAACAGTTTGGTGTTGGTTGCGCCTTTGCTTTTTAATAAAAGTTGGGGCGGGGGCAACCCCTTTCATTTCAAAAAAAAAGAATATACGGCTAGGGATAATATCTGCTAAAGCTGGCTAAGATTTTTAACATGTACCACGTTGACATACTTAATAAACAATCCAGAAAAATCAAAAAGATTTGAACATGTTAATTCATTAGTTTCCGGGCATGCACTTTACTCCTGCGTCTGTAAGAACGACCAAATCTTTTTTTAATGAAAACTCCGCGTACCTAACATTATTCTCATGGTGGCAATCATATGTATGTAACGCAATCTAATTCTCTTAATTAAGGTTTCAAGCCGTAATCATGGACATCCATATTCGGTCAAGGCTAAAATAAAAAAAATCTAAGAAACAAGTTTGAAATACTGACAATGGTATAAGTGCATCTAGTGCCCTTAGTGATTTTGATGTATTGAAGACTTATAGGTTAAGGGACTAACGTGGTTATGAGTGTACACAGGTCTATAAGTCTATGAGGAGTTTGATATTTACAGAGAAAGTCGACCCCTAAAAATAAATATCTTCGACTGAAAATTTTGGTATTCCTGAAGACTTTCATGAAGACTTTGAAAGTGAAGAAATTGGTATGTCCGTGAAGACTTGATATTCATGCAAGGAATATGAAGCTTGAAGACTTTTGTTTTCAGAGTTTTATTTTTCTCCTTCTTGAGTCCTAGGAAACACCGTACTGTTAAAGGGGGTCGAGTAAATACTAAGGAAAATTTTCCACGTGATGCTCAACTCAAAATCCCACACCTATCAATCCCTTCGAGTGAAGCCATTGGAAATCTCATACAGCTCACCAATTTCTTGATGTGAGAGACGAAGTTCTTACAGTCATTGAGAATTTGTTCGACCGAGGAGTTAGGAACTTCGCCAAAGTCTGAATTGCCTACACAAGGAGGAACATGATAGCCCCGAGGAATTTGAGAGTCAAATTTCCGACCGTTCTTTGTCTTCTTGCGTCGGCTGTCCCAAAATATCTTATCCACCTAACGGTCATATCATTGAAGGGCATTTATGTCTTATCATGTCGGGCTGCTCCTAGGCTATAAATAGCCGCCCCTACAACCACTAGCTGGTTGGCTGCTCGAGAGAAACCGACACTTGTCAATTGAGAGCAATCCATCCTCAGGGACTTTGGCGAAAATCATCGAGTGAGGAAAATCCCAAACCCCAAACACCTACAAACCCAAAGTGATTGAGCATCACTGAAGAGATTGATCCTGCGTGGATCCGACGCTTGTTACCTTTGAAGACTGCGCTTCTTCCAGACGGTTAGGCATCATGGTCTAGAGCATCCAAGAGGAATTGTGGATCGCCGAGTGACCAAAGTCTGTGAAGGTTTGGAAGTCACCTGAAGACTTACCACGAGTGATTGGGCGAGGTCCATGTGACCTTAGTTCAAGGAGAATACGGTGAGGACTTGGTGTCTGGTGTGTGTGCTCGGCCGATCGGGTGTCCGGACTGTGTGTCCTCGAGTTTAAATACTCACCGCTCCAACAGACGTATAACCGAGACAAAGAGTTGGGCCTGGTCTACCAAATCATTGTCTTCACCAACCTTCTCGGTTCTATTTCCTCAACTCCTTCGTTTCCTCATTCTTGTGTTGAGTGATTGTTCATATCTGTGTTTGAAGACTTTGACTAAAGACTTTCTCAATTTCCTCAGTTCATTTTCTTCAGTCTGTTTGTCTTCATCTTGTGTTATCCTGTGTTTACGCTTTCTGTACTCTGTGTTTGTCTTCATTTCATCATGATAACCATGTGTGCATTTTGCCATGCTTACTTCTGAGTACTTATTTCGCTGCAAGTAGTTCTTTGCTAAGGAATTTCCTCACCGGCAAATTCCTCAGTGAAGAATTCATAAAAATCGCCTATGCACCCCCCCTCTAGTCGATATAACGCACTTTCAATTGGTATCAGAGCAAGGTACTCCCTTGTTCGTGTGATTTTAGTTTAACCACAGAGTTCTAGTTATGTCGACTGCAGGATCAAGGAACGTTTCCTGCCCCATCTTTGACGGTCATGAGTATCCTCGGTGGAAGGCCATGATGAAAAAGTGACTCATGGCTATGGACGGCGAACTGAGGACCGTCACCGAGATCGGTCTTCTTGATCTATGCAAGATGGTGAGGTGATGACATTCGCAAGTACACTCGCTTAACCTCACGGTGAAGGATATCATCTGCTCTAGTCATCCCAAATCAGTTCAGAACGTCATGCATCTCAATCACGCTTGAAGCTAATCTGGGACCGTCTCTCGAGGTCTATGAAGGTCATCGGACTCGTCATGATCCTTGGTTTGAGGTTTACAAGGAATCTCTCAATGCGATGACATTGAACCGTAATCATCATCGTCTAACCCCGCCTTATGGCAAACGGTCTGAGGTAACCGAATCATACCTATCCGAATCTAGTGATGATGAATCTGACGATGAATTTGGACCTAGCTATGTCAAACTTGCTTCCCTTGCCACTAAACAACAAAGAGCCTTGGAAAAAGTTCAATACATGCTAAATAAGAGCGATGATATGTTGGGTGAAGAAATGGATCAGTCAAAAGCCTTGGTTGAAAGTCTTCAGGGACTCCATTCCAAGTTTGACGACCTTCAAGGTCATCATAACGCTCTCTTATCTGATCATGAGAAGCTTTCTCTTGAACTTCTTCAAAGAAAGCAAGATCTTGAGAAGCTAAGAGTGAGTTATGAAGATCTTCAGAAGGAGCGCGATTCATTACTTGCTCAACAAATCAGCGCTACTCAAGAAGAATTTGGTCCTCCATGCGTAAAGTGCATTGAACGTGAATCTGCTAATTCTTCACCTGAATGTTCAAATGCTTCAAATGTTACAAATTCTTCACCTGCCTCTGCTATCACTAATTCCTCATCTGAGGACATTGCTAGTATCACTGACGATGCGAGTGAAGGAATTGTATATGACAGGCATGTACAAAAGCCTCAAAGGGCATCCGACTCTTTGTGATGTGCTTAAAAGCAGATCCTCAACGAAACCCTAGGAAAGAGGGTATTGCCTTTGAGAGGAAACTCAATCTTGATGGAACATATTGGAAGCTGAGCGGTACCCCAAAACCTCATGGGTTCTTTGCAAAGGGACCTCGATTGATCCATCTAATTATCTGGCTTTACATGTGAATCTCCTCATTCTTCCGATGAGTCATTTGACTCAACTATAAACTGTTCAAAAATCGAAAGGTGAAGTATTTGCTAGATATGTTGGCACTAATCTGCAGGAACGGTTCCCCTATGAAGAAAATCTAGGTTCCCAAAAGTTATGTTGAAAGTCTTCAGGTGAATGTCATCATGACACCACCAGTGAAGAATAGGAACCCCAGATCAAACTCTTCATATGGACCAAATTCTTCATATGGATCCAAGTCCTCATACGGACCAAATTCCTCACATGGATCAAATTCCTCAAAAGGATCAAAATCCTCATATGAACATCATCGTGCTAACCCTTACATTTTGAGCAGGTAGAGCTAAGGGCTATGAATATGTGCATTATTCTTCAAATCATTATGTTCATAAGTCCTCGAAGAATTTCTCTGCTTATTCATATGCTTACCTAACCCCTCTTATGTGAAATGAAGTGGATCAAGGCGTCCATGCCACCTTTCTCATATGGTGCTTTCATGAGTGATGAATTCTTTGCCACCCCTCAAGATGTGGGTGGTGAAGAAAAAGAACTAATCTCTTATGTAGGGTCAGTCTCGATCGTGCTCAAAGCGATGAAGAATTTCTTGGAGACACAGAGCAGGCGTGAAAGGGCCTTGAGCGAATCATGATGAAATGAACTTTCATTTCACATGTCCTCATACTGATTATCTGATCAAATTACTTGATGAAATTGAACTGATGATACTGATGTCATACTCTTCATTGATGAAGTATATGAGTTTGTAAGCTGCAATAATTCATCTGTAGGATGATCAACCCAAAGCAAATGAGTGGGTCCTCGATAGTGGATGTACAAATCACATGACTGGTGACAAGAATCTATTGATGGATGCTCCCTTAACACCGTCACATTTGAAGCATATCATCTTCGCTGACAAAGGCAAAAGTCAGGTATTGGGTCTAGGTAAGGTTGCAATCTCTAAGGACATACACATGGACAAAGTCATGCTTGTCGAGTCCTTAGGATACAACCTCATGTCTATCTCAATGCTTTGTGATCTTGATATGGTTGTTGTCTTTGGCAAGTATCGTTGTGTTGTGATCATGGAAGCTGACAATTCCAAAGTCTTCGAAGGCTTTAGGAGAGGAGACTTGTAGATTGTTGATTTCTCTCTGAGACCACAACTTTGTCGTGTGCTTACTTGCAAAAGCTTCACAAGGCTGGCTATGGCATCGACGACTTGGTCATGCTGGCATGAGGAATCTGCACACGCTCGCAAAGAAGAAGCATGTCATTGGCTTTGAGAATGTTAAATTCCTCAAGGATCACTTATGCGGAGCCTGTGAAGCTGGGAAGATGACTAAGGCCAAGCATCCAGCAAAGACTATCATGACCACCACTCGACCATTTGAATTGCTTCACATGGATCTCTTCAGTCCTAATCATTATTCTGTTGTGACTAATGATGCATCTCTATATGGCTTTGTTATTGTTGATGATTACTCTCGTTACACATGGGTGCAGTTGTTACTTACAAACATGAAGTGCGGAAGTCTTCAAGCGATTTTCCTCGAGGGCTTCAACCAACTTTGGTGTGAAGATCAAGCACATCGGGAGTGACAATGGAACCGAGTTCAAGAATTCGGTCTTAATGACTATCTTGATGAACTTGGTATTACTCATGAGTTATCTTCTCCTTATACTCCTCGGCAAAATGGCGTCGTGGGCGCAAGAACAGAACTCTTGTTGAGATGGCTCGCACTATGCTTGATGAATACAAAACGCCTCATCGTTTTGGATTGATGCAATTGATACCGCGTGCCACATCATCAGCAGTATATCTTCACAAATTCTTCAAGAAGACGCCTATGAACTCCTCAACGACAAGAAACCCAATGTGAGTTATTTCAAAGTCTTGATTGCTAAATGTTGGATTAGAGATCCTCATCACAATGCTAAATTTACACGAAAGCACATGAAGGTTTTATGCTTGGTTACGGAAAGGATTCGCACACCTACAGAGTCTTCAACATCGCTCTTCACAAGATTGTTGAAACTGTAGATGTCGGTTTGATGAAACTAATGGCTGCAAAGAGAGCACCTACCTTCGTGATAGATGAACCAGCACCGAGGATTCTATCAAGTTCAAGGCTCTTGAGGATGTCATTCCTACCAAGAATCTCTTGAAGAATTCATTCGAGCGCCAAGATCGACGAGCTAATGTACCGAGGAAAATGTCTTTGAAGAAAATGGTCTTTGAAAAAATCTTGATCAAATTCCTCGGCGACAACCAGCTCATCCTCGCGTTGCAAAAGAAGTGCAAGTTGAAAAGATCATCGATGACATTGAAGCACCGGTCCTCTCACACGCTCAAAAGCTTCACATTTATCTAACTTTTGTGGGCACTATGCTTTTGTCTCTATCACAGAGCCCACTAAGGTAGATGAAGCATTTCGAGCTGAGTGGATTCAGGCCATGCAAGAAGAATTACATCGATTCGAGCTCAAGAATGTCTCGGGAACTGGTCAAACGTCCGGATCGTCGCAAGCATAATATCATTGGCACAAAGTGGATCTACCGCAACAAGCAAGATGAAAATGGCCTTGTGGTGAGGAATAAGGCACGACTTGTAGCTCAAGGCTACACACAGGTTGAAGGAATTTATTTCGATGAAACTGTTGCACCTGTTGCTAGACTTGAGGCTATTCGCATATTACTTGCTTATGCTAACCATCATAATATCACTTTATATCAAATGGATGTGAAAAGTGCATTCCTCAATGGTAAGCTTGAGGAAGAAGTACATGTTGCTCAACCCCTAGGTTTTGAAGATCCAAAGAATCCTGACAAAGTCTTTAGACTCAACAAGGCCCTCTATGGCCTCAAGCAGGCCCCTCGGGCGTGGTATGATACTTTAAAGGAATTCTTCATGAAGAATGGATTCACACCCGGTTCACTCGACCCTACTCTCTTTACTAAATCTTATGATGGTGAACTGTTTGTGTGCCAAATATACGTTGATGATATTATCTTTGGCTGTACTGACCAACGTTATAGTGATGAATTTGCCTATATGATGAGTGAAGAATATCAAATGTCTATGATGGGAGAGTTGAAATTCTTCTTAGGTCTTCAAATTCGTCAACAACACAATGGCATATTCATATCTCAGGAGAAATACCTCAAGGATGTTCTGAGGAAATTCGGCATGCAAGATTGCAAAGGCGTCAAAATTCCTATGCCCACAAATGGCCATCTATGCACTGATGAAAATGGTATTGACTTCGATCACAAGGTATACCGCTCCATGATTGGTTCTTTATTGTACTTATGTGCATCTAGGCGGATATAATGCTTAGTGTTTGCATGTGTGCCCGATTTCAAGCTACACCAAAGGAATCACACCATAAGGTCAGAAGCATATTCTTCGATATCTAGCTCACACACCAACACTAGGACTATGGTACCCCAAGGGCTCTACTTTTGATCTCATGGGATATTCGACTCGACTATCTTTGGTGATCGTGTGGATCGCAAGTCAACATCTGGTACTTGTCATTTCCTCGGACGATCTTTGGTCCATTGGTCCTCGAAGAAAGCAATCTGCGTATCCATCTCTCTCTGAAGCTGAGTACATTGTTGCTGGTTCTTGCTGTGCTCAATTGATGTGGATGAAGCAAACTCTCAAGGACTATGACATCAACATGAAGAATGTGCCTCTCTACTGTGACAATGAGAGTGCCATCAAGATTGCTCACAACCCGATTCAAAGACTCGAAGACAAAGCACATTCAGATTCGTCATCATTTTCTTCGTGATCATGTGTTGAAGGGCGACATTACTATTGAGCATGTGAAGACTGAAGAACAGCTAGCCGATATCTTCACAAAGCCCTTGGATGAGAAGAGATTTAGCAAGTTGCGGTGTGAGCTAAATATCTTAGAGTCCTCGAATATTCTTTGAATAGGACACACATCCTAACCCTTATGCAAAATTGATGACTTAGATGTGCAACATATGAAGAAACGTTTTTCTTCAATCAATGAAGAATAACACTCTAAGTGTGAAGAAATTCATGAAGAATTTGATTCTCAGAACCCTACGACAATTGTACGCAGTGTCTGAAATCATCATTCTTATACGGTGGGTCACGCCACCACCAAAGTTGAAAATCTTCAATTTGAGTTTTTCCTCAATTTTGAAATTCCCCAGTTTTTCAAATTCTTCAACTTTTCAAAATCTTCACTGTTTCGTCGTTTTTCTTCATTGGCTATATATATATATATATATATATATATATATATATATATATATATATATATATATGAGTTTATGTCCTATCTGACATTCACTTATGGCTATTTCTTCAAGTTGTATTTTACGCTAAGTGAATGTGATCGGACCCTTCCCCCTCTATGATATACTCAACCCAAACTATTCACAAATTCTTCATGTGTGTTCTACTTGAAACTCGTTCAAAATCTCCACTGTGTCCTTGTCAGCTGAAGAAATTGCGAACGAAACTTTAAAACTAATCTTATCCAAATTTTCGGTTTTGCCGCTCAAACCGTCCCGTATCCCACGATAGACTTATCTATTCACCCACGATTTAACACGATCTCCACCTTTCAGTACGTGGGTGACACATGTCAAGCGAATGAGAAGGGCCAGGGGCACGTTCGTCCTAAATCTTCAGGCGAACAGTTTTTCACTGCGACTATAAATACCCCCTCACCCCTTCCTCACTTCCTTTACTCCGCTCGACCGCTCTCTCTCTCTCGCTCGAGCTTCTCAAACCCTAGCGCCGCCGCTACTCCATCGTCTCCGGTGAGGAAGAGCTTCACTGCCTCAACCTCGTCGTCGTCATACTCGCGCCGACCACGGAAATCTTCACTCCGCCGCCACCGTAGTTGTCTTCCTCCGCCAAGTTAGGGCGTGGAAGATCTGAACCGACGAGCTTCAAATCTACACTTCTCAGTTCATTGTGTTCTTCATCAAGGGTAATTAAAAGTTACTTTTACTACCCTCTTTGATTCAAATTTTCTCTACAAAATCTTCAAAGGTGTATTATTCTTCAAATCCTCACACACAAAACACCTCACTAGTCATCTGTTCTTGATTCGTTTCTCTAAGCATCATTTATCTTTAAGATTCCTCAATTGTGTGGATCCTCAATCTATACAACTCTGGAACCTAAGACAAAGAACGCTTAGTGAAATTCTTCAAGACTCATCTGGTCAAATTCCTTAAACTTGTTCATTTTGAAAACCTTCTGAGAACGCATATGACCTCTTCAAATTCCTCGCAACTATACTCTGTTCACAGGTACTCATATCCGCTGATGAATCACTAGGTTCTCATCAACTTAACTCATTTGCAGTGTTCCTCGAAGTAAAGTTGCATACTTCTTCAGAGAATTTGATTGTTCAAATTCCTCAACTGAAGAATATGGCGATAAGATGAAACCATAGAAAGGAGGAAAGAAGCTGAGGTCATGATCGCATTGAAATACCCGAGAACATCTATCTTGACTATTGCACACCGATGAGGCTAAGTTAGGAAGGAGAACAAAAATCAGCGCAAGGTGCGACATCTGAGGATTGAAAAGAGATGGGCAAGAGAATGGAGGAGTACAGATATATAACTCCAAAGTATATGAAGAAATTCGCTCTAAATCCTCCACCCTAAGAGCTCCATTGGCACTGGCCAAGAAGTGACCCCACCAACATCAAGCGTGGTGAGGATTTTCCTGAAGAATGGGCCAAGCGCCAAGCCAAGTTGGCTAGACAAGCCAAAGAAGCAGTGAGGAAATTTAATGAAGACTCTGCTGCTGCTGCCACAAAGGCTTCTGACAAGCCTAGAAAATCAATGGCAAAGAAGCCCGCTCACAAGCCAAGCGCTTCACCAACTGTGCCCTCACGGCCAAGTTCCTCAGCAATGCCCTCACGGCCAGAATCTTCAAAGCCCTCACGCCCAATTTCTTCAAAGCCCTCACGGCCAATTCCTCATGCTGCTCCTGCTCCTCCAAAGTCCTCAGCTCCTCCCCCAAAGTCCTCAGTTGCTCCAGCAAAGTCCTCAACACCTGTACATTTGGCCACATGCCAAAGGACTGCAGGCATCTCTATTGCCTCTGGTGTCTCAGCGAGTTCCTCAGCTGCACCAAATTCTTCATCAGGCCCCACTCTGCTGAAGACCAAGGCCACTGCTGGACGAGGTCCTCGGCCTAGTCCGAAGAAGAAACAAGTTGCCTTCCAAGTGCCATCTGACGATGAAGCTGATGATGATGAACTTGCAGAAATCATCAAAGACAGGCAAGAAAGGGCCGCTAGAGCCAAAGGCACAAATGTGCCACTACTTTTGGATCCAAAGGTGATCCTCGACTACATTGATCTCTGGCACAAGGACCCAAACACTCCTATGCCTGATTTTTATTTGACTCCTGGCCAAAGTCATGTGTTGACCCATTTCTTCAATGAAGAGAAATAGAAATTTGAGAAGGCCAGGCAAATCAAGAAGGCTCAGTTCAGGAAAGAGAAGTTCCTGAGGAACAACGTTGTCAAAATGACAACTGATGAACTCCTCACGATCCAGTCTGAAATCAAAGCCCTCAGCGATGATTTCAATGCTTATTATCTTGATTGGCAAGGAGCCAAAGTCGGTTCGTTAAAGCGGAGAAGTTCACCAATGTTGCAGCCCCATCGCAACAAGAAATTCCTCAAGTGAAGCCTCTGTTCAAAGAACCGAAGAACATGCCAAGACCACGATGATTTTCAATTTGTTGATGAAAATGCTAGTTCGGGGTTGATGACTCCATTCGATCGGCGAAGACATTGCGGGGCATCCACTAGTGGTGCGCTGAAGAAAATGAAGAAGTCGAGCAAAGCTGCATCGATTGCGCTGAGGAAATTCAAATAGATTCCTCGGCTCCTCCTCCGCTACACCAACTCCTACCCTTCCATCGCATCGATGTGAGGAAGACCAAGGCTGCGAGAGAGCTGCAGTGAAGAAAAGGAAAGCATCAACTGCTTCAGATTCTTCAGCTCCAAAGAAAATGAAGACCATGACCAGCTCACTTGAGAATCCAATTGATGTTGTTCCAATTTCCTCCATGCCATCAAAGGACCTTGTTCCTTTTGGTGAAGAATATGTGATCCCTAGCGGATCTGATGAAGAAAATCATTTTGCTGCTTCGTCAGAGCAGATTGATGAAGAAATTGAAGTGGATGTGATCTCTTCAACGCCTGTTGCTTCCTCGCCAATGCCTCGGTTCACAGCTGAAGAGGCTGGCGTTGAAGAAATTGAAGATGAAGACGTGGATATTGGATGCACTACGCCTGTGATGAATGATGACTTTTGGGAAAGTCAGCATCCCAATTCTCCACACTTCACCCCACTACAACAAATACCTCAGTCCCCTGCACCAACCGTTCAAAGAGGCTCTAAGGAAACTCAACCTACCTCGTTTGTGCATGAAGAAATTCCAGCCACAAGTGCTGAAGAAACTGATGTTGCTGATCCTTTGAACATGCAGACTGCCGCTGAAGAGGAACCAGAAATTCCTCAGCCTGAAGAACCGGAGATTGCGATTCCTGAGGTTGTGATGCAACTCACTGACACTCATGTGCCCAAGCCAAAGGATCCATTCTCAAAGAAGCAAAAGTTCAAGGCTGCTGATTTCTTCAACGAGCATGTGTTCTTCACTGACTACAATCCCTATGATTACGCTTTCAGATAAGGAAGAGGCGTTTACGGACTGCTAGTCAAGCCAACTTTTATTCCTCTCAGTGCTATTCGACAAAGACAAAGTCTTCAATCATGCACACATTCCTCACGTGGACATGGAATCTCTGTCGTGCTTCGAGCCAGTCCTCAGTGTTCTTCACGATGCTGGATTGCTGAATTTCTGCACTGACATCTGTGGTTGGAATGAAGAACTAATTCTTCAATTCTTTGCAACGCTGCACATCACAGGAAATTCTGAAGATGTGAAAACTTGGGTGCTGGACTGGATGTCAGAAAATACTCACTACAAGGCACCAGCAACTGAATTGCTTCCCACTCAGTCCTCCCCTTGATGGTGCCCATTGCGTCTACAATGAACCTGAGCTTACAAATCATTACATGCAAGTGCTGATGACGCCTTTGAAGCCAAGGCAGGCCCCACGAACCAAATTCCTCGTTAAGGAATTACTGTATGTGCCTCGGACTGTCTATCGCATTCTGACGAAGACAATGAGTCCTATCAAAGGCCATGATTCAAATGATGAAGAAGTCATTGGCATCATGAAGAATATGCTTTTCAATATTATTCATGGCGTTCCCGTCAACTTCCATGATTTCTTCATGAGGACTCTGACAAATATTGCTATGTCACCTTTTGAGCTGAAGCCTTATGCACCATGGATTATGAGGTTCATCAGGACAAGGTCTTCACTCAACTACAAGGCTGATACTCTGAACCATGGCAGCTACTTGCCTCCAATTGAAGTCCTCAAACGGACATTTTCCTCAGCTGATGACAAAGGCAAGGCAACTGCTGTGATAGATGAAGGCATTTGTCCATTGGACGGTCAATTACGCAAGGCTGCATCCTACTCCACCAATGATGACTCTGCCACACATGACTCTGCCGCCAACACCTCTGCCAAGCAAATTCCTCAAGCCACAGCACCCAGAGTGATGACTGGTCGTGAGTTACTCCTCAATCTTCATCAGAAAGTTGATCGCAATCATAAATGGGTCAAGCGTCAGTTTGGTTCAATTCTTTACAACATGACCTCAACACACAATGCAGTGAAGAAAAACCAATACTACCTCCATGAAACCTTCAACCGTACCTGGGCTGTTCTATCTCATATCTACAGTGCAGAAGATCTGAAGAGCATGGGTCTCAAGGAAGAATTTGACTGGTCTGCACCTCCACCGAAGAAATTCAAGAAGGTCAAGGTTCCTTCCTTGGTGGCCAGCTCCTATTCTTCATCGCGCGACACTAATGAAAATGAAGACTTGGGCGACAACTGCGGCGAGGCCCTACTCGACAACCGACCACGACAACGGCGGCGCCTCCATCAACTTGATATTCTTGAGGCGTTAGTCCTCGCCGATCCTTTTGGTCATTCGATGACAAAGGGAAGAAATCTGAGTTAGTCTTCAAGCGGGTCTATTATATGGGCGTTTTTTGCTAAGTTACAACTCTCGCTCTTCTGAAACTTTTATTGGATCGAGTTGTAGTCTTAAACCCGATGGTGCTTTGATACTTTTGATGCACTGTGCTTTGATTCCGTATGCTTGTTCCTCGTTAATATTATTGCTCGCATGTTGAATCTCTTCAAGCACCATATTTCATCATGCATTTCAAATTCTTCATATTATATGTCAAATGCATGTATTAATTACAAGATATAGGGGGAGATCTCCATGATTCAACTCTTCAAGTGTGCATTGCGTCAAAAGCAAATTCCTCACTATGCACATCTTCAGGGGGAGTTCTTGTTAGGGAACGTAGTAATTTCAAAAAATTTCCTACGCACACACAAGATCATGGTGATGAATAGCAACGAGAGGGGAGAGTGTTGTCCACATACCCTTGTAGACCCGGCGCGAGCGATCTGGCGTAGAGGAAGTAGTCGTCGTTCTCCTCGCGATCCGACCGATCCGGCGCCGTTACTCCGGCGCCCCGAGTTCTTGACACACGTACAGCTCGATGACATCCCTCGTACTCGATCCAGCCGAGTGTCGAGGAGAGTTTCGTCGACGACGGCGTGGTGGCGATCTTGATGTTTCACGGCGCGAGCTTCGCTTAAGCTTGCGACGGTATGACCGAGGTGGAATATGGTGGAGGGGGGCACCGCACACGGCTAAGGAACGATCCGTAGATCAATACTTGTGTGTCCTAGGGTGCCCCCTGCCCCCGTATATAAAGGAGGGAGGGGGGAGGCCGGCCGGCCCCTATAGGCGCGCCAAGGAGGGGGGAGTCCTCCTCCTAGTTGGAGTAGGACTCCCCTTTCCTAGTCCAACTAGGAAGGGAGAAGGGGGAAGGAAAGAGAGGGAGAGGGAGAGGGAAAGGGGGGCCGCGCCCCCCTCCTTGTCCTATTCGGACTCCCACAGGGCGCCACCTCTGGTGCGGCCCTCTCTCTCCCTCTTGGCCCACTAAGGCCCATATTCCCCGGGGGTTCCGTAACCCCTCGGCACTCGATTTTCTCCGGAAACTTCCGGAACCTTTCGGTGTCCGAATATAGCCGTCCAATATATCAATCTTTATGTCTCGACCATTCCGAGACTCCTCGTCATGTCCATGATCACATCCGGGACTCGAACTTCTTGGTACATCAAAATACATAAACTCATAATAACCGCCATCGAAACCTTAAGCGTGCGGACCCTACGGTTCGAGAACAATGTAGACATGACCTAGAACTATTCTCGGTCAATAACCAACAGCGGGACCTGGATGCCCATATTGGTTCCTACATATTCTCTGAAGATCTTTATCGGTCGATCGCATAACAACATCGTTGTTCCTTTGTCATCGGTATGTTACTTGCCTCGAGATTCGATCGTCGGTATCCAATACCTAGTTCAATCTCGTTACCGGCAAGTCTCTTTACTCGTTCGTAATACATCATCTCACAGCTAACTCATTAGTTGTAATGCTTGCAAGGCTTGATGATGTGCATTACCGAGAGGGCCCAGAGATACCTCTCCGACAATCGGAGTGACAAAACCTAATCTCAAATCGCCAACCCAACATCTCGCCTTTGGAGACACCTGTAGTACTCCTTTATAATCACCCGATTCGTTGTGACGTTTGGTAGCACCAAAGTGTTCCTCCGCAAGCGGGAGTTGCATAATCTCATAGTTACGGGAACATGTATAAGTCATGGATAAAAGCGGTAGCAACATACTAAGCGATCGTGTGCTAAGCTAATGGAATGGGTCATGTCAATCGATCATTCTACTAATGATGTGACCTCGTTAATCAAATAACAACTTTTGTTCATGGTCGGAAACATAACCATCTTTGATTAACAAGCTAGTCTAGTAGAGGCATACTAGTGACATGTTGTTTGTTTATGCATTCACACATGTATCATGTTTCCGTTTAATACAATTCTAGCATGAATGATAAACATTTATCATGAAATAAGGAAATAAATAATAACTTTATTATTGCCTCTAGGGCATATTTCCTTGATCTCCCACTTGCACTAGAGTCAATAATCTAGATTACATAGTAATGATTCTAACACCCATGGAGTCTTGGTGCTGATCATGTTTTGCTCGTGGAAGAGGCTTAGTCAACGGTGCGCAACATTCAGATCCGTATGTATCTTGCAAATCTCTATGTCTCCCACGGACTAAGTCCCGAATGGAATTGAAGCGTCTCTTGATGTGCTTGGTCCTCTTGTGAAATCTGGATTCCTTTGCTAAGGCAATTGCTCGATATTGTCACGAAGATTTTCATTGGACCCGATGCACTAGGTATGACACCTAGATCGGATATGAACTCCTTCATCCGCACTCCTTCATTAGCTGCTTCGAAGCTGCTATGTACTCCGCTTCACATGTAGATCCCGCTGACGCTTTGTTTAGAACTGCACCAAACCGACTCCTCCGTTTAGTGTAAATCGTATCCGTCTGCCATTTAGAATCGTCCGGATCGGTGTCAAAGCTTGCATCAACGTAACCGTTTTTATGAGCTCTTTGTCACCTCCATATCTGAGAAACATATCCTTAGTCCTTTTCGGTATTTCAGGATGTTCTTGACCGCTGTCGATGATCCACTCTGGATTACTTTGGTACCTCCCTACTAGGCTTATAGCAAGGCACACATCAGTGCGGTACACAAGATTGCATACATGATAGAGCCTATGGCTGAAGCATAGGAACATCTTTCATTTTCTCTCTATCTTCTGCGGTGGTCGGGCATTGAGTCTTACTCAACTTCACACCTTGTAACACAGCAAGAACCCTTTCTTTGCTTGATCCATTTTGAACTTCTTCAAAATCTTGTCAAGGTATGTGCTTTGTGAAAGTCCAATCAAGCGTCTTGATCTATCTCTATAGATCTTAATGCCCAATATGTAAGCAGCTTCACCGAGGTCTTTCATTGAAAAACTCTTATTCAAGTATCCTTTTATGCTATCCAGATATTCTATATCATTTCCGATCAGCAATATGTCATCTACATATAATATCGAAATGCTCTGAGCTCCCACTCACTTTCTTGTAAATCTGAGGCTTCTCCAAAAGTCTCAGTACAAACCCAAATGCTTTGATCACACTTTGTCAAAGCGTTTATTCCAACTCGAGATGCTTGCACCAGTCCATAGATGGATCATTGGAGCTTGCACACTTTGTTAGCTCCTTTGGATCGATAAAACCTTCGTTGCATCATATACAACTCTTCTTCCAGAAATCCATTCAGGAATGCAGTCTTTACATCCATTTGCCAAATTTCATAATCATAAAATGCGGCAATTGCTAACATGATTCGGACGGACTTAAGCATCGCTACGGGTGAGAAGGTCTCATCGTAGTCAATCCCTTGAACTTGTCGAAAACCCTTTGCGACAAGTCGAGCTTTGTAGACAGTAATATTACCGTCAGCGTCAGTCTTCTTCTTGAAGATCCACTTGTTCTCTATTGCTTGCCGACCCTCGGGCAAGTCAACCAAAGTCCATACTTTGTTTTCATACATGGATCCCATCTCAGATTTCATGGCGTCAAGCCATTTTGCGGAATCTGGGCTCACCATCGCTTCTTCATAGTTCATAGGTTCATCATGATCTAGTAGCATGACTTCCAGAACAGGATTACCGTACCACTCTGGTGCGGATCTTACTCTGGTTGATCTACGAGGTTCTGTAGTAACTTGATCTGAAGTTTCATGATCAACATCTTCAACTTCCTCATTACTTGGTGTAGGTGTCTCAGAAACCGGTTTCTGCGACGAACTACTTTCAAGTAAGGGAGAAGGTACTATTACCTCATCAAGTTCCACTTTCCTCCCACTCACTTCTTTCGAGAGAAACTCCTTCTCTAGAAAGGATCCATTCTTAGCAACGAATGTCTTGCCTTCGGATTTGTGATAGAAGGTGTACCCAACTGTCTCCTTTGGGTATCCTATGAAGACACATTTCTCCGATTTGGGTTCAAGCTTATCAGGTTGAAGCTTTTTCACATAAGCATCGCATCCCCAAACTTTAAGAAACGACAACTTTGGTTTCTTGCCAAACCACAGTTCATAAGGTGTCGTCTCAATGGATTTCGACGGTGTTCTATTCGATTGTGAATGCGGCCGTCTCTAGAGCATAACCCCAAAGCGATAGCGGTAAATCTGTAAGAGACATCATAGATCGCACCATATCTAGTAAAGTGCGATTCTGACGTTCGGACACACCATTCTGTTGTGGTGTTCGGGTGGCGTGAGTTGCGAAACTATTCCGCATTGTTTCAAATGTAGACCAAACTCGTAACTCAAATATTCACCTCCAAGATCAGATCGTAGAAATTTAGTTTTCTTGTTACGATGATTTTCAACTTCTCTCTGAAATTCTTTGAACTTTTCAAATGTTTCAGACTTATGTTTCATTAAGTAGATATACCCATATCTGCTTAAATCATCTGTGAAGGTGAGAAAATAACGATATCCGCCACGAGCCTCAACATTCATCGGACCACATACATCTGTATGTATGATTTCCAACAAATCTGTTGCTCTCTCCATAGTACCGGAGAACGGGGTTCTAGTCATCTTGCCCATGCGGCACGGTTCGCAAGTGCCAAGTGATTCATAATCAAGTGACTCCAAAAGTCCATCAAGATGGAGTTTCTTCATGCGCTTTACACCGATATGACCTAAGCGGCGAGTGCCACAAATAAGTTGCACTATCATTATCAACTCTGCATCTTTTGGTTTCAACATTATGAATATGTGTATCACTACTATCGAGATTCATCAAAATAGACCACTCCTTAAGGGTGCATGACCATAAAAGATATTACTCATATAAATAGAACAACCATTATTCTCTCGATTTAAATGAATAACCGTCTCGCATCAAACAAGATCCAGATATAATGTTCATGCTCAACGCAGCACCAAATAACAATTATTTAGGTCTAAAACTAATCCGAAGGTAGATGTAGAGGTAGCGTGCCGACCGCGATCACATCGACTTTGGAACCATTTCCACGCGCGATCGTCACCTCGTCCTTTGCCGGTGTTAAGCAATCCGTAGTCCACTGCTTTGAGTTGCAAATATTAGCAATGAACCAGTATCAAATACCAGTGCTCTGCGAGCTCTAGTAAGGTACACATCAATAACATGTATATCACATATACCTTTGTTCACCTTGCCATCCTTCTTATCCGCCAAATACTTGGGGCAGTTCCGCTTCAAGGACGACCGCTTGCGGTAGAAGCACTTCGGTTCAGGCTTAGGTCCGGACTTGGGTTTCTTCTCTGAGCAACAACTTGCTTGCTGTTCTTCTTGAAGTTCCTTCTTCTTCCCTTTGCCTTTCTTCTTGAAACTAGTGGTCTTATTGACCATCAACACTTGATGCTCCTTCTTGATTTCTACCTCCGCAGCCTTTAGCATTGCGAAGAGCTCGGTATAGTCTTTACTAACCCTTGCATATTATAGTTCATCACGAAGCCTTTGTAGCTTGGTGGCGTGATTGAAGAATTACATCAATGACACAATCATCCGGAAGATTAACTCCCAATTGTGTCAAGTGATTGTAGTACCCGGACATTACGAGTATGTGCTCACTAACGTAACTATTCTCCTCCATCTTGCAGCTATAGAACTTATTGGAGACTTCATATCTCTCAATCCGGGCATTACTGTTGGAATATCAACTTCAACTCTGGAACATCTCATATGCTCCATGACGTTCAAAACGTCGTTGAAGTCCCGGTTCTAAGCCGTAAAGCATGGCACATCGAACTATAGAGTAGTCATCAGCTTTGCTCGCCAGACGTTCTTAACGTCGTCGGTTACATCGGCAAGCGAACTTCGCACCCGCGGTGCATCCAGACGTAACTCTTCCGAGCAGCAATGAGGATAATCCTCGAGTTCGGACCCGATCCGTGTAATTGCTACCATCATCTTTCAACTTTGCTTTCTCAAGGAACGCATTAAAATTCAACGGAACAACAAAGACGAGCCATCTATCTACAATCAAACATAAACAAGCAAGATACTATCGGTACTAAGTTCATGATAAATTTAAGTTCAATTAATCATATTACTAAAGAACTCCCACTCGGAAAGACATCTCTAGTCATCCAAGTGATCACGTGATCCAAATCAACTAAACCATAACCGATCATCACGTGAAATGGAGTAGTTTTCAATGGTGAACATCTTATGTTGATCATATCTACTATATGATTCACGCTCGACCTTTCGGTCTCGTGTTCCGAGGCCATATCTGCATATGCTAGGCTCGTCAAGTATAACCCGAGTATTCTGCGTGTGCAAAACTGGCTTGCACCCGTTGTAGATGGACGTAGAGCTTATCACACCGATCATCACGTGGTGTCCGGGCACGACGAACTTTGGCAGCGGTGCATACTCGGGAGAACACTTCTTGATAATTTAGTGAGAGATCATCTTATAATGCTACCGTCAATCAAAGCAAGATAAGATGCATAAAAGGATAAACATCACATGCAAATCAATATAAGTGATATGATATGGTCATCATCATCTTGTGCTTCATGATCTCCATCTTGCAGCACCACCATGATCACCATCGTCACCGCACGACACCTTGATCTCCATCGTAGCATCATTGTCGTCTCGCCAAACTTATGCTTCTCGACTATCGCTACCGCTTAGTGATAAAGTAAAGCATTACGAAGCGATTGCATTGCATACAATAAGCGACAACCATATGGCTCCTGCCAGATTCTTTGATAACCGGTTACAAAACATGATCATCTCATACAATAAAATATAGCATCACGTCTTGACCATATCACATCACAACATGCCCTGCAAAAACAAGTTAGGCGTCCTCTACTTTGTTGTTGCAAATTTTACGTGGCTGCTACGGGCTTAAGCAAGATCCAGTCTCACCTCGCATCAAAACCACAATGATACTTCGTCAAATAGACTCCGTTTAACCTTCTCAAGGACCGGGCGTAGCCACACTCGGTTCAACTAAAGTGAGAGAGAGGCACCCACCAGTCACCTTTAAGCAACGAGTGCTCGTGGCGGTGAAACCAGTCTCGCGTAAGCGTCTGGCGTAATGTCGGTCTGGGCGCTTCATCTCACAATACCGCTGAACCAAAGTATGACATGCTGGTAGGTAGTATGACTTGTATCGCCCACAACTCACTTGTGTTCTACTCGTGCAAAACATCAAACCATAGAAAAACCTAGGCTCGGATGCCCTTTGTTGGGGAGCGTAGTAATTTCAAAAAATTCCTCGCACACACAAGATCATGGTGATGAATAGCAACGAGGGGAGAGTGTTGTCCACATACCCTTGTAGACCCGGCGAAGCGATCACAACGTAGAGGAAGTAGTCGTGCGTTCTCCTCGCGATCCGACCGATCCGGCGCCGTTACTCGGCGCCCAGTTCTTGACACACGTACAGCTCGATGGCGTCCCTCGTACTCGATCCAGCCGAGTGTCGAGGGAGAGTTTCGTCGACGACGGCGTGGTGGCGATCTTGATGTTTCATCGGCGCAGGCTTCGCCTAAGCTTCGACGACAGTATGACCGAGGTGGAATATGGTGGAGGGGGCACCGCAGACGGCTAAGGAACGATCCGTAGATCAATACTTGTGTGTCCTAGGGTGCCCCCTGCCCCGTATATAAAGGAGGGAGGGGGAGGCCGGCCGCCCCTATAGGCGCGCCAAGGAGGGGGAGTCCTCCTCCTGGTTGAGTAGGACTCCCTTTCCTAGTCCAACTAGGAAGGAGAAGGGGAAGGAAAGAGAGGAGAGGAGAGGAAAGGGGCGCGCCCCCTCCTTGTCCTATTCGGACTCCCACAGGGGGGCGCGCCACCTCTGGTGCGGCCCTCTCTCTCCCTCTTGGCCCACTAAGGCCCATATTCCCCGGGGTTCCGTAACCTCCGGCACTCCGTTTTTCTCCGGAAACTTCCGAACCTTTCCGTGTCCGAATATAGCCGTCCAATATATCAATCTTTATGTCTCGACCATTCCGAGACTCCTCGTCATGTCCGTGATCACATCCGGGACTCGAACTTCTTGGTACATCAAAATACATAAACTCATAATAAGCATCGAAACCTTAAGCGTGCGGACCCTACGGTTCGAGAACAATGTAGACATGACCTAGAACTATTCTCGGTCAATAACCAACAGCGGGACCGGATGCCCATATTGGTTCCTACATATTCTCTGAAGATCTTTATCGGTCGATCGCATAACAACATACGTTGTTCCCTTTGTCATCGGTATGTTACTTGCCCGAGATTCAATCGTCGGTATCAATACCTAGTTCAATCTCGTTACGGCAAGTCTCTTTACTCGCTCGTAATACATCATCTCACAGCTAACTCATTAGTTGTAATGCTTGCAAGGCTTGATGATGTGCATTACCGAGAGGGCCCAGAGATACCTCTCCGAGCAATCGGAGTGACAAAACCTAATCTCGAAATCGCCAACCCAACATCCGCCTTTGGAGACACTGTAGTACTCCTTTATAATCACCCGATTCGTTGTGACGTTTGGTAGCACCCAAAGTGTTCCTCCGGCAAATGGGAGTTGCATAATCTCATAGTTACAGGAACATGTATAAGTCATGGATAAAAGCAGTAGCAACATACTAAACGATCGTGTGCTAAGCTAATGGAATGGGTCATGTCAATCAGATCATTCTACTAATGATGTGACCTCGTTAATCAAATAACAACTTTTGTTCATGGTCAGGAAACATAACCATCTTTGATTAACAAGCTAGTCTAGTAGAGGCATACTAGTGACATGTTGTTTGTTTATGCATTCACACATGTATCATGTTTCCGGTTTAATACAATTCTAGCATGAATGATAAACATTTATCATGAAATAAGGAAATAAATAATAACTTTATTATTGCCTCTAGGGCATATTTCCTTCAGTTCTTCTATATATTGCAATCAAATTCCTCAATATCAGTGCTTACACTTCATATGTTTCTCCCCGTTGAAAACTTAACCTATATTGTCATCAATCACCAAAAAGGGGGAGATTGTAAGTGCATCTAGTGCCCCTTAGTGATTTTGGTGTATTAAAGACTTATAGGTTAAGGGACTAATGTGTTTATGAGTGTACACAGGTCTATAAGTCTATGAGGAGTTTGATATTTACAGAGAAAGTCGACCCTTAAAAATGAATATCTTATTTGAAGACTTTGGTATTCCTGAAGACTTTCATGAAGACTTTGAAAGTGAAGAAATTGGTGTGTCCGTGAAGACTTGATATTCATGCAAGGAATATGAAGCTTGAAGACTTTCGTTTTCATAGTTTTTTTCTCCTTCTTGATTCATAGGAAACACCGTACTGTTAAAGGGGGTCAAGGAAATACTAAGGAAAAATTTCCACATGATGCTCAACTCAAAATCCTACACCTACCAATCCCTTGAGTGAAGCCATTGGAAATCTCATACTGATTCATCAATTTCTTGATGACAAACACGAAGTTCTTCCGGTCATTGAGAATTTGTTCGACCGAGTAGTTAGGAATTTGCCAGTCTGGATTGCCTACAGTGAGGAACATGATAGCCCCGAGGAATTTGAGAGTCAAATTTCCGACCGTTCTTTATCTTCTTGCGCCAGCTGTCCCAAAATATCTTATCCACCTAACCATCATATCATTGAAGGGCATTTATGTCTTATCATGTCAGGCTGCTCCCTAGGCTATAAATAGCCGCCCCTACAACCACTAGCTGGTTGGCTGCTCCGAGAGAAACTAACACTTGTCAATTGAGAGCAACCCATCCTCCGAGGACTTTGAGCGAAAATCATCGAGTGAGGAAAATCCCAAACCCCCAACACCTACAAACCCAAAGTGATTGAGCATCATTGAAGAGATTGATCATGTGTGGATCCAACGCTTGTTACCTTTGAAGACTGTGTTTCTTCCAGACGGTTAGGCGTCATGGTCTAGAGCATCCAAGAGGAATTGTGGATCGCCGAGTGACCAAAGTCTGTGAAGGTTTGGAAGTCACCTCAAGACTTACCACGAATGATTGGACGAGGTATGTGTGACCTTAGTTCAAGGAGAATACGGTGAGGACTTGGTGTCTGAGTGCGTGCTTGCTCGGATCGGGTGTCCGGGATCAGTATGTCCTCGAGTTTAAATACTCAGCCGCTCCAACCAGACGTACAACTGAGACAATAATTGGAACTGGTCTACCAAATCATTGTGTTCACCAACCTTACTAGTTCTATTTCCTCAACTCCTTCATTTCCTCATTACTGTGTTGAGTGATTGTTCATATCTGTGTTTGAAGACTTTGATTGAAGACTTTCTCAATTTCCTCAGCTACTTTAGGTTGGAGCCGAGAGCTGTGAAACAGTTTGGTGTTGGTTGCGCCTTTGCTTTTTAATAAAAGTTGGGGCGGGGGCAACCCCTTTCATTTCGAAAAAAAAGAATATACGGCTAGGGATAATATCTGCTAAAGCTGGCTAAGATTTTTAACATGTACCACGTTGACATACTTAATAAACAATCCAGAAAAATCAAAAAGATTTGAACATGTTAATTCATTAGTTTCCGGGCATGCACTTTACTCCTGCGTCTGTAAGAACGACCAAATCTTTTTTTAATGAAAACTCCGCGTACCTAACATTATTCTCATGGTGGCAATCATATGTATGTAACGCAATCTAATTCTCTTAATTAAGGTTTCAAGCCGTAATCATGGACATCCATATTCGGTCAAGGCTAAAATAAAAAAAATCTAAGAAACAAGTTTGAAATACTGACAATGGTATAAGTGCATCTAGTGCCCTTAGTGATTTTGGTGTATTGAAGACTTATAGGTTAAGGGACTAATGTGGTTATGAGTGTACACAGGTCTATAAGTCTATGAGGAGTTTGATATTTACAGAGAAAGTCGACCCCTAAAAATAAATATCTTCGACTGAAAATTTTGGTATTCCTGAAGACTTTCATGAAGACTTTGAAAGTGAAGAAATTGGTATGTCCGTGAAGACTTGATATTCATGCAAGGAATATGAAGCTTGAAGACTTTTGTTTTCAGAGTTTTATTTTTCTCCTTCTTGAGTCATAGGAAACACCGTACTGTTAAAGGGGGTCGAGTAAATACTAAGGAAAAATTTCCACGTGATGCTCAACTCAAAATCCCACACCTATCAATCGCTTCGAGTGAAGCCATTGGAAATCTCATACAGCTCAGTCAATTTCTTGATGTGAGACGAAGTTCTTCCGTCACGAGAATTTGTTCGACCGAGGAGTTAAGAACTTCGCCAGGTCGAATTGCCTACACAAAGAGGAACATGATAGCCCCGAGGAATTTGAGAGTCAAATTTCCGACCGTTCTTTATCTTCTTGGCGCCACCTGTCCCAAAATATCTTATCCACCTAACGGTCATATCATTGAAGGGCATTTATGTCTTATCATGTCGGGCTGCTCCCTAGGCTATAAATAGCCGCCCCCTACAACCACTAGCTGGTTGGCTGCTCCGAGAGAAACTAACACTTGTCAATTGAGAGCAACCCATCCTCCGAGGACTTTGAGCGAAAATCATCGAGTGAGGAAAATCCCAAACCCCAAACACCTACAAACCCAAAGTGATTGAGCATCACTGAAGAGATTGATCATGCGTGGATCCGACGCTTGTTACCTTTGAAGACTGCGCTTCTTCCAGACGGTTAGGCATCATGGTCTAGAGCATCCAAGAGGAATTGTGGATCGCCGAGTGACCAAAGTCTGTGAAGGTTTGGAAGTCACCTGAAGACTTACCACGAGTGATTGGGCGAGTGCATGTGACCTTAGTTCAAGGAGAATACGGTGAGGACTTGGTGTCTGAGCTGCGTGCTCGGCGACCGGGTGTCCGGACTATGTGTCCTCGAGTTTAAATACTCAGCCGCTCCAACCAGACGTACAACTGAGACAGCAGTTGGAACTGGTCTACCAAATCATTGTCTTCACCAACCTTACTGGTTCTATTTCCTCAACTCCTTCGTTTCCTCATTACTGTGTTGAGTGATTGTTCATATCTGTGTTTGAAGACTTTGACTAAAGACTTTCTCAATTTCCTCAGTTCATTTTCTTCAGTCTGTTTGTCTTCATCTTGTGTTATCCTGTGTTTACGCTTTCTGTACTCTGTGTTTGTCTTCATTTCATCATGATAACCATGTGTGCATTTTGCCATGCTTACTTCTGAGTACTTATTTCGCTGCAAGTAGTTCTTTGCTAAGGAATTTCCTCACCGGCAAATTCCTCAGTGAAGAATTCATAAAAATCGCCTATTCACCCCCCCCTCTAGTCGATATAACGCACTTTCAAATGGTATTACCCTTTAAGAAGAAGAAAATAAATGACAAAAATTGGTACTTAATTTACAAATAAATTACATGTTTTTATAATATGCAAGAAAATGAATGCAATATAGTAATTTTCACAAAAATAAAGTTTTATAAGAACAAATGAATTAGTCACACTGGTTCTCCCTTAAAGAAGAAAAGATTAATGAAGTTTCTAAGAAAGAAAAAAATTAGTGCCATTGGTATTACCCTTCAAGAGTAAATAAATTAAAAAATAAATCAAAGAATGACAAAATTTGCACACAATGTACCCATAAATTGCGTGTTTATAATATGCAAGAATAAGCAAATAATAGTGAGATTCCAAAAAAAAGTTTCCTCGGAAGAACTAATTTAGTAGCATTGATATTACCCTTAAAGAAGAAGAAATGAAAAAAAACTAAGAATCGAAATAATAAGAAATAATTTGGGGCATTACTGTTTCCTTTAAGAAAAAAGAAAATAAAAAGAAACTTCAAAATGAAGAAATCGTCTAAGAAAGAATGAATTGGTGACATTGGTATTACCCTTTAGGAGTAAAGAAAATGAAAAAAAGCAAAAAATGCACATAGTTTACATATAAATTGTTCCTTTTTATTGTATGCAAGATGAACATATATAGTGGAATTTCAAAAAGAAGGTTTGCTAAAAAGGAATGAATTGGTGGCATTCGTATTACTCTTAAAATTGAAGAAAATTGAAACAAAAACTAAAAAAATATCAAATAATGAAGCTTTCAAAGAAATAATAAATTAGTGACATAATATAAGCTTTCCAAGAAATAAAAACCAAACTAAATCAAAATAATAAAGTATATATTAGTGGCATTGGTATTATCGATTAAGAGTAGAGAAAATAAAGAAAATCAAATAATGGCAAAATTTGCACACATTTTACACCAAAATTGCTCTTTTTTATAATATGCAAGAATAAGCATATACTAGTGAAATTTCATAAAACAAAAGTTTCCTAAAAGTAATGAATTGGTGGCATTCGTATTACCCTTAAAGACGAAAGAAAATAAAACAAAAACCAAAATAAAATCAAAATAATAAAGTTTTCTAAGAAAGAATGAATTACTAGCATTAATATTACCCTTCAAGAAGAAAGAAAACAAAAAAAATATTATGAATAATGACAACATTGGCACACATTTTGCACAAAAATTACATTTATTATAATATGCAGGAATAAACATATAATAGTGGGATTTTGTAAAAAAATACTAGTAGGAATGAACAGTGACATTGATATTACCCTTTAAAAAGAAATAAAATCAAACTAAAACTAAAACAAAATAAAAACAACTTTTTCTATGCTAAAATGAATTAGTGACATTAGTATTACCCTCTAACAAAGAAAATGGAAACAAAAATTTAAAGCTTGCTCACAACTTTGCACCTTTTTAATACGTAAAAATAAAGACATATAGTGCAATTTTTGCACTTTAGTTTAATTTATACACTTGTTATATAGTATTACTTACATGTATACATTTTACACTCCCCCAACATCCACAAATACCCATAAAAACCAATTAGAAAAGAAAAGCAAAAATGCATACAAACAGAAAATGAGGAAACACTCTAAGCCTATAAACAGGCAACATGAAATGGGCTTCAGCCTAATAAGAAAATTGACTACCCCAATATAGTGGTCTTTCAAAAATCTAGTCCCAAGACATGACAATAGTCATAACAGGGAAAAAAAAGGAACTCGAATCTTGAAGCAGAAATCAATGGCCCAAAAAATCGACTAATCCAAATTGATTTTCCAGGTAACTTATATGTAGCTAAATTGTACAACTTGAGTCCCAAGTGGCTACCACTTGAGTATTAAGGATGGAATACAATCCTCATCCATTATCTTGGAATAGCAAGAAGACGTAGACATGGACTATGAACTAACTCGTGTCCAAGGTGTTTTAGCATCTCCAAGGTGTTAGACTATCTCTAACTGATCTCTTATAACTTACAGGAGTATATGACCTCATGATTGAGAAGAGAATATGTGGTCCACTAAATAAGAGTGTTTTCTAGCATATATATCCCTTAAACATAACTCCTTAAAAGAATTGAATCTTTGATTACCTAAACTTCCTCCATGCGGTGGAGCGCGGCGTCCTCTGAAGGCTCACCGAACGTCAGATGCAGGGGCGGCACCACTATAGAGGCTGGTATGGGAGGCCGCCCCGGGTGGCTCAAATGTGCTCGTCTTGATTATGAGAAACACGAGAAGCAATCAACGAAATGTCCGCCGACTGGTCGGAATACAGTTCATAAAACAAGCAGCAAGCTACAAACAAAAGGAAGAAAATGATTCATTTTGGATGGGCCAATACTGAAGTGAAAGAAAGGCTCAATAGCAGCCCCAAACGAGCTAACCTATTCTTCCCGCATCGCTGCAACTATATCTCGCTTACAATGAGATATATGGTACACTCGCTTGAATGGTTTCCTCCACGTGTACCTATTGGGACAGTCCAATTTGAACTTTTTCTGGCTATTTTTGATAGATTCGCTCGTTCGCTCCCTTCTTCTGTTCTTTTATCTTTTTATCTTTCTTTTAGTTTTTTCTTATAGTTTATTTCTTTATTGTTTTTCATCTTTCTATTATAGATTCGCTCGTTCGCTCCCTCTTGACTATTTTCTTCGTTTCTTAGTTTTTCTTTCTTTTCCTTGCTAGGGTTTTATTGGTTTTCTTTGTTTCCTTATTTGTTTTCACTGTTTTCATTCTTTTCCGTTGGTTTTCTTTGGTTTCATCTTTTTTGGGTTTTTGGTTTTATTAATTTTCTTCATTTTTCTTGGTCTCTTTGTCGCTTTTCTTCGGTTTCTTTTTTATTCAACAGTTGTCAACTTTTTTCAATACATATTAAACATTTTCAGTATACATTAGAAACAAATTATATATAGACTTTTAATATTTTTGGAATACAAGATTAATATTTTTTGGAAACAAATATTTTATAATGTCTAATTTTCCCCCATACACATTCTACATTATAGGTATATATCCAATACATTTTTAATACATGCTTAACATTTTCTAAATACGACATTAAAACATTTTGTACATGGTCAACATTTTTCCATACATGATGAACATTTTTTACTGGCAACAAACATTTTTTCACACATTGTAAAGTTTTCAAATAAATCAAGAACATTTTGATACATATTTAACATTTTTAATACATAATTAATTTTTTCGAATATATGTTTTCTGATGTCTAATTTTTTAAATGCATGTTGTACATTTTATACACACCAGGAAACACATTTAATATTTTTAGTTACATGACCAATATTTTCTCATACACATTGTATGTTTTACATATTTTTATATACATGAAAAAAAATTATATGCACATTTAAATTTTGTAAATTCTTGATCATCATTTTTAGTTAAATGACATTTTTAAATAGGTGATTAACATTTTCATATACATTTTATACTGTTTGTATAGAGTTTTCATATACATGACAAATTTTTTCCCTATGCACATTTAACATTTTTCAAATGCTTGGTTAACATTTTTTAGAAAAATTATGTAAACTGTTTTTTGTAGTATATATATCAAGAATATTCAAATGTATAAACAAAAATAAAAAGCAGAAAACAAGAACAAAAAACATGAAGGGAAAAACAGAGAGAAAAACGAGGAAGTGGCCGGTGGCTTGTGACTTCCGGCGCACTGGACTAGGGAGGCGACAGACGCGAGCACAAGCTAGGTCTGGCTTAAAGCGATGGGTTCGACTATACCGCATCTAGATGTGAGATACATCTAATTATGAATCATCCCACATCAGCAGGTAAATAAAAGCCCACCTCTTTTTCTTGTTTGTTTGTATCGATTTCGTGTGTTTCTCGTCAGCGTGAGCGACCATCCAAGTTAGCGCCCTGCTGCTCATGGGTCCCGGCCACGATTCAGCGCGGGAACTTCGCTGGCCATTTTTTAGCACGTGAGAACGCAGCGTGCATGCATCAATGTTTGTTTGCCAAACTTGAAAAATGAAAAATATGGCACACATGTATGGACAAGATGATATTTTTTTAAATACACGATGAACATTTTGTAAATACGCGATGATTTTTTAAACGTGGTGAACATTTTAAAGTCGCACTTGGAGAAAGTCCATAGGTCGAGGGTGGACTTAAAACTGAGACAACTACGAAACTAAGAGTCCAGTGGCGAGTTAAGGGTCGACTTGCAACTGAGACAACAACAAAACTATGGGCTCGGTTGCGAGTCGAGGGTGGACTTGCAGCCGAGAAGAAAAACAAAACACATGCTCAGTTGCAAGTCGAAGGTGGACTTGCAACTGAGGCAATACGAAACTATGAGCCTATTTGCGAGTCGACGGTGGACTTGCAATTACCATCAAAGACCAAAACTGTAGGCCAGTTGTCAAGGGTGGACTTGCAACTGAGGTGAAATCAAAACACATCCCGGTTGCAAGTCGAGGGTGAACTTGCAACCAGGACAACAACAAACTATAGACGCAATTGCGAGTCAAGGGTGGACTTGTAACTGAGATGAAAAATAAAGCACATGCCCGGTTGCGAGTCGAAGGTGGACTTGCAACTGAGACACTACGAAATTACAAGCCCAGTTGCGAGTTAAGGGTGGACTTGCAACTGAGACAAAAGACAAAAACTGCAGGCCCACTTGCGAGTCAAGGGTGGACTTGCAACTGAGATGAAAAACAAAATACATGCTTAGTTGTGAGTCGAGGGGTGAACTTGTAGCTGAGACAACTATATAAATCTATGATACGAGTTGCAAGTTGTAGATGAATAACTTTATTGGATAGATGAAAAGAGAGCGGGTGATGAAATACGAGTGGGTGAGAGGATGAAACGGGACGGTTCCTCCATTGAACAATCCACTCACTTAGTTGGGCTGTCAAAACATTCGTTGTGGACAAACAAAACACAGCCCGCTCAGCCAATAAAGCGGAAAAAGGACAACGGCCCGCCTTCCACTAAAAAAAAACTAGGAGCAAGCCAGCGCACAAACAAAACAGAACGGTTTGCGCCAATCTTAAAGACAATAAGGATCCAATGGTCTAAGATTTAGATGTAAGATACTCCCTCTGTAAACAAATATAAAAGCGTTTAGATCACTATTTTAGTTATCTAAACACTCTTATATTTCTTTACGGAGGGAGTAGTTATTTTACATCTAGATATGAAATAGCAAAACTGTACAGCGGTAGCCCCATGGCCTATGTTGTACTGCAAAATGTTTTTCTCTACGATCGTGCTACCTGGGCTGGGGGTAAATCCACTGTTTTTTAAGGACGCCAGCTGAAAAACTGAAACGCCCTGGTGTTCAGTTGACACCAGCGATTACACATGTGGCTCGACAGCTCTTCAGAATTACTTCTCAAGTCAAGTAAGATAGGATGGCTGATGCAGATCATGGAGCTTTTCTGTATAAATGAATATATGTACATTGTGAATAAAAACTCCTGGTATTTGCAGAATTATTCTCCTAGTTGTTATATTTGCAATCAGAACAAAACATCCCAGAATTACCCAAGACAAATGCACAAGATACACCGTGTGAATCGAAACTTGTGGTATTTGCAGAATTATTCTCCAACTTGTGAGATCTGCAATCAACAACATGAACAGAACATCCTATATTGGCCAACAAGAGAAATGCACAAGATTTGACATTATCAGAAAGAAATATGCAGCGTCAATGTTCAGCTTATGGGAGTGGATAATAAAAATCCCCTTTATCACAAGACATACAAGTTAAAACACTGTCTTTTACATTTTATCAAAAAAAAAACCCTGTCTTATACATGAAGATCAATAATCCCTTGAGGAATAGCATCAGCCCAACCACAAGGAACATACAAGGCTTTGTCCAAAAAAGGGCAACTAATGCCCACACAACCGAATTACTTTCCCTACCAATTTTCTGGACACAAACTCTTTCCGACGAATTTGAGAATAAAATTCAGAAGAAAAAGAGCTACCTTTGTTCAGTTTTTTACAGCTCAGTCAAGCACCAACAATATATAGAGAAAATTCTGATTGAGACATCTAGTGAACCCAGGCGGCTAGATGGAGCAAGCTTAGGGCATCTCCAGCCGTTGGCCCCCCCAGGACGCACAAAGATCGCCCCACAGGCGAGCGAGCAGCGAGACACTTTCGGCTGAGGCGGTTTTTCGCCCGATCCGCCCCAGCTCGCCCCCAGGCGCGAAATTGGCCCACTTTGCAGCCCAATTTCGGCGAATAAACGGCCCATATGGGCGAGAATAGGCCCATATTCGGCGTGGTTTCGCCCTTTCTCGGCGTTCATTTATCAACATAATTATTCCTTATCACATATTTCATCACAAAAAAATCAAATACTTCAACAAAATAGTACAACAACAAATAGTTCAATACAAATTATATAGTTCAACAAATAAAACTTCGTATTTCATCACGCTGGCGTCCCCTTGAGCCTCCATAGGTGCTCAATCAGATCTTCTGCGATTGATGATGCACTGTGGGTCTCGGATCTCTTGGCGATATCGAGATAGGCGGTCCAAGTTGCGGTTCTTTGGTGATCAACTTCGCTAGAGGACCCCGCACGTAGTATGGTTCGATGTCAAACACTGGGTCTTCTTGCTCGCTCTCGATGATCATGTTGTGCAAGATGACACAACAAGTCATGATCTCCCACATTTGATCTTTCGACCATGTCCGGCGGGTACCGAACAACGGCGAATCGAGATTGGAGCACACCAAATGCCCGCTCGACATCCTTCCCGCAAGCCACAGACCTTCGCAAACCAGCGTTCTTGCCTCCAGGCACGAGGTTTGAGATCGTCTTCACAAATGTCGACCATCTCGGATAGATGCCGTCGGCTAGATAGTACCCTTTGTTGTATTGGTGCCCATTGATCTCGAAGTTCACCGGAGGAGAATGGCCCTCAACGAGCTTGGCAAAAATAGGAAACACCGCAACACGTTGATGTCATTGTGAGTTCTGGCATACCAAAGAAGGAGTGCCAAATCCAGAGGTCCTATGTGGCTACCGCCTCAAGCACCACTCGCAACCTCCTTTGGCGCCTTTGTACATCCCACCAACCAAATGGGCGTTTCTTCCATTTCCAATGCATGCGATCGGTGCTTCCAAGCATCCCAGAAATCCTCTTCTTGCATTCAGGCTAGGATCCGGCGGTGTCTTCCGCATTGGGTGCTCTCAAGTATTGTGGCCCAAACACTACCACCATTGCCCGGCTGAACTTGTAGAAACACTCTATCTTTGGTGGACTCGGCCATGCGCCCATAGTCGTCGAGTGAATCACCGGGAGCTCCATATGCAAGCATCCTCATTCTTTGTCGTGCACTTCGGATGGAGGTGAATCCAAGAGCGCCAAGGCAATCCATCTTGCACTTGAAGTAGTTGTCGAACTCCGGATGGAATTCACAATCTGAGGAAGAGCTTTCGGCTCATCCGATAACGGCGCCAAATGTTCTCTCGCCATGAAGTGGAGCATCGAATGGTCGGAGTAGAGCATGCGAGAGCCTTGCGAGCGATGCGGTTCTTTGCGTTCACCGCCCGGCGCCGAGCCACCTCGACGCTGCTTTTCATTGCTCGCCAAGAGGTGGCGAGGGCGGCGAGCACCATAAGATGCTCTTCTTCCGGGGCGTCGGCGCGGCTTCCTCCTCCAAAGCAGCAGCGAGCTCTTCCTCCTCATCGGAGTCCATCGCCGAGTCAGTCAAAACGCCGAACACCTTGCGCTCGTGGGCGTGTACCCGCCGTTAAACCGCGCCTCCGCGGCCGGAGACGGCGGCCGGTACCGCCTAGTTCTACCGGGAGGGGTTGCCGCGGCGAAGTGCTGCTATTTTCAGGCGAGGAATGGCTATCTAGGCAGAGTAGGCCGGCGACCATCGCCGGGATACAACTAGTGGTGGCCGAGGGCGCGGGGGGTGCGAGGCGAGTCGGGGAAGAAAAACTTGACTTTTCCCCGCCGGTGTGGGCGGTAGCTTTTCACTAGCGTCGGAGCTCTCAACGGCTCCCAGCCCGGTTCGACTGTGACCGACCGCGGGCGGAAAAAAGGCCCGAACCGGCGATTTTCGGCGTCTGGGCGCGATCGACGTTTTTTGCGCGCGCGAAAAAATCGCTGGGAGGCCTTCTTGGGGCGCGGCCGAGATGCCCTTAGTATAACACATCTTGGCGGCGAGAATCTTGGCAGCAGCAAAAGGTGCAACCTGCATAGTACGCCGGCGGTGAAGTGGAGGCGCCTATCGCTGTTGCCGGAGGGGACAAGCAGCTGACAAATTCCGGTGGGAATGGAGCACCACCAGAAACGGAGTCGCTCCCGGCATCGAGGAGCATCCCCGACAGCGATGTGGCAAGCAGCCGTGACCTATCACACCGGCAGCTGGTAGTCTGGGGTCGTTGAGGGATTTGGAAACGGCAAAGTGGGGAAGGAGACGGCTATTGCTTTAGGATTCGTGTCGCCAGGTGTCGCAAGCGAGAGAGGGTCTCACGTTCGGGAGGGTACGACCCGGTGGCATATGATTTTTTTCCACCTTCGCCTTTGCCTAGTTATAGCTTTGGTCTAATATATGGTTTTATTATTTGTTGTTGTTTTTCTTGTATGTGCGTTGGTGTTGTCTGTATGCATGTCATTTATGCATAAGCTGGGTGTGTTCTTTTTTATGTTTGTATCTACTTAATGCTTCAATTTGAATCAATAAAATGTACTCTTTGTTGGAAAAAATATGCACGGAGAACAAACTGTCGCACATACCCAGCCTGACAAATTGAGCATGGGGAGGAGATGTAAAACTCTGGTGGAAGCGTTAAACCCTTTGCTCGGGCCGCGGTTGTATATATATGCAATATGTCGTGGCTTACAAGAACCGATTGATAGAGATCGATCGTGATTGTTACAGGAGGTTGGAAGAGATAAAACAGAAGAAGAGATAGAAAGAGATACAAGTTAAACAGTTTTCCTATCTCTATACAATATCTTCTAACACTCCCCCTCAATCTAAACCTCAGGAAACTTGCGCAAGGTTAAGATTGTACTTGAACTCATCCAACCTCCTCATAGTAAGAGGTTTTGTGAAGCCATCAGCTAGTTGATCTCCCGTAGGTATAAACCGAATATCAAGTAGCTTTCGAGCTACTCTTTCTCTGGCAAAGTGGAAATCAACTTCAATATGTTTGGTGCGTGCATGGAAAACATGATTAGCTGAAAGATAGGTTGCTCCAATATTATCACACCATAATCTAGCAGCTTGTGGAGCCTTGATTCCAAGTTCATAGAGCAATGTCTGTCTCCACATTACTTCTGATGTAGCATTTGCCAAAGCTTTATACTTAGCCTCTGTACTTGACCTTGAGACAGTAGCCTGTTTTCTTGCACTCCATGATATGAGATTAGCTCCCAGAAACACAGCAAAACCACCTGTAGACCTTCTATCATCAGCACACCCTGCCCACAGTGGCGGAGCTAGCATTTGACATCAGGGTGGTCCGACCACCCAACTGTTTTTTCAAGAAATATGACATGTGGGTGTTCTAACTACATACCAATATCACATAGAAATAGATCTCTACTCTCAATTGTTCTTTTTTCAAAATCATGTTCGTAAGGTTTGAATGGCTTTTTAAGGATACATGCTCTTCAAACTGCGTCTTGATCTTTGAGAGGATAACTTGCAATGGATAGCCTATCCCTAGGATCATGTTTAAGACGACAAAAATCATAAACCGGTGGTGGTTCTTGAGTTTGCTCTTCAGTTACCTCTATAGTCACATTCGACATAGACATTGTTGGTTCTTGAGTGTGCTCTTCAATCACAACCAGCTTCTATCAATAAAGCTAATTGAGGTAGAAATGATGTGCAAAATTATGCGTGTGTTCATCAATTCATGATAGCATAAGCAAACCCTAAATAAAAAATTAGGGGGTTTCAGTACCTTAAATTGATTTGTACGCTTGTTGCGGTGCTACCGCCGGACGGCCGGAGATTGGCTGCTCAGCGGCACCGACGGCCGTCGGCTTCTTGAGGGGCGGAGGCGGAGGCAGGGGACGGGCGGGCGGTAGGGCCAGGCGGCCGCGGCTCGGGTCAATGGCGCAGAACGACAGAAGGGCGGGGCAGGGGCGCTGGGGAGTGGTGGAGCCGAGGGCCAGGGGCGCCGGGCGGGAAGGGGAGGCGGCCTGGCCTCCGACCGACGACCGACGAGGCCATGACCAACGGCGGTGCCGCAGCGGTAAGGCGAGGACGTCGGTCGTCGGATGGCGTCGGGACTGGTTGGCTCGATGTGGAACGAGGCCGTGGTCGTGGGCTGTGGCTGAACGAGGGCGTGCGCAGCGAAACTAGGGTAAGGGTTAGTGGGCCATTTTTTTCTCTGGCCCAGTTAAACATCCATAGGTATATAGGCTACTCCAAAATCCCAGGGCTGGCCACCTTGTAGCTCCGCCCCTGCCTGCCCAGTCTGCATCAGAATAAGCAGTGACAAGTAGAGATGGAGACTTGGTAATCTGAAATCCAAGTCCTTCAGAAAACTTAAGATACCTTAAAATCCTCTTAACTGCAGTCTAGTGAGTTGTTCTAGGTGCATGTAAATACTGACATACCTTATTCACAGAGTAAGAAATATCAGGACGTGTAAGAGTCAGATATTGTAAAGCACCCACAACACTTCTATAATTTGTTGCATCTTATGATCCAAGTGCTTCTCCACTCTCAATTGTAAGTTTTTCAGAAGTTGAAATTGGTGTACTCACAGGTTTGCAATTGTGTAGTCCTACTCTCTTGAGTATATCAGCAGTGTACTTTTCTTGCGTAAGAAGAATACCATCTTTGACTCGTTTGACCTCTATGCCAAGAAAGTAGTGAAGATCACCCAAGTCCTTGAGAGCAAATTCCAACTTTAGATCTGTGAGCAAACAAGTGGTAGCATCTGAACTTGAGCTTGCAACAATTATATCATCAACATAAACAAGTACAAATATAGTGATCTTGTCTTTATGATAAAAGAACAATGAAGTGTCAGCTTTAGATGGTGTAAATCCAAGTTGTTGCAACTGCACGCTCAACCTTGAATACCAAGCTCTTGGGGCTTGTTTCAGACCATACAAAGCTTTATCCAACTTACAAACATAATGTGGTGTGCTGTGATTCTCATATCCAGGTGGCTGCCGCATGAACACTCCTTCCTCAAGAACACCATGAAGAAACGCGTTCTGAACATTAGCTGCCGTAAACTCCATCCTCTGGAAATAGCAATAGACAAGACAAGTTGAATAGTAGCTGCCTTAACAACAGGACTAAAAGTATCTTCATAATCAATACCAAATCTCTGCTTAAAATCTTTGGTAATCTAGCCTTGTATCTGTCTATACTTCCATCAAATTTTCTTTTTATCTTATAACCCATTTGCAGTCTATAACATTGCTACCTTGCCTTGAAGGTACTAAGTGCCAAGTTCTATTTTTCATGAGTGCATCATATTCTTTATCCATAGCCTCCTTCCAATCTTTATGTGCTAGAGCATCATGCAAATTATTTGGTTCACCAACAGTACTAAGAAAAGCACGTTTGCCTCTGTCATACCGTATCGTACCATCAGTATACTCTTTATTTTTGACGATACATGACTGTGACCGTGTGTGACGACGGGGAGCCGGAGATAGAGCTGCTGATGTAGGCGCAGAACCATCCACAGAAGATCCCAACGTCGGATCCAAGAAAGATTCTGCAGCAGCTGCTGTGCCTGACGCCTCAGCTGTCCCCCTGTCGCCAGCTGCACCCGCGTCAGCCTGCGAACAAGTGGCGGTCGGTGATAGGCGCGCGCTTGCCCGCGATGATAGGCGCTCATCCGCGCCGCGCGGTGATACGCGCTCGCCCACCTGCGGTGATAAGCGCTCGTCCGCGGCGCCCGATGATAAGCGCCCGCCCGCGCCCTGCGGTGATAGGCGCGCGCCCGCGCCTGGACTATCGGGCTCCACCAGGTGGGGGCTGTCGGCCACGCGCGTGCATGCACCCCGCGCCTGGGCTGGCGGCCTCGTCCAACCGCGCATTGGGACAGGCAGGGTCCACCTGGTCGGCCACCTGCGCAGAAGATGCATGTAGAGGAGAGCAATCCTCCTGGGATCGCGCGCCGCTGGCGCGAGGATCGGCTTCGAATCCAGTGCCGCTGCCAGCAGAATCAGCATGGGATCCCGTGCATGTCTCGTCCTGATCTGTGCACATAAAATGACGATCAAAATCTGCAGAATCACAATTTTCATTGGAATTTTTCACAAGGTTAGCGTTAATTAATTCACCCCCGTGACCTGGAAGAAGAGCTATTTCAGCACAGAGGAGAGCTCTTGCATTTGGATGAAGCTTGGCAAAAGGAAAGAGGTTTTCATCGAAAACAACATCTCTAGAAATATAGATACATCCAGTAGCAACTTCTAGGCACTTATAGCCTTTGTGAAGATTACTATAGCCAATAAAAACACATTGAGTGGAACAAACTCAAGTTTATGACGATTATAAGGACGAAGATTGGGGTAGCATGCACACCCAAAAGTTTTGAGAGAATTATAATCTGGTTTTTGATTATAGAGATGTTCCAAAGGAGTAGAATTGGCAATGACTTTGCTAGGCAATCGATTAATAAGATATGTGGCAGTGATGAAAGCTTCATCCCAATATTTGAGAGGCATAGAAGCATGAGCAAGTAAAGATAGACCAACTTCAACAATATGACAATGTTTTCTTTCTGCAGAGCCATTCTGTTGATGAGCACGAGGACAAGACACATGGTGTGCAATACCAATACTACGAAAGAAGGAGTTCAGCTTCTCATACTCCCCTCCCCAGTCACTTTAGACTGTCAAATTTTTCTGTCAAAATGTCTTTCAACAAGTTTTTGAAACTCTTGGAATACGGAAAAAAACTTCAGATTTATACTTGAGTAAGTAAATCCAAGTAAACTTGCTATAATCATCAATGAAACTGACATAATATTTCTTTTGTCCAAAAAAATCACGGGCATGGCCCCATACATCACTGAAAATAAGCTCTAAAGGAGCATGAGAAACACTACTTGATCTAGGATAGGGAAGTTGGTGACTCTTGGCACATTGACAACCTTCACAAACTGAATCACTAAGAGGACTATGAGACAAAGAAAGATTGCCTTTATTGATAACTTGCTTAACTATGACTGAGGAAGGATGTCCTAATCGTTGATGCCACCTTGCCAAAGAGGGCTTGATGATGGAGTAGACCTGACGATGCTTGCAACTAAGTGCTCCGGATGTGATGGGGTAGAGGCCTCCAATGCATCTACCGTGGTGTAGAAGTTCCCTCGTTGCCCGATCCTTTATAAGAAGTAACGAGGGTGAGTTTCAAAGAAGACATTATTATCAGTGGCTAAACGAGACATGGAAGCAAGGTTTTTGTCGGCTTGAGGAACATGAAGAACATCTTTCAGAACGAGATCACGTTTAAGCATAGGTGAATTAATAAAATCTTGACCAATGTGTTGGATATCCATACCTCCATCGCTTGCGGTGTGAATCTGATCATTACCGTGATATTTTTCACGGAGACCGTGCTGCTCTAGCTCACTTGTGACATGATCCGTGGCACCGGAATCAACATACCACACGCCATCTCCTCCTTGCTCACGCATGGCTGCAGCAACATGTTTAGCATCGGGAACGTAGTCCTCATCATAGCGGTGCCAGCAGTCCATAACCTCATGGCTGGCCTTCTTGCAGAGTTGACAGCGAGGGCGACCACGAGAGTACGAGGAGGGGCGGCGGCTAGTGTTGTTGTTGAAGCCACCACCCCCTGATCTGTTGCCGGAGTTGTTGTAGCTGCCGCCTCCGGCGTTGCTCTAGTGGTTGTTGTAGCCGCTGTCATGGGAGTTGCCGCGCCCGCGCCCACCGCCGCGTTGCGCGTGGTGACCGCGCCCACGGCCGCGGCCACGCGAGACGGCGTTGGCGGAGGATTGACGGAAGCTGGCGCCATGAAGGAGGCTGAGGCGGGCGTCGAAGCTTAGGAGCTGGCTGTATAGCTCCTGGACAGTGATCGGCTCCACCCGAGCTGCAAGGGCCGAGACTACTGGATTGTAGTCCATGTCCAGCCCGGCCAAGATCTTGGACACGATCTCCGGATCGGAGAGCGCGGCAGCGGTGCAGGCAACTTCATCTGTGAGGCTCTTAATCTTTCCAAGATATTCGGCCATAGTCATGTTACCTTTTTGAAGATCCGTAAGCTCGATGCGGGTATTGATAGCTTGGTCTTGGCTCTGGGCGGCAAACATGTCATGGATGGCGCGCCAGACTTCAGCCGGCGTCTGCAGCGTGGCGACTTGTGCAAGAATGTCGCGGGAGAGGGAGCCCATCAAGTAGCCTTGGAGCTGTTGCTGTTGTGCAAACCAGAGGGATCTCGCAAAGTTCAGTACCTGTTCTTCTTTGCCTTCCTTGGTGATGGTGAGGGTGGCCGGCGGTGCCGGACTCTTCGCGTCAAGATGGTGTTCCATCTGCGCGTCCTTGATCTGTGGTAGGACGATGGCCTTCCAGAGTAGGAAGTTGCCCCTCGTCAGCTTCTCTTGCGGCGGCGATCCGAGGAAGGAGGTGGTGGGGTTGGAGGTGGATGATGACGCAAACGTGGAGGAGGAGGAGGTGGTGAGCGCACCCATGGTGTTGGGCGTCATGGTTGCGGTGGTGGTGGACATGGCTGCGGTCGCCTGGTAGCTAGATGCGATCTCTATCCAATCTATCGAGGAAGAGGCTTTGTTACCATGTAAAACTCTGGTGGAAGTGTTAAACCCTTTGCTCGGCCGCGGTTGTATATATATGCAATATGCCGTGGCTTACAAGAACCGATCGATAGAGATCAATCGTGATTGTTACAGGAGGTTGGAAGAGATAAAACAGAAAAAGAGATAGAAAGAGATACAAGTTAAACAACTTTCCTATCTCTATACAATATCTTCTAACAGGAGAGTGTCACATATGGTCTTGTTCATGTTTTTTGAAGGGCAATGGTCTGTTCATGTCGCCGTCCGATTCCATGCAATGCCATGATTGAAAGGGAAGGCAATGCGGCGAGATGAGCCTGCCAAATATGTCAATGGATGCTGGCTTTTATTCCTTGGAGATTCCTCCTCCCTGTCTCATAAAGCTCATCATTAGCCATCGCAACACACTCCACCAACCCCTTCCCTCACTCTCTGCCCGATCTCCAGGCACCATACGTAAAACTGGCGCCTGGTACGCCGGATCATGCATCGGACGGCTCCTAGAATCAGCCGGGCGCCCCCCGCCGTGCGGCATTGTTGGCAGCAGGCTCCGCTCGCCTCGCCGTAGGGACGGACGAGTCATGGCGATCACGGCCGGCGTGGCGAGAGACGAGGGTGCATGATAACTTGGCAAAATGGACGATGCTCGTAAAGTGAATCTAAAACACGAGCTACTTTGTGAGCTCAGCGGCGGGGTAGCGGATGGGGTTTCGGGACGGCCACGCCGGCCGCGCAAAAGCCAGATAGCTTTGAATCTTTTCTCGATCAAATGGCTTTGTGTCGACTTTGACCTGATCACATTGCCCCCACGTCATCAGTCGTGACCTACGTAACGTGGCGTTGATCAAGCGTGCTCCATCAAAACCTTGGTCCCATACAGTGTCGCCGCCTGCTTGATGAAAAAACAAGCCTTGATTGCTTTGTGGTCGTGCTGTAACGAGGTACGTAGGACTGCACCATCATCCATCACATCGCCGGACATGCGCCACCATGCACTGTGAATGTGAATCAAGGCCACCGTGTTGCCTGAAAGACCAACAGAGATCAGCTGATCTTGGCTCTCTGTAGCCTTGTATTCTCCGTGCCTGGAATAGTAATCGGTAAAGGGAGCAAGGCTGGGAGAGTAGAGCATAGCATATATTGCACGGGATAGTAGATCAGGGTCTAGGGCAAAATGATGGGGCCGGCTTGAGGAGGCGGTGACGCAGGGCGCTAATCATGGTGTTTCGCGGCGCCGGACTATAGCTTTGTGGGCATGCATCAGCACACACATACATATGCACCAAGCCAAGGCCTGTACAAACTGTCGCGCTCTGCCTGTCCCAGTGTGCCTCGGCGAGACATTCGTGCTGCGTGCCGTGCCGTCATCGGATCCTCTAACATCCTGAAGGGATGTCACGTAAGCTACAGTAACCGTGACATCCCTTCTTCATATTCATATGGTTAAGCAAAAAACGCCACGAGGTTCCCCGCCCTCCGCCGCCGCCGCCCCTCCGCCGCCGCCGCCGTCGGCCCCGCCTCCGCCCCTTCCGCCCCTACCCTCCGTCTTGGCCGCCTCGCGCCGCCTCCGGGAGGTGGCGGGCGCGGCTTCCTCGCCTGCTGGTCCCGGCCTCCCCATCTCCCCACCCCGTCGTGGTGCCGCCAGCGCCGGCAGGGTGGTGCGGCGGCGGGTTTTCCATCCCAGCCGCCTGCTTCCTTCCCGGCAGGGAGGGCGGCGGCGTGGTGCTGGCTTGGCTGCGGTCCGGCGGCCTGCTGCGGTGGCCGGCGGCGGCGTGGTGGACGGCGCCACTCCTGGTGGCGGGCGGCGTGGTGGTGGTGGTGGCCGTCGCGCCCGCCCAGATCCGCACGTCGGGCCCCATCTGGGCCCCAGGCCGCCCCCGGCATGGTCTCGTTGTCTGCGGCGCGGTGAGGAGGAGGCGCGCTCGGACTTGGGGCATCGGCGCCGATGGCGTCTTGGCAGCAGCAATGGCGGGGAGCTTTACGGGCCCACGAGGCTCGGCCGGGCTGTGGGCCTACGGCCTGGTGTGCTCTGCTATTGCGTCCGGACGGCCATCGTCGGCCGACGGTGGAGGTGGGGCCCTCCAGCGCCGATGGTGCCGATGCCCTAGTCCGGCTCGATTCTTCGTCGTCTTGTTCTCACTTCGCGGTGCGTGGTGAGGCGGCGTGGAAACCTCATGACCGAGTTGGCGTGGGGTGGTGGTTGGTTTGGTGGCGGGATCCGGGCGCCGAGGTGCGGGTTGGGATCGGGAAACCCCGTCGGCGTGGCCGACCCGGCGTGATGGCGCTGTGGGTGCCGCCTGCCTTCCGGGAGGGCGTCGGGGCTACTCTTCCTATCGCCTCGTCGTGTGCGGAAACCCTTGGCAGCAGCGTCGTCATCGTCGCGATCCTTCTTGGAGGTGTTGATTGGTGCCGGCGCTTCGGAGTCTTGGAGCCTAGTGGATGAGACCGGTGGGCCCAGCGATCGCGAGGCTTCTTCGTTTTGTTGATCCGCCGTTGTCGGCATTTGTTTCTTTGCTCTTTCTCTGTTGTTTCTTTTGGGCGTGTCATCTTGCTCCGCCCAAAGACCTATCCTGTATGATTCGGTTGTTTGCTTTGTATACAAAGCGGGGGGAAACCCTTTTTCGGTATATGGTTAAGCCTGAAATGATTATAATTAATTCGCAAATTACAAATCTAATGTATACATTTAAAAAATTACATATAAACAAAATTATGATGCAATGGTTTTTTTGTACATGCTACAGTAAATCCACACAGTGATTGCTACAGTATTCACTGTAGCTCGTGACGTTTCTTCTTCGTTTTACATGCACATCACTGTAGCAGCTTGGTGACATTACTTCAAGATGTTAGAGGATCCACTTCCGTCGTCCATGGCCTATGCTGAGCGCGCGAGAGCTCCACCTCCACCCATGGCCGGGACCATCATTGAGCCAAGTGCGCGGCCTACTACCGCCGCTGCTGCTGCCGCGATGGCCACGACCGATGGATCGGAAAAGAGAACTCGTGCTCTCCGGCCATTCATTGCCTCCGGGGGCGCGCGCGCCGGCTGGGCGGTGGCTGGCGCATGGTGTGCCGAGCAAAAGTCGCTTTGCGCTACGGCATCGGCCGCTCCGGGGCCGAAACTGCATCATGCCGCGTGCGCCCTAGCTTCGTGTTGCTGGCTACTCCAAGATTGGTGGTGTTAGCGCGCGGCACGGTTGTGGAACTAGTGACGCCTAGCCTCATGATGTCTAGACGACGCAGCTAGTGATGCAGATTCGGTGTACTACTAGAGATGGGAAAGGCTGGTCAAAGGTAATTAGCTAGCACCGATTATTAATCATCGTGGAGAAGGCATAATTCGGCTATACTCGCAACCCACTGGTTCTGCGAACGGCAATATAAGAGCAATCACGCTAAGCTGGAAAAAAAGTTGAAGAGTTGCTAGGCCGGCCGAGCGCTCACCGGAATCACTAATCATGACCACATACATGCATGCTGTTTCAGGAACAATTCCCTCAACTGTTTGCTATCTGTAATTTTCCTGACTGTACCGTGAATAAATTGATGGGAGATGATGCCAACATCTTCTTTAGACGCAGGCTTACCCCTGATCTGCTTAAGCAGTGGGAAGCGCTACGATCTATTGTCAAAAGTATTCCACTTGCTCAGAGTGGAGATGGTGATAAAGTTTACTGGGGGCTTAATCAGAATGGTAAATTTTCCACCAAATCTGTGTATAAGCTGCTGGAGAAACCCCTCGCTGGGTGTAACTATAAATGGATTTGGAAAGCTAAGATCCCTCTCAAAATCAAAATCTTCTTATGGCAATTATCTCAAGATGCTGTTTTGACTAGGCAAGTGATGAGGGAAAGAAAATGGCCTGGGAATCCCAGTTGTTCCTTCTGTAAGGGGGTGGAAACCTCTAATCACCTTTTCTTCACTTGCCCTGTTGCCAGGGTTGTTTGGAGGACAATCGGGGTGGCGTTGGGTACTGATATGTGCCCTAATAACTATTGGCAATATTTTGTGTGGTGCAATAAATTCCTCCCTGGCAAAACGATCTTTTACACTGTGGGTCTAGCTGCTACTTGTTGGGCCATTTGGTTGGCACGTAACCGCGCTACTTTTGAGAAGAAGCAGATCAAAACTCCTTTTGAGATTGTTTTCTCCCTGTGCTCGTTTCTTTTATACTGGACAGGTTTACAGGAAGGAGAAGCGGCTGGGGAGCTCCACGCAGGAGCAGAGATGATCAGGAATGGCGCGCTGAAGCTGATGAGACTGTGTGATCCGGTCAAGCAAACGATCCAAGCGTGAACTGCCAAGTTGTAGCTTCGGCTGAGGCGAGCTTTTTGGAGCTGGAGGCGATCTTCTTCCACGCCGTCTATTATGTTTGCATAGACTCTGCTGGTTTCTGTATGTTGTGGTGCGTGGTTTGTTCGAATGTAATTTGACTTAATATTAGTGTTGCCAGGTTTTCGCCCCATAACATCCGTCACGATGTCGGACGGATGTGGTGGGTTTCCTGGTAATGCTTGAACTCGCTCTACCCTCTTTCTCTCTTCCTGTCAGTTGAACTGGTTGTATTTCCGTTCTTAGTAATGGAAAGGGGTAAAGCCCGGTTCAAAAAAAAAAAAAAACATACATGCATGCTGGATGCTGCTGCAGAGCTTCATTCAGGCTTACATGTTTCTATTTAGCACACACACTTCCGATATTTGGAAGTCAAGTGTGCATTTTTTTTACTACGACTACTGTCTACGGGATTATCTGAATGACTGAATCTGAATGGTAAAATCATATTATAAGTTTATCTTGACAGAAAAATAGAAAGGAACGGACAACTTCTGCTCAGAAATAGTTTCTTTGCGGCAGTACATGGGTGCCTTTGGTTCTAAGCTAACAGTACTCAATGCTCGTCTGCAGCTTTATTGTGCAACCCGAAACACTCATCAGACAACATGCGTTGTTCCGACTGACAGATGAATTTCCTTTGTCTAATCCCAGGAAAAAGGCTGTAATCAGGGCCATAACCGTAAGAAAAGATGCGCAGGTGCAGTGGTTAAAAACAAACACTAATCCCTGTGCAGCTTTATACTATTATTACCATGCCGCTCCGGGACGACACTCTTCAGACAGCGTGGCTTCTATTATACAGGCGTGCCAGAGCGCAGTTTTTCCACCGAAAGGAAGACAACCATGCCGGCCGGTTCGTCCCACGACAAGGGTGCGGTTCGCGTATTACAGTGCTGTGTATTTGCCTCTGATATTGGAATCGTATCCTATGAACTCATAACGAATTATGAGCAGCATTGGATGGAATCTATTCATGGCCGGAGAACCGACTAGTGCTACATGTGAACAACAAAAAAAGGAGTTCCCAATCGATTGCGGCTCGCAGCTCGCGACAACTTTTCCAACGTGTAGAAGAGACAACACTCGATGCTTCTTTGCAAAAAGATGGTGGGAAAGAAGTGGCTTTGTTGACAAACCAAATGAGATGAATATGTTGTTTGACAGGCTCACATTTGCCATCAAGTAGAGATTTTTTAGAGCTTGACACCTGAACCTTAGAGATGAAGAATGGCACAAATGCCACCTTTGTGTATCTTGTGTGTATAGTTTACACTTCCGAGATCTTTTTTCTGAACACGGGACTTCTCCAAGATCCGGGGGCTTAATGAGACATCATAGATGTACTTTCTTGGATTGCTTCCCTGTGTTTATTTTGTTCCGTATGTAAGTTGGCGATCGAGCGCTCTTATGATGCCAATCAGCCAGTCTTGCTTTCGCTTCCGACGAGGGCGAGCAGGAAGCATATTCATGGCAGGTATCCAGCTATCATGTCGCTTCATCATAGACAGATACAGCTGCCTGCTTATTATACAGCTTCAGAGTTTCGTACTGTATTTGTTACTCCAGTAGAGTGCATGCATATTACCTGCAGGTTTGAGCCCTTGCATGATCCGTCGCCTCACTGCCTGGCTGCCCCACAAATAATTTCTCCATCTAGCACTTTGATCACCATTGTCGCAATTTCGCAGTCTGGAGAAAACCGATTTTTTTTTCGAGGACAGGATAACAAACGCTGCAAAGTGTTTTTACTTAACTGTCAACAAGGGTGTGCTCCAACTAAACCGTATACGAAAATGACCGGTGACATGCGTGCAGCGTGGAGGGTGTGTAGTAGCCATGCATTGCTGCGCCCTGAAAAGATGGTGGAGGAATGAGCAGCTAGCCATGGCTTTTCCGCCTCGGCGAAAGTTGGATGCTGGGACAATCACAACGATTCGGGGTCTTGGTTGAGCCTTACGACAACTGTAAAGCCAAGAGAATTTTCACAGCTCTATCTTTCCCTGACTCTCTGAAGATTCACCGCCGTTACAGACAGTAAAAGATGTTTCATGGCTGCCTTTTGCACTGGACGTAGCAGGCAGTGTGTGCCCTCCCTCACCAATTCACCGCATAACTAATTACAGTATCGTGCCAAATGTGATCTTTCAGGATCTGCGCATATCCGAACCTAGAAAACTCAGAAACAGCCGGCTACTAAACTTTGAAGACGTAAAAATGTTATCATCCGGACCGAATGCCCTGCAGTGCGGTTTCATCTTATTATCCGTGACCGTATCTGAAACCACGCCCGATCGGTGGAGCGACGTGCACTACGCCTAACACGGAGTCTTGCTCCCTCCCCGGGCAGCCACTCGGGCCATGCGCGAGCATATGATGCGTGGAAGTTGGGTTCGCCAATCAGGGCCGAATCGTCGTCGTCCCTGGCGGAGTGGGTTTGCTTCCTTCAAGAATCGAGCTTTCTGTTTTCAAGGAACGACGTGATGTGCCGGGCCGGGGCCATGGACTTCGTATTCTGCAGAGCATGGTGAACGGAGTCGGCACGAGGTAAGTAAAACAGATTTAGTTCTGGCTTGGTAGTTCGCAGTTGCGATCGGGAGAGAGGGTTGTTGTTAGCGTGCTTGTGTTTTTTTAAAGCGGCGAGAAGTGTTATCTGGATAGGCCCCCAAGGGACGCCAAAGGGGGGGCACCCGACACCGTATACCGTACCAACGGAAAGAATGTCCCCGGACCAGGTGGCCGCGCCCTCTCGCCGCACCGCGCAGTCGCACACACCCAACACCGGTAACGCCCCGAAGGCACGCTGCCACGAGGGGCCGCTACGCTGTGTCGCCGATGGGCTCACATGCGTATACTTGCATAGTGCACGCGTCGGTGGTTCATGTGTGCGGAACTATCTTTTCGTCTGCCTGCTGAGTGCTGGGGCATCTCCTCCTCGTCTATCCATGTGGGCAAAGCGGCTTTGCGGGCTCGTCACAGGGGGGCAACGCCCGACGGGCATGAGCAGGTGAGAACGCAAGGGGGGCAAAAGTTCTACTGGAAAAAGCCTAACTCACGCCCGCGCCGCATGGCAGAGGCCCCAATCATGCGCCGTAATCCTTGTGGACTTCAGCTCTCTTCTCCCCGCGCGCTATGCCTAAACTCGAGCAACTGTGCAAGCGCGAAGGTTTTTGAGTAATTATTTAGTTTTTTTTGGCAGGCAATAATCTAGTTTATTTTAACAAAACATCTCCACGCATTAATTAATTATTGTAATCATGCATTACAGCATACGCCACCCAGGGCGAAAAATATTAATAAGAACACCATTCGGCTTGCCTAGGGCTGCCGCGCCCCCGGCTTGGTCTTTGTTCTTTTTATTTTAGGGCTTGTTGAGCTATGCCCTCAGCAGAACCTGTCATACTTTGTGCGTGTGTGTGTGGTGTGAACTTGTTTGTTTGTTGAAAGTCTGTGGCTCGGGTGTTGTGCTTACTATAAAACCGGATGAAAGCCTTTTCGATAAGAACACCATTCATCCTAGTATGAAAACTATACTTATAGCAATCTAATGCGCCATATCATTAGCCTGACGATTAATTTTAGACATCTCAAAACCCTTTGTAAGCATGGCGATGCTCAAGATCTTCTTCTTTAGATCAACCAGAGGAGATCAATCAAAGTTTTTCTTTGCAAAAGAGGAAGCCATAAAATAATAGCCAGTCTCCAAACTAACAGCCTTATGAACGGCATACCAATATAAAGACAGGCAGGACGTGCCCTCAATTCCACTTCTTCAATACTAGTGCAAAACCCAATAGTTATTAGATGATTATACGTATCCCCAACCGGATCGATCATGTGTTGTAATCGATCCTGTATAGTCAGTTACCAAATAAGGTTAAAACCGACTTGATGAACTTGTGATACAAGTTTTGGAACTTTGTATATACACCAATCAACGAGATCAATCGAGGCGTGCACTTTAGCACCCTGATCATATTGTATTACATGGTATCAGACACCAGCCGAATCCTCCCTCTTTGAAATCCTAAAACACACAAGCCTCTCCAATTGATCTCTGTGACGCCCCCGATTCAATCGTACACTAATCACACACGCAAATGTGTACGATCAAGATCAGGGACTCACGGGAAGATATCACAACACAACTCTAGACACAAATTAAAATAATAAAAGCTTTATATTACAAGCCAGGGGTCTCGAGGGCTCGAATACATAAGCTCGAATACAAATGAGTCATCGGAAGCAACAATATCTGAGTACAGACACGAGTTAAACAAGTCTGCCTTAAGAAGGCTAGCACAAAAGTAACAACGATCGAAAAGGCAAGGCCTCCTGCCTAGGAGACTCCTAGCTACTCCTGGTCGGCGGCGTCTGTCACGTGGTAGTAGGCACCCTCGGGGTAGTAGTAGTCGTCGGCGGTGGCGGCGGTCTCAGGGGCTCCGTCATCTGGTTGCATCAAACAGATATGGGGAAAAAAGAAAGCAAAGCAAACGTGAGTACTCATCCGAAGTACTCAGCAAGCAAGGATCTACACTACATATGCAACATTATCATAGGAAGGTCAGATATGTGGACTGGCTGCAGAAATGCGAATAATAGAGGAGAGCCTAGTCCTATCGAAGACTAGCATCTTCAACATCTTCAGCGGTCTTGCAGCATTAGAAGAGTGCAAACTAGCATAAAGTAAAGTAGTCGTAGTGTCATCAACCTCACCCAGAGATCCTTCCTTAACTCCCTCCGAGAAAGCAATCCCAGAGCCATACTATCCATTTCTCATCTCAAGTATCCAGCTCTAGTTGTATCGATCGGGATAAAACTCCGAGTGTCCGTTACTGTAGGACATGCTATCGATAGATGTTTTCTTCCCTGCAAGGGTGCACCAACTTACCCACCATTCTCGATTAACTCCGGCCGAACACACTTTTCTGGGTCATGCCCGGCCTCGGCCAAACAATACGCCGCAACCCGACCTAGGCTTAATAGAGAGGTCAGCACGCCGGTCTACGCGGCCGGTGAGCAGACCTAGCCCCCCTTATACAAGGCGAGGCGTTCCAGTCCAACCCGACGCGCCCGCTCAGTCGCTGATGTCTATTAAGCTTCGGTTGATGCATACGACGCAGAACGCCCATACTATGCCCACATGATGGTTAGTGATATCAGGCCAGAGGCCCCTCGGATCAAATATCCAAACCGTTAGTGTGTTGGTAGTGCGGTCACGAGCAGAGACTCACGAAAGATGTGACTCCGTCGCCCCGTCTCAAAGACTTCCGCCAAGGGCTAAGAATGCCCGGCCATGCCTCTTATTCAACTCTCGGGTACCCTCCAGGTCAACCCGTCTCCACATCACTCGCGGGTACCCCTTAGGGTCGACCCGCCTTTCCAAGTAACAATTGTAAAGTCCAAGTATCCGTGTGTCCAAACACCAGGGGGAAACCCTGAGGAATCACCCTCGATGGATTCCACTCGATGTAATCATCAAGGTGAATGTAGGAGGAACCACCCTCGAGGTTCACACTTGAGGGGTTGCACGACAGCGTCGTTATCGGAAGTGGAAAGGAGGAATCACCCTCAATGACCACGACCGGGTAACTACTCCACAGAGTTAGCATCTGAAGTGCTAATGAGGCATCACCCTCGGCACTCGATAGTAATGCTGCGGTGTCGTACAACTAAGGGGAGTGTTGTGCGGTGCCGGGTCTTCAATCCCGTTTATCGGGTCTTCTGATAATCCAGCGGGGCAGTTGGGTCAACATGGGGTCTCTGATGGGTCTCTAACCAGACTATACTAAGCAGTTTAGGATAATCAAGTAGGTAACAATAGCAGGCTACAAGGTTAGGATATACATCAAAATAGGTAAAGCAGCAGCAATTTCTAATGCAAGCATAAGAGAGAAGAGAATAGGCGATATCAGAATGAACAAGGGGGTTTACTTGCCTGGTTGCTCAGTGGCAAAGGCAGGGTCGTTAGTGGTGTCGTCGGTGACGTAGCCGATCAGAGGGACAACATCGGTCTCCGGGTCTACCGGAGAGAAGAGGGGGAAGAAATAGATAAATACACAGTAATCATATGAAATATAGAGTATGTTATGCTAACGTGCAACGCAGTGTTGCCTAAAGATATGTCTAAGTCATTTAGTTACTTTAGGATAGTTGGATTTAATAATCGGTTCATATGCACTATTCATCTACTGGAAATGAGCTAAAAGTTACGGGTTCACCTCCGTAGAGGGTTCTGATGACCCACAAGTATAGGGGATCTATCATAGTCCTTTCAATAAGTAAGAGTGTCGAACCCAATGAGGAGGAGAAGGAAATGACAAGCGGTTTTCAGTAAGGTATTCTCTGCAAGCACTGAAATTATCGGTAATAGATAGTTTTGTGATAAGGTAATTCATAACGGGTAACAAGTAACAAAAGTAAACAAGGTGCATCAAGGTGGCCCAATCCTTTTTGTAGCAAAGGACAAGTCTGGACAAACTCTTATATAAAAGAAAGCGCTCCCGAGGACACATGAGAATTATCGTCAAGCTAGTTTTCATCATGCTCTATGATTCGCGTTCGGTACTTTGATAATTTGATATGTGGGTGGACTGATGCTTGGGTACTGCCCTTCCTTGGACAAGCACCCCACTTATGATTAACCCCTCTCGCAAGCATCCACAACTATGAAAGAAGAATTAAGGTAAACCTAACCATAGCATGAAACATATGGATCCAAATCAGCCCCTTACGAAGAAACGCATAAACTAGGGTTTAAGCTTCTTTCACTCTAGCAACCCATCATCTACTTATTACTTCCCAATGCCTTCCCCTAGGCCCAAACAATGGTGAAGTGTCATGTAGTCGATGTTCACATAACACCACTAGAGGAAAGACAACATACATCTCATCAAAATATCGAACGAATACCAAATTCACATGACTACTTATAACAAGACTTCTCCCATGTCCTAAGGAACAAACGTAACTACTCACAAATCATATTCTTGTTCATAATCAGAGGAGTATTAATATGCATAAAGGATCTGAACATATGATCTTCCACCGAATAAACCAACTAGCATCAACTACAAGGAGTAATCAACACTACTAGCAACCCACATGAGACAAAGATCGGATACAAGAGATGAACTAGGGTTTGAGAGGAGATGGTGCTGGTGAAGGTGTTGATGGAGATTGACCCCCTCCCGATGAGAGGATCGATGGTGACGATTTCCCTCTCCCGAAGGGATGTTTCCCCGGCAGAACAGCTCCGCTATATATTATTTCCCACTGATGTATGGCTATCCTATGATGTTTGAGTAGATCCATTTTGTCCTACGGGTTGATGGATGATCATGATTGGTTTGAGTTGTATGTTTTATTATTGGTGTTGTCTTATGGTGCTTTCCGTGTCGCACAAGCGTGAGGGATCACCGCTGTAGGGTTTGCAATATGTTCATGATTCCCTTATGGTGGGTTGCTAGAGTGACAGAAGCTTAAACCTGAGTAAGTAGGTTGTTTGCGTATGGGAGTAAAGAGGACTTGATACTTTAATGCTATAATTGGATTTTTCCTTAATGATCTTTAGTAGTTGCGGATGCTTGCTAGAGTTCCAATCATAAGTGCATATGATCCAAGTAGAGAAAGTATGTTAGCTTATGCCTCTCCCTCATTTAAAATTGCAATAATGATTACCGGTCTGTTATCGATTGCCTAGGGACAAATAACTTTCTTGTGACAAAAAGCTCTCTACTAAAACTACCTTAGTTGTTTCTTCATCTAAACAGCCACTATCTCTTATTTAAATGCTCTTTATTATCTTGCGAACCTATCCTACAACACCTACAAAGTACTTCTAGTTTCATACTTGTTCTAGGTAAAGCGAACGTTAAGCGTATGTAGAGTTGTATTGGTGGTCGATAGAACTTGAGGGAATATTTGTTCTACCTTTAGCTCCTCGTTGGGTTCGACGCTCTTACTTATCAAAAGAGGCTACAATTGATCCCCTACACATGTGGGTTATCATGGCCATGGACGTGGCAAACGCGGTGGACGTGGCCGCGGCTGCGACAATCTGTGCTAGTTCAACCCATGGTTGGGTGCTCCAACATGGGCAACAACAACACACACACGCTCCATCACAGAAGCCCTCCTATTCCTGGATGTCACGTCCATGGAAAGCTCCTGCTCCAGGTCTACTTGGTCCTCGCCCCTACACTACTCCTCAAGCCTACACTGTGTACGACCATGCCAACAACAACTCCAACATGCTGCAGTCCACTTTGTCAAGCTTGGCGGCCGACCCTGCGCTTCTAGTGGCTCTCAACAACATGCAGATTCCTGCCACACATGATTGGTACATGGACTCGGGTGCATCCTCCAACATGGCATCCGATCATGGTAACTTCGACTCTCCAATACCAGCTCCTTCTCAATCTGTCACTGTTGGTAATGGTGCTACTCTAGCCATTGCACACATTGGTTCCTACTCTCTAACTAGCACTTCTATTCCTCTTTATTTACGCAAAATTCTCATCGTTTCACAAATTATCAAAAATCTTGTCTCTGTTCAATTTACCACCGACAACTCTTTTCCCGTCGAATTTGACCCTTATGGTTTCTCTATGAAGGATCTTCTCACCGGGATTGTCGTGGAATTGTCACGGCAGATGTCCTAGTGAAAGGACTTAGTCGTGGAGCCATTGCAACTAGGAAGCTTGAAGGGGTTAGTCGGGACAAAGGACACGAGGGTTATACTGGTTCGGCCCCTTACGATGAAGGTAAAAGCCTACGATCCAGTTTTGAGTGGGATTGCCTATGTCTCGATAACCAGGGAGCGAATCGCTTGACCTAGCTCTCGAGTTGATGTTACTTGCCCTGAACCGCCGCCGGGTCGTCCCTTTATATACAGAGGCCGACACCCAGCGGCTCTACAGAGTCCCGGCCGGCTCATAAACAGTGTCCGGCTCGGTCTCTTAACTATTCTTGCCTTACAATACAAGTCACACATACATGTCGGTTTATCACTATGGGCCTTAAGTCGCCTCTGGGCCATGGGCCTTTGACTAAACCGCCATCCATAACCTGGGTCTTGGGCTTCGAGAATATTTGCAAGTATGACCCGGCCCCTCCTGGGCGGGTCATACCAATAGTTATATCCCCAACATTAGGCCCCAGATTGATTTGAACTGGTTTCATGTCAATCTTCAACACTTAAGGAAAAAATCTTCTGCCTTTATGAAATTTTTGTAACCCACCATGACGTCATCTTCTAGATTTGTGGTAACCCGCCATGACATCATCTGTCATAAAAGCGCGTTTATCCAATGTATCCTAACGGATCTTTGTCTTGATGACCACCCCGAAAATCTAGGCGCCCTTGTAGTTGGATAACTCATGTTTTCGGCCTCCTCGTTTTTCGCGCTCTTTAGTGGCCCTTCCTTATAAATAGACCCGACTAGGTCTTCTTTCATTCTTCCCATTCCGCATCTTCTTCCTCTCGCCCCCATCTGACACTGGAGCTCCTCCGCCGTCGCCACAGCGCACCTCGTCTCTGTCGAGCTTGGCCGCTGCATCGACCTGAACTTGACCAGAGAACGGCAGCGTCCCTCCTCCGCAGATCTTCCGCAGTAAGTGTTTTCCCTTTTTGCGCCATAGATCTATGCTAGGGCTAGTATGTTCTTCTGTATAGTTCATCGTTCATCCTAGTTCCTTGCACTTGCCTCTGCTATAGCTTGTTTGATCCAGTAATAGCGTAGATCTCGTGCGGCTGTTGTTCTGCATCCATTTTTAGTAGTAGAAGATCTTCTTTCTTTGTAGGAATCCTCAGTAGAACGTATGAACTTCTCCGCACCATTTTTTTAGGTCTATAATTTTTCTTGTCTGAACGTCTGTTTGATCCAAAATAACAGATGCAAATTATGAAACCTGTTTGTACAACACTTAGGCAAAAATCAGCACTTATTAGATTTATCTAGCCATGGCGACTTTGATCACCGGCTTATAGGAGGCAATGCTCAATTAATAATCTGAACCATCCTCGGCGCTTTAAATAGTCTTGACGGCTTATAGAGCCTATGGCGGCTTAAGTAATCTTGACATAATCCTCCTTATACCATTAGGCCCCTTCGTAAGCCGCCATGTGAATATGCATAATAATATTTTTCCTGCCCGGCTCAAATTTGAACCGGCACTTTTACTTTGTCTTAGGCTTTCAATCAGAATGGCACCAAAGGCACCTACCTCCTGCAACTGGGTTAAATCCATTGTCACTGACAGCACCTCGGATGATTTTGTGAAGATCGGCTATCTGCCAAAGAAAGAAGTCATGCCTTATCGTGCTCCTAACCCGGAGGAAGAATTTCCTCAACCCAAAGACGGAGAGGTTGTTGTTTTCACAGATCATATGAACCGGGGATTTACCCCCTTCTGGCTCAAAATTCTTCAGGGACGTGCTGAATTTCTTTGATCTTCACCCTCAAGACATCGGACCCAATTCCGTGTCTAATATCTGCAATTTCCAAGTATTCAGCAAAGTATACCTTGGAGAAGCACCCAATCTGCTACTCTTCAGAGAACTGTTTTATTTGAACCACTAGAATGAGTGCGCTAGCGTTTAGGGCTTAGAGCTAGGCGGTGTCTCGATCCAGCGCCGTAGAGATGTGATGTTCCCTTATGCCAACCCGCCGAGCCACCCCAAAGACTGGAATATGACGTGGTTTTACTCCAAAGATACCTCTCCGGCTGATGAAAATCCTCTGCCCGGGTTTTGCGCCCTTCGTCTAGGGCCCAACCATCATCTGCCTGACAAAATTACAGCCGCCGAACGTAAATCACTTGACCCCACTTTGGCCAAGATCGGGGCTCTTCCGGGGAACGGGTTGACAGGCATTGACCTGGTCCAGGTTTGGCTTGCCTGGCAGGTTATTTCATTGAGCCGCTGCACCGGCTTGATGTGCAAATATATTGGCGCCAAGAATGATCCTCTGCATCATAGCCCTGACGACTTACCTGACGATGTCATTGACGACATTACCAAGTCTCTTCTGAACGAGAGCCTGACGTATTGCGGCAAGGTGGGCATAGCCCCCTTCTTCAAAGCTAACCCGGCTCCAAAGGTAAACCGCCCATGTGAAATGACTACTTTAATTTCTTAATGTTTCACCCATACTCATGCATATGCTAATCTTTGCAGGCGGGTGATAAATTTTGGAAAGTCAAATATGATCATGAAGCTTCCAAGAAAGCTAGAAAGGAGAAGAAAGCCACCAGGAAAGAAGCTGACAAAAGGAAGGGCAAGAAAGCCACCGCCTCTAACCTGCTTCGGCTAGCAGACTCTTCTGAGTCGGAGGTAGCCCTTGATTCCCTTGGCTCATTTTTTAACCATCTTATTGACACTGATTATCAGCAGGAGGAGACAGGAGCAAGCCGTAACAAGGCTAATGAGGTAACTATCCTTTCCTCCAACTCCAAGCCTTTGCCAAGACGGAAAATCCGCAGAGTGACCCGAAAAGTAAGGTTTTCTCATCCTTTAGCTCATCACGATCCTCAATTTCTTTTGAAGTGGCAAATTCACGAGAGCCAGAGGCAGACCCGGACCAGCAAAGATGCGGAGCTCTCCTTTGACTTATCAAACACTCCAAGGAAGCGCCGGAATGAGGTCACTTCTGTTTTAAATAGATTTTACCCCTTGGCGGGTCTCTTTCGTCAACCACTCAATTCTTCCGACTCGGATTACCAGGACACTTCTCCTTCCTCCGGTGAGTCACTACAGTCCCACCTGCCGACCTTCAAGACTACACAAGGGTATGATGATCCACTCATCTTGTATTTATTTTAATCCCGTGCATCTATACTAACCTTTATTTTGACGCAGTTGTCAAGCCAAACCCAGCAAACGGGTTAGGAAAAATAAACCAGCTGAAGATACAGTTGCGACTGAGCCGGTTCTTGAAACAACCATGCCGAACTCGACCGCTCATGAGCTGCCATCTGAGCCAGCTCAAGATTTACCAACTCCTAATACTGACCTGCCCACTGAACGAGCCGCCGACGAATCAGAGAATCCAAAGGCCCCTAGCCCGGTCAGGACTGATGACCCTCAACATGCTGAAGTTGAGATCACCAGAACCGGCTTTGTTGAGCCGGGAAGGCCGACTGTACTGGCCAAGGAAGAACTTCTGGACCACCGTCGGGTCAAACTGGATGCTGCAAACTATGCTCATATGAGTATTGGAGACATCTTTTCTGGCTACATGAGCCAAGTGCACAGCAGCTGGAACCTCGAGATTGATATGGTGAAGCAGATGCACCAAAAATTCGAGGTATAACCCATTCTCTGTTGTTCATTAATCTTTACTATGCTAGCCCCCAAGTCTACTGCTTATGATGCTTATGTTGTAGACTTTGAAACAAACTTAATAATATTAGTAACATAAATGAAAGAAACATATAAGAGTTCTGGCTTACAATGTAGTCCCCAAGGGCGGCTTAACCAATATGGTTCAGCCGGTCCTTATATAAAAAATTCTTACGGGTCCTTGAACAACAACATGCATTAGCCCCCAAGTGCCAAGTATTATTGCTTGCAAAATGCTTGGGACTTACTCTTATGAATCGCCGTGTTATGAATCGCCATTGAAAATGAAATTCTTCGGTAACATTAACCCCCAAGTGCCAAGTGTTTTTGCTGGCAAAAGACTTGGGACTTTAATATTACATAAAAATTGGCTTGATTTTGACTCTGTATTTGTATAGGCCGCCACGAGCCAACTCGAATCCGAGGTGACTGATCTGAAGAACCGCCTTGAGACCCAAGAGACGGAAATCGAAAAGGCCGACACCAAGTTCAAATGCAGTGTTTCTGAACAAGAAAAACTGAAGAAAGAATTTGAAGCCGAAAAGAAAGCCTAGGCTGATGAAAAGACTGCGCTGATTAACCGAGCTGAGAAAGCATAGGCGGCTCTGGAAGAAGTCACTGGTGAATTAACCGGTTTAAAGCGCCATGTCTCTCAAATGGTCTCAGCGATCTTTGGTAAGTCGCTCTGCAAGTGTTTAAATATCTAAACCTTTCAGTTGATCATAAAATTGGAATTAACTCACCTGATCACGTTTATGCAGGCCCCAGAAGCTCAAACTTGAACCAAGACATGTTGATCAGATTGAAGGCAGTGTACACTTTGGTGGAGCAATTGTACACCGGGTCTCAACGTGCATTAGCTACGGTGGATTTGTCGAATGAAGTGCCAACCCTCCTGGTAGAGGTCTTTAAGAAGCTTTCCGTGCTCCCTCAACGGTTCAATGAATTGAGGCGGTCAACTGCAAGAGCCGAAGCGGTAAATGCTTTAAGCCGGGCCAAGGCTTGGCTACCAGAGCTAGACCTGGCCGACATTGCCATTGGCTACCCAAGCTTAAAGGAGGATGGCACCCCGTTTGAAGAAAATGACTTCACTGCCTGCGTAAAGGAGATACGCCCCGTGGCTACACTTATAGCGAATGAAGTAGATCTTACCAAATACCAGGCGGGTTATGATGAAGAGAACCGAAGAATTCCAACGGCTCATTATGAAGTGACCAGTCTGATCCCCCCACTCCGTAAGCACACCTTCGCTCCTAAAGTTGACCCGGCCGGCCTTGTTGATGCTGAAGCTGAATTTGAAGCTTTGAACAACATTGATTGGTCATCGTCAACCTTCCAGGAAAGTGAGCAGGGCGAAGACGCGGAGAGGGCTAACCCGGACGCTTCAAGCCAATCATGAAGGTGAACTTGCCGTGGTGGCTCATACCTGGGATGTACTTAAAAAACAATGTGAATTATTTGGACTCAGGGAGTCCTGTAATAGGATAGAAATAACTTTATTTTGGACGTGCCATCGTGCACGTTTTAATCCTTAATGCCATTAAACCGCCGTGTTATATCCATCCATGTTACTTTTCATCTGCTTACTGTATGCTTGATCAGACTTTATAAACTGTCCTGCATATGAAAACAGACTGCAAAAATCCTTTGGCAGCTTACCACCAGGTGGGTCAAAAGGCCTTTAAAAAGAGTCATAGATTAGCTTGTTGTAAAAACACAACTATGATCTTATACTTATGACTTCTTAAATTTGCACTGCCGGCTTATATGACCCGGTCGGTTGAAGGAAATATGCCCTAGAGGCAATAATAAAGTTATTATTTATTTCCTTATTTCATGATGAATGTTTATTATTCATGCTAGAATTGTATTAACCGGAAACATAATACATGTGTGAATACATAGACAAACAGAGTGTCACTAGTATGCCTCTACTTGACTAGCTCATTGATCAAAGATGGTTATGTTTCCTAGCCATTGACATGGGTTTTCATTTGATTAATGAGATCACATCATTAGGAGAATGATGTGATTGACATGACCCATTCCGTTAGCTTAGCACACGATCGTTTAGTATGTTGCTATTGCTTTCTTCATGACTTATACATGTTCCTATGACTATGAGATTATGCAACTCCCGTTTACCGGAGGAACACTTTGTGTGCTACCAAACGTCTAGCGTAATCGGGTGATTATAAAGGTGCTCTACAGGTGTCTCCGAAGGTACTTGTTAGGTTGGCGTATTTCGAGATTAGGATTTGTCACTCCGATTGTCAGAGAGGTATCTCTGGGCCCTCTCGGTAATGCACATCACTATAAACCTTGCAAGCAATGTAACTAATGAGTTAGTTGCGGGATGATGTATTACGGAACGAGTAAAGAGACTTTCCAGTAACGAGATTGAACTAGGTATTGAGATACCAACGATCGAATCTCGTATGTTGTTATGCCGTCTGACCGATAAAGATCTTTGTAGAATATGTAGGAGCCAATATGAGCATCCAGGTTCCGCTATTGGTTATTGACCGGAGACACGTCTCGGTCATGTCTACATAGTTCTCGAACCCGTAGGGTCCGCACGCTTAACGTTACGATGATAGTTATATTATGAGTTTATATGTTTTGATGCACTGAAGGTTGTTCGGAGTCCCAGATATGATCACGGACATGAGGAGGAGTCTCGAAATGGTCGAGACATGAAGATTGATATATTGGACGACTATATTCGAACACCGGAAGTATTCCGGAGAAGTTTCAGATTAAACCGGAGTGCCGGAGGGTTATCGGAACCCCCGAGGGAACTAATGGGCCTCGATGGGCCTTAGTGGAGAGAGAGAGAGGGGCGGCCTAGGGCAAGCCGCGCGCCCCTCCCCCTCTGGTCCGAATTGGACTAGGAGGCGGGCCCTCTTCCTCTCCCTCTCCCTCTCCTTCCTTCCCCCTCTCTCCCTTTAGGTGGAAACCTACTAGGACTTGGAGTCCTAGTAGGATTCCCCTCTTGGGGGCGTGCCATAGAGGGCCGGCCGGCCTCCCCCTTGCTCCTTTATATATGGGGGCAGGGGGCACCCCAAGGACAACAATTGATCTGTTTGATCTTTTAGCCGTGTGCGGTGCCCCCTCCACCATAGTCCACCTTGATAATACTGTAGCGGTGCTTAGGCGAAGCCCTGCATCGGTAGAACATCAACATTGTCACCACGCCGTCGTGCTGACGAAACTCTCCCTCAACACTCGGCTGGATCGGAGTTCGAGGGACGTCATCGGACTGAACGTGTGCTGAACTCGGAGGTATCGTACGTTCGGTACTTGATCGGTCGGATCATGAAGACGTACGACTACATCAACCGCGTTGTGCTACGCTTCCGCTTTCGGTCTACGAGGGTACATGGACAACACTCTCCCCTCTCATTGCTATGCATCACCATGATCTTGCGTGTGCGTAGGAATTTTTTTAAAATTACTACGTTCCCCAACATTGGTAAGGGTGATAACCCAGTCTTTGGACACCCAAAATTTCAAAGGTATAATGATGCTTATGTACTGGCGAATCATCAGTCGATATTGAGCCGGGTCAAAAGCAACCATACTTAAACTTGTAAACCTCAGAAAAAATCTCACGTCAAATAAAGGGTGTTTTGAAAGAAAACTTAAACCAAAATAGAATATAAAAAATTTCAAGGCTGCTGATTCGAATACGATCAGTAAACCGTTCCAGAGGGGTTAAGCAAGGATTCGAATATGATCATGTAGCCCCCAGTGGCTTTGGCATTGTGCTGATCAAGAGGGTACCGACATTTGTGTTCTCTTTGGTTCGAATACGACCTATGTTTGAACAGGAAGCCCCCTAATGACCTTGAGAGTTTTTTAACGACTCTGATTCGAATACGATCAAAGTCGGTTCCCAAAAGGGGTTAAGCTATGATTCGAATACGATCAAGAAGCCCCCTAGTGAGCTCGGCAGTGTGCCAATCAAAAGGGTACTGACAGATATGTTCTCTTTGGTTCGAATACGACCCATGTTTGAATAGGAAGCCCCCTAGTGATCATAATTTTTAACAGCTAGATTCGAATACGATCGTAAGCCGGATCAAGCGGGTTAAGTGGATCAGATGTGATCAGCCCCCAAGTGATCATGTGAGAAAATAATGACAATAATGATGACAATTTTACCTTGGGGGAAGGAAAAAAGGACAGAGGTCATGCTTTATTATTTATCATAATATATACATTGTCAAAATATGTACATCAGGAGAGCCTATGGCTCAAGTGTAGTAGGGCCGAAGATGAGCAATATTCCACGGCCGGCGGGTCTCTTCCTCCGACTTACGTGAGTCTTTGCGCTCTCGAACATCGATAAGGTAATATGACCCATTGTTCAAGTTCTTGCTGGCCACAAAGGGCCCTTCCCAAGGTGGGGATAGCTTGTGTGCATCAGTTTGATCCTGGATGAGCCGGAGCACCAAATCACCTTCCTGAAAGGCTCTGGACTTAACCCGGAGGCTGTGATATCGGTGCAAGTCTTGTTGGTAAATCGCTGAATGAGCTGCTGCCAAGTCCCATTGTGTTGGGGAACGTAGCAGAAATTCAAAATTTTCCTACGTGTCACCAAGATCTATCTATGGAGAAACTAGCAACGAGTAGAAAGAGAGTGCATCTACATACCCTTGTAGATCGCTAAGCGGAAGCGTTCAAGTGAACGGGTTGATGGAGTCGTGCTGCCGTGATTCAAATCACCGATGATCAAGTGCGAGCGCACGGCACCTCCGCGTTCAACACACGTACAGCCCGACGATGTCTCCCACGCCTTGATCCAAAGCAAGGAGAGAGGGAGAGGTTGAGGAAGACTCCATCCAGCAGCAGCACAACAGCGTGGTGGTGGTGGATGAGTGTGGAAATCCAGCAGGCTTCGCTAAGCACCACGGGAGAAGAGGAGTACTTGGGAGAGAGGAGAGGGCTGCAACCAAAGGCGTAGATCGAATCACGTGTGTATTCTGTGTGTCCCATGGGCAGCCCTATGCCTCACTATTTATAGGGGAGAGGGGGCTGTGCCCCTTTAGGGTTTCCCACCCCAAGGGGTGCGGCCAGCCTCCAGATGGCATCTGGGCGGCGGCCGAGGGGAGGAGAGGGGCGCAGGAGCATGGGCCTTAGGGCCCATCTGCCCTAGGGTTTGCCCCTCCCGCCCTCCCTGCGCTTGGGCCCCTTGTGGGGCGCACCAGCCCACACAGGGCTGGTTCCTCCCACACATGGCCCACGCAGCCCTCTGGGGTAGGTGGCCCCACTTGGTGGACCCCGGGACCCTCCGGTGGTCCCAGCTTTTACCGATAAAACCCAAACTTTTCCGTGACCAAAACAGGACTTCCCATATATAAATCTTTACCTCCGGACCATTCCGAACTCCTCGTGACGTCCGGGATCTCATCCGGACTCGAACAACATTCGGTAACCACATACAAGCTTCCTTTATAACCCTAGCGTCATCGAACCTTAAGTGTGTAGACCCTACGGGTTCGGAGACATGTAGACATGACCGAGGCGTTCTCCGTCAATAACCAACAGCGGGATCTGGATACCCATGTTGGCTCCTACATGTTCCACGATGATCTCATCGGATGAACCACGATGTCAAGGACTCAATCGATCCGTATACAATTCCCTTTGTCTAGCGGTATTTTACTTGCCGAGATTTGATCGTCGGTATACCGATACCTTGTTCAATCTCGTTACGGCAAGTCTCTTTACTCGTTCCGCAACACATCATCCCGTGATCAACCCCTTGGTCACACTGTGCACATTATGATGATGTCCTACCGAGTGGGCCCAGAGATACCTCTCCGTTTACGGAGTGACAAATCCCGCTCGATCCGTGTCAACCCAATGACACTTTTGGAGATACCGTAATGCACCTTTATAGTCACCCGATTCGTTGTGACGTTTGATACACCCAAAGCACTCCTACGGTATCCGGGAGTTACACGATCTCATGGTCTAAGGAAGAGATACTTGACATTGGAAAAGCTCTAGCAAGCGAACTACACGATCTTTGTGCTATGCTTAGTATTGGGTCTTGTCCATCACATCATTCTCCTAATGATGTGATCCCATTATCAACGACATCCAATGTCCATAGCAGAAACCATGACTATCTGTTGATCTGTGAGCTAGTCAACTAGATGCTTACTAGGGACATATTGTGGTCTATGTATTCACACGTGTATTACGATTTCCGGATAATACTGCTTATAGCATGAATAAAAGACAATTATCATGAACAAGGAAATATAATAATACTTTTATTATTGCCTCTAGGTCATATTTCCAACAGTCTCCCACTTGCACTAGAGTCAATAATCTAGTTCACATCGCCATGTGATTAACACTCACAGGTCACATCGCCATGTGACCAACATCCAAAGAGTTTTGGGGTTTGATCATGTTTTGCTTGTGAGAGAGGTTTTAGTCAACGGGTCTGAACCTTTCAGATCCGTGTGTGCTTTGCAAATTTCTAGGTCATATTGTAAATGCTGCTTCCACGCTCCACTTGGAGCTATTCCAAATGGTTGCTCCACTATACGTATCTTGTTTGCTACTCAGAGTCACTCGGATAGGTGTTAAAGCTTGCATCGACGTAACCCTTTACGCCGAACTCTTTATCACCTCCATAATCGAGAAACATGTCCTTATTTACTTCAAGGACAATTTTGACCGCTGTCCAATGATCCATTCCTGGATCATTCTTGTACCCCTTGACTGACTCATGGCAGGGCACACTTCCGGTGCGGTACACAGCATAGCATACTATAGAGCCTACGTCTGAAACATAGGGGACGACCTTCGTCCTTTCTCTCTATTCTGTCGTGGTCGAGCTTTTAAGTCTTAACTTCATACCTTACATCTCAGGCAAGAACTCCTTCTTTGATTGATCCATCTTGAACACCTTCAAGATCATGTCAAGGTACGTGCTCATTTGAAAGTACTATTAAGCATTTTGATCTATCTTATAGATCTTGATGCTTATTATTCAAGTAGCCTAATCCAGGTTTTCCATTGAAAAACACTTTTCAAATAACCCTATATGCCTTCTAGAAATTCTACATCATTTCTGATCAACAATATGTCAATAACACATACTCGTCAGAAATTCTATAGTGCTCCCACTCACTTCTTTGGAAATACAAGTTTCTCATAAACTTTTGTATAAACCCAAAATCTTTGATCATCTCATCAAAACGTACATTCCAACTCCGAGATGCTTACTCCGGTCCTTAGAAGGATCATTTGGAGCCAACATACCTTTAGCATCCTTAGGATCGACAAAAACTTTCGGATTGTATCACATACAACCTTTCCTTCTAAGACCGGTAAGGAAACTCGTTTTGACATCCATCCGCCAGATTTCATAAATGCAGCTAATGCTAACAGATTCCGACGGACTTAAGCATCGCTACGGATGAGAAAATCTCATCGTAGTCAACTCCTTGAACTTGTGAAAAACTCTTCGCCACAAGTCTATCTTCATAGATGGTGACATTACCATCCATGTCCGTCTTCTTCTTAAAGATCCATTTATCTCAATGGCTTGCCGATCATTGGGCAAGTCCACCAAAGTCCATGCTTTGTTCTGATACATGGATCCTATCTCGGATTTCATGGCTTCTAACCATTTGTCAGAATTTGGGCCCACCATTGCTTCTCCATAGCTTGTAGGTTCATTGTTGTCTAGCAACATGACCATCAAGACAAGATTACTGTACCACTCAAGCGAGACGCATCCTTGTCACCCTCGAGGTGCGGTAGTGACTTGATCCAAGTTTCATGATCACTATCATAGCTTCTACTTCAATTGGTGTAGGTGCCACAGAACAACTTCTTGTGCCCTGCTACACAATTGGTTGAAGTGATGGTTCAATAACCTCATCAAGTCTCCACCATCCTCCCACTCAACTTTTCGAGACAAACTTTTCCTCGAGAAAGGACCCGATTCAAGAAACAATCCCTATTGCTTTCGGATCTGAATTAGGAGGTATACCCAACTGTTTTGGGTGTCCTATGAAGATGCATTTTATCCGCTTTGGGTTCGAGCTTATCAACCTGAAACTTTTTCACATAAGCGTCGCAGCCCCAAACTTTTAAGAAATGACAACTTAGGTTTCTCTAAACCATAGTTCATACGGTGTCATCTCAACGGAATTACGTGGTGCCCTAAAGTGAATGTGGTTGTCTCTAATGCCTAACCCATAAACGATAGTGGTATTTCAATAAGAGACATCATGGTACGCACCATATCCAATAGGGTGCAACTATGATGTTCGGACACACCATCAAACAATGGTGTTTCAGGCGGTACTAATTGTGAAACAATTTCCACAATGTCTTAATTGCGTGCCAAAGCTCGTAACTCAGATACTCATCTCTATGATCATATCATAGACATTTCATCCTCTTGTCACGATGATCTTCAACTTCACTCTGAAATTACTTGAACCATTCAATAATTCAGACTTGTGTTTCACCAAGTAAATATACTCTACATCTACTCGAATCATCTGTGAAGTAATAACATAACGATATTCACTGCATGCCTCAGCACTCATTGGACTGCACACATCAAAATGAGTTACTTCCAACAAGTTGCTATCTTGTTCCATTTCTTTGAAAACGAGGCTTTTCAGGTCATCTTGCCCATGTGGTATGATTTGCATATCTCAAGTGATTCAAAATCAAGTGAGTCCAAGCGATCCATCTGCATGGAGTTCCTTCATGCATATACACCAATAGACATGGTTCACATGTCTCAAACTTTTCAAAAACGAGTGAGTCCAAAGATCCATCAACATGGAGCTTCTTCATGCGTTTACACCAATATGACTTACATGGCGATTGCCACAAGTAAGTGGTACTATCATTACTATCTTATATCTTTTTGGCATGAAATGTGTATCACTACGATCGAGATTCAATAAACCATTCCTTTAGGTGCAAGACCATTGAAAGTATTATTCAAATAAATAGAGTAACCATTATTCTCCTTAAATGAATAACCGTATTACGATAGACATAATCCAATCATGTCTATGCACAACGCAAACACCAAATCTCGATGGTAGAGGGAGCGTGCGATGCTTGATCACATCAACCTTGGAAGCACTTCCAACACATATCGCCAGCTCACCTTTAGCTAGTCTCCGTTCATTCCGTAGCTTTTATTTCGAGTTACTAACACTTAGCAACCGAACCGGTATCTAATACCCTGGTGCTACTAGGAGTACTAGTAAAGTACACATTAACATAATGTATATCAATATACTTGCTATCGACCTTGCCACCCTTCTCATCTACCAAGTATCTAGGGTAATTCCGCTCGATGGTTGTTCCCCTTATTACAGAAGCAATTAGTCTTGGGTTTGGGTTCAACCTTGGGTTTCTTCACTAGAGCAGTAGCTGATTTGCCGTTTTATGAAGTATCCCTTCTTGCCCTTGCCCTTCTTAAAACTAGTGGTTTCACCAACCATCAACAATTGATGCTCCTTCTTGACTTCTACTTTCGCGGTGTCAAACATCGCGAATACCTCAAGGATCATCATATCTATCCCTGATATGTTATAGCTCATCACGAAGCTCTAGCAGCTTGGTGGCAATGACTTTGGAGAAACATCACTATCTCATCGGAAGATCAAATCCCACTCGATTCAAGTGATTGTTGCACTCGCACAATCGAGCACAAGCTCAACGATTGAGCATTTCTACCTTAGTTTCGTGCTAAGAAAATCGTCGGAGGTCTCATACCTCTTGGCGTGGCACGAGCCCGAAATCTCAATATCAGCCCTCGAAACATCTCATATGTTCCGCGACGTTTGAAAAACATCTTTGGTGCCTTAATTCTAAACCGTTTATCCGAACTATCACGCAGTTATCAAAGCGTGTATGTCCGATGTTCGCAACATCCACAAACGACGTTTGGGGTTCAAACCACGAGCGGTGCATTAAGGACATGAGCTTTCTCTTGTCCGCATAATCGCTCACAACTTTCAACTATATTTTCTCTAGGAACATATCTAAGCAGTGGAACTAAAGCGCGAGCTTCGACATAATTTGCAAAGATCTTTTGACTATGTTCGGGATAATTAAGTTCATCTTATGAACTCCCACTCGAGATAGACATCCCTCTGGTCATCTAAGTGATTACATGATCCAAGTCAACTAGGCGTGTCCGATCATCACGTGAGGCGGACTAGTCTCATCGGTGAACATCTTCATGTTGATCGTATCTACTATCGACTCATGCTCGACCTTTCGGTCTCCGTGTTCCGAGGCCATGTCCGCACATGCTAGGCTCGTCAAGTTAACCCTAAGTGTTTTCGCTGTGTAAAACTGTCTTACACCCGTTGTATGTGAGCGTAAGAATCCATCACACCCGATCATCACGTGGTGCTTAGAAGCGATGAACTGTAGCAACGGTGCAGTCGAGGAGAACACTTCTTGAAATTTTGTAAGGATCATCTTATTTACTACCGTCGTCCTAAGTAAACAAGATGCATGAACATGATAAACATCACATGCAATCAAATAGTGACATGATATGGCCAATATCATTTTGCTCCTTTTGATCTCCATCTTCGGGGCTCCATGATCATCATCATCACCGGCATGACACCATGATCTCCATCATTATGATCTCCATCATCGTGTCTCCATGAAGTTGTCTCGCCAACTTATTACTTCTACTACTATGGCTACCGGTTAGCAATAAAGCAAAGTAATTACATGGCGTTGTTCAATGACACGCAGGTCATACAATAAATTAAGACAACTCCTATGGCTCCTGCCGGTTGTCATACTCATCGACATGCAAGTCGTGAATCCTATTACAAGAACATGATCAATCTCATACATCACATATCATTCATCACATTCTTTTGGCCATATCTGTCGGGGCGGGAGGCGCTGGAAGCTGGGCCGCCCGCCGCGAGCACCTATGGGGCCGGGGCCCCTTCGTGAGTCTTGATGCGAGGCGGAGGAGGCACTGAGAGCAGATCGAGGCGATGCAGCGCGGATTTTACCCGGCCGGACGCGATAGGCGCGTAAAACCCTACTGCTGCTTTGTGTTGTATTTGATCTTGCTCAAGAATGCGAGCGTATGGTGGTGTTGTGTTGAGTGAGTCGAACCAGCCGAATCCCCCTCGTTGTGCATGGGCCTCCTTTTATAGTGCCAAGGGGTCACCAACAGGTGTCAACGTAGGAGAAAGGGGTAAAAATGTAAAAGAGGTGGTAGTTGGAGCAGTCTTGGGAACAAAGGAGCTACGATTAGCTTGAGCAGGGTTTCTACCTACTTTGTGATGGGGGACAAGGGCATTTAATGCCCGTCGCCGTCGACCCCAAAAGTTCCCGCTCTTGCGTCTCCGTCTGCCACGGCGATGGATCCATCACCGTGAAGTGCCACCGCACCCCCTAGGCTGCGCGGCCACCCGCCACGCGTCTCTGAGAGGGCCTAAGGCGGCGCGTGGGCGATGAGCTGGAGTCACGGCACACAACATCTCTCCCGGCAAGTACCTTGCCGGGGTCTTGATCTTGCCGGGCCCGGGAGCTTGTCGGGCTCTGTAACTTGCCGCTCCCCGGGCCCTCGCCGGAACGCGTATAGCGCCGAGGCGTGTCTTCTACGATGTGATCTTCTAGTCTCCCCGGCGAGCTCCTCTCGCCAGGGCCTTGCGTGAGTGATGTAATCTTGAGCACAGAGCGGCCTTCCGGCAAGCTCCTCTTGCGGGGTCTCGATCTTCTATCTTGTACACTTTGTTCTTGAATGGCTTGATATGGAGCAGAATGGTCTCCGGCAAGCATGTGGTAGATCCAGCCGCTGGAGGCTGAATGCCCGTGCACAAGTTGGGGTACCGAGGTACCCCTACCTTAGTACACCGACAGAGCCCCGGCCTGGGCCACACACAGTGCCGAGCGCTGTTGGGCCAGGCCCAAGGCAAGGCACGGCAGCGCGCTGCCCACGGCGCGTGCGAATCCACTCGCATCCGCCGCCTCCCGAGAATGGCATGCGTCGATTGCGGCGTCGTGGGAGACGTGGGCGGCGCATGCGATCTTTAAGGCATCCACCCGTGATCGTGGTGCGAGCGAGTCGCTTCACCCGTCGCTCGGCTCCGCTTTTTCGCCACAGCCCCTCATGTCTGAGGGTCGTGGGCGGTGAAGGTGGGAGACCGAGCCGTCACGGGCGGAGAAGGCGAGCCGGCCCCGCTCCTCTGGCCTCCTCGCTTCCTGATTGGCCGAGCGGGGCGGTTGAGCCCCCACCTCGCCCCTTTAAAAGGGACGGAAGGGGAGCACAATGGCCACACTCATCTTCTTCTCCCTTCGTCTTCATCTTCCGTCCTTCTCTCTGCCATGGAGGGAGGAAATCCCGGTTCTTCGACGGTGGCAGCGAGGGTCGCCTCCTGGCAGCGCACCTCCCCCTATCCTGCTCCCGTGGCGGCGGAGCCGGCCCCGAGAGGGAGAGGGAGGGGGCGTGGCCGTGGACGAGGCCGAGGGCGTGGCCGAGGCGGTCGGGGGAGAGGCGGTCGTGGTGATGCGCCTCCCCCGTCTCCCCCGACGTCTCCTATCCATGATGCGGTCCACACTGGAGATGACCCCTGGGAGTTCTTCATCAAGCTTCGCCGAGCGCCTCGTCGACGCCTCCGGTTGCCGGCCCCTTTTGCGGACGCGATCGGACCGGATCCACCCGACGTGATGGAGTTGCGCATGAGGGGCTGCGGGATCAGCGGCACTCGGGTGAGTGTCGTGTCCCCAGCCCCCGGCGTGATGTTCTTCGACCGAGGGTGGAAGACGTTCGCCCGGATCCATAGCTTGACGGCGGGGTTTACCCTCCATTTCAAGTTAATGGAGGGTGACCTTCTCGCCGTCAAGGTCTTCGGGGACTATGGGACCCGGGTGAGATGCTGTGTGGACAGCTCCTCGGATAGCGAAGGCCCCTCCTCGAGTGAGAGTGATGAGGAGGGAGCGGCAGCGACGACGAGGGATGGCGGGTCCGACTAGGCGTCGGACACCGCTGCCTCAAGGCCACCGGCGACCCGTCATCCAGTGCGCGGCCTTCGAACTCCCCGGGCTGTCTCCTTGGGCGGCCATGAGAGAGGCAGCAGAAGAGGAAGAGGGGAGTGGCGGCAAGGCCGTTCGTCGAGTCTGAGGGCGAGGAGCCCTTGACAGCAGATTGACGTCCCCACCACCCCTCTTCAAGCTCGCCTCCGACGCCTTCGTCTCCGCCAAGCTCCTGGCCGGCCCCCGGGAAGTTCTCTTGGTGTCTTCTGGCGCCCATAGCTCTCCGGGGGTGCGTTCCCCACGCCCGTCACCTTGCGCAGCTCCTGAGGGCACGCCACCCGCAGGCCGCAGTGGGTGCTCACCGCCACGCTCTCCTAGGCGCTCCTTTCGCCCTCCCCGGCAAGCTTCTCTTGCCGGGGGCTCCTTGACCTACCTCCTGAACTCCTGAACAGAGAAACAGGAGAGGGATCACGGGCACCTTATCTTTTAATTTGTAAGCCTTTGGGCCTTGGCTGTATTTAAAAACTTGTAATCCTCTCTATCACGTTTTTCATCCTCTATGGACTTGTATTAAACTAGGATGTTTTTAATGAAAAGAGGGGAAAGCTTGCCGGACTGAATCTTGACCTTGTGCCTTGTGTGTTCTTACGCTATCGGGGAGCTTGCCGGGGCGAACACGCTTGCCGAGTCTTGGACAGCCAGCTGGCGGTGTTGCTTCCGCAAACAACCTTGCGGGCGATATGACGCTTAACTTGCGAAAGGCTCGAAAGCAAGGTAAGGTGCAGCAGCACACTTGTGTTTGTTGAGCGGACTCGGAAACAAAACAAACGCAATCGCTGAGCCCGACTTGGCTCCTTCAGCGTACGGGTTTTACAAGACACGCTCGTTCGAAGACGCAGCCCCGCTTTTCCCGGTCCATAAGAGGATGCATGACGAGGGATGAAAAACTCATCTGATATCGCAGCCCCCAGCAACTTTGGCTTGCCGGAGACGAGTCTTGGCGCTCGCAGCCCCCAGCGATGCTGGCTCGCCGGAGACGAATCTTGGCGCTCGCAGCCCCCAGTTATGCTGGCTTGGCCAGAACCCAAGTGCCGGTGCGCTCTTCCGGTTTTTCCTTGTTGCTGTAATTTCAGCCATGAAAACAGCTGAGGTAAATATGCAACAGCTTCATGTATATGTATATAAATCTTGATTATGTAATACGATGCCGTGCTTTGCCCTTCGTATGTTTGTACTCTACGCTCTCGGGGAGCTTGCCGGGCGAACACGCTTGCCGTCTTGGGACAGCCAGCTGGCGGTGTTGCTTCCGCAAACAACCTTGCCGGGCGATTCGACGCTTAACTTGCTTGAGCGGGCTCGAAAGCAAGGTAAGGGTGCAGCAGCACACTTGTGTTTGTTGAGCGGACTCGAAACAAAACAAGCACGCAATCGGGCCACGACTTGGCTCCTCTCGCGCACAAGCCTCTCATACGAAGGGCATCTTCGGCAAGGCTTGCCACGTTACACCTCTACTTTACACCCTTTGTGCGCTTTTACCCTCGCTTCTAGGAACTTGCCGGCGCTTAACACACTTGCTGAGTGCGGAACATCAGCAGCCCGCTGGCTGGTGTTGCTTCCGACAAGCAACCTTGCCGCGTCTAGTCGCGACACGCTTAACTTGCTGAGCAGACTCGAAACGAAACAAGGGCGTGAAGCTGGTCGCGGCTCACTTTTAACTTGTTGAGTGTGCTCGAAGCAAAATAAGGGTGCGGCTATCCACGGGCAGGTTCCTCCGCGCACAGGTTTTGCATACAAAGGACGAACGCACGAGGGATATAACATAAAAAAGCATGGAACTAAGGGGTGTTCTGCACAAAGGCTCGAACGACTTAGCTTTTCTTTTTCTTGTTCCCTCGCACTTGCTGGTGGAGCTCGATGGCGCGCCCTCGACGGCAGCGCAGCACTCCGGAGAGATGCGTTTGCCGGAGCGAGCACCAGAGCTGCCCTCGCCGGGCTTAAAGCGTTCCGAGGAGCTACGCTCGCCGGAGTGAGCACCAGAGCCGTCCTTGCCGGACTTAGAGCTCGATGGCGCGTCCTCGACGGCAGCATAGCGTTCCAGGGAGACGCGCTTGCCAAAGCGGAGGGGGAGCGAGGCGAGCGGCGCGAGGAACAGGATATGCTCGGACCCCTAGCAACGATAGGAGGAGCAGGGTCCTGCCCCGGCACTTTCGCTCTGCTCATGCACGGACAGCGGCCCGGAGCATCCCGCGAGCCTCCGGCATGTTCTTGCCCCAACATGCGAGTACCACCTCCCGTGGTACGGCGCGGCTGGGTCGTCGGGTGCTGAGATGGACGTGGATCTGCGGAGACCGAGGCGCGGTCATCCGTCCTGTCCCTGGATCTGGTGGCGCCGCGAGTGTCCTCGCCGGTGTCCACCCTTCCGCTGGCGTCTCCTCCGCCTACCGTTGGCTCCGGTGGCGGCGGGTGAGACGCAGACGGGTCTGCGACCCTCGAAGCCCTCGTCTTCGGGGCCATGGCGCAGTTGTCGATGAAGTTGCTGACGAAGTCGGAGAGGTTGATGAAGAACACGCCCGCGCGAACGCCGGATCAGGTCCGCACAACCTCGACGCCCCCTACCTGGCGCGCCAAAGATGTCGGGGCGGGAGGCGCTGGAAGCTGGGCCGCCCGCCGCGAGCACCTATGGGGCCGGGGCCCCTTCGTGAGTGCGGTACGAGGGCGGAGGAGGCACAGAGAGCAGATCGAGGCGATGCACGCGGGCGGATTTTACCCAGCTTCGGGCCGCGATAGACGCGTAAAACCCTACTGCTGCTTTGTGTTGTATTTGATCTTGCTCAAGAATGCGAGCGTATGGTGGTGTTGTGTTGAGTGAGTCGAACCAGCCGAATCCCCCCTACGTTGTGCATGGGCCTCCTTTTATAGTGCCAAGGGGTCACCAACAGGTGTCAACGTAGGAGAAAGGGGTAAAAATGTAAAAGAGGTGGTAGTTGGAACAGTGCGGGAACAAAGGAGCTACGATTTGAACAAAGGTTTCTACCTACTTTGACATGGGGGACAAGGGCATTTAATGCACATCGCCGTCGACCCCAAAAGTTCCGCTCTTGCGTCTCCGTCGCCACGGCGATGGATCCATCACCGTGAAGTGCCACCGCACCCCCTAGGCTGCGCGCCACCCGCCACGCGCGTCTCGAGAGGGCCTAAGGCGGCGTGGGCGATGAGCTGGAGTGCGGGCACACAACAGATCTCTCCGGCAAGTACCTTGCCGGGTCTTGATCTTGCCGGCCCGGAGCTTGTCGGGCTCAGAACTTGCCGCTCCCCGGGCCCTCGCCGGAACGCGTATAGCGCCGAGGCGTGTCTTCTACGATGTGATCTTCTAGTCTCCCCGGCGAGCTCCTCTCGCCAGGGCCTTGCGTGAGTGATGTAATCTTGAGCCTGGAACGGCCTTCCCGGCAAGCTCCTCTTGCCGGGGTCTCGATCTTCTATCTTGTACACTTTGTTCTTGAATGGCTTGATATGGAGCAGGAATGGTCTCCGGCAAGCATGTGGTAGATCCAGCCAGCGGAGGCTGCAATCGCCCGTGCACAAGTTGGGGTACTGAGGTACCCCTACCTTAGTACACCGACAATATCACATCACATAGCATACCCTACAAAAACAAGTTAGACGTCCTCTAATTGTTGTTTGCATGTTTTACGTGGCTGCTATGGGTTTCTAGCAAGAACGTTTCTTACCTCACGCAAACCACAACGTGATTTGCCAATTGCTATTACCCTTCATAAGGACCCTTTTCATCGAATCCGTTCCGACTAAAGTGGGAGGCGGCACCCGCTAGCCACCTTATGCACCAAGTGCATGTCAATCGGTGGAACTGTCTCACGTGGAGTGCGTGTAAGGTCGGTCCGGCCGCTTCATCCCACAATACCGTCGAAACAAGATTGGACTAGTAACGGTAAGCAAATTGAACAAAATCAACGCCCACAACTACTTTGTGTTCTACTCGTGCAAAGAATCTACGCAATAGACCTAGCTCATGATGCCACTGTTGGGGAGCGAGCGAAATTCAAAATTTTCCTCGTGTCACCAAGATCTATCTATGGAGAAACTAGCAACGAGTAGAAAGAGAGTGCATCTACATACCCTTGTAGATCGCTAAGCGGAAGCGTTCAAGTGAACGGGGTTGATGGAGTCGTGCTCGTCGTGATTCAAATCACCGATGATCAAGTGCGAACGACGGCACCTCCGCGTTCAACACACGTACAGCCCGACGATGTCTCCCACGCCTTGATCCAAAGAAGGAGAGAGGAGAGGTTGAGGAAGACTCCATCCAGCAGCAGCACAACGGCGTGGTGGTGGTGGATGAGTGTGGCAATCCAGCAGGCTTCTAAGCACCACGGGAGAGGAGGAGTACTTGGGAGAGAGGAGAGGGCTGCAACCAAAGGCGGAGATCGAATCACGTGTATTCTGTGTGTCCCATGGGCAGCCCTATGCCTCACTATTTATAGAGGAAGAGGGGCTGCGCCCCTTTAGGGTTTCCCACCCCAAGGGGTGCGGCCAGCCTCGGATGGCATCCGGGTGGCGGCCGGGAGGGAGGAGAGGGAGGCGCAGGAGCATGGGCCTTAGGCCCATCTCCCTAGGGTTTGCCCCTCCCCCTCCCTGCGCTTGGGCCCCTTGTGGGGCGCACCAGCCCACCAGGGCTGGTTCCTCCCACACATGGCCCACGCAGCCCTCTGGAGTAGGTGGCCCCACTTGGTGGACCCCGACCCTCCGGTGGTCCCAGATTTCACCGATAAAACCCAAACTTTTCCATGACCAAAACAGGACTTCCCATATATAAATCTTTACCTCCGGACCATTCCGAACTCCTCGTGACGTCCGTGATCTCATCCGGACTCAACAACATTCGGTAACCACATACAAGCTTCCTTTATAACCCTAGCGCCATCGAACCTTAAGTGTGTAGACCCTACGGGTTCGGAGACATGTAGACATGACCGAGACGTTCTCCGGTCAATAACCAACAGCGGATCTGGATACCCATGTTGGCTCCCACATGTTCCACGATGATCTCATCGGATGAACCACGATGTCAAGGACTCAATCGATCCCGTATACAATTCCCTTTGTCTAGCGGTATTTTACTTGCCCGAGATTCGATCGTCGGTATACCGATACCTTGTTCAATCTCGTTACGGCAAGTCTCTTTACTCGCTCCGCAACACATCATCCCGTGATCAACCCCTTGGTCACACTGCGCACATTATGATGATGTCCTACCGAGTGGGCCCAGAGATACCTCTCCGTTTACACGGAGTGACAAATCGATCCTCGATCCGTGTCAACCCAATGACACTTTCGGAGATACCGTAATGCACCTTTATAGTCACCCGATTCGTTGTGACGTTTGATACACCCAAAGCACTCCTACGGTATCCGGGAGTTACACGATCTCATGGTCTAAGGAAGAGATACTTGACATTGGAAAAGCTCTAGCAAACGAACTACGATCTTTGTGCTATGCTTAGTATTGGGTCTTGTCCATCACATCATTCTCCTAATGATGTGATCCGTTATCAACGACATCCAATGTCCATAGTCAGAAACCATGACTATCTGTTGATCACAACGAGCTAGTCAACTAGAGGCTTACTAGGGACATATTGTGGTCTATGTATTCACACGTGTATTACGATTTCCGGATAATACAGTTATAGCATGAATGAAAGACAATTATCATGAACAAGGAAATATAATAATACTTTTATTATTGCCTCTAGGTCATATTTCCAACACATTGTTCATCTAACAGGTCAAGAGCATCCTGACGCGCTTGTTCATTGTCCGCTTCAACATAAGCCGCCACGTGAGGCGAGTCATGACGGATGTCGCTAGGGAGAACTGCCTCGGCTCTGTAGACCATGAAGAAAGGTGTATAACCCGTAGATCTGTTAGGAGTAGTGTTAATGCTCCATAACATAGAGGGTAACTCCTCAAGCCAGCAACCCAGCGTCCGCTGCAAAGGGACCAAAAGCCGGGGCTTGATGCCTTTCAAGATCTCCTGATTGGCTCTCTCGGCTTGACCGTTTGATTGGGGGTGAGTCACTGATGAAACATCAAGCTGAATATTCTCACATTGACAAAATTCTTCCATGGCGCCTTTAGACAAATTAGTGCCATTGTCAGTTATAATGCTGTGTAGAAAACCGAAGCGAAATATCACCTTCTTCATGAATTGAACTGTCGTAGCTGCATCACACTTACTGACTGGCTCTGCCTCAACCCACTTTGTAAATTTATCAACCGCCACCAAGAGGTGGGTCTTTTTATCTTTGGACCTTTTAAAAGGCCCAACCATGTCAAGCCCCCAGACTGCAAATGGCCATGTAATTGGAATATCCTCAATTCTTGAGCCGGCACATGAGCCCGTCTTGAGAACTTCTGACAGCCATCACATTTACTGACCAAGTCCTCTGCATCAGCATGAGCCGTCAGCCAATAGAATCCATGACGGAAAGCCTTAGCTACGAGGGATTTTGACCCGGCGTGATGACCACAATCCTCTTCATGAATCTCACGAAGAATTTCTTGGCCTTCTTCAGGAGAGACGCAACATTGAAACGCCCCTGTAACACTGCGATGATGCAACTCGCCATTGACAATCGTCATAGACTTAGACCGCCGAGTTATCTGCCTGGCCAAGGTTTCATCCTCAGGCAATTTGCCCTGGGTCATGTAAGCCAGATATGGCAGCGTCCAGTCTGGAATGACATGAAAGGCCGCCACCAATTGTGCTTCCGGGTCAGGGACAACCAAGTCCTCTTCTGTGGATAGCCTGACAGAAGGGTTATGCAGAATATCCAAGAAAGTATTAGGCGGTACCAACTTACGCTGAGACCCCAGCCGGCTTAAAGCATCAGTCGCCTCGTTCTTTCGGCGGTCAATGTGCTCCACTTGAAAACCCTTGAAGTGTCCTGCAATTGCATCAACCTCACGGCGATAAGCCGCCATGAGAGGATCCTTAGAATCCCACTTGCCTGATACCTGCCGAGCCACCAGATCTGAGTCGCCGAAACACCTTACCCGGCCTAAGATCATCTCCTTAGCCATTCGGAGACCATGGAGTAAGGCTTCATACTCAGCTGCATTGTTAGTACAAGGAAACATCAACCGTAGCACATAACAAAACTTGTCACCTCGAGGGGAAGCTAAAACAACTCCAGCCCCCGAGCCCTCCAATTGCCTGGACCCGTCAAAATGAATAGTCCAATATGTGTTGTCCGACTTTTCTTCAGGCATCTGCAGCTTTGTCCAATCGTTGATGAAATCCACTAAAGCTTGAGATTTAATAGCAGTGCGTGGCACATATCTTAACCCGTGAGGCCCAAGCTCAATGGCCCACTTGGCGACTCGTCATGTGGCTTCTCTGTTTTGAATGATATCCCCCAAAGGAGCAGAACTGACCACAGTGATGGGGTGGCCCAGGAAGTATTGCTTAAGCTTCCGTCTTGCCATGAACACCCCATAAACAAGCTTCTGCCAATGCAGATACCGTTGCTTGGACTCAATCAGCACCTCGCTGATGTAGTAAACCGGCCATTGAACTGGATGTTCCTTGCCAGCCTCCTTGCGTTCCACCACGATGGCCACGATGACGACACATGTGTTAGTAGCCACATATAATAACAAGGGCTCCTTGTCAATGGGAGCAACAAGAACCGGCAGCTCAGCCAGCTGTTTTTTCAGATCTTCAAAATTAGTGTTGGCAGCGTTACTCCAGATGAAGTTATCTGTCTTCTTCATCATTTGATACAGTGATATGGCCTTCTCACCTAACCGGCTTATGAACCGGCTTAAAGCAGCTATACGACCCGCCAATCGCTGAACGTCATTGACACATGCTGGTTTGGCCAGAGAGGTGATGGCCTTGATCTTCTCCGGGTTAGCCTCGATGCCCATGTTAGAAACCAGAAAACCCAAGAGCTTATCTGCAGGCACACCAAAAACACATTTGGCTGGGTTAAGCATCATCTTGTAAGTCCGAAGATTGTCAAAGATTTCTTTGCGATCATCGATCAAGGTCTCCTTCTCCCTGGATTTCACCACTATGTCATCCACATAAGCATGAACATTGCACCCAATTTGATTATGAAGACAATTCTGTACACATCGCTGGTAAGTCGCCTGGGCACTCTTGAGCCCAAAAGGCATTGATACATAGCAGAAGGCTCCAAATGGAGTAATAAACACCGTCTTCTCCTGGTCCTTAACTGCCATCTTGATTTGATGATAACCAGAGTAAGCATCCAAAAAACCCAACCGCTCACAACCTGCCGTAGCATCAATGATTTGATCAATACGAGGGAGAGCAAAAGGATCAGTTGGACAGGCCTTTTTTAAATCCGTGTAATCTACACACATACGCCAAGTGTCGTTTTTCTTAAGCACAAGCACTGGGTTAGCCAACCACTCTGGATGAAAGACTTCAATGATGAATCTAGCTGCTTAGAGCCGGGCTACCTCCTCACCAATGGCCTTCTGCCTTTCCTCATTGAACCGCTGAAGAAATTGTTTGACCGGCTTAAATTTTGGATCAATATTAAGAGTGTGCTCAGCGAGTTCTCTCGGTACACCTGGCATGTCAGAAGGTTTCCATGTAAAAATGTCCCGGTTCTCACGGATGAACTTGATGAGTGCCCTTTCCTATTTGGGATCCAAATTAGCACCGATACTGAACTGTTTGGATGAGTCGCCTGGAACAAAATCAACAAGCTCAGTATCATCGGCCGACTTAAACTTCATGACCGGCTCATGTTCCGTGGTTGGCTTCTTTAAAGACGTCATATCCACCGGGTCAACATTGTCCTTGTAGAATTTTAACTCTTCTGTCGCACAAACCGACTCAGCATAAGCCGCGTCACCTTCTTCACATTCCAAGGCTACCTTCCGGCTGCCATGCATCGTAATGGTTCCCTTATGACCTGGCATCTTGAGCTGCAAATACACATAACACGTCCGCGCCATGAATTTGGCATAAGCCGGCCGCCCAAATAGAGCATGATATGGGCTCTTGATCTTGACTACTTCAAACGTCAATTTTTCGGCTCTGGAGTCATATTCATCCCCAAAGGCTACCTCCAATTCGATCTTACCGACTAGATACGCCGATTTACCGGGCACGACTCCATGGAAGACACTGTTGGACTGCTTAAGGCTTTTATCAGTTAGCCCCATGCGACGGAAGGTCTCATAATAGAGGATATTGATACTGCTGCCTCCGTCCATGAGTACTTTGGTGAACTTATATCCACCCTGAAGGAAATATGCCCTGGAGGCAATAATAAAGTTATTATTTATTTCCTCATATCATGATGAATGTTTATTATTCATGCTAGAATTGTATTAACCGGAAACATGATACATGTGTGAATACATAGACAAAACTATAGTCACTAGTATGCCTCTACTTGACTAGCTCATTAATCAAAGATGGTTATGTTTCCTGACCATAGACATGTGTTGTCATTTGATTAGTGGGATCACATCATTAGAAGAATGATGTGATTGACATGACCCATTCTCATTAGCCTAACACTTGATCGCTTAGTATCTTGCTATTGCTTTCTTCATGACTTATACAAAGTTCCTGCAACTATGAGATTGTGCAACTCCGTTTACGGAAGAACACTTTGTGTGCTACCAAACGTCACAACATAACTGGGTGATTATAAAGGTGCTCTCTGGTGTTTCCAAGGTACATGTTGGGTTGGTATAATTCGAGATTAGGATTTGTCACTCCGATTGTCGGAGAGGTATCTCTGGGCCCTCTCGGTAATACTCATCACCTAAGCCTTGCAAGCATGTAACTAATGAGTTAGTTATGAGATGATGTATTACGGAACGAGTAAAGAGACTTGCGATAACGAGATTGAACTAGGTATTGGATACCGACGATCAAATCTCGGGCAAGTAACATACCGATGACAAAGGGAACAACGATGTTGTTATGCGGTCCGACCGATAAAGATCTTCGTAGAATATATAGGAACCAATATGGGCATCCAGGTCCCGCTATTGGTTATTGACCGAGACGTGTCTCGGTCATGTCTACATTGTTCTCGAATCTGTAGGGTCCGCACGCTTAAGGTTTCGATGTGCTTATATTATGAGTTTATGAGTTTTGATGTACCAAGGAGTTCGGAGTCCCTGATGAGATCGGAGAATGATGAGGAGTCTCAAATGGTCGAGACATAAAGATCGATATATTGGACGACTATATTCGAGTTCGGAAAGGTTCCGAGTCATTCGGTATTTATCGAGTACCGGAGAGTTACGGGAATTCGCCGGGAGAAGTATTGGGCCTTATTGGGCCTCAAGGGAAAGAGAGAGAGGCTGCCTAGGGCAGGCCGAGCGCCCCAAGGCCTAGTCCGAATTGACTAGGGAGGGCCGCACCCTCCTTCCTTCCTTCTCTCTTCCCTTCCTAGTCTCCTACTCCTACTACATGGAAGGATCCCTAGTTGGACTAGGAAAGGGGGAATCCTACTCCCGGTGGGAGTAGGACTCCCCTATGGCGCGCCTCCTCCTAGGCCGGCCTCCTCCTCCCTCCCTCCTTTATATACGGGGGGGGGCACCCTAGACACACAAGTTGATCATTGATCGCTCCTTAGCCGTGTGCGGTGCCCCCCTCCACGATATTACACCTCGATCATATTGTAGCGGTGCTTAGGCGAAGCCTGCGACAGAGAACATCAAGATCGTCCACCACGCCGTCGTGCTGATGGAACTCCCCTCGAGCCTCTCTTGGATTGGAGATCGAGGGTGCGCCATCGAGCTGTACGTGTCAAGAACTTCGGAGGTGCCGAGTAACGGTGCTTAGATCGGTCGGACCGGAGGACGACGACTACTTCCTCTACGTTGCGTCAACGCTTCGCTTGGTCTCACGAGGGTACATAGACAACACTCTCCCTCGTTGCTATATCATCACCATGATCTTGCGTGTGCGTAGGAAAATTTTGAAATTACTATGTTCCCCAACACACCCACCTAAGGGGATACCACCAAGGCCAAGTGACCCGGATTATCAACCCGGGGAAGGTGATTTTCCTTACTCCATAGAATAGGCTGCTCAGACCATCTCAAATAACGAGGAACTGCCGGCTCAACAGCATTCATAGCCCTCTTATGAAGCTTCTGGTCTCGTTTGCATAAACTGGTGGTAAACACGTGATACTGCCCACTATTCAGCTCCTTCGGATTGCTCTGGTATCCATCTTGCTGCTGTTGCTGACCGCCCTGGCCAGATTGTTGGTTATACCCACCTTGGTTACCTTGAGCATTTTGAAAATTGGGGTTTGAACCGCCGCTCGGTCCATGAAAACCGCCGCCACCTGAGCCGTCGCCCTGCCCATTGTTACCATCAAACATGTTGGAATTTTTGAAGGCCTTCATGATCGTACAATCCTTCCATAGATGGGTAGCTGGCTTCTGCTGAGTGCCATGTCTCGGACAGGGCTCGTTCAACAATTGCTCGAGTGTGGGGGCTGACCCGCCGGACTGGGGCGGTGGCCTCCCTTTACGTCGTTGGTTGTTACCCTACGCACTAGTGTTAGCCACAAAATCCAAACTACCGTCAGCCCTACGTTTATTACCTCCTTGATTTGTCGGGCTGTGCTGAGGGCCCTTGCCGTTGTTGTTCTTCTTTCCCTTCCCTGTCTTATCATCATCAGACTTGGGATCCTTGGTACTATCAGAGCCGGCGTACTTGACCAGAGCCGCCATCAGTGTCCCCAAGTCATTACAATCACGCTTGAGCTGCCCCAGCTTTTGTTTCAGAGGCAGAAAATGGCAATTTTTCTCCAACATTAAGACTGCAGAGCCGGCATCCATCTTATCAAATGAATGTATTATGGCTTTAACCCGGCGCACCCAATGGGTTGTAGACTCGCCCTCCTCTTGCTTGCAATTCATCAAATCCACAATTGACATGGGCTGCTTGCACGTATCCTTGAAGTTCTGGATGAACCGGGCCTTTAGCTCCGCCCATGAACTGATTGAATTTGGTGGCAGGCCTTTCAACCAAGTGCGGGCGGTCCCATCCAACGTCATGGTAAAATACTTGGCCATCACAGCATCACTGACCTCCAATAACTCCATAGCCATCTCGTAACTTTTGATCCATGCCCCGGGCTGTAAGTCGGCCGTGTAGTTCGGCACCTTCCTAGGTCCCTTAAAATCCTTGGGCAAACGCTCGTTACGTAGAGCCGGCACTAGACAGGGGACTCCTCCGGTCCTGGTGGCCACACCTGCCTCGATGGAAGTAGTTGGATAAACCGAATACGGCTGATAAGCCGTCAGCTGAGCCACCTGCTCAGCTGCCTGCCGAGCCACCGCTCGTTTAGCCTCTTGATGTATTCTGTCTTGATCTACAAAGTTAAAGGCCTCATGCCACGCTGGGTCATGCCCTCCTTGCTGGTTACGGCGCCGGACGTTGCTTGAAATGGCCACTGAATCCATGTGCTTGCTATAACTCGGCCTTCGGCTTGGGCGAGGAGTTGAATGGATCCTGTCCCAGCTATATGAGTAGGCCTCCTGTTGGGCTAAGGCCGTGTGAAGAAGCTCTCTGACCCGGCGGGTTTCAATCACCGTCGGAGAGTCGCCATCAGCTGGAAGAGCCGCCAGCCGTACCGCCGCCGCTATCATGTTCTCCAACGGGTTAGAGTAGTGACCCGGAGGTGTTGATACATAGTGAGGTGGAGCCGTGTTTACGCGGGGAGGTCTAATCACCTGCGGTTGAACCGGCGCGCCGTCCCCAGGTATTGCAACATGGTCTGCCCCCGTACGTGGGGAGAGCCACGGCGGGTTACTGGGCCCTGTCCCAGGTGTGTGAAAGAGGTTTCGAGGATCATAAACCGGGGGGAGTCGAGACTGAGTCTTCTGATGTCTTCTCCTCATGACCTCATTAGACGCGTTCTGATCTTGCGTGAGCTGGAAAGTCTGTGCCTGGATCCCTGAGCCTAAACATCTAGAGCTGCCCGCTCTGCGGTTATCCTGACATCTTCCGCTGCTAGGTCTTCCTTAGCCTGCACCATATCCAATTTTAATTGTGCCACCTCCGCATCATGACGAGCTTGATCCGCCGGGTTAACCACGGCGGTTAACAGAGTGGTCAGCTTATCTGTGAGATCCATCAACACCTGAGCCGGCGAGCGCACAGCCCTCCTGCCCTGGCTGCCGCTGACCCGGAGGTCATGGCTGCCGCAGTTGTGGTGTCTTGGATAGGTTGTGTGCTGGCCATGAAGATCCCAACCCTGCTCGGCGGCTCGAAGCAATCCAGAATACTGCTGCCATCGGAACAGCCCCCAAGCCCGCCATCTTGCAGCTGATACAGCGAATCTATCTCACCCGTGGATGACCCGCCATCAGAGTAGATGGCCGTCTCACCTCCAGATGTAGATCCTTTAGAGAACCCTTCATGGATGCATCCCACGAAGGCACGCTTCATGACAGACGGAGCCCGGGCGGGTCTCGCACGCTGAGCCGCCTCGACGAGGTCGGTGCAGATGTCCGGCTCAGGGCCCGGCTTGCCGATCTTGCTGATGAAGACGTGAACTCCGCCGAAGGGGACCCGCTACCCGTACTCAATTGAGCCGGTGTCAGGGCCCCAGCCTGTGTCGTCGATGTAGAGCTTGCTGCGCCGACTCTTGGTCATCCGGCCCATAGCGTATCCTTTGAGCCCTTCGAAGCTGCCCTTCAAGAACTCAAATCCATCGTGCGCTGGCCCCATGGTGGGCGCCAACTATCGTGGAATTGTCACGGCAGATGTCTTAGTGAAAGGACTTAGTAATGGAGCCATTGCAACTAGGAAGCTTGAAGGGGTTAATCGGGACAAAGGACACGAGATTTATACTGGTTCGGCCCCTTACGATGAAGGTAAAAGCCTGCAATCTAGTATTGAGTGGGATTGCCTATGTCTCGATAACCAGGGAGCGAATCGCTTGACCTAGCTCTCGAGTTGATGTTACTTGCCCTGAACCGCCGCCAGGTCGTCCCTTTATATACAGAGGCTGACGCCCAGCGGCTCTACAGAGTCCCGGCCGACACATAAACAGTGTCCGTCTCGGTCTCTTAACTATTCTTGCCTTACAATACAAGTCACTCATACACTGGCGGTTTATCACTACGGGCCTTAAGTCGCCTCTGGGCCATGGGCCTTTAACTAAACCGCCATCCATAACCTGGGTCTTGGGCTTCAAGAATATTTGCAAGTATGACCTGGCCCCTCCTGAGCGGGTCATACCAATAGTTATATCCCCAACAGGGGTCGTGATTCTTCGATGCAATAGTTCCGGTCCCCTCTATTCAGTCTTCCAAGCCAGCCATGAAGCCCATGTCACCACATCTCCTTCGGATATTTGGCATCATCGCCTAGGTCATCCCTGCTCCCACACCATGTCGCATCTTCACCAACTTCAGCACATCCCCTACAATAAAGACGGCTCTACTTTATGTCATGCTTGTTGCTACGTCTTTAGCTTGCGTTGGTTTTCCTTGAAGAGGAAAGGGTGATGCAGCAATAGTAGCGTAAGTATTTCCCTCAGTTTTTGAGAACCAAGGTATCAATCCAAAGAGGAGGCTCCTCGAAGTCCCACGCACCTACACAAACAAACAAAGAACTCGCAACCAACGCAATAAAGGGGTTGTCAATCCTTCACGGCCACTTCATGAAAGTGAGATCTGATAGAGATAATATGATAAGATAAATATATTTTTGGTATTTTATAATATAGATGCGAAAAGTAAAGATGCAAATAAAAGTAGATTGAAAGCTTATATGATTTAAGATATACCCGGGGGCCATAGGTTTCACTAGTGGCTTCTCTCAAGATAGCATAAGTATTACGGTGGGTGAACAAATTACTGTCGAGCAATTGATAGAAAAGCGAATAATTATGAGATTATCTAGGCATGATCATGTATATAGGCATCACGTCCGCGACAAGTAGACCGACTCATGCCTGCATATACTACTATTACTCCACACATCGACTGCTATCCAGCATGCATTTAGAGTATTAAGTTCATAAGAACAGAGTAATGCATTAAGAAAGATGACATGATGTAGAGGGATAAACTCAAGCAATATGATATAAACCCCATCTTTTTATCCTCGATGGAAACAATACAATACATGCCTTGCTGCCCCTGCTGTCACTGGGAAAGGACACCGCAAGATTGAACCCAAAGCTAAGCACTTCTCCCATGGCAAGAAAGATCAATCTAGTAGGCCCAACCAAACTAATAATTCAAAGAGACTTGCAAAGATAACTCAATCATACATAAAAGAATTCAGAGGAGATTCAAATATTTCTCATAGATAAACATGATCATAAACCCACAATTCATCGGATCTCGACAAACACACCACAAAAAGAGTTACATCAAATAGATCTCCACAAGAGAGGGGGAGAACATGGTATTGAGATCCAAAAAAAGAGAAGAAGTCATCTAGCTAATAACTATGGACCCGAAGGTCTGTGGTAAACTACTCAGAACTAATCGGAGGGGCTATAGAAGCCCTCCGTGGTCGATCCCCCCTCCGGCGGAGCACCAACGAAGGCTCCAAGATGGGATCTCGCGGATACAGAAGGTTAACGCGGTGGAAATTGTTTTTCGTTGGTTCCCTGGATGTTTTCGGGGTACGTGGGTATATATCAGAGGAAGAAGTACGTCGGTGGCCACTCGAGGGGCCCACGAGACAGGGGGCGCGCCCAGAGGGGGTGGGCATGCCCTCCTATCTCCTGGCCGCCTCGATTGCTTCTTGACTTGCACTCCAAGTCCTCTGCATCACATTCGTTCCAAAAATCACACTCCTGAAGGTTTCATTCCGTTTGGACTCCGTTTGATATTCCTTTTCTTTGAAATACTAAAATAGGCAAAAAAACAGCAATACGGGATGGGCCTCCGGTTAGTAGTTAGTCCCAAAAATGATATAAATATGTAAACTAAAGCCCGTAAACATCCAAAAGAGCAATATAATAGCACGGAACAATAAAAAATTATAGTTATGTTGGAGACATATCACTTGTATATTAGGAAAACATGTTCGGTTACCGTTTTCCTCATACAGTCCTATACTATTAGTTCATTTGAGCGTCTACATTGTGAACTTTGGACATCCCCTATAACCAGCTCATCTGGCTATTGCTATTACTTAATAATCGTCGATGATTTCACTCATTATTTTTGGAGCTTTCCTCTTCGGAAAAAAATCCGATATTTATGCTACCTTTGTTGCCTTTCATGTTATGCCTCTACACAATTTAAACTCACTATTCAATCCATCCGATGTGATAATGGCAGAGAATTTGACAATACTAAATTAGATGTTCTGTGTGGTAACCATGGCATTCTATTCCGTTTTTCCTACCCCTACACATCTCAACAAAACTGCAAGGCCGAGCGAGCTATTTGTACAACCAATGATGTTTTTCGTACCTTACTATTTCAAGCCTCTCTTCCTTCTTTCTTTTGGACTAAAGCTCTACACACTGCCACCTATCTCATTAACATCATACCAACCAATTCATCTAACCTTACTACACCCTTGTTTCTCCTCCATGGTCGTCATCCTCTGTATCATGACCTCCGTGTGTTTGGATGCCTTCGTTATCCCAGCACCTCATCCACCACACCACATAAATTAGCTCCTCGTGCCACTCGTTGCTTATTTCTCGGCTATCCTTTTCGGCATGATGTCTTGATCTTGACAGCCGGCGAATCATCATCTCCTGCCACATTACAATTGATGAGAACACCTTCCCATATGCTCCAACACCTAGCCCTCCTAACCCACCTCACCATGACATATTTGATCCTCTAATCGTTGACCCAATTCCAACCGCAACAGCCAAAACCACTCAATTTCCTGCCGCGGCAGCCGACCCATTTGTCGTGGCAGAGAACTCCTCCATTTTTTCTGCCGCGGCAGCGCCCCCACCCGAACCATCCTCTCCTATTTCTCATGGCTCCGTCACTCCTATCGCCTCTGTGTTACACACTCCCAACAACTCACCAACTCCTTCCCCTATCCCTACCCCGACACCACCACCTTCTATACATCGCACTCGTTACACAACCGGGAAGCTACCCGGTTCCGTCGATCGTCTTAATCTTTCTGTCACCGTTGGCTACCCTCTTCCACATAATTATCTTGTTGCTCTTCATGATCCTTCATGGCGTCAATCCATGCAAGCCGAATATGATGCATGACAAATGGCACTTGGACTCTTGTTCCTCCCCCTTTAGGTTCTAACATTGTTAGTGGCAAATGGATTTTTCTTCACAAACTTCACTCCGATGGATCTCTTGCTCGTCATAAGGCTCGGGTAGTGCGCTGATTTGCACAACAACCCGGCATCGACTACGATGAAACGTTCAGCCCTGTTGTCAAACCTGCCACCATACGTGCTGTTCTTTCTCTCGCTCTTTCTAAATCTTGGCCAATTCATCAACTAGTTGTAAAAAATGCCTTCTTGTATGGAAATCTCAATGAAGAAGTCTATAGTTAGTAGCCATCTGGATTTATCAATGCTCACTTCCCTACACATGTATGTCGTCTTCAAAATCTCTCTATGGTCTCAAATAGGCTCCCCGCGCATGGTTCCAACGTTTTGCCACCTATGCTTGTTACATTGGATTTATTGAACCTAAGTCTGATGCATCTTGTTTTTTTCTTACATCATGGCACAGCCATTGCCTATCTTCTCCTTTATGTAGATGATATTATTCTTACAGTTTCCTCTCAAACCACTCTTCATCAAATAATTGTTCAACTTAGTCGTGAATTCTCCATGAAAGATCTTGGTCCTCTTCGTCATTTTCTTGGCATCTCCATCACATGCACTCCCTCCACTATTCATTTATATCAACGTTAAAACATCATCAATGTTCTCTGTCACGCAGGCATGATTGTCTGTAATCCTTCCCCAACACCTATAGACACCAAATCCAAACTTTATGCTTCTGCCGGTGCACCGGTCTCTGATCCTTCTCAGTATCGTAGTCTCGATGGGGCACTTCAGTATATCACTCTTGCCCGACCAAAAATTTCATATGCCGCCCATCAAGTATGTCTTCACATGCATGATCCTCGAGAACCACATATTCTTCTAATCAAACCTATTCTTTGTTATCTTAAAGGAACACTTGATCTTGGTCTCATTCTTCATTCCTCCTCTTCACACACTCTTGTTGCCTATTCGGCTAATTGGGCTGGATGCCCGGATATTTGTTGCTCTATGTCCGGTTTATTTGTATTTTTGGGAGGCAATCTAGTCTCATGGTCTTCTCACCGATAGCCGAAGGTTTCTTACAGCACTACCGAAGCTGAATATTGAGCAGTTGCTACAGTTGTAGCAGAAACTTGTTGGCTGCGTCATTTGTTACTTGAGCTAACTTGCTCGCTTGACAGTGCCACCATCGTCTACTGTGACAACATATCTGCAGTATACATGTCCACAAACCCAGTGTAACATCGATCTGGATATACATTTTGTTCACGAGAAAGTTGCTATTGGTGTTGTGCGCGTACGACATGTTTCATCTTCATCACAGTTAGCGGACATATTTACTAAAGGATTGCCGACACCATTGTTCCTCGAGTTTCGGTCCAGTCTTCACATCGGCAACGACCTGTCTCCATGTTCAGACTGCGGGGGCGTGTTAGATGATTCTACGTATCCCCAACCAGATTGATCATGTGTTGTAATTGATCCTGTATAGTGAGTTACCAAATAAGGTTAAAACTGACTTGATGAACTCGTGACACAAGTTCTGTAACTCTTTATATATACCAATCAACGAGATCAATCGAGGCGTGCACTTTAGCGCGCAGCCCGGTCATCGCTACTCTTGTAAAAACTGAGTTGGTGATGATGGTGTGCCTTCCATCTTGCAATATAGACCGTGCGATCTATATCTGGAGGATAGAAAGCAAACTATGGCAATTTTGCAAAAAGATACCCGCACCTCTCTCTACATTTGCAGATAAGGCCTTTCCTTGTTCATCCTTATCTCCCACAACCTCATTGTTGAGCAATTAAAAAAAGAAGCCTCTGGAACAATCTAGCATGGTGGCCGTTGCCGGCACCGTCCATCCCCATGCCTCCGCCCAGTCCGACCACCAGTCACCACCACACCCACTCCTCCTCACCTTATCTCTCCTCTTTCTCGAGATATTATTAGTTTTACACATGGGATTACTCCCGCATGTGTCAATCACAACAGGTGTTTTGTAAAAAAATGCATCCAGATTCGTAGACCACCTAGCGACCACTACAAGCACACAAACGAGCCGAAGACACGCCACCGTCATGATCCCTCCTTTCGGGGCGGGGCAAACCTTGTAGTAGATAGTCGGGAAGTTGTCATGCTAAGCCCCCATAGGACCAGCACACTACAACAACAACCGCCATGTTAAAGAGAAGACTAGAACAGAAGGATCCAACCTTTAGACACACAAACGCAGATGAACAAAGACCGAAAGGAAGTATGCACCAAGGCAAACACCGATTGAATCTCGTGAGATCCACCGGAGACAAACCTCCACACGTCCTCCGACGAAGCTAGAAGCATCGACGTGGACATGGGCTAGGCGGGAAGAACCTTATTCTATCATCACGGAGTCGCTGCCAGCTCGCCTCCTGATCAAGACACGAACCCTAACAAAACTCAAAATATAGCTAAAAACAGAGCCATCCCACCGGCAAGGGCTAGAATCCACTGTGCCTCCATGGCTCTAAGGCCACAAGAGACGAGAGAGACCAGCAGTTGCGCTGGTGGGAGGCTGGTCAAACCCTACATCTCACGTGCCTTGGGTCACGAGAGAAGGGTACGGGGAGGAAAAATATAGTTTATATTATTTTGAGTAACTCCAAATAACCTAGTTTATATTATACTCTCTACATTTAAAATTATAGCGCATATGAGTTTTGAGTTTATAAACTTTGACCATATTTATATGGAATTTCTTCATATCACAGGCACGTATTAGAATCATGAATTATATTATTCATATTTATTTATTTGGTATTATATATAATATTTTATTGTAAACTTATTTAAACTTTATAAGAGATGACTTAAAACAAAAATTGTATGCACTATATTTTAAGGAGAAAGTGTTAAGTAAATAGAACAACGAATATGACCAAATGACATGGTAAACCAACAAAGTAAAAGACGACCCTAAACAAAAGTGAAACTCCAACCAAGACTCGAGGCCCCAAAATTCTCGCCAAAGCGTGACCGAATTCATTGTGTTGCTACCCTATCTCTTGCTTGCTATGGACAACATAAAAAACAGATTTTTTTATAAAAGGGTGTTTTTATTGACTCAAATGAATAGTAAAGAAGATATCATGATATCACAATGAGAACACGCTTGGTCTCTGCATTATTAGGATACACACACATACAAAGGATCATAGCGACAAAAGGAAAAGTAATACAAGACCAAAGCTATATTAGGTGGAGAAAAGAAAAAAATGAAGTGATGGATGGAGTGCAACTACCACCATAGGCACCAACCATATCATGACAACGTGATGACTGCGAGTAAGGTACTCTAGAAGCAGCGCCTCCAGGAAGGGAACGTTGTGCGAGTTCCGCAGTCGCCGGATCCAACTAGCGAAGGTCAAATCGTGGGTATGACCAATTTGGGTGAGTTATAGGATTTTCACCCTTAAGATCATGTCTAAACAAACTTTAAGCAAAACCTTCAGCAAGGTAACAACACAAAGCACCACCATTGCTAGGTATGACCAATTAGAGTCAGTCATAGGATTTTCACCCTAGAGTTTGAGACTAAGTACTCGAGAAGCACCACCAAATCGAAATCCTCATATGATGTCGCCTACACTTTCGATGACCCTAGCAGCTACATAAGTGTAGACATGAGATGTTGACAATATGCCCTAGAGACAATCATGCGATGATGTTATTTTTCGTATGTATTCATGAGTTATTTATATTGTCCTTGAATATCATCACAAATGTCCTTAATCTTGCTGATCATTTCTCCGTAGATTTTGAGATGTCAAGAACCACATCTTTTGGAAAAAAAATTGAGCAAAGATTTAAATAAAATATTAGTCCCCCATTCTTGTTGTCATGAGAACAATCAAAACTCACTATGGGACCTAAGTGCACCGAGAAACCTAGACCTATCTAGTATTATGTTAGAAGCAATTGTACTCTACTCTGCTAACTAGACATATATGTTTGGCTTGTAGCTACATCGTCGGGTTTTAAACTTTTTTTAGACTAGTCCCTGGATCCACTGTGGTTTTGATGATTACATGTAGGTGTATTTATACATATGGCAAATCAACAGAAAGAACCAAGAGAACTTGGAAATAATCAACAAAAAAGGAGAAGGAAAATATAATATTCCAAATATTACAGAGATTCTCCAAGTTTTTAAAATGCATGGCATCCATGAATATTACGAAGACAACCAAAGATTTCAGTGGCATCACAAAAGTTTCATTTTTCTAATATTCACCATCTTGAAACTCTTAAGTTTTCGTCAACTAGTATATAATATTTTGGTTGTCTATTTTTTGAGTTCATTTTTTCGCATTTGCAATAAAAAACTATTTCTTTGTGTTTCCTATGTGTGCTTTGTAATGTTAAGTTATACCTAAATTTGCAATTTTGCAAATAAAAATTATTTTTCCTATTAAGCTAATATTTTAATCTCATCCCCCCAGCCCCCCGAAAAAAATCGAATAAATTGATTCTTGTAAAACAACACTTCAAGTTTCAATTGCTTGTGTATCTTTGTTCATCATATTTTTCTGGCTTGATCTTCAATTGTTTGTGCTAGCCAATTTATCAAGTATGTGTAAATCTCGTCACATCATTAGCCAAATTGAGTACACAAATTAAATTCAAAATAGTCTCAGTATGTTTTAGCGTTCTTGGCTCCGAGCCCCCGACTAAGATGTGGTAATTTTGTGGAGTGCAACTCTGTACACTTGTGTCAATGGAGGCACAATATGCAAAAGGTTTAAACATAGGAACAGATACCACCATCTTTAACATGCATATATTCGAAAAATGATTAAGAAAAATATGGCTACGTATACTCTGTTCAAAAAACATAAGAGCATAAAATTTTAAGCTACAATCATATTTATTTAACACTTCTTATCTTTGTATATGTACAAGTATTTAAGTTTAACTTGAAGTGACTAATATATGAGTGGGGCATTTTGGTGACCGGGCTCCATGGATCCCAAAATTTTTAAAAAAATTCAAACTTCAAACTTTCCGGTTCAAAAGAATCTGAAAAAATATGCAAGTATACAAGGATGAAATGTATATGCGTGTAAAAATTCAGGATGAAATACTCTGAAATGCGACCTGTACAAAAAATACATTGATGATGAAAAGTATCATGTGCTGAAAAACCTCATTTTTTTTGCACAACCCTGATTTCAACTTATTTCATCCTGAAAATTTACACACATGTAATACTTCCAATTATATCTCTATTTTTTTCAAAAATTTTGAAACATTTTTTTTTGAAAACGAGACAGAGCCTCCGGCCTCTGCATCAATCAATGCATGCAGTCATCTTATTAAAGAAATAGTCTCAAAGTCTTAGAGCCACAAGTACCCGAAATCATAGTGCAAAAATAAAACAAAGAAAAGTGCCGCATCCGGCGAAACAGATCAGGTTACGATGCTTATACACCTAGCCTATTATCAGCAGGCCGTCCAAATCGGCTGAAGATAGCTCGTGCTATCGTCTCCCAACGGCTGCACCCAATACCCAAAAGCTCCCTGGAGTCCACAGGAGTGAGTAATGACCACATACGGATCGACGATGTAGCTTTGTAGATTACCTGCAAAAAATTCATGAAGTTTGTTCCATTAAAAATCACATCATTTCTAGTACTCCATATCGCCCATAGCAATGCACATATCCGTATCCGAATATGTTTCACTATATGTAAGTCTACCCCATTGATTCACGTCCCAAATAACGTGTTTATGCTCGTTTAGGGGTGGATGTTAAAAGCTATATGAATTGAGCGCCATAGTAATTTTGCAAGAGGGAAATCGGGAAAGAGGTGTTTAATTGTCTCATTGCCGTTACAAAAGCAACATCTGTTATTACCTATCCAGATTCTTTTAAGCAAATTGTCTTTGGTCAAAATGACTCCCTTATGAACGAACCATATGAAAATCTTAATTCGGAGTGGAACTTTAATCTTCCATATGTGTAGAGACCTAGGCAATGGCCCAGAATCAATTAAGTGTAGATACACAGATTTCACTGAAAATATCCCGTTCGCAGCTAACTTCCAGTGAATCGTATCTTCTTGGTCCGATAGTTGAACTTCCATCAACCAGCGGACAAGGTGCAACCATGCGTTCCACCGATCCCCAACTAGGGATCTCTTAAATTGAATATTAAGCGATACCGAATTTAATACTGTGGCAACATAGTCCTCCTTTCGTTGCACAATATTATATAATGATGGATACTGTAGAGCCAAAGGCATCTCCCCTAACCATGTATCCTCCCAGAATCTAGTAGTGGTACCTTTACCTATGATGAATCTCACTCGCTGGAAGAAAGAGGCCTTTGTCTTCATTAACCCTTTCCAAAAAGGCGAGTCTGCAGGTCTAGCTGTAACCTAAGCCGAAGTCCTAGTACGTAAGTATTTATTCCGTAGAATTTGTACCCACATACCCTCAGTCTCCACTGATAGCCTGTAAAGCCATTTGCTAAGCAAGCATCGGTTCTTTACCTCTAAGTTCTCTATCCCTAATCCACCTTGGTCCTTTGGTCTGCAGATAATATCCCATCGGGTTAATCGGTATTTCTTCTTAGCCTCATCACTTTGCTAGAAGAAGCGGGATCTATAGAAGTCTAATCTTTTCCGTAGCCCTACCGGTACTTCAAAGAAGGATAAAAGGAACATCGGCAAGCTTGTTAAAACCGAATTTATCAAAACCAACCGACCCCCATAAGACATTATCTTACACTTCCAGCAGCTTAGTCTTTTTTCAAATCTATCTTCTATACATTTCCATTCCTTGTTCGTTAACCGTCTATGGTGAATTGGGATCCCTAAGTAGCTTAACGGTAAGGACCCCATTTCACACCCCAAACAACTATCTGTATTCATCCTGTTCCTCTTTCGCTCTCCCGAAACAGAACAATTCACTTTTGTTAAAATTTATTTTTAGTCCAGACAATTGCTCCAAAAGGCAAAGCACAAGTTTCATATTTCTGGCCTTCGCCAGGTCGTGCTCCATGAAAAGAATGGTGTCATCAGCGTATTGTAGAATGGATACCCCTCCTCTACTAGGTGAGGAATTGGTCCTCCTACTTGGCCATTCTCTTTAGCCTGACCGATAAGGACTACTAACATGTCTGCAACTATGTTAAACAGCACTGGAGACATGGAATCCCCCTGTCTTAGACCCTTGTGAGTCTGAAAATAATGCCCCATGTCATCATTTACTTTTATTCCAACACTCCCTTTCTGTATGAATGTATCCACCTGAGATCTCCAAGACTCATTGAATCCTTTCATACGTAAGGCTTGTTGGAGGAAGGGCCATTTGACCTTATCATACGCTTTCTCAAAGTCTACTTTGAATATAACTCCATCAAGTTTCTTCGTGTGGATTTCATGAAGAGTTTCATGTAAGATGACTACCCCTTCAAGAATGTGTCGTCCTATTATAAAAGCAGTTTGGGTTTGTTGAACTACCGAATGAGCTATCTGAGCTACCCTATTCGTTCCAACCTTGGTTAAAACCTTGAAGCTTACATTGAGAAGACAGATCGGCCTGAATTGCTCAATGCGAACTGCCACCACCTTCTTTGGCAACAACATTATTGTTCCGAAATTTAGGTGGAATAACTATAAGTGGCCATCAAACATATCCTGGAACAAAGGCATGAGATCTCCCTTAATGATATGCCAACATCGCCTATAGAATTGCGCCGGGAACCCATCTGGTCCGGGAGCTTTATTTTGTTTCATTTGCGATATTGCATCAAACACCTCTTTCTCAGTAAAAGGAGCAGGCAACACCTCATTCTTGTCAGAGCTAAGCTGAGGTATATCCCCGATCTCGCTCTCATCAATGGATATAGAGTTTTCTTCTGGTGCTCCGAACAGCGTCTTATAATAGTCGGGGATGTACAATTTGAGATTCTCATGCCCTACAATTGTACCCTCATCTTGTTCAAGTTGAATTATTTTCTTTTTCCTATGTTTCCCATTAGCTATCAGATGAAAGAATTGGGTATTATCATCTCCTTGGATGATCTTAGATACCTTCGCTCTAAGAGCCCATTTCATCTACTCCTCTCGTAAAAGGGTTTGTAACTTCTTTTCAGCCTCATTTTTAATATTCCTGCCAGACATATTAAGAAGCGTGGTTTCTGCTCTTACATCAAGCTCATTAATAATTTGTATCAGTCTCTCCTTTTCCACTTTATATAGACCACTTTGATTCTTGGCCCATCCTCTCAAGAATTGGCACAAGTGTCTAATCTTGTTTTGCCATCTATCAATATTTGATATCCCACCGGACTCCTTGGCCCATTCTACTGCAATAAGATCAAGGAAGCCTTCCCTCTCGAACCATCCTACATCGAAAGAGAAATTATTTTTATTATCCACATGGGTCGCTTCCCCAAAATCGACCAACAATGGAATATGATCGGAAATAGCCCTCTGTAAAGCTTGAACCGTTACAAGAGGAAATTTCTGTTCCCACTCAACACTAGTGAGAACCCGATCTAATTTCTCATAAGTTGGCAGTGGTAAAGAATTAGCCCAAGTGAATTGTCTCCCAGTGAGGTCAATATTCCTCAAATCGAGACTTTCAGTAATCATATTCAAAATGAAAGACCATCTCCCATCGAAATTTTCATTATTTTTTTCATCTTGTCGTATGATGATATTGAAGTCTCCTCCTACCAAAATGGGAAGATTTTCAGAACCACAAATTCTCACTAGATCAACTTGGAAATCCGGTTTTAGCTCCAGATGTGCCGCACCATATACGGCCACCAAAGCCCATCTGAAGCCATCAACTTTCAACCTTACTCAAAATTTGACAGTAAAATCTCCGTAAACCACATTCAACACTACTAAAGAATCGCACTTCATCCCGAGTAGGATCCCACCTGACCTACCCCTTGGGGGTAAAATATGCCAGTAATAATCAAACGCCCCTGAAATTGTGTTTAGGAATTGCGAAGTATAGTTATCTCTACCCTTTTCTAATAGAGCGATAAAATCCAATTTATGCCCTATCGTGGTTTCTCTAAGGAATCTTCTTTTAGCCAAGTCCGCTAGACCTCTGCTATTCCAAAAAATTCCTTTCATGAATCATCATGGATTTTTTTCTTTTGTCGAACCCTAGCACTTCTACGCACCGCCGATGTAGGATAAACCTTCCTTTTCCAGGTTCTTTTTGGTTTGTCCTCCACCTCCTCCACGTCACCATGACCAGAGACAATGGTAAATCTGATACCCGTTTGCAGAGGAGCCATATACCCCTCTGAAACCACATCCTCCTCCTCAGTATCTATTCCCTCTGTGGGAATCAAATCCTCATATAGGGACTGTAGAGCGTTAACCCCTAGCTTATCAATGTTTGAATTATTTAAAGGTTTAATACCTACCATGTTTCGAATCAACTCTATGGCTCTCTCCGCTTCTAAGTCTAACAAATCATTAATGGATTTGGCAGTTTCTTTGTCAGTGCTACCAAGTGATATCCCTAGGTTGTGTGAATTATGTAGAATCTCATGCTCAGAAATATGCAGAATGGAAAAACTAGTATTAACTGACATACCTGTCTTTGCTTCAATATCTCGAAGCTTGGCGGCCCTCATGGCCACCATCTTTATGTCATCGGCATCCGGCTGCGACTGAATCCGGTGACTAAAGCGTCTGCCTCCGGATGCAGGGTCTGGAATCCCTCCAAAGGCAATCACCTCCTCCATGGTCGCATCGCCCGAACCCTGGCCGCCTGCCATGATATGAGCGTCTTCACCCGCGGTAGACATTGTCGTCTCGGCCTGAACCTCTGGCGCCCCGTCGACCATGCTGGTCGGAGCACTCATCAGAAGACCAAATCTCCTCCTCAAACTGGGACGCCACCTCCTGTGGCATACCAATTTTTGGTGATAACGAAGAATACATGGTATGAGGTGTCACATCCGATCGACCAGCCGTGTACGTCCCCTTCTCTAGAGCCTGAAGAGCAAGCACAGAGGACCGCCCTCCCCCTCTCCTGAGAGGGCAAATCCAAAGTGGGCGGTGAAAGCACTGGGGAAGGCGAGATAGTCCCCTGGGCCTCCTGCCCGGTGCGAACCACCTCAGCCTCCATATGGGAGGAACCCCGTATGGGCTCCCGAGACTGCTGCTCCGTCACCGGGTCCAAATCTAAGCTGTCAACCTCCATCTATATCTCCACCCGGTCACCCCATAAGCGACTCGGTGCTGACATCACCTGAAAGATCCAAAACGCAGAGAAGCTGTGGGAGTGGACGAAGGGGCCGGCCCCATACCAGCCTTTGGCTGGGCCGACTTGGTGGACTTAGCCGCCGGTAAATTTTCTCCACCAAAACTATCGGATTTCCCATCAATGTCTCTGTTACCATTGTCATCCCCACCGTCTGGCATGTCCACATCTTTGCTTGTGGACCCATTATCTGCCTCATTAGCCTCCTCCACCACAACCTAGATATCATAATCTACTCCATCATACACCCACTGAACCGAATCCGGAATATACTCTGAATCGATAACACTGATAAGCAATCTTGCGGAACCATGCATACGGGTAAAAGGCATATCAACCTTCTCGGTTTTACCAAGCAAAGACCCGAGACTCCAAACAATCAAGAAATCATTGAGCAGTTCCTCTGGTATACCTGACAGTCTGACCCAAAGCTGCTCTAAAGGTGTTCTAGTGGGCTCTGGTTTTTTGCATTCATCAAACTCGAGCACACATTTGCTCCCAGTCACCTTACTGAACCCATATTTCAGCAAGCGATCTAAATCCTCTCTCCTGGAAAACTCAACTCTGTAAACCTGATCATCTATCAGAATAGGGAACCAGTGGAAGGACTCCGAGACCAACCGTCTGAACTCCCTAGTCACCTGTTCCACTGTCAGTGTTCCCCTAGTCACCTTGACTAACCGAACTTCGAGCACTCTGGATGAGAGGTCACCGAGACCGTGCGTGGAGTCTCAAAGAACATAAGCTTATTGTTGCAAACACCATAGAATTTTTGAAACAAAGAAATATGAATTTTGAAAATTACAAATGGAGGCTTACATGGGCTTGGCCTCCAAAAGCAATTTTCGTTAATATACCCACTATGCAAATTCTCCAGTTTGAAGAGAGCTGGCTCTTCTCGGCATGCTGTTCTGCTTCCCCTGACACGTTTCCCTAGAAGCACAGAGCATACGCTTAAATAAGGTTAGCTGCTTCACTGAGTCACTGCCTCGCATTTTCTTTGTCATTGTTTCTTCTCTCTCTCTCCCTCCACCTGTAGCCAAAAGAGCTCATGGAAAGAAGCAGAGAGATTATGAGAAAGCCATTTTTCTTTAAGCTCGCCTCCGTGCTTTATCGTTCCTCCCTGCTAGCAGCCAAGCACCCCGTTTGCATCTGCATATATATGGCACCGCTCCCCCTCTTATCGGCATACCGACCTCAAGGGCTCTAGTACACGCTCGATCAACGAAACACAACGCGAGTCTACCTCAAGAACTGGTAGTAGACAGGACAAGAACAGTCGAGCGAGCATGGCCACAGCAGCCAACGATGGCCTCGCCGACGAGAAGGCGCCGGGGACGATCGGCGTAGGCCGGTACGAGGAGATGGAGCAAGACGGCGCCTCGAGCACCGCAAAGTCGCGGCTCTCCGGCCTCCTCTGGCACGGCGGCTCCGCCTACGACGCCTGGTTCAGCTGCGCTTCCAACCAGGTGAGCACCATTACGCAGCCATTTTCTTGGCATCTAACGCCATTGTGTTAGCTAGTGCTCACTTTGTGTTGTCGCCGGTGCGAATGGTTTGGTGACCCTCAGGTGGCCCAGGTGCTGCTGACCTTGCCCTACTCCTTCTCGCAACTGGGGATGCTGAGCGGCATACTGTTCCAGCTCTTCTACGGCCTCATGGGGAGCTGGACCGCGTACCTCATCAGCATCCTCTACGTGGAGTACAGGACCAGGAAGGAGAGGGAGAAGGCCGACTTCAGGAACCATGTCATCCAGGTGAGCCGTGAGCGAGGGGAGAGACAACCACACCACGTTCATTTCAGTTCTTGCTTCACCGTCCGTCCGTGTTCCATCTTCCGTGTGGCATGGCGGATCTGAACTGAAATCGCCGCTGATGCGCAGTGGTTCGAGGTGCTGGACGGGCTGCTGGGGAGGCACTGGAGGAACGTCGGCCTCGCCTTCAACTGCACCTTCCTCCTCTTCGGCTCCGTCATCCAGCTCATCGCCTGCGCCAGGTACGTGTGCGCGCGCTCATGAGCGTTCATCATTATCACTACTCATCAGTGTTTGCTTAAAGGCGGACACCTGAAAAAAAGACACAAAAGTCGATCGTCTCCAAGCTCGTTTTGTTGTTGGCTCCTTTGTATCTTGGTGTCCGTGGAGAGTGGCTCAAGAGAGTGTATGATGCATGGTGTGCAGCAACATCTACTACATCAACGACCGGCTGGACAAGAGGACGTGGACCTACATCTTCGGCGCGTGCTGCGCCACCACGGTCTTCATCCCGTCGTTCCACAACTACCGCATCTGGTCCTTCCTGGGCCTCGTCATGACCACCTACACGGCGTGGTACCTCGCCGTTGCATCCCTTCTCCATGGCCAGGTACGTACCTAGGCCAGCCGTGTGGTGTGGATACAATACAATCATACAAAAGCGACAACTCAGTACAGTGACTGACATGCATGTATCGGCGTACACTGCAACGTGTGTTATATATACTGAAAGAATAACACCTGTGTACTGTCCATTTCGTGGGTGCATAATATGTATACGGTACTGTACGCAGGTTGACATGACATGCATGTATCAGGCGTACACTGCAACTTGTGTTCTACTTCTATATACTGAAAGAATAACACTTGTGTGCTGTCGATTTCGTGAGTGCATAATATGTATATGTACTGTACTCAGGTTGATGGTGTGAAGCACTCTGGCCCGACCAAGATGGTGCTCTACTTCACCGGGGCCACCAACATTCTCTACACCTTCGGCGGCCATGCAGTTACTGTGTAAGTACCTGTTAACAAACACCCCGCCGTTTCGTCAAATTTACTACTCCCTCCGTCTCATAATGTAAGACGTTAATAACGGTCTCCGTTATTTGACACTACACTAGTGTCAAATAACGTCTTACATTATGAGACGGAGGGACGTTATTTGACATTAGTGTAGTGTCAAATAATGTCTTACATTATGGGACGGAGGGAGTAGTAGAGCAGTTGTTTTACATTAGATAGTGGAATATACATGTCAAAGCGAAAAAATGAATACACAAAATGGGCATGCATAGTCACATGCCATGCCAAGTTTTGGAAACTGGACTGCTGGCCTGTGTACCAGGACATAGCCAGCTCAGCCAATATTTCGTGTATATACCGGGAGCCCACTCTCTGCCGGTGTACATTCTGCAACGGTGGTGCCGACGTCCCAGACATGGCCGTTGCTGAATAGACACCGTAGTTTAAATTTATACCAGCTAGGCTGCACATTTGTGTCACCACAAGCGTACACGCTTAGTCCATTTCTTGCGTGCTGGGTATGAGCAAGACAGCATTGGCCCACGGCAGTTCTGGGAAGGCACCCTGAAGCTCGTGTAGGTACTACAAGTAACTAGTGAGCGAGCTGACCACGCTACACACATGCACTGTGCAGTCTTGGCAGCAAATTCGTACGGTTTCCTTCGCAGCTAATGCCTTTGTTGATCATTCTCGCCCGCATACGCACTGGCAGGCCGGGCATCTCTGTGTCTGCGGCCTTGGACTCCGGCCGTCTCATCACAGTCATTGTCTGTACAGTCAAAGGGAAAGGAGGCACTCCACCCCAGCAGCAGGGCTCCGGCTCCTTTACCCGTGCCGGATACGATAACCCTGTCACAGACGCAAACAGCACGAAAGTTCGATGCGCCCAAAAATGGCGCACTTGTCCATGTAACTCTGTAGCCTGCACCACGCTAGCTTGCAGTCATCCACGCCTCAGCTCGGTCAGAGCAGAGTCCGGTCCTCTCGCTCGCTGCATGCAGGGTTGCAATGAAAGCTCGGCCCTCTGTCTAATGTTAACCCAGCTGTGCATGCAGGCGATTAACTATCGATTAATATGTGGTGTGGATGCAGGGAGGTGATGCACGCGATGTGGCGGCCGCAGAAGTTCAAGGCGATCTACCTGATGGCGACGGCGTACGTGCTGACGCTGACGCTGCCGTCGGCGGCGAGCGTGTACTGGGCGTTCGGGGACGAGCTGCTCACGCACTCCAACGCGCTCTCGCTGCTGCCGCGCACGCCGTTCCGGGACGCCGCCGTGGTGCTCATGCTCGTCCACCAGTTCATCACCTTCGGCTTCGCCTGCACCCCGCTCTACTTCGTCTGGGAGAAGCTCATCGGCCTCCACGACTGCCGCAGCCTCTGCAAGCGCGCCGCCGCGCGCCTCCCCGTCGTCGTGCCCATCTGGTTCCTCGCCATCGTCTTCCCCTTCTTCGGGCCCATCAACTCCGCCGTCGGCTCCCTCCTCGTCAGCTTCACCGTCTACATCATCCCGGCGCTGGCGCACATGATCACCTACCGCTCCGCACACGCCCGCGAGGTAACTACCACCACTGTCTTTTTTACATTCAATTCATTCATTCATTTTACTGTCTTTTCAAGTGCTGCTAGTACGCACTAACCAAAAGTAGCTACTACTTTTGCTTTCACTTTTAGCTTGGGAGTTTAGACTACCCACAATGGAAGTAACATAGGTAGTAACATCACACATATCTAGATAAAATAGATGATGTGGCAATCAATAAATGAAGAAAGAGAGGAGAGTGGTAACATAGCTAGTTAGGGCATCTCCAATGGTTGTAAGATAGTTGTTGGTAGACTTTGATATATAGGATTTTTGATGATGTGTCATACAATAAAGGGAGTACCTAGAACTCATCTAGATGAGATATAATTTGGTCTCATTCACTTTGAAAACAAGAACAGATACAACCCATGTCAGCATACACGCATCTGATAGCATCACATCCAATGGCTATAAAAGGTGAATGAGACCAAATTATATCTCATCTAGATGAGTTCTAGCAAAACTGTACAATAAATGAGGAAAGAGAGGAAGGTTGTATGTACATGAACCAACACCCCTTGCACAAGCTCCAATGTAGAATGAGAGAGCACCTTATTTATTATCTCACATCCTATTGGGCAAACTAGATACAACCCATTGGAGTTGTTGTATGTTAAGGTGTTGGTTGATGACATGGCATATTTTACCAACAAGCTAACATACAAACTGTTGGAGATGCCCTTACTAGTAGTAGTAACATCACACATATCAAGGCAAGATGTGTCTATAGCCTAATAAATGAAGGGTTGCATGTTATCACACATATGTTACTACCCACTATAGAGGTAGTAACATAGACTAGTAACATGTCGATGTTACTACTCTATGTTACTACCCATTGTGGCTAGTCTTAGCATGCAGTAGGTAGTAGGGTTTGTGGCGTTTGCACTGCACGCCTATGTTCTTTGGGTATCTCGCAGCAGTTTGCTTGCTTTATTACAGCGGCATCGATGTCGTGCCACGCCCAGCTAGGTCCTGATTAGATGTCACCTAGCACAGCAGCACGACTTTTCCAGAGACCGGCTAGTTTGAGTGTTAGCATAAAGCTGTGGCAATGATTAAGCGTGAAGCATAATTAGTGTCTGTACTAAACGTGAGACAAAACTGCATGAGTTGTCACTGTCAAAGTGTTAATTGTCTGAAAATGGACACCATTAGTTTGTACTACTGTCAGAAAGAAGATCAGAGTGATGAGATTTGTTCGACATGCGTGTCAGTGGTGCTGCAATGTGGTAAGAACTCTGTTTTGCCATGGCCTAATGAACTCTTGCCTGAACGCTTGGCGTGCAGAACGCCGTGGAGCAGCCGCCGCGGTTCGTGGGACGATGGACGGGCACGTACGTGATCAACGCGTTCGTGGTGGTGTGGGTGCTGGTGGTCGGCTTCGGCTTCGGCGGCTGGGCCAGCATCACCAACTTCGTCCGCCAGATCGACACCTTCGGCCTCTTCACCAAGTGCTACCAGTGCCCCACGCCCCCCATCCCGGACGCCTCCTGGCCCTTCCCCGGCGGCCTCCACAACCTGACGATGCTCCCGCCGGCGCCGGCTCCTTCACCGGCGCACTTCTTCCGCCACCACCGGCACCAAAGCCGCGGGCTCTGAAGCTTAAGAAGCCTCCGAGGCTGCTCTGGTTAGCTCTAGTTAATTAGCGTTGCTACTGATCAGTGTAGTAAGAAAAGACTACCCGTGACTAGGGAGCGAGCTTGTTGTTTCTTTTCTTCTCTTGGATTCAGTGAGAGGGTGATGGCCGATGTTTGTCTCTTGTTCTGTGCTCTGGCCTGGCGTGAAGCATCTAGCTGTTGCTTTCTCTTATTCTCATGCATATGCTATGCTTTGCTTGGAGCTCCTCTCTTTTGGGGTACCATTCGGTGCTGTATCATTGGCAGTACTGTATGGTGCTAATTTATGTGCTGAGGAATCAGGAATCACGACTTCAGGAGCTCTTTGCCTTATGTCTTGGCTGTCGTGAACTTTACTCGCTCCCAATGAGAAATGGAGAAGTAGCTGGCTAACACTGTGGTAGTTTGGTTTCCAGCCACACTTTGTAATATCTCATCTTAGCCAAGTTTGATCAAGTTGGATGGTTGTTTGATTCTAGCCACACCTTTTTTTTAGAAAAGGAGGATGACTCTCTACTCTGCGTCCGAAATCGATACGGCCACTTTATTAATTATTCTCACAAGACCTTACAAAGTCATACAACAAGAAGACTAAAGTCGCCGCCTAAGAACAAACCTGTCGCTACACCTATCCGATTGATGAAGGCGCGCAGATAGCTCGGCCTATTACCAAACAGACATCGCAGCCAAGCCTAACATCTAAGACACGAGACCCCAACCTAGCCACTTGCGGATGCAGGGCACACACTGATCTGGCGTGCTCTCGAGGCCGCCGCCGCCAACTACCACCGCTCCATCTTGAATCAGATCGATGCATCAACCTTGCTCGGTCCAAATATCGTCGACGCCACCACGACGCCTAACGTCACCTCCTCCTGCGCAAGAATAGTCAGACACGCCGCGGTCGCCATCGATACACCTCGGCGCCATGTTTGCCACGCACCACCAAATAAACACGGCTTGAAGCCCTTGGAGGATTTGCGTGCGTAGCACTGCCGACCGAGCATGACCAAGCGTAGCACCCGCTCGGTCGGGCATGACTTGACATCTCCACCGAAGCTCCGTGCAAGATGAAGCCGCTCCACCTCCCCGCCTCGACTTCCAAATTGCTCCACGCAACGACGCCCTAAGAGAGAAACGACACCGCAGTTGTCGCCATCGTCCGATCCGAACACGGATCCTAGGGTTTCCCAGAGCAATACGGGTGGGTCGACGGTAGTCACATGACGATGCCTTCATCAAGGTAACGACGTGGAACGCCGCCATCGCCCGCCGTCGGCTCGGTTTTCACCGCAACTCGTCTCCCGACTCGCAATGGTGCGGATGACGGATCCCGAGATCCAAACACCCACCTCGGGCCGACCACCTCGGCGGAAGAGATGACCACCACCGCCGGCCAGACCGGGTCGAATAGATCGATCGGAGGTGCCGCCGACGAGACCACCAGCCCTCCACGCCGTCGCCGCCGATCTGAAGCGGCATATGCACGCCGCCGCCAAGCCGCCGCCGTCAACCGCAGCCGCCGCCGCCGCCGAAGGCCATCCGCAGCGCCGCAGCCTCGCCTCCGCTTCGCCAAGCCGTCGCCGTCCGAGGACGGGCGGCCTCCGCTACTGCCGCCATCCGCCGCGCCACGATCCCAGATCGGTCGCGCCACCACACGCCTTGGGGTCCTCCCCACCTCAAGACGCGAGAGATCCCCGCCACCGCCGTCGGCCCCCGGGCTTAGCCCGGCGGCGTCTTCCGGCGGCGGCGGAGGGAGGGGAGGAGGGAGTTTGTGGTGGCGGCGGCGGCTAGGATTCTAGCCACACCTAAGGCAAGGTTTTTTTTATAAGCAGTGAACTCCACATGTCATAGACATAAAAAGTGTGGCAAGATTCCCTTAAGCAAGCCAAAGTATGGCTAACAAATTAAGCAACTCAAGTTAGGCAAGTGTAGCAAAAAATTTGTGACAACGTAAGGCAAAAATAGTCAGAATCCAAATAGCCCCTGAAAAGGAGTAAAGCTTCCATATTCTGCATATTGTGTATCACTACGCTTTTGCTAAAAGTCATGCACCTGAAACTTTTGCTTGTCAATCCCCGACGTAGCCGAAGACCGGGTGACATGATGAGAGTAGCGTCGACACTGACGAGGCCAAGCCAGGAACTCGCAAGAGACGGGGATGGTATTGCGAGCGGCAATGAGCTGTGACGTCTCAGATGAAGGCGAGGAAGCGGATTGACCGGTGAGGGTTGGTGTAGGGTCGTTGCTAGAGAATGGAGGTCGTCGTCCCTCACGGAGGGGGGGATCGGCTGTTCGGCTGGCATCGGAGGGGGATCACATGAGGTGAAGTGGAAGAAGAGAGCTGATATTGGACGTGAAAAAAAAGAGCTTCCACAAAATTGACCCGCAGCTAAAGAAAATCCAGGTACATGATGAATATGCTCTTCCGCGTTATTGACATATCGACAAAATACTACCCCCTCCGTCACATACTATAAGACCTTTTCTAACACTAATGAAGACTTTTTTAACACTACATTAGACGTTTTTTAACACTACATCAGTGTGAAAAAACGTCTTACATTATAGGACGAAGGGAGCCTTTGGTTACCGGGGGCAACCAGTGAGATAATAGCACGGGCTATATTCAACCGGTTCGGATGGCGGTCACATAACATGATAGGAGTCTAGGAAGCTTATTCTTCATATTGCCGTACCGGTTGTGATTGGCAACATGTATTTTCTTTTTTTTTCATTTGCTTCGCTCCGCTTGCGAGCTGTAATACTTTTATGACTTTTGTGGTACTTCGTGGATTTTTTTAATAAGATAACTGCATGCATCATTATGATCCAGAGGCTGGGGGTACGCCTCCATTTTTTTAAAAAAAGTGAACAAAGATGACGATACAAAAGTGTGAGTGGCACTGTGACAGCAATGTTGTCTGACTGGTTTTTTTTTTTTTTTTGAGCAACTGTTGTCTGACTGCCTAGGCCACGGGATGTGAGGATAGAGCCATGATTTCAACACCAGAGAAGGATCCATGATGCGGCCGCACTAGGAGAGAGGTTATTTACAATGTTGAGCAGATCTAGCATGGGGCGTGGCTAACGCGCGCGCGCGCGCGCCTCCCAGTCGGCGCGCTCGATTTCCGACCAGGTCGATCCGACAGCAAGACGACAACTTAGCGAACCGGTGCGCTGTCCTATTCCCTTTGGCGATCGATTACGGCTGTGGCGCTCTACGCATTCGTGAGTTTGGCCCAATACTGGCCCAATACAACCCCTAGGCTCTATTCCTTTCCATATTTTTCCTTTTGGGCTGTATTTTCTATTTCACCTATTCCCTTTCTGGGCCAGCTGTTTTTCAGGGACAATAGTGGGCGAAATTACACTTCTAATTGAAATAAACTACGACTTTCAACAAAATTAATTGCTACTTGTGCACACAAAATACATTAGCATATCCTTCTTTTCCTTTGATCTAATTTGTCCATGAAATATATTTGTATTAAGAAAAAATAGCATGCTCAATTGAATTGATCTACAGCTTTTTGATTGAAACGGCAATTCTCGTTAAATAGATCTACTATGAACATTTTTTCAAATTAATGACAAAATTACCAAAGTAAGAATTTTTTTAAAAAATTCTGAACAACTTTTTAAATTTGTGATTTTTCTGGAAATCATGACTATTTTTTGAAAAACATGACAACTTATTAAAAACAAAAACATTTTGTTGTGTCCCTACTTAACATTTTGTGTAATTAAATTTTAAAAGATATTTTGAATATCTTTGAAAACCATTTTTGATAGGGTGGCACCGCCACGACGTCGCCTCGACTCGCGTTACGCTAAGGCAGGTGGCGGTGGTGTCACGTGCTGCGTCTCGGCGTCGTCGTCGCTACGCGACGGCGTCGCTCGACTTCGCGTTACCCTAAGGCGAATTGGCGGTAGTGTCACGTGCTTGTCTCGGCGTCGTCGTCGCTACGCGGCGGCGTCGCCTCGACTTCGCGTTACGGTAAGACGAGGTGGCGGTGGTGTCACGTGCTTTCGTCTCGGCGTCGTCGTCGCTACGCGACGACGTCGCCGACTTCGCGTTACGCTAAGACGAGGTGGCGGTGGTGTCACGTGCTGTCTCGGCGTCCGTCGTCGCTACGCGGCGGCGTCGCCGACTTCGCGTTACGCTAAGACAAGGTGGCGGTGGTGTCACGTGCTGCGTCTCGGCGTCCGTCGTCGCTACGCGGCGACGTCCGCCGACTTCGAGTTACGCTAAGACGAGGTGGCGGTGGTGTCACGTGCTTGTCTCGGCGTCCGTCGTCGCTACGCGGCGGCGTCGCCGACTTCGCGTTCTGTAAGACAGGGTGGCGGTGGTGTCACGTGCTGCGTCTCGGCGTCCGTCGTCGCTACGCGGCGGCGTCGCCTCGACTTCGCGATACGCTAAAGACGAGGTGGCGGTGGTGTCACGTGCTGCGTCTCGGCGTCGTCGTCGCTACGCGGCGACGTCGCCTCGACTTCGCGTTACGCTAAGACGAGGTGGCGATGGTGTCACGTGCTGCGTCTCGGCGTCGTCGTCGCTACGCGGCGACGTCGCCTCGACTTCGCGTTACGCTAAGACAGGTGGCGATGGTGTCACATGCTCGTCTCGGCGTCCGTCGTCGCTACGCGGCGACGTCGCCGACTTCGCGTTACCTTAAGACGAGTGGCGGTGGTGTCACGTGCTGCGTCTCGGCGTCCGTCGTCGCTACGCGGCGGCGTCGCCTCGACTTCGCGATACGCTAAGACGAGGTGGCGGTGGTGTCACGTGCTGCGTCTCGGCGTCCGTCGTCGCTACGCGGCGGCGTCCGCCGACTTCGCGTTCGCTAAAGACGAGGTGGCGGTGGTGTCACGTGCTGCGTCTCGGCGTCCGTCGTCGCTACGCGGCGACGTCGCCGACTTCGCGTTACGCTAAAACGAGGTGGCGGTGGTGTCACGTGCTGCGTCTCGGCGTCCGTCGTTGCTACGCGGCAGCGTCGCCTCGACTTCGCGTTACGCTAAGACGAGGTGGCGATGGTGTCACGTGCTCGTCTCGGCGTCCGTCGTCGCTACGCGGCGGCGTCGCCGACTTCGCGTTACCCTAAGATAGACGAGGTGGCGGTGGTGTCACGTGCTGCGTCTCGGCGTCCGTCGTCGCTACGCGGCGACGTCGCGCCGACTTCGCGTTCGCTAAGACGAGGTGGCGGTGGTGTCACGTGCTGCGTCTCGGCGTCCGTCGTCGCTACGCGGCGGCGTCGCCGACTTCGCGTTCGCTAAGACGAGGTGGCGATGGTGTCACGTGCTGCGTCTCGGCGTCCGTCGTCGCTACGCGGCGGCGTCACGCCGACTTCGCGTTCGCTAAGACGAGGTGGCGGTGGTGTCACGTGCTGTCTCGGCGTCGTCGTCGCTACGCGGCGACGTCCGCCAAACTTCGCGTTCGCTAAAACGAGGTGGCGATGGTGTCACGTGCTGCGTCTCGGCGTCGTCGTCGCTACGCGGCGGCGTCGCCGACTTCGCGTTACCCTAAGATAGACGAGGTGGCGGTGGTGTCACGTGCTCGTCTCGGCGTCCGTCGTCGCTACGCGGCGGCGTCCGCCTCGACTTCGCGTTACCCTAAGATAGACGAGGTGGCGGTGGTGTCACGTGCTGCGTCTCGGCGTCCGTCGTCGCTACGCGGCGGCGTCGCCTCGACTTCGCGTTACGCTAAAGACGAGGTGGCGGTGGTGTCACGTGCTGCGTCTCGGCGTCGTCGTCGCTACGCGGCGACGTCGCCTCGACTTCGCGTTACGCTAAGACGAGGTGGCGATGGTGTCACGTGCTGCGTCTCGGCGTCCGTCGTTGCTACGCGGCGACGTCCGCCTCGACTTCGCGTTACGCTAAAGACGAGGTGGCGGTGGTGTCACGTGCTGCGTCTCGGCGTCCGTCGTCGCTACGCGGCGGCGTCGCCCCGACTTCGCGTTACCCTAAGATAAGCGAGGTGGCGGTGGTGTCACGTGCTGCGTCTCGGCGTCGTCGTCGCTACGCGGCGGCGTCGCCGACTTCGCGTTCGCTAAGACAGGTGGCGGTGGTGTCACGTGCTCGTCTCGGCGTCCGTCGTCGCTACGCGGCGGCGTCGCCGACTTCGCGTTCGCTAAGACAGGTGGCGGTGGTGTCACGTGCTGCGTCTCGGCGTCCGTCGTCGCTACGCGGCGGCGTCGCCGACTTCGCGTTCGCTAAGACAGGTGGCGGTGGTGTCACGTGCTGCGTCTCGGCGTCCGTCGTCGCTACGCGGCGGCGTCGCCGACTTCGCGTTACCCTAAGATAGACGAGGTGGCGGTGGTGTCACGTGCTGCGTCTCGGCGTCGTCGTCGCTACGCGGCGGCGTCCGCCTCGACTTCGCGTTACCCTAAGATAGACGAGTGGCGGTGGTGTCACGTGCTGCGTCTCGGCGTCCGTCGTCGCTACGCGGCGGCGTCGCCTCGACTTCGCGTTACGCTAAGACAGGGTGGCGGTGGTGTCACGTGCTGCGTCTCGGCGTCCGTCGTCGCTACGCGGCGACGTCGCCGACTTCGCGTTACGCTAAGACGAGGTGGCGGTGGTGTCACGTGCTCGTCTCGGCGTCGTCGTCGCTACGCGGCGGCGTCCGCCGACTTCGCGTTACCCTAAGACGAGGTGGCGGTGGTGTCACGTGCTCGTCTCGGCGTCCGTCGTCGCTACGCGGCGGCGTCCGCCGACTTCGCGTTCGCTAAGACGAGGTGGCGGTGGTGTCACGTGCTGCGTCTCGGCGTCGTCGTCGCTACGCGGCGACGTCCGCCGACTTCGCGTTCGCTAAGACGAGGTGGCGATGGTGTCACATGCTGCGTCTCGGCGTCCGTCGTCGCTACGCGGCGACGTCGCCTCGACTTCGCGTTACGCTAAGACAGGTGGCGGTGGTGTCACGTGCTCGTCTCGGCGTCCGTCGTCGCTACGCGGCGGCGTCGCCTCGACTTCGCGTTACCCTAAGATAGACGAGGTGGCGGTGGTGTCACGTGCTCGTCTCGGCGTCCGTCGTCGCTACGCGGCGGCGTCGCCTCGACTTCGCGTTACCCTAAGATAGACGAGGTGGCGGTGGTGTCACGTGCTGCGTCTCGGCGTCGTCGTCGCTACGCGGCGGCGTCGCCTCGACTTCGCGTTACGCTAAGACAGGGGTGGCGGTGGTGTCACGTGCTGTCTTGGCGTCCGTCGTCGCTACGCGGCGGCGTCGCCCGACTTGCGTTACCCTAAGATAGACGAGTGGCGGTGGTGTCACGTGCTCGTCTCGGCGTCGTCGTCGCTACGCGGCGACGTCCGCCGACTTCGCGTTACGGTAAGACGAGGGTGGCGGTGGTGTCACGTGCTGCGTCTCGGCGTCCGTCGTCGCTACGCGGCGACGTCGCCTCGACTTCGCGTTCGCTAAGACGAGGTGGCGATGGTGTCACGTGCTGCGTCTCGGCGTCCGTCGTCGCTACGCGGCGGCGTCGCCTCGACTTCGCGTTACCCTAAGATAGACGAGGTGGCGGTGGTGTCACGTGCTGCGTCTCGGCGTCGTCGTCGCTACGCGGCGGCGTCGCCTCGACTTCGCGTTACGGTAAGACAGGTGGCGGTGGTGTCACGTGCTGCGTCTCGGCGTCGTCGTCGCTACCGCGACGGCGTCGCCTCGACTTCGCGTTACGCTAAGACAGAGTGGCGGTGGTGTCACGTGCTGCGTCTCGGCGTCCGTCGTCGCTACGCGGCGGCGTCCGCCGACTTCGCGTTACCCTAAGATAGACAGGTGGCGGTGGTGTCACGTGCTGCGTCTCGGCGTCCGTCGTCGCTACGCGGCGGCGTCCGCCTCGACTTCGCGTTCGGTAAGACAGGTGGCGGTGGTGTCACGTGCTGTCTCGGCGTCGTCGTCGCTACGCGGCGGCGTCGCCTCGACTTCGCGTTACCCTAAGATAGACAGGTGGCGGTGGTGTCACGTGCTGCGTCTCGGCGTCCGTCGTCGCTACGCGGCGGCGTTACGCCGACTTCGCGTTACCCTAAGATAGACAGGTGGCGGTGGTGTCACGTGCTGCGTCTCGGCGTCGTCGTCGCTACGCGGCGGCGTCGCCGACTTCGCGTTCACGCGACGCTAAGACGAGGTGGCGGTGGTGTCACGTGCTGCGTCTCGGCGTCCGTCGTCGCTACGCGGCGGCGTCGCCGACTTCGCGTTCGGTAAGAGCGACGTGGCGGTGGTGTCACGTGCTGCGTCTCGGCGTCGTCGTCGCTACGCGGCGGCGTCCGCCTCGACTTCGCGTTCGCTAAGACAGGGTGGCGGTGGTGTCACGTGCTGCGTCTCGGCGTCCGTCGTCGCTACGCGGCGGCGTCCGCCGACTTCGCGTTACCCTAAGATAGACGAGGTGGCGGTGGTGTCACGTGCTGTCTCGGCGTCCGTCTCGGCGTCCGTCGTCGCTACGCGGCGGCGTCCGCCGACTTCGCGTTCGCTAAGACAGGTGGCAAGTGGCGGTGGTGTCACGTGCTGCGTCTCGGCGTCGTCGTCGCTACGCGGCAGCGTCGCGTAAGACTTCGCGTTCGCTAAGAACGAGGTGGCGGTGGTGTCACGTGCTGCGTCTCGGCGTCGTCGTCGCTACGCGGCGGCGTCGCCGACTTCGCGTTACGCTAAGACAGGGTGGCGGTGGTGTCACGTGCTGTTCTCGGCGTCCGTCGTCGCTACGCGGCGACGTCCGCCCGACTTCGCGTTACGCTAAGACAGGTGGCGGTGGTGTCACGTGCTGCGTCTCGGCGTCCGTCGTCGCTACGCGGCGACGTCCGCCGACTTCGCGTTACCCTAAGATAGACGAGTGGCGGTGGTGTCACGTGCTTGTCTCGGCGTCCGTCGTCGCTATCGCGGCGACGTCCGCCTCGACTTCGCGTCTTGCTAAGACAGGTGGCGGTGGTGTCACGTGCTGCGTTTGGCGTCCGTCGTCGCTACGCGGCGGCGTCCGCCGACTTCGCGTTACCCTAAGATAGACAGGTGGCGGTGGTGTCACGTGCTGCGTCTCGGCGTCCGTCGTCGCTACGCGGCGACGTCCGCCGACTTCGCGTTCGCTAAGACAGGTGGCGGTGGTGTCACGTGCTGTCTCGGCGTCCGTCGTCGCTACGCGGCGACGTCCGCCCGACTTCGCGTTCGCTAAGACAGGTGGCGATGGTGTCACGTGCTGCGTCTCGGCGTCCGTCGTCGCTACGCGGCGACGTCCGCCGACTTCGCGTTCGCTAAGACAGGTGGCGGTGGTGTCACGTGCTGCGTCTCGGCGTCCGTCGTCGCTACGCGGCGACGTCCGCCGACTTCGCGTTACGCTAAAGACAGGTGGCGGTGGTGTCACGTGCTGCGTCTCGGCGTCCGTCGTCGCTACGCGGCGGCGTCCGCCTCGACTTCGCGTTCGCTAAGACAGGTGGCGGTGGTGTCACGTGCTGCGTCTCGGCGTCCGTCGTCGCTACGCGGCGACGTCCGCCGACTTCGCGTTACGCTAAGACAGGTGGCGATGGTGTCACGTGCTGCGTCTCGGCGTCCGTCGTCGCTACGCGGCGACGTCCGCCGACTTCGCGTCTTGCTAAGACAGGTGGCGGTGGTGTCACGTGCTGCGTCTCGGCGTCGTCGTCGCTACGCGGCGGCGTCGCCTCGACTTCGCGTTACCCTAAGATAGACAGGTGGCGGTGGTGTCACGTGCTGCGTCTCGGCGTCGTCGTCGCTACGCGGCGGCGTCCGCCGACTTCGCGTTTTGCTAAGACAGGTGGCGGTGGTGTCACGTGCTGCGTCTCGGCGTCCGTCGTCGCTACGCGGCGACGTCCGCCGACTTCGCGTTCGCTAAGACAGGTGGCGGTGGTGTCACGTGCTGCGTCTCGGCGTCCGTCGTCGCTACGCGGCGACGTCCGCCGACTTCGCGTTCGCTAAGACAGGTGGCGGTGGTGTCACGTGCTGCGTCTCGGCGTCCGTCGTCGCTACGCGGCGACGTCCGCCGACTTCGCGTTACGCTAAGACAGGTGGCGGTGGTGTCACGTGCTGCGTCTCGGCGTCCGTCGTCGCTACGCGGCGGCGTCCGCCGACTTCGCGTTACGCTAAGACAGGGTGGCGGTGGTGTCACGTGCTGCGTCTCGGCGTCGTCGTCGCTACGCGGCGACGTCCGCCGACTTCGCGTTACCTTAAGATAGACAGGTGGCGGTGGTGTCACGTGCTCGTCTCGGCGTCGTCGTCGCTACGCGGCGGCGTCCTTCGACTTCGCGTTCGCTAAGACAGGTGGCGATGGTGTCACGTGCTCGTCTCGGCGTCCGTCGTCGCTACCGCGGCGGCGTCGCCGACTTCGCGTTCGCTAAGACAGGTGGCGGTGGTGTCACGTGCTGCGTCTCGGCGTCCGTCGTCTCTACGCGGCGACGTCGCCTCGACTTCGCGTTACGCTAAGACAGGTGGTGGCGATGGTGTCACGTGCTCGTCTCGGCGTCGTCGTCGCTACGCGGCGACGTCCGCCTCGACTTCGCGTGCGCTAAAGACAGGTGGCGATGGTGTCACGTGCTGCGTCTCGGCGTCCGTCGTCGCTACGCGGCGACGTCCGCCGACTTCGCGTTACCCTAAGATAGACAGGGTGGCGGTGGTGTCACGTGCTGCGTCTCGGCGTCCGTCGTCGCTACGCGGCGGCGTCGCCGACTTCGCGTTACGCTAAGACAGGTGGCGGTGGTGTCACGTGCTGCGTCTCGGCGTCCGTCGTCGCTACGCGGCGACGTCCGCCGACTTCGCGTTACCCTAAGATAGACAGGTGGCGGTGGTGTCACGTGCTGCGTCTCGGCGTCCGTCGTCGCTACGCGGCGGCGTCCGCCTCGACTTCGCGTTACGGTAAGACAGGTGGCGGTGGTGTCACGTGCTGCGTCTCGGCGTCCGTCGTCGCTACCGCGACGACGTCCGCCTCGACTCGCGTTACCCTAAGATAGACAGGGTGGCGGTGGTGTCACGTGCTCGTCTCGGCGTCCGTCGTCGCTACGCGACGACGTCCGCTCGACTTCGCGTTCGGTAAGACAGGTGGCGGTGGTGTCACGTGCTCGTCTCGGCGTCCGTCGTCGCTACAAGGGCGGCGTCCGCCTCGACTTCGCGTTCGCTAAGACGAGGTGGCGATGGTGTCACGTGCTCGTCTCGGCGTCCGTCGTCGCTACGCGATAGCGTCCCTCGACTTCGCGTTACCCTAAGATAGACAGGTGGCGGTGGTGTCACGTGCTGCGTCTCGGCGTCGTCGTCGCTACGCGGCGACGTCCGCCCGACTTCGCGTTACGCTAAGACAGGGTGGCGGTGGTGTCACGTGCTCGTCTCGGCGTCGTCGTCGCTACGCGGCGACGTCCGCCGACTTCGCGTTACCCTAAGATAGACAGGTGGCGGTGGTGTCACGTGCTCGTCTCGGCGTCGTCGTCGCTACGCGACGACGTCCGCCGACTTCGCATTTCGCTAAGACAGGTGGCGGTGGTGTCACGTGCTGTCTCGGCGTCCGTCGTCGCTACGCGGCGGCGTCCGCCGACTTCGCGTTCGCTAAGACAGGTGGCGATGGTGTCACGTGCTGCGTCTCGGCGTCGTCGTCGCTACATGCGGCGGCGTCGCCGACTTCGCGTTCGCTAAGACAGGTGGCGGTGGTGTCACGTGCTCGTCTCGGCGGGAGGGGATGGCGACTGCATATCCCTACGCAGTGCATCAAAACATTGTGTCTACCATTGGTGCGTCTAGCATGGGTGGCGTTGAGGTGCATCAAACATTTGGGTTGAAGACCCCCACTGTCACGCACAAAGGTTTCAACCTTGGTGATAGGCCAAAGTCCATGTATGAAAAGGCTTCGATAAGCTTAAGAAACAAAAAGCGATGAGAAGTGTTCCAAGTGCAGGCTGCCAGGCCATAAAAAGCCACAATGCCCCCAAAATAACCGGTAATGCTTAAATTTTCTGGACTAGCAGTGTTAATCTTATAGGATTTATTACGGCTATCATATTTTCTTATATAAGCGAAGGACTAATTTCCTTTATCATCCTCCGAAGCAAAGCGACATAACGCGCGTCATGGGCTGGACCAGAGAGCTACAACGCGCATAGGATGCTATGGGAAAAGAAATGGAGGCAATTATCTTCTTGGGGCACTTCTTTTTTTTGCATGGTGGGCGAGAGAAAACGATGAGCATTTTTACTTGTGTTTATGTTCTTGAACCTGATACTAGCACGAAGAACAGTGTACAAAAAAGGAAGTATCTTGTAAGGCATGTGTTGTCGTTTTAGTGTGAAAGACTGCCTATAAAAAGATAATTATCTTTGTAAGATATTGACATTTCTGTTGTAAGTTATTAACCTCGATAAATCATGGGAAGGAAAGGGATGTTCTTCAAATGATGTTACCATTGTTAGACACCTTTGCGGTGCTTTCAATTGATGTTTTCATCTCTTACTCATCCTGTACAGGTTAGATTGTCTATGGAAATATGTCAACCTGAATATCACCCTTGCTGTTACGTGGTTCTTGTGATCGATGATGAATTTCTCCTCCTACGAAAAGCACAACAAAAATTAGGAGTAGCGAGAGAAGTGAGTTGTTCCTTTCTACTAAGAGGGGTAAACTGATGTAGAAATAATGGCAGCTCTTGACTTCTTTGAACAATATTCAGTTTTCATACATTAACTTGCTACTGAGAAAAACAAAAGCGATTTTCAGAGATTTAGCTCATTCTACGAACAATGGTAGCTGCTGATTTCCTTGCACAAAGGTTAAGAATTCATACAATAAGTTGCTACAGAAATACAAAAAGATTCGAAAATAATTCCTTCTTGAACAAATGACGGTTTTACGTCGAATTCATCTGACAACTTGCTACAGAAAAACAAAGCGATTTTCAGAGAATTAGTACATCCTTGAAACAATGGCAGCTACTATCTCTTTGAAAAGTGTTCAGAATTGAGTTCCCAAAATAGATTCCCACAATGTAATTAAAATGAACTGCTAGTCTTAGTTCATTCACCAAAAAATACCATTGTTTGAGAGATACATTTAGGGATTTTCTTTTCCCATACACACAGCCGGTTCCGATACTTCTATGGATTTTCGCAGAATCTGCAACTTGATGCTCCGCCGTCAGCGAAAGATGAGACCAAGGTCGATGAGTTCTTTGGCAAAAATCTGATTTTGTGTGAAACAATAAACAATCTTCTTTTGTGAGAACAGAGCCACCAAGGTGGTATGCTTTTCTTCAGTTTTGACATACACGTTCCTTCTATTTTCTTGTCCACCATCCTCCTTTGGATTAGTCCTTCCAAAAACATTAAATCATCTTCTTCCCTCATTAATGCTGAAAACTAGCAAGAACTACCTAGCCATGCCGGCTTCATCAAAGCAGAGCTGCCAAAATCGACATCCATGTGCTGCTCCATGTCAAATCTTGGTGCTTATGAGCTCGGAGACGGCGCCGTCGGCTATTAATTCATCTCAAGGAAAGAGGGAGGGGAGGTGAGTGGTACCGGACATCCTTGGGAGGTGACACGGGCGCCGTTGGAAGCTTCTTTGGCGGAGACGCAGGAGGAAGGGCGGCGAGCGCCGAGGCGTCAGACGGACGCTGGAGAGCCACCGCCTCGCCGTCTTGACCGCTACGCCCCTGGACCTTCTGGCGCTTCGTCTTGGCGGGCGCCTCGCCCAGATTGCCGCCACCACCAGCCCTCGCGTCGCCCGTGCCGCCGTGGAGCCTCGCCGTATTGGCGGTGGCCATGAGGAGGAGCAGCCAAAGAAGGAGGGGGAGGGAAGCGGCAGGCAGGCTGCGGTGGAGGAAGAGCCGCCCGGCAAGGAGGGGAGGAAGCGGGCAGTGCGGCGGAGGAGTATGAGCCTATGAGGGGATCTGTGGGAGAAGGCGAAAGGGAAAAGAGGAATAGGAGGCCGCGCACGCGTGGGCTTTTCCAAAAAAGGAAACGAGATAGAAAGGGAAAGGGAACAGGAGGTGCGCCACGCGTGGTCGGGATCGATCGCTCCCGCGAGCGATCGCCAAGGAGCCGTTTCGTCTAGCATGTTATGCTCCGTTTGGATGTTTGCATTCAGACCTGGTATTCGGTATTGGCATTAGTTGGGCCGAATATCCCCAATGTCACCGTTTGGTTGGCCTTGGCATTCGGCCTCGATATCGAGCAACCTGTCGCTAAGGCAAAAAAAACTCCTGGCCCAATTCAATGCGTATATGCTTGACATTGCTAGGTACCCCGAAAGCTATTTATCGCATTACGCGAGATGGCAGAGACCCCTCGCTGAAGCTCTTCAGTACATGGGCCAGCCCATCGTCGCGCAAATTAAAGGAAAAAAATTAAAATGGAGGTCTGGGATGTCGAACCCTGGGTGAGGGTGGTAGCCACTCCACCCAGTTCTACTTAGTTGGTAGTTGTAAGGATGCTACCTACTTGAGGCGACCCGGAACAATCTTTTCTGTATTTCTTCTTTTTCTTCTTCTTTTTTGTTTTTTTTCTTTTATTCTTTCTTCTCTGATTTTTGTTATTTTTACAATACATGGTCAACATTCATTCTATACACGTTTAACATTTTTGAAATGCTTGGTTAAAATTTTAAAATACTTGTTCAACATCTTTTAAAATGGTGGATTGCCATTTTATATACATGATCAATAAAATTCATAATTTTTTAATACATGATCAACATTTTATATATACACATTTAAAAAATATGAAATGCTTCATTAACATTTTTAAAATACTTGTTCAACATTTTTTTTGAATGCTTGATTAAATTTTTATATACATGATCAATTTTTTTTGAAATACTTTTCAACATTTTCAAATACTGGTTCAACATTTATTGAATACTTGTTCAACATTTCAAATATTATGTATATATATAATCAACATTTTTTGAAATTGTGGTTCAACATTTAAAAAAATCAACATTTTTCAAATACTTTTTCTATATTTCTTTTTTACTTTGAATGCTTGATTAACATTTTTCTATACATGATCAACATTTTTCAAATACTTGTTCAACTATTTTAAATACTTGTTCAACATTTATAAAATACTTGTTCAACATGTTTCAAATATTTTTTGTAGACTTTAAAATTTTGAAAGTATAAACAAAAGTACAAAAATAAAAAAGAGGAAATCGGAAAACCTAAAAAAGAGAGGAAAATGAGGTTGTGGCCTCTCTCGCGTTTGGACCGGCCCAATCGGCCCTCTCCTTCAACAAGGATTCTCCTCGTTGTTGAGAGCAACTAATTAACGGGTGCTCCTTCGGGAGCCTCGTAACGATCAGCGCCACTTGGCGCACTCTCAGCAATTTGCCACGTGTTGCGCTCTGGACGCTCCCTTCGGATTTTTTTTCCGCATGCATCTTTGGCTTTTTAAACGAGTTTTTTTCGATGTTTTGGTTTTCCACCGGTCTTCCCTAGCTTTTCGACAAAAAAAATCCGGAAAAAAATTTGCACAAAAAACGCATTTTTTTTCTTTTCACGAAAGTCACGGTTTTGTTTCGCGAGAGGCACGGTTGTGCTTTCCCGAGAGGCACGGCCGTGCCTCTTGGAAACGAAAAAAAAACACACTTTCTGTTTTTGTTCCTTTCGCGGGAGTCATGGTTTTGCTTCCCGAGAGGCACGGTTGTGCTTTCACGAGAGTCATGGCCGTGCCTCTTGAAACGGAAAAAACGGTTTTTTTTTCTTTCGTGAGAGTCACGGTTTTGCTTCCACGAGAGTCACGGTCGTGCCTCTTGGAAACGAAAAAAATGTGTTTTCTGATTTTTTTTCATGAGAGTCACGGTTTTGCTTCCGTGAGAGACACGGTTGTGCTTTCGCGACAGTCACGGCCGTGCCTCCTCGGAAACGAAAAAAAAACGCATTTTCTGTTTTTTTTTCTTTCGCGAGATTCACGGTTTTGCTTCCGGGAGAGGCACGATTGTGATTTCGTTAGAGGCACGGTGTAGGATCGGAAGTATGTCTAGAGGGGGGGTGATTAGACTACTTGACAATTTAAAGGTTTAGCCTTTTGATTAGGACAAGTTTTTAGCAAGTTCACAAAGATGACCAAGTCAAGTATCACCCTACACATGCAATTCTAGAGTTATGGCAGCGGAAAGTAAATTGCACATGTAGTAAATAGAGGTGGAGAAGAGCAAACGCAGTTTGGAAACACGGAGAATTTTCTCGTGGTTCCGATAGGTGGTGCTATCGTCAATCCACGTTGATGGAGACTTCAACCCACAGAGGGTAACGACTGCGAGAGTCCACGGAGGGCTCCACCCACGAAGGGTCCACGAAGAAGCAACCTTGTCTATGCCATCATGGCTTACGCCCACGGAGGACTAGCCTTACTCGGGGTAGATCTTCACGAAGTAGGCGATCTCCTTGCCCTTACAAACTTCTTGGTTCAACTCCACATCTTGACGGAGGCTCCCAAGCGACACCTAACCAATCTAGGAGGCACCACCCTCCAAAAGGTAATAGATGGTGTTGGTGATGATGAACTCCTTGCTCTTGTGCTTCAAATGATAATCTCCCCAACACTCAACTCTCCTCACTGATTTGGCTGTGGTGGAAGAAGGGATTGAGTGGAAAGCAACTTGGGAGGGCTAGAAATCAAGTTTCATATGGTGGGAGTGGAGCAACTTGATCTCAACACAAGGGTAGGTAGTTTTTCTTCTCAGAAATGTAAGGTAGGAGTGGTAGTTCTTTCGATGGCTCTCTCCACGAATGAAGAGGAGGTGGAGGGTATTTATAGCCTCCACACAAAATCCAACCGTTACACACATTTGACCAATCTCGGTCGGACCGAAGTTGACAACTCGGTGAGACCGAAAGTTCAAATCTTGTGAGCGTTGGGATTTTCGTGGGACCGAAAATACAATCTCGGTGAGTCCGATTCTTCCAAAGACTAGGGTTTGCCATTCTCGGTGGGACCGACTTTATCATCTCGGTGACACCGATTTGATTCTGAAGGTTCTGAAGGTTGGCAACACTAGTTTTGGTGAGACCGAGTTTGGAATCGGAAAATCCGAAATTACTAGGGTTTGGGTATATGGTGAGGTGGTTCATCTCGGTGTGGTGAGTTTATGGAATCGGTGGGACCGAGATTACTTATGAGCATATGTTGGAATGAAAGATTGCGATAGTTTGGGAGATAGATCACTAAGCACTTTGAGCAACGGATCATCAACATAACCTCATCCCCTTTTAATAGTATTGGCTTTCCTATGGACTCAATGTGATCATGGATCACTAAACCGTAAATGGAGTCTTGAGCTTTTGCCAATGCTTTCCTTAGCATTTTGAGGGGTCCACATCATCGGTCATTGCCATACCCATATCAATGAACTTTCTCAAATATTCTCAAGAAACAATTAGTTCAATGATATATATGTTGTTATTAATTACCAAAACCACCCGGGGATTAGTTGCACTTTCAATCTCCCCCTTTTTGGTAATTGATGACAACATATAGATCAAAGCTTCGACAAATGATATAATCAATGAATGATATAGTCGCTTTGAGAAGTATGTGATAAGCAAGAGCTCCCCCTAAATTTGTGCATTATTTAAGATTTGCGTTTGAATGCAAATGCACAATCGATTAGGATCATGGGTCACTCTTCCATGTCACATACATCTTGGTGGAGCGCACAAAATGATAAGAATAAGTAGCATGCACCCAATCACTAAGACATGAGTAAATGATCATACAAGATATGAATAGCATATGATAAGCATTAAGCACACATTAAGCATAGTATGATCAAGCACTCATCAAAGTAGAGCAAACGTAGTGTCAAACACACGAAATGTCTCGGAAAACTCAAAAGTATCTCAAAGAAAACCGCAAACGAAAGAGCAAAAGCGAGACACTCTCTCTCTCGAAGTCCTATGATCTATACAATTTCTCCCCTTTGGCAACAAGTTACCAAAAGTTCGAAGATATAGAGCTAAGCGTCACTAGGGACTCTGCTGGCGGCTCTATGCAGGTTGATGGAGTGGAGATAGCTGCATCTGCAAAAGCTTGCTGAAGTCTGTGGAGCTGGAGGAGTGGACACCGGAGCCGGGCTGGTAATCGATGGAGCTGTGGGAGGTCTTGATGTAGTAGCCACAGGGTCATCCTTTGGACAAAGAATCGATCTGGGTCTTGTGGGAACTCGAGCAGGCTGCTCATAGTCATCTGGACTAAATCATCTTCCATCTCCTTCATGAGCTCTGCCTTCTCCTCTTGGCTTCCTCAATATCTGCCTCAAGCTTGTTGACGGTGACTGCACTTGATCGACTTGACATCGAGCATGGAACTTGTCTTCAACTATCCTCTCAAGACTCTCCCGAGATCGCACTATGCTGGCAGGCGTAGTTCAATCCTCCGGTAGCTTCAAGAAGTTGTTCTCCAACGCTCTTGGGTTTCTTCTTCTTCTTCTTGCTTCCTTCTCAGCTTTGGCTTGTTTGGCAGCTTCAGACTTAGCTTGTCCTTCAACGGATGTAGGATCATCCTCTGTCATCACAACTTCATTGTCCTCATGTTCAGGCTGCGGTGGCAAGTGGGGTCTATCCAACAAGTAGGTGTCCGTGCCAAACTTGGCATTGATGAGCATCTGAATGTGCGGAGCAAACCCACATGACCTCTTACAGTCTGCGTCTTTGTCCTCTTGATAGTCTCAACTATCGTGTCCATCACCTTGAAAGGTGCCTTCGATCTAGAATATGCAGCATGTTGATAGAATACCCTCTTATCATGCGATGATCTCGACTTAGGCATCAAAGTATGCCTCGTAATAGTGTTAGTAGTTGGGAGACCTGCTCAAGATGATACACCGAGCCAAGCTTCCATATCTCTACATCTTTGGCTGGTACCTCATTGTACATATTTTCATTGATTCATGGTTTTCTTTGGAATTCCATAGACATCTACATCATCATCTCTTGATCTTTGGAGCATTTAGCAAGGCTCTCCATTTTCAACTGTTGAAGAGAATCTCGGCCTTGACCATCCATACAATTACGCCATCTGGATAGAAATGTCTTTGTGGCATAGAACCGCATGATCATCTCATCATTCCATCTTTGTCGGTTCGACCAACAAACTCTGCAACTCCACATGCGGTGAAGCTCTCATGCACATGTGGGAAGTAGTCTCTGTGCTCTTCACTTGTCAATATATTCCCGGTCAACATATCTAGTGTCAAGAACAATGGGCTTCTTGTCCATGAGCACCGCCTCATAGAAGTCTTGTTGCTCTCGGTGTGGAATCTTGAGTCAACAGTGTCCTTCTCCGGTGGCATATGGATCAACTTGCCTCCATAGCCCGAGGCCTTTGTCTTTCCTTTCCTTCATATTTTCGCTCGAGGATGAGCATCATTGTGGATGGCGGTTTACATGCGAGTTTCAAGAACACATGTGCCTCATCATCGACTCATTGGTGGCACATTGTCCTTCTTCTTCTCTCAAGGTGAATGTTTCTCACTGTTTTCTTGGGCTTGGCGGCGAGGCTTGGCTTGAGCTGCCTTTCTTGGAGCTGATGGCTTAGATTTGGTAGGTGCTCCTTACGATGGCATCTCCCATCAACTTAGACTTCGAGGAGGGGCTGGGGTGCTTCCTCATCGTAATCTTCTTCACCGCTTCATCATGTACAATCCTCTTCCTCTTGGAAGTTTTCTTTACCTTCTTTGGAGGTTTCCTCTTCCATGCTCAACTTCTTGGCAACTGTGGACTTCTTCACTTTGCTGGTGCCTTTCTTGGTGTGTTGCCCTTGATAGTCTTTGGCAACCACTTTCCTCTTAGGTTTAGAAGTGATTTCTTCCTCGGCAACAAAGTCGAAATCTTCTTCATCGAATTTCTCTTCTTCACGCCCCGTGGCGGCAGGAGGCAAACCACTTGGGTGCTCCTCTCACCATCATCGGAAAAGCTGCTGGCAGGGACTAGTGCCCGCCTCTGGAATCTCAACCGGTGATTCGGACTGCTTACGCTGTCACTTGCATCGTACATGACCGACAACCCGTGAATAGAATAGGTATAGGCGTAATAGAAGAGTTATCACAAACTGCAGAAGATTTTGCAAAAGAATGAGTTCAAACTTCAGTTTTAAGTTTTCACAGAAAGCATTTCGGTCGGCCGAGGCTAAAATTCGTGAATCCAAGTGTCTAAACAGAACCATTCACACCACTTTCGGTTGGACGAAATGGGTTTCGATCTAGCCGAGAACACTAGGGTTTCACTAAATCCTCATTTCGGTCTTACCGATTTGCACAACTTCGGTTGGACCGAAGGTGCAAAGTCAATGGCCAGAGGCCAAATCGGTCGATCCGAGAATGTAGAATCGGTCACACCGAGATGTGTTCGTGAAAACCTAACCCTAAAATTTTCACTCGAATTTCGTTCTAAGAACTAATCTGCTGGATAGGAAGATTTCAAACATGGCAAGAAGCTAGGCAAACCAATCGTGCATTGAATCGAGCTTGAAGCGAGAGAGGATCGAAACTCACCCTAAGATGGAGTTTCTCTCTGGCGCAACGGCGCGATGAGATTGACCGTTGACGGCGATGGAGACCAGCGGCGCCGCACAGCGACGGCGGAGACGATCCGGAGACCACGGCGACGGCAGCTAAGGGTTTGGGGCGAGGCGTTTTGAAGGAATAATCAGCGCGCTGCCTCGGTATATATACCCTTCAACACAGGGACCGAGTTGGAAAACTTCGGTGGCACCGAGATGGTTAACGCAAGCGATTACTCATATCGATCACGCCGAAATTTAACTTCGGTTTCACCGAGGTGAAAACCTAGATCAATCTAAGTGACTTGATCCGTCCGATTTGAGTATATTGGTTTGACCGAAAGTACTTAGAAGGTTTTGGAAGTTAAGCTTTTGACGGATCGGTGGCTCAGTGCTCCTCACTCGGTCTGTCCAAAAAGACTTGATCAAAGTTTGTGATATAAGCATGAATAGAGTTTGAGACAAGAAAGCATAGATAGCTAGGGGAGGAACTTAGGCATTCTTGTCCATCCATTTGGTCAAAAAGAGATAAAATCCAAAAGACCAAAGCAACAAATGGATGTCCTTGAATGGATAAAATTATGCATCCAACATGCTCACACAATAAGATATCAAATGAAATATGTGTCAAACATGCACAAACAAATCTCTAGCAACTAGCACACAATTTGGCGATGACTAGGTCATCTATATATGAGTATATTGACTTAGGAGTCAAATGAGAACATTTGATCATAGGTCATACTCATCGTTTAAGCACAAGTGGGGTTACCACTTTTACATAAAGCATTAATGTGTTCACATCATTTGAAGATGCTTTAGCTCATATCTTCAGAGCAAAGCTCCCCCTTGATGTGAGAACCCCTTTTAAAGGGTCAAACTAACCTTGGGTTGTCGTAGAAGACTTCATGTAGATGTTGAAGATGTGGATGCTCAATGTTGATGAGGATCATCAAGAGTTGGGAGCAATCCTTTGGATTGGGCACTTTCAATACCTACATGGGTTAGTCCCACAAGGAACAAACAAGGATATCCATGGACATAGATTGAAGTACATAAAAGATGATGTCCATGAAAGCAATGATTACCTTGTCCCTTGACTTACCAACATGAGGGTTTGTGACTCCATGAACTAGTGCAAGATGTGGAAGTTGATTGCACAAGTTCTTGCCAAAATGAATATGAGTGAAGTATGTTGGCGGAGTCACCCTCAAGAACTCTCTAGTTCTTCTTCTTGGGATCCACATCATCTTGATGGGAATCCTTGGGGTAGTAGTTGAGCTTGTCAAGTAGAACTTGAAGTTTCCTTGGGAACCCACTTGACCATGGCCTTGGGTGCTTCAATGAATGCATCAATCTCCTCTTGAAGCTTGTCCTTGCCTTTTAGCTTGTGGTCTTGTGGTGGAAGGTCATCTTGAGCTTGTTCCACATTGGAAGAAGTAGGATCATACTTCTCCTTTTGAGAAACAAACTTTGGAGTGGGATATTGACCTTCTTCCCATTCAACACCCTCGGTGTTGAACTTTCGCTCAAAACCAATTCCTTGATTCTTCCGGTGCCTCCCTTGCTTGCGAACGATTTCCTCAAAGTTCTTGCTTCCGGCAAGGCTCTTGTAGACACCCTTCTCTATAATCCCTTTCAATAAACTATTTTCTTGCTCAAGTGTAACTTGGCTTGAAACATTGTTAGTGGAATCAAGAGAATTACTAGAACCAATTATGTTGCTTTTAGATGAAGAATTTTTCTTATGCTTGTCATGCTTAGTTTTAATAGGTGGCAAGAAATTAGACAAGAGAAGTCGTTTGGCAAGATATGAAGAACTCTTCTTTCGAAGATCGTCATTGATAGCTTTTAGAAACTCATGTTCTTGCTCTAGATTGAGCTTCTCGGCGTAGCTTCTCATGAGATCTTAGGAGCTCTCTATGATCTTCTTGAGTTGTTTCATGAGCTAACTTAAGAGTGTTTAGTTCTTTAGTTAGACGCTCAATCTCCTTCATAGCATTGTCATTCAACTCTTCTCGACTATAAAGACTACTAGCATGTTCATCATTTCTAAGCTCACTAGATTTGTCATGTAAAAGCTCATCTTCACCAAGCAAGTCATCCTCATCACTATCAAAGTCAATGAATTCAGGGTGTGATACCTTGGGGCCTTTTGCCATGAAGCATCTTCCAATTCCCTCATTTGGTGAATCAAATATGTCATAGGAGTTGAAGTTGGAGGATACGAGAGCAAGACCGGCAACACCTTCATCTTGACTGTATTCGGAGTTGGAGTGATAGCTCCTTTCGAGTGATTGTCCGAGTCGGGCCGGAGACCCATTCACCAACATGAGCTTGATGTTTTCTTCTTGTGTAGCTCCTTGATGACTTGTCTTTCCTTTCCGAATCCTTGCTTATCCGAGAGGATCTTCGTTCATAACGATCATCTCTACTCCTTCTCTCTTTCCGAGGTGACTCTTCTCTTGAGCTTCTTCTTCTTGGAGATTCTTCTCTTCTCTTGTGGGGAGTCGAACACTCATTTGAGTAGTGTCCGGTCTTCCACAATTGTAGCAGATTCGATCACGACTAGAAGATCTCTTTTCATCATATGATCTAGACTTTGAGCTTCTTTCCTTGCTTCTACTCTTGTAGAATTTGTTGAAGTTCTTCACCATTAGGCTTATCTCTTCATTGGAAACCAGCTTGTCACTTGAGGTTGTGGGAGCTTCAATCTGTAGCTTTGTAAGCACCACTTGACTTGTTGTGAAGCTCTTCCTTGTCTTTAAGTGTCATCTCATGAGCAACAATCCTTCCAATGACTTGGTAGGCTTGAGATCCTTGTAGTTTGGCATCATTTGGATCAAAGTGCACACGGTGTCATACTTTCCATCCAAAGCTCGAGAATCTTCTTGATGATGAATCGGTCGGTCATTTCTTCGCTTCCTAAGCCGGCAATCTCATTTGTGATGAGAGCAAGCCTAGAGTACATTTCAGCGACTCCTTCACCTTCCTTCATCTTGAACTTGTCAAGTTGACCTTGAAGAACATCTAGCTTTGATTCCTTCACGGACTCGGTACCTTCGTGCATTTCACCAAAGTATCCCAAATCTCTTTTGCATTCTCAAGGCGGCTGATCTTGTTGAACTCCTCGGGACACAAAGCATTGAAGAGAATGTCACAAGCTTGAGCATTGTTACAGAACATCCGCAACTCATCCACTTTGTAACCGCGATCCGGAACTTTTCCTTCCTCGAAGAACTCACCTTGCAAGCCAACACAAATAATGCCCCATGCGGCGGGTTATGTCCAAGAATATGCATTTTCATTTTGTGCTTCCAACTAGCAAAATTTGAACCATCAAAGTAAGGACCTCTCTGAAAATTACCCTCACTAGGCGCCATACTCTCCTAGGTTGTGAAACCAAGCTTATGGAATCCAATGCAATGGAAACCAATCCAATGGAGACCAAAGCTCTGATACCACTTGTAGGATCGGAAGTATGTCTAGAGGGGGGGTGATTAGACTACTTGACAATTTAAAGGTTTAGCCTTTTGATTAGGACAAGTTTTTAGCAAGTTCACAATGATGACCAAGTCAAGTATCACCCTACACATGCAATTCTAGAGTTATGGCAGCGGAAAGTAAATTGCACATGTAGTAAATAGAGGTGGAGAAGAGCAAACGCAGTTTGGAAACACGGAGAATTTTCTCGTGGTTCCGATAGGTGGTGCTATCGTCAATCCACGTTGATGGAGACTTCAACCCACGGAGGGTAACGGCTGCGAGAGTCCACGGAGGGCTCCACCCACGAAGGGTCCACGAAGAAGCAACCTTGTCTATGCCATCATGGCTTACGCCCACGGAGGACTAGCCTTACTCGGGGTAGATCTTCACGAAGTAGGCGATCTCCTTGCCCTTACAAACTTCTTGGTTCAACTCCACATCTTGACGGAGGCTCCCAAGCGACACCTAACCAATCTAGGAGGCACCACCCTCCAAAAGGTAATAGATGGTGTTGGTGATGATGAACTCCTTGCTCTTGTGCTTCAAATGATAATCTCCCCAACACTCAACTCTCCTCACCGATTTGGCTGTGGTGGAAGAAGGGATTGAGTGGAAAGCAACTTGGGAAGGCTAGAAATCAAGTTTCATATGGTGGGAGTGGAGCAACTTGATCTCAACACAAGGGTAGGTAGTTTTCTTCTCGAAATGTAAGGTAGGAGTGGTAGTTCTTTCGATGGCTTTCTCCACGAATGAAGAGGAGGTGGAGGGTATTTATAGCCTCCACACAAAATCCAACAGCTACACATTTGACCAATCTCGGTCGGACGAAGTTGACAACTCGGTGAGACCGAAAGTTCAAATCTTGTGAGCGTTGGGATTTTTGTGGGACCGAAAATACAATCTCGGTGAGTCCGATTCTTCCAAAGACTAGGGTTTGCCATTCTCGGTGGGACCGACTTTATCATCTCGGTGACACCGATTTGATTCTGAAGGTTCTGAAGGTTGGCAATACTAGTTTCGTGAGACCGAGTTTGGAATCGGAAAATCCAAATTACTAGGGTTTGGGTATATGGTGAGGTGGTTCATCTCGGTGTGGTGAGTTTATGGAATCGGTGGGACCGAGATTACTTATGAGCATATGTTGGAATGAAAGATTGTCGATAGTTTGGGAGATAGATCACTAAGCACTTTGAGCAACCGGATCATCAACATAACCTCATCCCTTTTAATAGTATTGGCTTTCCTATGGACTCAATGTGATCATGGATCACTAAACCGTAAATGGAGTCTTGAGCTTTTGCCAATGCTTTCCTTAGCATTTTGAGGGGTCCACATCATCAGTCATTGCCATACCCATATCACTGAACTTTCTGAAATATTCTCAAGAAACAATTAGTTCAATGATATATATGTTGTTATTAATTACCAAAACCACCCGGGGATTAGTTGCACTTTCACACGGGCGTGCCTCTTTTGTAAAGGGAAAAAGCCGTGCTCCCGGTTCGGTTTTTCTTCCTGTTTTTTTGTGAAAAAAAGTTTGCAAAACCTATCAACATGGGATCTAGTTTTGAAAATCTCGACGAGAGGAATCCAACGGCGAAAGCAGTTCGATATTTGGACGCACGGTTCAAGAGATAAAACATTTTGAATAAATGGATCTATGAAAAAAGGGAAACTCCTAGGTTGTGACAAGTGGCGCACATGCAGCGTGCCACTTGTCGCAACCTGGGGAATTGAAATGATCTTCGCGAGTACTCCTTAGAGATAATATCACCAAAGAAGGCTGTCCACATTAAACATTTGGCGGGCAGCCTTATACAAGAGCCGACCCATACGCCTGATGCTGGAAGGAACGCGGGCCGAGTCGCTTCCGCAATCCCGCCAAATTGGCCTTTCTTCAACCCCTAGGTAAGCAAGAAAGTCGAACAGCAACCCTGGGATCAATTGGAACCCGATTGCATAAAGGATCCTAACTATTGAAAGAAGGCGGGTTTTCAAAAGACTAAGGAAAATTTTAAAATGGAACACTAGTATAATAGAACAAATTTACTAAGAAGAGGCAGACCATCAATTATCAAGGGGGATTGCAACCCCAACCAAGGGGGACCCTACTCCTAAAGTAAGGAGAGCAGCGCATTAAGGCGGGTCTCCCTTCCCAGGTGTCCGGACTAGGCCAATCCTACGCCCAGGCCAATGTCCCGGTGGCTCGATCCACCCTGGGGTTGGGAGCCCAGGCACAAGGCGAAGATGCCAAACCATTGAGCGGACCTCACGGAGGTGGAAAGGGGAAAGGGGAGGGCCACGGTGGTTATGGGAGGCATCCTCGGAAATTTGGGCGGGCCAATTGGCAAGGGAGGTAAGCTTTCGGATAGCGCCCTTCCAAAAGGGTAGAGGCACAGTGGTTAATGGGGCCTATCACCCGCTAGGTCCAATTGGCTAGAAAATGCCAAGGAGGTCACCGCAGTGGAAAGAGGGTTTGAATAGCTTGGAAAGAGAGGATGAATTCCCACCCTTGTTCATTTAGCCTATTAAGGGTCAGGTAAATAAGAGGAGGGCAAAGGAAAGAATGGGAAATTAGGGAAAACGCAGAATTACATCATTTTGGCAGATCTAGGGAAATAGTGCAAAATAGGCTTACATTTCGAGGCTGCGGGTAACAATGGTTTGGGCTTCACAGTCTAGGGGAGCCCATAAAGGGAAAGAACCTGGTTACAAAAAAGGGATGGGAAAAGGCCAAAAGAGGTTAGGAAGGGGCAAGGGGTGCCAAAGTGGCCCTTTGTGGAGGATCCCAATGTGTTGAATCCAAGGGGGATAGGAATTGGGGCAAGATATTAAATGGCAAAGGACCCCAAAAAGGAAAAGAGGCCCAATTGGATTCAGGAGTTGATTGATGACCAGTGCAGGGTTCAAGATAAATAGGCCTTGAGTCACACGGGTTTAGATCAAAACAGTGTTAGCTTCAAAGATGGGGAAAAATGGGAAATATTAGGGATTCGTTAAAGGGAGAAGGGTTTTGGAATTTTCAAGTACAAATTGCTGACTGTTTTGGGGGAATTTTTGAATTTGAATTCCTAGGGATTAAAAAATTCAACCAATCAAAAGAATGAAGGTTTTGAGTTTTTAACCAGAAGAGATTGAAGCACAGTTGGGCAGGGAGGACTTTTTGCATTTGGGAATTTGTCAAACGGGAGCGAAATACCGAGGTGCCACCCTCCTTTGAAAGATAAAATGGACCTTTTGGTTCTTGTCGGGTCCTAGGGCCTAAGAGGCAAATTCATAGCACCAGGCATGTGACTCTATGTATGTATAACCTTCCTCCTTGGTTGTGCATGAAGCGGAAGTTCATTATGATGCCAATGCTCACCAAAGGCCCTAAGCAACCCGGCAACGACAGTGATGTGTAGCTAAGGCCATTAGTTGAAGAAATCTTACAACTGTGGAATGAAAAAGGTGTACGTGCATGGGATGAGCTCAATCAGGAGGAATTTGACCTACATGCGTTGTTGTTTGTGACCATCAATGATTGGCATGCTCTTAGTAACCTTTCAGAACAGACAAACAAGGGATACCGCGCATGCACACACTGTTTAGATGATATCGATGGTATATATTTGGATAATTGTAAGAAGAATATGTACCTGGGACATCGTCGATTTCTTCTGAGCAGGCATCTCATAAGAAAGAAAGGCAGGCATTTCAAAGGCGAGGCAGATCACCGGAAGAAGCTTCACCACTGTACTGGTGATGATGTACTTGATATGGTCAAGGATTTAAAAGTAATCTTTGGAAAGGGTCCTGGCGGACAATCTGTTCCGAATGACGCTGACGGACGCACACCCGTGTTGTCATGGAATTATCACGTCAGATGTCCTAGTGTGAGGACTTAGTCGTGGAGCCATCACAACGAGATTAGCTTAGAGGGTTAAACCGGACAAAGGACATGGGGAGTTATACTGGTTCGGCCCCTTGCGGTGAAGGTAAAATCCTACGATCCAGTTGTGGTGGAATTGATGGGGTCTCGATGATCAGGGAGCGAATTCGCTTTACCTGGCTCTCGAGTTGTTGTTTCTTGTCCCTGAACCGCCGCCGGGACATCCCTTTATATACATAGGTTGACGCTCGGCGGTTTACAGAATCCCGGTCGGCTCATACACGTGTCCGGCTCGGTTTCTACCCTTTCCTATCTTACAACATAAGTTACATAGTGTATATGGCGGTTTATGTCTACGGGCCCTAATCCGCCTTTGGGCCCTGGGCCTCAAAGTCTCTTCAGTAAAGCGCCACACTCCTTGTCTTCATGGGCTTCAATATGGATAACTCATTACAGGTATAACCCGGCCCCACCTGGGCGGTTTATACTCAGTAGTCATATCCCCAACATTAGGCCCCAGATTGATTTGAACCTGTTCATGTCAATCTTCCAGACTTACGAAAATTTCTTCTTGAACATCTTCATGTGAACCTTGTAAACCACCATGACGTCATCTTCCCAGATTGTAATAAACCGCCATGATGTCACTTGCTTATTAAAACCGCATATACTTCACTTTTATTAATAAGCCTCCGAAAATCAAGGCAACAGCGCTGTCACACATCCTGTTTCTGGGCTCCTCGATTCCCGCGCCTGTCGCTTATCCCTTCGTCTTATAAATAGGACCGAGGGTCCCTTTCCTTTTATCCCCTTGCCTCTTCATCTTTCTTCCACCTCGTGTTGCCTCAGTGCTCGAGCACAGCCGTCGCCGTCGACCTTCGCCTCTGCCCCAACAACGGCCGCTGCATCAACCTGATTCGATCAGATTCTCGTCTGCACACCTCTGCGTTCAACAACCCTGGTGAATCCTTCTTTGCTCTTCCCATAGATCTCGTTATGGTGTTCCGCAAGTTCATCGAAGCTCAGTGATGTTCTTCCTTGTTCTTCTCCATAGTGTAAATGGCGAGATCAATCTGATATTTTTCCTGTGCAGTCGTAGTTTATAATCCCCTTTTCCCTCATTAGCGCATCCTCTTTATATATAAAAATCTCAACTGGATCTGATGAACTGCTTAAGCACCTGTATCTTAGGTCTGGATATATTTTGATTTGCTACACACTGCAGATCTAAAATTATCATATCAATCTGTGGAACTTGTTTTTCATCACTTCAGATCTGTACTTTCTACACTAGTATGGGCGGTTTAACCTTTAGAATATGATAACCCGCCAGGTACCATTAGCCCTCTCTTAATCCGCTGACTCACCTTTAATGTCAGAATCCGGTTTAACATGTACATACGTTTCAATGTCTTCTCCCTCCATCCTTGCGCCGGTTTATATGTGTCGGCCATGAATCTTAAACCGGCATTGATCCTCTTTTCCAACTTTTCGTTGAAATGGCCAAACAGTTCAATGCTTGCAATTGGGTCCCTTCCCGAGTTACTGAAGAACAATTAAATGGGTTCGTTGCCATTGGCGTTTTAGCGAAGAAGGAAGTCATACACTGGAGAGTTCCCGGTCCAGAAAATCCTCCTAGACCCGAAAATGGACAGGTGGTTGTGTTTGTTGACCATCTGGGGCGAGGGTTTAGCCTGCCTGGTTCAAAATTCTTCCGTGATGTGCTTGCTAGCTTTCAACTCCACCCTCAAGATATTGGGCCTAACTCCGTGTCCAATATTTGTAACTTTCAAGTTTTTTGTGAGGCTTATCTGCAAGAAGAACCCACTGTTGAGTTGTTCAGAGATTATTTCTATTTGAACCGCCGTACTGAGTTCACAGATGGGCCCAACACTTAGCTGGTCAGGGTTTCAATTCAGAAGAGGAAAGATGTCAGCTTCCCTCACGCCAAGCATCATAGTCATCCCAAGGACTGGAATCGGACTTGGTTTTACTGCAATGATACATCTCCACCTGACGAGAACCCTCTGCCGGGTTACCGTGCTCACCGGCTTACCTACACTCATCCATTTCCCCAGCGGCTAACTGCTAAGGAACGATCAAAATAAGCCCCTCAGCTATCAAAACTCAGAGCTTTTGTTGTAAACGGATTGACAAGCATTGACTTCGTTCGATGCTGGGTTTCTTGGAGCATTATGCCTTTAAGCCGGCGCCCCGGTTTAATGTGTGAGTACACAAGGGATCTAAAAGACCCTCAGCGTCATATTGACATCCAGCTCACTGATGATGAAGTCACTGAATCTGTCAAGAAAATGCTTGATAAATCGGTGGCTGTATGCAGCAAAGTAGGGCTTAGTCCCTTCTGTGTTTCCAACAAACCGCCAGCTGTAAGAATTGCATCACTCTTTTTAATCCGTCCTCCTGTAAACACTTCTATTATAACCCTTACTAATCTTTGCAGGGCGATGATCCATTTTAGAAGCGGAAAACGCAGGATAAACCGATGAAGCCGCATGATAAACCAGTGAAAGTACCTCGCATCAAGACCAGAGTTACAAAGAAACCTACGAAGAAGAAAACCGCTGACTCCCCTGACCTGCCAAATGAGGAAGAACTTGATGATCTGGAATCAGAGGTAGACCTTGACTCTCTTGGTTCTTTTTTCATACACCTCATTGACAACAATCATTATCAGGATGATGCGGAAGCTAGCCGCGCTGGAGATGTAGCGGTAACTATTCTTTCTTCCGACTCGGATCCTGTGCCAACACCAAAAATCTGTCGAGCAGTCCGGAAAGTAAAATTTTCATGCCCTCTTGCTTATTGGGATCCGCACTTTCTTTTGAATATACAACAACATGAAGCTCACCGCACAACTCGGCATAGCGGCCAAGTGGTGACCTCCTCTGGTTTACCGAACTCTCAGGTTCGTAAACGTCGCCAAGAGGTTTCTTATACTCCTAACACACTTTGTCCTAAAGCGGGTTACTTCCGATGTCTTCTTAATCCGTCTGACTCAAATTATTAGGGAACCTTCCATTCATCATCCGGCTAGTCATCGGCCACACAACTCCCTCCCCTCAAAACTGTTCCTGGGTAAGTATATTACACTTAACCTTTTATGCATTGTATTTGTTTATTATACTAACTTTTGTGTCTGTTCTTTTCAGTGCCAAAGCCAGACTTAGCAAGAAAGCCAAGTTGAATAAACCGACCGATGATAATCCGGTCAATGAACCGGAGAAGACCCCCGAGACCTTTGCTCCAAATGCTGATACCATCCTGGATGATCCGGTACCTCAGGTTCAAGACACTTTTGTTGAACCGATAGGGATAAATCCGACGAGCTAGTCTGCTGATCCGCCAAGCCCATCCGCTGATCCACCAAGCCCAGGAAAAACAACTGATAAACCGCCAAGCCCAACCAAAACTACTGATGACGATGTTGTTGTTACTGGCATTGGTTTCACCTCCCCTGGCAATCCTATCGCTTTATCAAAGCATACTGCCAAAGAAGAATTTTCTGCTATGGACAAAGGCAAGTGGAAAACAGATTTATCAAGCTATGCCCACCTCAACGCCCAAGACATTCATTCTGGATTTTTGAACCACCTGTACACAAGCCGCGACTATGAAGCCGGTTTAGCGGGCCTGATGAAGGGGCGGTATGAGGTAAATATCACTCACTCTTGCATAAGCTTTCTTTCCTTATGACTGGTTTAGGCTATCAATTCCATTAGCCCCCAAGGGCCGATTCATAATGTTGTTGTGAACCGGGACTTGTAGTAGAATCATATTTAATTTTTGCTTGCATAGTTCCCAGGGACCGGTTTATACCTTTTGGATGAACCGGTACATCTCTGCCATGCAGCTTCCAAAACTGTTGATAATCATCATTGTAATCCATCTGAATAGGGAAAAAAATCCATAACTTGAACTTGAGCAAATATGCATTAGCCCCCAAGTGCCAAGTGTATAACTTGTTATGTGCTTGGGACTTCAAAATGACAGTTGATAAGAAGCAATATGCATTAGCCCCCAAGTGCCAAGTGTATAATTTGTTATGTGCTTGGAACTTCAAATATGTACTGCCAACTCATTGAATGTCTCTTGCAGTCTGATCTGAACAAAAAGGAATCTCAAATCGCCGACCTTCAAGAAAATATCAAGTCCCAGCAAGCAGAAACTTCCAAGGCTAAAGAAGAGCTGACCGGTGCTTTAATAGCCATGGAACAACTGAAGGAAAACTTTAAAGGCGAACGGGCAAAATGGGAGGCTGAAAAGACAACTCTGGTAAAGCGGGCCCAAGATGCTGAAGCAGCCCTTAATCCGGTGACAGAAGAACTGACTGGCTTGAAGCGGCAAATCAATGCTATGACCTCTGCAGTCTTCGGTAAATACCCTCTTTATAAGCTGTAAATAAACAACATCCATGAAACTGCCGGTTTAATGTTATGTTTGACCATTGCAGGTACCTGTGTTACTCATCTTGGCTCAGACATGCGCAAAAACCTGAAGGCGGCTTATACACTGATAGAACAATTATATACCGACATTCAACGGGTCATCTACATAGCTTCCCATAATAAACCGCCCCCAACATTGATCAAGGACACGTTGGAAAAATTATCCATGATGCCTCCCCAGCTTGAGGATTTGAAGAAATTAGCTGCAAGGGCCGGTGCTCTGACTGCATTAACTCGGGCCAAGGCCTGGATATCTGATCTTGATCCGGAAGACATTGGAAATGACTATCCAGGCAAAAAAGAGGACGGGTCAGAGTTTGATAATGACGACCTCCGGGCCATAACGAGGGAAATGCGTCCATTGGCAAGCAAGCTGGTTGAGGACACTGACTTGTCGTTTTACCAGACGATTTATGATGCCAACAACAAACGGGTTAATGCACCAACTTATGATGTGCAAAATCTTATCTCGCCAATCCATAAGCATACTTACGCCCCTGATGTTGAACCGTCGACCCTTATAAGCAATGAAGCTATCTTCCGCGCCTTAACTGGGATTGACTGGGCAACCATTGACTTCTAGCCACTGGGTGGAAAGGAGGAGTGTGAACCGGCGCAGGATGATCCACAGCCTTCACGTCAGCCTGGTGAAGAATCATGATCCGGCGGCCGGTTTAGCTTCTGCACACTGCCATCCGTGTGATAAACAATTATTCTTTTGGGCCGTCAGAGCGCCTTGTAATAGGCTAGTTTAAACACTGGTATTCTATGCCGTCGTGCATATTTACTTTGCACAATACCATTAATCCGTCATGATTATGCTATGTCTGCTTATGATCCTTAGCAGCTTTATGCAATCCTGTTTCTGCATATAATAAACTTAAATTGTCCTGGCGGTTTACCACCGGACGGGTCATAACACCCAATATAAAGCCAAGGTTTATAACCAAGGCTGTATTTTCAAGAATAATTAAATATGGAACACATCATACCTATGACATTGAATCACATCGTTGATTTACCAACTTTATTGTAGTAAGGGTGATAACCCAAATCTTGAGTGCTGATAACTCCCACCATGCTTTGCTGGTTTATAATGAAGCCATGCTGGGTTATGATAAACATCGGATGATCATACTGGCGACTTATAGTCAAAGCCAGACCGGGTTAACAAACACCGGATTGTAATTGGTCATGTACTAACAACTTATAGTTGAAAGCCAAGCCAGGTCAATTGACACTGGTCATCTTGTAAGTTTGTACTTGGCAACTCAAAAACCAGACCGGGTTAGTAAGCACCGGATTATAATATAAACCTCATCAAAATAAACATCAAAAAGAAAGATTTGCGAAGAAAATATGCAAAAAGGCGAGGCTTTTCATGGGCTGCCAGGCCACTGAGTTAAACCATTTTACAAAGCCTGATAAGATGGACCTCACATTAACCAATCGTCAATTTAACTATGACAAGTTCAGGGTCTTTATAAGATTGACTATCAAACGTTCAACGGGTCTTACCAGGATTACCTGGACGGAGTGACTTACTTAAAAAGGTAGGATAACCCGGGGTTTTAGGTGAATACACCTGGCTTTCAAGCCTGGCTTTTGTAGCCTATTGCAAGGTTGTAGACTCTTTGTTCTTTTAGAAGCAAAGAGCCCCCAAGCAATATTTTGAGCTGTGCTTAGTGGGCGCCTATGTTTGAGTTGTGCTTTGCAGTAAACTCTCTTTGTTTCCTTTATGATATTGGGTATGAAGCCCCCAAGCTTTTTTTGTAGCTTTATAAGCTGGATTAATGGACAAACAGAACTCCGCTTTATAAGCAGAAGCCCCCATGTAACCAAGAAGATATTTAAAGACGAACAGTAGAGGCCCCGCTTTAACAAGGATGCCGGTTTATTATATTGATCATAATATATACATTGTCAAGAATATGTACATAATAGGAGCCTACAGCTCAGGTGTAGTAAGGCCGAAGATGAGCAATATTCCACGGCCGACGGGTCTCCTCCTCCGACTTGCGTGAGTCTTTGTGCTCTTGAAAATTAGTATGACCCGTTGTTCAGATTCTTGCTGACCACAAAGGGCCCTTCCCAAGGTGGGGATAACTTGTGCATATCGGTCTGATCTTGGATAAGCCGGAGCACTAAGTCGCCTTCTTGAAAAGCTCTGGTTTTAACCCGGTGGCTGTGATAACACCGCAGGTCTTGCTGATAAATCACCGAACAAGCTGCCGCTATATCCCGTTTTTCATCTAACAGGTCCAATGCATTTTGGTGTGCTTGCTCATTGTCCGCTTCAACGTAAGCTGCCACCTGAGGCGAGTCATGGCGAATGTCACTTGGGAGAACTGCTTCTGCTCCATAAACCATGAAGAAGGCTGTATAACCCGTAGATCTATTGGGGGTGGTATTAATGCTCCACAACATGGAAGGCAACTCTTCCACCCAACAACCCGGCGTCCTCTGCAAAGGGACCATAAGCCGAGGCTTAATGCCTTTCAGGATTTCTTGATTTGCTCTCTCAGCTTGACCATTAGACTGGGGGTGAGCCACTGATGACACATCAAGCCGGATGTGCTCATGTTGACAGAACTCTTCCATAGCACCCTTTGAGAGGTTCGTGTCATTATTTGTTATGATGATGTGTGGAAAACCAAAGCGAAAAATCACCTTCTTCATTAATTGAACAACTGTGGCTGCATCACACTTGCTGACTGGCTCTGCCTCCACCCACTTAGTGAATTTATCAACTGCCACCAGAAGGTGGGTCTTCTTATCCTTGGATCTCTTAAAAGGCCCAACCATATCCAGCCCCCAAGTTGCAAACGGCCAGGTGATTGGAATCATCCTCAACTCCCGAGCCGGAACATGGGCCCAGCGTGAAAACTTCTGACAACCGTCACACTTCCTGACCAAATCTTCAGCATCAGAATGAGCCGTTAGCCAGTAAAAACCATGCCGGAAAGACTTAGCCACGTGGGATTTTGAACCGGCATGATGACCACAAACCCCTTCGTGGATTTCACACAAAATCTCACAGCCTTCTTCGGAGAGACGCAACGCTGAAACGCCCGTGAGACACTGCAGTGACGCAACTCGCCATTGACAATAGTCATGGACTTGGACCGCCGGATTATCTGTCTGGCCAAAACTTCATCCTCGAGTAACTCGCCCCGGGTCATATACGCCAACTATGGCACCGTCCAATCAGGAATAGCATGAAGAACCGCCACCAACTGAGCCTCCGGGTCGGGAACAGCTAGATCCTCCTCCGTCGGTAGCTTGACCGATGGGTTATGCAAAACGTCAAGAAAGACATTGGGCGGCACCGGTTTACGCTAAGACCCCAGCCGGCTTAAAGCGTCCGCCGCTTCATTCTTGCGCCGATCAATGTGCTCGACCTGATAACCCTTGAAGTGACCAGCAATGACATCCACCTCACGCCGATAAGCCACCATGAGTGGATCCTTAGAATCCCAAGTACAAGAGACTTGCTGAGCCACTAAATCAGAGTCCCCAAAGCATCGTACCCAGATTAAGTTCATTTCCTTAGCCATACGAAGACCATGGAGCAAGGCCTCATACTCAGCTGCATTGTTAGTATAGGGAAACATCTTGCAGAGAACATAACAAAATTTGTCGCCTTGAAGGAAAGTAAGAACCACTCCAGGCCCCGAGCCCTCCAATTGCCTGGACCCGTCGAAGTGAATAGTCTAGTATGTGTTATCCGGTTTATCCTCCGGCGCCTGCAATTCTGTCCAATCATTGATGAAATCCACGAGTGCTTGGGACTTGATGGCCATATGAGGCATATATTTTAACCCGTGAGGTCCAAGCTCAATAGCCCACTTAGCAACCACGCCAGTTGCTTCCATGTTCTGGATGATATCTGTTGGGGAACGTAGTAATTTCAAAAAAATTCCTACGCACACGCAAGATCATGGTGATGCATAGCAACGAGAGGGGAGAATGTTGTCTACATACCCTCGTAGACCGAAGCGGAAGCGATCACAACGTAGAGGAAGTAGTCGTACGTTCTCCTCGCGATCCAACCGATCCCAGCGCAGCATTCGGCGCCCGAAGTTCTTGACACACGACAGCTCGGTGACGCCTCGGCTCCGATCCAGCAAAGCTCCGGAGAGAGAGTTCCACAAGACGACGGGCAGGACGATCTTGATGTTATATCGACGCAGGCTTCGCCTAAGCACCGCAACGATATGACCGAGGTGGATTATGGTGGGGGGCACCGCACACTGCTAAGGAACGATCTCAAGGATCAACTTGTGTGTTCTAGGGTGCCCCCCTGCCCCCGTATATAAAGGAGCAAGGGGGAGGGCCGGCCGGCCCTTAGGAGGCGCGCCAAGGGAGGGGGGAGTCCTCCTCCTAGTGGGAGTAGGACTCTCCTTTCCTAGTCCAACTAGGAAGGAGGAAGGGGAAGGAAGGAGAGGAGAGGGAGAGGGAAGGGCCGCGCCTCCTTGTCCTATTCGGACTCCCCATGGGGGCGTGCCACCTCCCCGGTGCGGCCTTCTCTCTCCCTCTTGGCCCATTAAGGCCCATTACTTCCCGGGGGTTCCAGAACCCTCCCAGACTCCGGTTTTCTTGAAACTTCCGAACCTTTCCGTGTCCGAATATAGCCGTCCAATATATCAATCTTTATGTATTGACCATTTCGAGACTCCTCGTCATGTCCGTGATCACATCCGGACTCAACTCCTTCGTACATCAAAATACACAAACTCATAATATAACCATCATCGAAACCTTGCGTGCATGGACCCTACGGTTCGAGAACAATGTAGACATGACCGAGACACGCCTCCGTCAATAACCAATAGCGGACCTCGATGCCCATATTGGTTCCTACATATTCTACGAAGACCTTTATCGGTCAGACCGCATAACAACATACGTTGTTCCCTTTGTCATCGGTATGTTACTTGCCCGAGATTCGATCGTCGGTATCTAATACATAGTTCAATCTCGTTACCAGCAAGTGTCTTTACTCGTTCCGTAATAGATCATCTCACAGCTAACTCATTAGTTGTAATGCTTGCAAGGCTTAAGTGATGTGCATTACCGAGAGGGCCCGAGATACCTCTCGACAATCGGAGTGACAAATCCTAATCTCAAATACGCCAACCCAACATCCGCCTTTGGAGACACTCGTAGTACTCCTTTATAATCACCCAGCTTACGCCAGACGCTTGGTAGTACCTAAAGTGTTCCTCCGTAAACGGAGTTGCATAATCTCATAGTTATAGGAACATGTATAAGTCATGGATAAAAGCAATAGCAATATACTAAACGATCCGGTGCTAAGCTAATGGAATGGGTCATGTCAATCGATCATTCAACTATCGATGTGACCTTGTTAATCAAATGACAACTCCTTTGTCTATGGTTAGGAAACTTTAACCATCTTTGATTAACAAGCTAGTCTAGTAGAGGCATACTAGTGACACTGCTTGTCTATGTATTCACACATGTTTTATGCTTCCGGTTAATACAATTCTAGCATGAATAATAAACATTTATCATGAAGTAAGGAAATAAATAATAACTTTATTATTGCCTCTAGGGCATATTTCCTTCAGTCTCCCACTTGCACTAGAGTCAATAATCTAGATTACATAGTAATGATTCTAACACCCATGGAGTCTTGGTGCTGATCATGTTTTGCTCGTGGAAGAGGCTTAGTCAATGGGTCTGCTACATTCAGATCCGTATGTATCTTGCAAATCTCTATGTCTCCCACCTGGACCAAGTCCCGGATGGAATTGAAGCGTCTCTTGATGTGTTTGGTTCTCTTGTGAAATCTGGATTCCTTCGCTAAAGCAATTGCTCCAAAGATTGTCACGAAGATTTTCATTGACCCGATGCACTAGGTATGACACCTAGATCGGATATGAACTCCTTCATTCAGACTCTTCATTAGCTGCTTCCGGCTGCTATGTACTCCGCTTCACATGTAGATCCCGCCACGACGCTTTGTTTAGAACTGCACCAACCGACAGCTCCTCCGCTTAGTGTAAATACGATCCGGTTTGCGATTTAGAATCGTCCGGATCGTGTCAAAGCTTGCATCAACGTAACCATTTACGATGAGCTCTTTGTCACCTCCATATATGAGAAACATATCCTTAGTCCTTTTCGTATTTCAGATGTTCTTGACCGCTGTCCAGTGATCCACTCGATTACTTTGGTACCTCCTGCTAAGCTTATAGCAAGGCACACATCAGTCCGGTACACAAGATTGCATACATGATAGAGCCTATGGCGAGGCATAGGGAACATCTTTCATTTTCTCTCTATCTTCTGCGGTGGTCGGGCATTGAGTCTTACTCAACTTCACACCTTGTAACACAGGCAAGAACCCTTTCTTTGCTTGATCCATTTTGAACTTCTTCAAAATTTTGTCAAGGTATGTGCTTTGTGAAAGTCCAATTAAGCGTCTTGATCTATCTCTATAGATTTTGATTGTGGGGACCCCGACTCGCAAGTCGTGATCGCCGAATGCACGTGTACAGTGATCCCAGAGATCAATGCTCACTGAACACACAGAAGCTGAATAACAAGAGTCTTACATCCATACATACCAGATACACAAGTAGGACCATTATGGTCGAGCCTTGAGTACAACATCGCAGCGAAACTTCGCCGATAACTTGGACCCATGCCATCCGCCTTAACCCTACAGCATTCTCGACCGAAGCGCCCTAGCTCGCATGCTCGCCACCAAGTGTTCTTCATCACATCCTGTTCTTTCATGCCCGGTCAATAAAATAACCAAGGGCAAGCCAATGAGTACTTTGAATGTACTCGCAAGCAACCCATGTTTTGGTTCAATGTACAGTAATGCATGACATAGGTAAAGTTTTGCATAAAGCTAGTTTTGAGTGCAAGGACATGTTCAACATCCTATAAAGCATGCATCAAGAGAATTCAAGTAACCATAAGAACTGGTCACAGATATCAACATAAATAGAATGGGCACCAACCCATTTATCATAAACAGAGGGGGCACCAACCCATCTCGATCGTGTCAAGTCCTCCGACTTGATCCAAGACAACACCATCATCTCACACACACCGGTTTGAAAACAAGTGGACGAGCCCAAGAGCGTTACCTAACTGTCCATGACCGTGGACACGGCTATTCAATAGTTTTACACTCGCAGAGGTTGCACACTTTACCCACTAGATCCGGGAACTTCCGTGTCAATCCACGACCATGGTACCTCAAGTACCCGGTAAGCACCGATCACTATCTTTCCCTAGTCGACACTAACATGGAGTCCACTGACCGGCAAGAACCCCGTGCCCAACATTTCACATAACATTTTCGTGGAGCCTTGCTCCCATATTCATCACATACCACCGCACGGGTACCAACGGTGTGTCCGGTGCCCCATAAAGATGGTCATGGCCGCCCTACCGCACGACCCGCCCCAAGAGAGAGCACCAACTCTCCCCGTCACTAGTAATGCGGGCTCCAAGCTAGTATCGGTCTAGGTACTCGATAATGCCCTTTCCCATATAAGGGTAGAGTGGTCGCGCATGTAAGGTTGGAATAACGGTCGCAACTCCGACCAATCCGCTTTGAAAACATCACACACACTTGCCTCGCACACCACTTCGTCATCAAGTGGTTACCCATCTCATCATCTCCCTCGGGCATAAGTGGCACCCGACGGGTTTTCAAAAGACTTTTGAAATCACTTTGTCTCCTTCACCATGCATATTCCCATCCCTTTTGCATAGCATCTACTTTAGCATCCTATCTACTCCCACCGGCATAACCCTCATAAGAAGGTAGGGCCATGCACAATGCAAGTATCAACGAGGAAGTAACCGTGGCAACCAACCCACGTGGTTCACCATCTCATCATGATTCCGATGCATCAATAATAAAGAGCTAGAAATGACATGCATATAAAGGTATCATAGTCATGGTCAAAGGGCTGCTTGCCTGTTTAACAAAGTCTTCGAGGTCTTCAAATATCCCTGGTCCAACTCCGAGCATTGCGTCTACCTCGTCAACTATTGTCGAAAGCAACCATAATAAGCAACACAACAGGGCAGGAAATAAAAGTGCTCTAAAAATATGAGTTGGACTTTTCTAGGATACCTCTGGTCATACGAGGGATGACCAAAGTGGTTTCATTGGAATTTGATGAATGGATATCTCTAACATTTGATATGGTGGAATCAAGGGGTTTATGGATTTGCAAGAAGTGTACAGAAATATATTTTTGAAAAATGAGCAAAGGCACCCATTTAACAAAGGATGATTTTAGAAGCATCTAGGAATTGGTTTCACTGGATTTGGAGTTGAGATGATTTTCCTATGAATTTGCAAAGTTGGCTATATACAAATAAATAGACCATTAGTTGAGGTGACACAGAAAGTATTAGTAAAAATGTTCAAAAACTAAGTTTTGAACTTAGATGCATCTAGGAATTTGAATCATAGCATTTGGATCAATATTGAGCTCTCTGTGATTTTCTAAAGTTTATCATGAATTAAGAAAATGGGGTTTTGATAAATATTTCTAAAGTGGAAGTTTCTGGAAAAATGTGCAAATAGCACCATGTGATAGATTAGGAATTTATGAACTTGTAGAAATTAGAATCATCAGATTTGGACTTAGAATAAATAATCTATGGATTTTACAATCCCACCGAAAAGAATAAAAAGAATTGTAGGCATTACCCTTATCCTGCGCACCAAAGCGAAGGATAGCAAGTGGGCCGCCCAGCTGCTCGGCTGCTTGCTGGTGCTAGGGGCGACGCCGGCGATTCTTCAGGCGCCTTCGCCATGGGAAACGGGAAGAGGCTGGTTCGCCTTCACTTAAACGGAGGGGCTCACTGGCGGTCGGCCGACCAAGGGGTCCATCCGCAGGTCGCCGCCTCCTCCCGCCCATGACAGAGGAGGCAGAGGAGGCGGGCCGAGCGCTTGCCGGCGCCTGCCTCGGTGGCTCCGCCACCTCCGGCGACCGCCTGACTCGGAGAGCTCGGGAGGACGGGCCGATCCACTGGGACCCGGTTTCTGGGAGCGCCGAGCGAGCGAGGCCTCGCCAAGGCAGGACAAAGCGGTGGCGGGGTTCGCCCAGCAAGGAAGGCACGAGGAGGAGGGGATGGAGCACGGGTGAGTTGGTGATGGTGACGAGAGGGTGCGGAGTGCTCCTGGGAAGAGAGAGGGTCGAGGCCCACGATTTAAGCGGCGGCCGGCGGTACTGCCCGGCCATGGAGGTGCAAGGAGAGCACGGAAGAGCCGTGGGTCGGTCGAGGGATGCGAGAGGGGAGAGAGAGCAATTTGAGACATGATAAGGCTCGGGGTGGCCCTATACGGGCGCGCCGAGAGGTGCCGTGGACTCGTCTTGGCATGCGAGCTCCTAGCCGCTGGCCGGAGGTCACGGGCGCGCGTGGGTATGTCTGGGGTGTTCGTGGGGTTGGTCCAGGCTAGGGAGGGAAGAGAAGGAGCGGGAGAGTCAGGCGCCACGCTGTGAGCATGCCCATTGAGCTCTCGGCGGCGGCAAGGCAAGCGTCTGAGAGGAGGCAGCAGGAGGGAGAAGGAGGAGGGGCCAGCTCGGTGTCGTGTTGCGGACGCCGAGGAGCATCCATCAAGCGCGCTTGGGCGGCCCGAGGTGGACGGGAGGCGGCGGCAGGGGCTCGGCCGCCATCAGAAGCGCCTCAGAGCAGGCTTTGGCCGCATGAGTGCGCTTTGCGTCTCTGCCGTGTCCACTTGTGTCTTGGGGCTTCCTTGGATGCTCTAGAGTGGTCGAGAGCTAGGTGGGCGCCTGATATAGAAAGGAGAGAGAGAGGAGGAGTTGCCATGGGTAAACAGAGAGGGAAAGGGATGGGTTCTACCCCAAATAATTGAGCTATAGAAGGAGGAGAGTTACTGGAGGTAGGAGATGGCCAGAGAGGCTGTGGCAAAAGTTGAGCTCCCCAAGAATAGTGGAAGGGGTCACAATAGTGGTTTTTGCAAAATGCCGTAAGGTGTTTGATAAAGGTTTGGGCAAGAATATGACTTCCATTTGTCATGAGGCTCCACAGGGTGAAATTACACATATAGTTAGGGCCTTCCACCAATTTGGAGCTTAATTGAAGAAAGTTGACAATGCAACTTTGGTAAACCCTAAAAATGAACAGAAATGGGTTTCCCAAGATTTAGTCATGAAAATAGGTTCTCCTTGATGCACCACTTGGTGTAGTGTCATCATTTGATCATGTGCTCATGCTCACAAAAGTGGGGGTGATGGAGAGAAAGTTGGTAGTGCAAAGTTGTTCAAATATGGTTCTGGACAGAAAGGGTTTTGGAGTACTTTGATCAAGTTAACTTGCTCTCCAACTTGTGCCATTTGGTCTAGATGAATTATTAGACCATTTGAACAAGTTCACAAGGTTTTAGAACATTTGGACATGTTTGGCAATGTAAAGTTGCTCAAACTTCAAAATGGACAGAAATGGTTTTGAGGGGATTTCATGGGGTTAAACTATTCTCCATGACATGAGACTTGGCAATATCATCAAGTATGTCATATGTGAGATGATAGAATTTTCTTGGAATTTTTGGAGGATATTTCCTTTGTAAATATTTCAAAAGCATGAAATATCCAGAAAGGGGTTTTGAGGGGTTTGACCAATATTTTGAACATAACCATGTGTTGAAACTCTTATATATGGACTATATATGTCCTATGAGTTTCCCTGAATTTTGTCAAATATTATTGAAGCAATAAAATAATTTTTACCTATTAAAGACCATTTCTGGCCTTAAGAAAAGCCTTTAAATAAAATAGGAAAATAACTTTTAAAATTATATCTCTGTGGTTTCGGGTATCCTATATCTAATAGGAGTCAAATACATTTTAGAAAGATTTTTACTGCCCTTAATTAAGTACTTTGCAAAGGCAAACCTCAATTCAGGGTTTTTGAAAACTAATTTTGAAAATACTTTTGGCCAAATTATTTTTGTAAGAAAATATTTTATGTCCTATACACATGGCATGATCATTGGGAAAGGTTTTTGGAGCAAGGAGGTGAAGTATAGGAGTTGGAGGATTTATTTTATTTTTAGAGCACTTGCAAACAGCAGACAAGAATCAAATCAAGCAAAGTCCAAAACACTCAAAAGTTTTTGTCAAACCACATTTTAGCATGACAAGAGCTTAAGTGCTGTGCCATGAAAATCAGGGTGTGACAGACCTACCCCCCTTACAAGAATCTCGTCCCCGAGATTCCCAGACTAGGCGCGGGAAGGAATACAGAAACTTGGATCTGGGGTAGTCTTCAAGTCTTCATGTTGCTTCTGCTTTCGTGTAGTGCTCCACTGAGCTTGAAGTACTTGATGAGGCGGCTTCGCGCGTGATGCTCTTCTTGATCCAGGTTGCTAAGGGGTCTCTTGCGTTAGGTCGGGTTGGACTAGGGGTCGGTGGCTCGGTGGTCAACGTCCTTATAGAGATCGGGCAAGTTAGGAAGTTGGAAACACTTCCGGGTTGGGATGCATGGAAAGCGCCAGCACCCTGTAGCTCGGTGGCAACTCCACTGGTAGCCGCCTATTCTTCGCCTTGTAGAGATCTCGGAGGGGTTGTTAAATCTTGGAGTGATCTCAAGAAGGCCGATGGATCTTGGGCGAGCTTTCCTTTGACATGGAAGCGCTGGGTTCCTTTGAGAGGGTGACCGGAGATAAACATGGCCTCCAACCTGAAGGTCATGTCTCGACGACGTGAGTCAGCGTAGTTCTTTTGTCTTGACTTGGCAGTCCTCCAACGCCTCCGGCAAGCTGGACTTGCTCTTCGGTTTCACGGAGGATATCAGCCCAAAGACAAGTCCTTCTCCTGCTTCTCGACCAATTGAGGGTATGCGCACTTCCGTCCGTATAACACTTCAAATGGTGCCACCAAGGCTTGACTTCAAGGTTAGTTAAGAATCTGTGCAACCAGCCCAACCCGAATTTTTCAAGTTCTTCATACAAGGCGGCAGCTTGTCCTTAAGCATAGCATTCAAGGAACAAGCCTTTTCGCTAATGCATCTGCTACCACATTAGCCTTCCTGTGGTGGTATTGAACACCGAGGTCATAATCTTAGATCGAGTCTAGCCATCTCCTTTGCCTCGTGTTCAATCCTTTTTGAGTGAAAATATACTTCGACCTTCGTGATCCGTGTATATCTCACATCCCTTCCGTAAGAGATAATGTCGCCATGTCTTCGTGGCATGAACCATCGCTGCTAGCTCAAGGTCATGAGTAGCATAGTTTTCTTCATGAGGCTGTAGTTGCCTTTGAGAGGAGTGGCTTGCAGATATGCACGGTCTTCAACGCGGAAGCTCATTCCTTGACGGCGGTGGTTGGTATAGTTCTTCCTCCTTGACATGGCGGTTTTCGGATGTTCCCTAACCAGCTGATCGACTCTTCTTCCGTCTACATGTGGACATTCATGTCCTCAAGTAAGGATAATGATCACTTGCCCAAGTACTCTATGAAGTATTTGGGGTTCGCAGAGCGGGCTGAGGCATTGGTGAGGGTCACGGTTGAGCATTGGTCAAGGTCTTATTGATCTTGAGCCAAAGCCCAAGGTCAGGATCCGACCATGTTGTGGCTTGGTAGGGCATAAGGGTTTCAAGGATCCTAGTGTGCGAATGAACATTTATCATCCTACCTTTAAGCACGGTTTCTGAGATGCCAATAGTCTATCTAGTCCTTTAAACAATCACATCATATCACTGACAGCATCATTTGTGTAGGTCGACTCCAATCATCACCCATGTGAATCATATCCTCATGGCTCTCAAGAGGAGGTCTAACAAAATCGTACATGTCTATAATCCCCAAACTCATATGTGTGGCTACCCCTAAAAATCCATGGGTAGCACATACATGTCAGCTGAGCTGAGTAAAACAGACAATCCAAGTGCTCATCCTATTCCTCCAAGGTCCATGCTAGCGATCTCAGATAAGGAAACACGTCAGATGCCACTTCAAAATCTTGTTTCCTTTTCTATGAATCAACTCCAACAACCTGTTAACTTCCATTAGTCACTACATAATCCATTAATTCTACAAATCCAATGCCTACGCCGGTGTTCCATATGATCTCCTAAAGTCCATATAATCCCCAAATGCTTGAAAGGGCTATCTTGCTATAGTTAGTCCACCAATTCCCGCTATCATGGTCGTAATACTCCAAGGTCAAGCTTATATAGATACCTAATTAAACTCGACAATACATCCAATCTCCTAGTTTATTGTCCACCGAGAAACATGGTATCACGATCAAGATCATCACCTATATCCAATTACTCCAACCATGTAGACATACTCGACATCTATATTCAACTAGAATCACTTACTTAAATCCAAATCTTTTGTCCAACGAGGATTCCTACATGTTTCCCCCAAGTCATTTACGTAATATCAACTGTCTCCTAACAATATCCCATGGCTAAGTTAAATCCAAATACTTCCAAGAATTCCAGCCTGCGATCATGATTGTCATATAAATCCAAACTACTCAGGGGTAACGAAAGCTATGCTACTCTATAATCATGATCCCACCAAGTTCATCACCAACATGGTAGCCTCATAATCCACCAAATAGTCTCGGACGATCCTTCAAAGCTATTGACATAAACTCACCAGGTCATCTGTCCTCAAATCATATATCCTCAAACTGTCTTCCTATGGCATCGCCGATCCGTGCTATATTAGGATGATAATGTGCTCGTTTCACTATGTCCATCGGTTCCATAATGAACCCAAAGGACAAGCAAGGTTACAGAGGCTTAACAGATTCTCTTGCAATTCCGTGAGGTTAAGCTCGTGGTTAAGGTTTCGAGCTGGGGTATCTCGTGAAGTCTCGAAAGGTCTAGGAATGGGTTTCTAGTCTTGAGGGTTAAACATAATTCTACGGGTTGCACTTGGTCGAGGAGGCTGTAGTAAAAGTCATCAACGCTTGTTGGTCGCCGAGGTGAAATCCTTGGTGCATATTGTCTTGCTTGTCTTCGTTGAGGAGAGAGATGAGAGGGGAAGTAGCATAGAGGAGGGAACGCCTAAAGGGGGTTCTATAGTGCAAGTGCTAACAAGCAAGTGCCAAAAGGGTCAAACACAAACAACAAAATAAGGCGTGATATAGTCGCAGCATTTGTTGCCTAGGGCAAAAGTGCGACTTATATCAAAACATAAACAAATAAAAACAAGCAACACACAATCATGGTTCTACTCGAACCATCATACGGACTCGATCACAGATAGGGGGTACACGACTCATCCTACCCTAGGGGTTCTTGACCCATAGTCATGCCTTGTGCCTCGTGCGCCTCCCGGTTTTCCTCGTGTTGCTATGTCTCTTGTAGTTGTTTGATGGGATGATCCCGTTGAGCTTGAAGAGTCTTCAACAACTTCTTGCCTGTTGAAGTGATGGGGTGAAGGTGGCTTCTCATAGCGCATTGACTCGGTCTTCGTTGTCTTCTTAATCATGATGATCCCTTCTTGTCTTCTAAGCCATCGATGGTACCTGTAGGCAATCCTTTATGCAATGACATTATCAAGGCATAATAGAGCTCCATCATGTCGGTTACGTTGATGATAACATCGACACCAAGAGCGGGGATGAGGAGAACTGCTTTCCTGCTCACTATGGTGAGGCGGACCAAATGGCTAGGTTCTCATCCATCGGTGGTTGCCGATACAACAACAAGAGTGACAGGTTACTCTAGTAGCGATGTATATCATGAGCTTGCATATCCTATGCCCCGATCATCGTGAGGCTAAGGTTGCATCATCTTGGGGCAAAGGTCAAGGGTGTCACCATCTCCTGGTCTTCGTGTCCTCATTCCTCGAGGATGCATCTTCTTGGTATCTTCTTGTTGTGATGTCGCCAATTCTTGTGTTCAGAGATGTGGGTGAATGTCCGCAAGGCAACTTCCTTCTTGATTATCCACGAGGATTACAAGGAATCCAAAGAGCTAGGGACATAAGGGTTCTAGCGACCATTAAATTTTGAAGGAAGAGGAAAGTATATCTTAGCTTTCAAAAAACTCGTAAGGGAAGAGAAGCATAGATAGTTTTGAAAACTAGTAGTAGTTTTGGAAATAGTTTTACCCTAACTAACGACCATGCTAACTAAGGCTTCCTACAATCAGATGGCTCGATACCAGCTCTGGGGGACCCCGACTGCAAGTCGTGATCGCCGAATGCACGGTACAAGGATCCCGAGATCAATGCTCACCGAACACACGTAAGCTGAATAACAAGAGTCTTACATCCATACATACCAGATACACAAGTAGGACCATTATGGTCGAGCCTTGAGTACAACATCGCAGCGAAACTTCGCCGATAACTTGGACCCATGCCATCCGCCTTAACCCTACAGCATTCCGACCGAAGCGCCCTAGCTCGCATGCTCGCCACCAAGTGTTCTTCATCACATCCTCGTTCTTTCATGCCCGGTCAATAAAATAACCAAGGGCAAGCCAATGAGTACTTTGAATGTACTCGCAAGCAACCCATGTTTTGGTTCAATGTACAGTAATGCATGACATAGGTAAAGTTTTGCATAAAGCTAGTTTTGAGTGCAAGGACATGTTCAACATCCTATAAAGCATGCATCAAGAGAATTCAAGTAACCATAAGAACTGGTCACAGATATCAACATAAATAGAATGGGCACCAACCCATTTATCATAAACAGAGGGGGCACCAACCCATCTCGATCGTGTCAAGTCCTCTGACTTGATCCAAGACAACACCATCATCTCACACACACCGGTTTGAAAACAAGTGGACGAGCCCAAGAGCGGTTACCTAATCGTCCATGACCGTGGACACGGCTATTCAATAGTTTTACACTCGCAGAGGTTGCACACTTTACCCACTAGATCCGGGAACTTCCGTGTCAATCCACGACCCGTGGTACCTCAAGTACCCGGTAAGCACCGATCACTATCTTTCCCTAGTCGACACTAACATGGAGTCCACTCGATTGGCAAGAACCCCGTGCCCAACATTTCACATAACATTTTCGTGGAGCCTTGCTCCCATATTCATCACATACCACCGCACGGGTACCAACGGTGTCCGTGCCCCATAAAGATGGTCATGGCCGCCCTACCGCACGCACTTCGCCCCAAGAGAGAGCACCAACTCTCCCCGTCACTAGTAATGCGGGCTCCAAGCTAGTATCGGTCTAGGTACTCGATAATGCCCTTTCCCATATAAGGGTAGAGTGGTCGCATGTAAGGTTGGAATAACGGTCGCAACTCCGACCAATCCGCTTTCAAAACATCACACACACTTGCCTCGGTACACCACTTCGTCATCAAGTGGTTACCCATCTCATCATCTCCCTCGCATAAGTGGCACCCGACGGGTTTTCAAAAGACTTTTGAAATCACTTTGTCTCCTTCACCATGCATATTCCCATCCCTTTTGCATAGCATCTACTTTAGCATCCTATCTACTCCCACCGCATAACCCTCATAAGAAGGTAGGGCCATGCACAATGCAAGTATCAACGAGGAAGTAACCGTGGCAACCAACCCACGTGGTTCACCATCTCATCATGATTCCGATGCATCAATAATAAAGAGCTAGAAATGACATGCATATAAAGGGTATCATAGTCATGGTCAAAGGGCTGCTTGCTCTGCTTAACAAAGTCTTCGAGGTCTTCAAATATCCCTGGTCCAACTCCGAGCATTGCGCCTACCTCACAACTATTGTCTAAAGCAACCATAATAAGCAACACAACAGGGCAGGAAATAAAAGTGCTCTAAAAATATGAGTTGGACTTTTCTAGGATACCTCTGTCATACGAGGGATGACCAAAGTGGTTTCATTGGAATTTGATGAATGGATATCTCTCAACATTTGATATGGTGGAATCAAGGGGTTTATGGATTTGCAAGAAGTGTACAGAAATATATTTTTGAAAAATGAGCAAAGGCACCCATTTAACAAAGGATGATTTTAGAAGCATCTAGGAATTGGTTTCACTGGATTTGGAGTTGAGATGATTTTCCTATGAATTTGCAAAGTTGGCTATATACAAATAAATAGACCATTAGTTGAGGTGACACAGAAAGTATTAGTAAAATGTTCAAAACTAAGTTTTGAACTTAGATGCATCTAGGAATTTGAATCATAGCATTTGGATCAATATTGAGCTCTCTGTGATTTTCTAAAGTTTATCATGAATTAAGAAAATGGGGTTTTGATAAATATTTCTAAAGTGGAAGTTTCGAAAAATGTGCAAATAGCACCATGTGATAGATTAGGAATTTATGAACTTGTAGAAATTAGAATCATCAGATTTGGACTTAGAATAAATAATCTATGGATTTTACAATCCCAATCGAAAAGAATAAAAAGAATTGTAGGCATTACCCTTATCCTCGCGCACTGTGCGAAGGATAGCAAGGGCCGCCCAGCTGCCTCGGCCGCTGCTGGTGCTAGGGGCGACGCCGGCGATTCTTCAGGCGCCTTCGCCATGGGAAACGGGAAGAGGCTGGTTCGCCTTCACTTAAACGGGAGGGGCTCACTGGCCGGTCGCCGACCAAGGGGTCCATCCGCAGGTCGCCGCCTCCTCCCGCCCGCCACAGAGGAGGCAGAGGAGGCGGGCCGAGCGCTTGCCGGCGCCTGCCTCGGTGGCTCCGGCCACCTCCGGCGACCGCCCGACTCCGAGAGCTCGGGAGGACGGGCCAGATCCACTGGGACCCGGTTTCAGCTGGGAGCGCCGAGCGAGCGAGGCCTCGCCAGGCAGGGACAAAGGGTGGCGGGTTCGGCCCAGCAAGGAAGGCACGAGGAGGAGGGATGGAGCGCGGGTGAGTTGGTGATGGTGACGAGAGGGTGCGGAGTGCTCCCTGGGAAGAGAGAGGGTCGAGGCCCACGACTTAAGCGGCGGCCGGCGGCACTGCCCGGCCATGGAGGTGCAAGGAGAGCACGGAAGAGCCGTGGGTCGGCCGAGGATGCGAGAGGGGAGAGAGAGCAATTTGAGACATGATAAGGCTCGGGGTGGCCCTATACGGGCGCGGCCGAGAGGTGCCGTGGACTGCAGGCCCATGAGCTCCTAGCCGCTGGCTGGAGGTCACGGGGCGCGTGGGTATGTCTGGGTGTTCGTGGGGTTGGTCCAGGCTAGGGAGGGAAGAGAAGGAGCGGGAGAGTCAGGCGCCTGCAAGGCAGTGAGCATGCCCATTGAGCTCTCGGCATGGCACAAGGCGTCTTGAGAGGAGGCAGCAGGAGGGAGAAGGAGGAGGGGCCAGCTCGGTGTCGTGTTGCGGACGCCGAGGAGCATCCATCGGCGCGCTTGGGCGGCCCGAGGTGGACGGGAGTCGGGCGGCAGGCTCGGCCGCCATCAGAAGGCCTCCCAGCAGGCTTTTGGCCGGCATGAGTGCGCTTATGGCTCTCTGCGTGTCCACTTGTGTCTTGGGGCTTCCTTGGATGCTCTAGAGTGGTCGAGCTAGGTGGGCGCTGCATATAGAAAGGAGAGAGAGAGAGGAGTTGCCATGGGTAAACAGAGAGGGAAAGGGATGGGTTCTACCCCAAATAATTGAGCTATAGAAGGAGGAGAGTTACTGGAGGTAGGAGATGGCCAGAGAGGCTGTGGCAAAAGTTGAGCTCCCCAAGAATAGTGGAAGGGGTCACAATAGTGGTTTTTGCAAAATGCCGAAGGTGTTTGATAAAGGTTTGGGCAAGAATATGACTTCCATTTGTCATGAGGCTCCACAGGTGAAATTACACATATAGTTAGGGCCTTCCACCAATTTGGAGCTTAATTGAAGAAAGTTGACAATGCAACTTTGGTAAACCCTAAAAATGAACAGAAATGGGTTTCCCAAGATTTAGTCATGAAAATAGGTTCTCCTTGATGCACCACTTGGTGTAGTGTCATCATTTGATCATGTGCTCATGCTCACAAAAGTGGGGGTGATGGAGAGAAAGTTGGTAGTGCAAAGTTGTTCAAATATGGTTCTCGATGTAAAGGGTTTTGGAGTACTTTGATCAAGTTAACTTGCTCTCCAACTTGTGCCATTTGGTCTAGATGAATTATTAGACCATTTGAACAAGTTCACAAGGTTTTAGAACATTTGGACATGTTTGGCAATGTAAAGTTGCTCAAACTTCAAAATGGACAGAAATGGTTTTGAGGGGATTTCATGGGGTTAAACTATTCTCCATGACATGAGACTTGGCAATATCATCAAGTATGTCATATGTGAGATGATAGAATTTTCTTGGAATTTTTGGAGGATATTTCTTTGTAAATATTTCAAAAGCTTGAAATATCCGTAAAGGGGTTTTGAGGGTTTGACCAATATTTTGAACATAACCATGTGTTGAAACTCTTATATATGGACTATATATGTCCTATGAGTTTCCTGAATTTTGTCAAATATTATTGAAGCAATAAAATAATTTTTACCTATTAAAGACCATTTCTGGCCTTAAGAAAAGCCTTTAAATAAAATAGGAAAATAACTTTTAAAATTATATCTCTGTGGTTTCTGGGTATCCTATATCTAATAGGAGTCAAATACATTTTAGAAAGATTTTTACTGCCCTTAATTAAGTACTTGCAAAGGCAAACCTCAATTCAGGGTTTTTGAAAACTAATTTTGAAAATACTTTTTGGCCAAATTATTTTTGTAAGAAAATATTTTTATGTCCTATACACATGGCATGATCATTGGGAAAGGTTTTTCGAGCAAGGAGGTGAAGTATAGGAGTTGGAGGATTTATTTTATTTTTAGAGCACTTGCAAACAGCAGACAAGAATCAAATCAAGCAAAGTCCAAAACACTCAAAAGTTTTTGTCAAACCACATTTTAGCATGACAAGAGCTTAAGTGCTGTGCCATGAAAATCAGGGTGTGACATTGATGCCCAATATGTAAGCAGCTTCACCGAGGTCCTTCATCGAAAAACTCTTATTCAAGTATCCCTTTATGCTATCCAGAAATTCTATATCATTTCCGATTAGTAATATGTCATCTACATATAATATCAGAAATGCTACAGAGCTCCCACTCACTTTCTTGTAAATACAGGCTTCTCCAAAAGTCTGTATAAACCCAAATGCTTTGATCACACTATCAAAGCGCTTATTCCAACTCCGAGATGCTTGCACCAGTCCATAAATGGATCGCTGGAGCTTGCACACTTTGTTAGCTCCCTTTGGATCGATAAAACCTTCTCGTTGCATCATATACAACTCTTCTTCCGTAAATCCATTCAGAATGCAGTCTTTACATCTATTTGCCAAATTTCATAATCATAAAATGCGGCAATTTCTAACATGATTCGGACAGACTTAAGCATCGCTACGGGTGAAAAGGTCTCACCGTAGTCAATCCCTTGAACTTGTCGAAACCCTTTGCATAAGTCGAGCTTTGTAGACGATAATATTACCGCCAACGTCGCCTTCTTCTTGAAGATCCACTTGTTTTCTATTGCTTGTCGAATTCGGCAAGTCAACCAAAGTCCACACTTTGTTTTCATACATGGATCCCATCTCGCATTTCATGGCCTCAAGCCATTTTATGGAATCTAGGCACACCATCGCTTCTTCATAGTTCGTGAGGTTCATCATGATCTAGTAGCATGACTTCCGTAACAGGATTACCGCATCACTGTGCGGATCTTACTCGTTGATCTACGAGGTTCTCAGAGTAACTTGATCTAAAGTTTCATGATCAACATCATCAACTTCCTCACTATTTGGTGTAGATGTCGCAGAAACCGGTTTCGTGATAAACTACTTTCAAATAAGGGAGAAGGTACAATTACCTCATCAAGTTCTACTTTCCTCCCACTCACTTCTTTCGAGAGAAACTCCTTCTAGAAAGGATCCATTCTAGCAACAAATGTCTTGCCTTCAGATCTGTGATAGAAGGTGTACCCAACTGCCTCCTTTGGGGTATCCTATGAAGACACATTCGATTTGGGTTCGAGCTTATCAGTTGAAGCTTTTTCACATAAGCATCGTGATCCCCAAACTTTAAGAAACGACAACTTTGGTTTCTTGCTAAACCATAGTTCATAAGGTGTCGCCTCAACGGATTTTGACAAAGTGTTCTATTCGTGTGAATGCGGCCGCCTCAAGAGCATAACCCCAAAACGATAGCAAGAATCAGAAGAGACATCATAGATCGCACCATATCTAGTAAAGTGCGACACGACGCTCGACACACCATTACACCGTGGTGTTCCGGTGGCGTGAGTTGCTAAACAATTCCGCATTGTTTTAAATGTAGACCAAACTCAGAACTCAAATATTCGCCTCCACGATCAGATTGTAGAAACTTTATTTTCTTATTACGATGATTTTCAACTTCACTCTGAAATTCTTTGAACTTTTCAAATGTTTCAGACTTATGTTTCATTAAGTAGATATACCCATATCCGCTTAAATCATCCGTGAAGGTGAGAAAATAACGATATCCGCCACGAGCCTCAACATTCATCGGACCACATACATCTCAGTATGTATGATTTCCAACAAATCTGTTGCTCTCTCCATAGTACCGAGAACGGGTTTTAGTCATCTTGCCCATGAGGCACGGTTCGCAAGTGCCAAGTGATTCGTAATCAAGTGACTCCAAAAGTCCATCAAGATGGAGTTTCTTCATGCGCTTTATACCGATATGACCTAAACGGCAAAGGCCACAAATAAGTTGCACTATCATTATCAACTCTGCATCTTTTGGTTTCAACATTATGAATATGTGTATCACTACTATCGACATTCATTAAAAATAGACCACTCTTCAAGGGTGCATGACCATAAAAGATATTACTCATATAAATAGAACAACCATTATTCTCTCGATTTAATGAATAACCGCCTCGCATCAAACAAGATCCAGATATAATGTTCATGCTCAACGCCGCACCAAATAACAATTATTTAGGTCTAAAACTAATCCCAAGGTAGATGTAGAGGTAGCGTGCGATCATGATCACATCGACTTTGGAACCATTTCCCACGCCGCATCGTCACCTCGCCCTTGCCGTTGTTCGCTAATCCGTAGTCCCTATTTCGAGTTGCAAATATTAGCAATGTAACCAAGATCAAATACCCAAAGCTATCATGAGCTCTAGTAAGGTACACATCAATAACATGTATATCACATATACCTTTGTTCACCTTGCCATCCTTCTTATCCGCCAAATACTTGGGGCAGTTCCGCTTCCAAAGGACTACCGCTTGCAGAGAAGCACTCTGGCCAGTGTTTAGGTCCAGACTTGGGTTTTTTCTCCGAGCAAAGAACTTGCTTGTCGTTCTTCTTGAAGTTCCCTTCTTCTTCCCTTTGCCTTTCTTCTTGAAACTAGTGGTCTTATTGACCATCAACACTTGATGCTCCTTCTGATTTCTACCTCCGCAGCCTTTAGCATTGCGAAGAGCTCTGCATAGTCTTTACTAACCCTTGCATATTATAGTTCATCATGAAGCCTTTGTAGCTTGGTGGCGTGATTGAAGAATTACATCAATGACACAATCATCCGGAAGATTAACTCCCGCTGAGTCAAGTGATTGTAATACCTGCACATTCGAGTATGTGCTCACCGATGCATCCATTCTCTTCCATCTTGCAGCTATAGAACTTATTGGAGACTTCATATCTCTCAATCCGGCATTCTGTTGAAATATCAACTTCAACTCCCGGAACATCTCATATGCTCCATGATGTTCAAAACGCCGCTGAAGACCCGGTTCTAAGCCGTAAGCATGGCACATCGAACTATAGAGTAGTCATCAGCTTTGCTCGCCAGACGTTCTAACGCCGCTGCCAGATCAAGAAGCAGTTCGCACCCAGCGGTGCATCCAGACGTAACTCTTCCAGGCAGCAATGAGGATAATCCTCAAAGTTACGGACCCAATCCGTGTAATTGCTACCATCATCTTTCAACTTTGCTTTCTCAAGGAACGATTAAAATTCAACGGAACAACAAAGACGAGCCATCTATCTACAAACAAACATAGACAAGCAAGATACTATCAGTACTAAGTTCATGATAAATTTAAGTTCAATTAATCATATTACTTAAGAACTCCCACTTAGAAAAACATCTCTAGTCATCTAAGTGATCACGTGATCCAAATCAACTAAACCATAACCGATCATCACGTGAGATGGAGTAGTTTTCAATGGTGAACATCTTTATGTTGATCATATCTACTATATGATTCACGCCGACCTTTCGGTCTCCGTGTTCCGAGGCCATATCTGCATATGCTAGGCTCGCCAAGTATAACTCGAGTATTCTCGTGTGCAAAACTGGCTTGCACCCGCTGTAGATGGACGAGAGCTTATCACACCCGATCATCACGTGGTGTCTCGCACGATTTAACTTTGGCAACGGTGCATACTCGTGGAGAACACTACTTGATAATTTTAGTGAGAGATCATCTTAAAATGCTACCGCCAATCAAAGCAAAATAAGATGCATAAAGGATAAACATCACATGCAATCAATATAAGTGATATGATATGGCCATCATCATCTTGTGCTTGTGATTCCATCTCCAAAGCACCGTCGTGATCACCATCGCCACCGCGCCGACACCTTGATCTCCATCGTAGCATCGTTGTCGCCACGCCATCTATTGCTTCTACGACTATCGCTACCGCTTAGTGATAAAGTAAAGCAATTACATGCTTGCATTTCATACAATAAAGCGACAACCATATGGCTCCAGCCAGCTTGTCGATAACTTCGTTACAAAACATGATCATCTCATACAATAAAATATAGCATCACGCCTTGAACATATCACATCACAACATGCCCTGCAAAAACAAGTTAGACGCCCTCTACTTTGTTGTTGCAAATTTTACGTGGCTGCTACGGGCTTAAGCAAGAACCAATCTCACCCACGCATCAAAACCACAACGATATTTCACAAATAGACTCGCTTTAACCTTCTCAAGGACCGGCGAGCCACACTCGGTTCAACTAAAGTGAGAGAGACATACACCCGCCAGCCACCTTTAAGCACGAAAGTGCTCAGAACGGTGAAACCAGTCTCGCGAAGCGCACGCTGTAATGTCGGTCCGGCCGCTTCATCTCACAATACCGCTGAACCAAAGTATGACATGCTGGTAGGCAGATGACTTGTATCGCCCACAACTCACTTGTGTTCTACTCTGCAAAACATCAAACCATAAAAACCTAGGCTCGGATGCCACTGCTGGGGAACGAGTAATTTCAAAAATTTCCTACGCACACGCAAGATCATGGTGATGCATAGCAACGAGAGGGAGAGTGTTGTCTACGCACTCTCGAGACCGAAGCGAAGCGATCACAACGTAGAGGAAGTAGTCGACGTTCTCCTCGCGATCCAACCGATCCCAGCGCCATTACTCCGGCGCCCGAAGTTCTTGACACACGACAGCTCGGTGACGCCTCCTCGGCTCCGATCCAAAGAAAGCTCCGGGAGAGAGAGTTCCACAAGATGACGACATGGTGACGATCTTGATGTTATACCGACGCAGGGCTTCTCCTAAGCACCACAACGATATGACCGAGGTGGATTATGGTGGGGGGGGGGGGCACCGCACACGGCTAAGGAACGATCTCAAGGATCAACTTGTGTGTTCTAGGGTGCCCCATGCCCCGTGATATAAAGGAGCAAGGGGAGGGACGGCCGGCCCTAGGAGGCGCTGGCCAGGAGGGGGGAGTCCTCCTCCTAGTGGGAGTAGGACTCCCTTTCCTAGTCCAACTAGGAAGGAGGAAGGGGAAGGAAGGAGAGGAGAGGAGAGGAAAGGGGGCCGCGCCCTCCTTGTCCTATTCGGACTCCCCATGGGGGGGCGCCACCTCCTGTTATGCCCTCTCTCTCCCTCTTGGCCCATTAAGGCCCATTACTTCCCGAGGGTTCCAGAACCCTCCCAGACTCCGTTTTCTCCTAAACTTCCGAACCTTTCCTGTCCGAATATAGCCGCCCAATATATCAATCTTTATGTCTCGACCATTTAGAGACTCTCGTCATGTCCGTGATCACATCCGGACTCAACTCCTTCGTACATCAAAATACACAAACTCATAATATAACCGCCATCGAAACCTTAAGCGCAAGGACCCTACGGTTCGAGAACAATGTAGACATGACCGAGACACGCCTCCGTCAATAACCAATAGCGGACCTGATGCCCATATTGGTTCCTACATATTCTACGAAGATCTTTATCGGTCACCGCATAACAACATACGTTGTTCCCTTTGTCATCGGTATGTTACTTGCCCGAGATTCGATCGTCGGATCCAATACCTAGTTCAATCTCGCACGCAAGTCTCTTTACTCGCTCCGTAATACATCATCTCACAGCTAACTCACTAGTTGTAATGCTTGCAAGGCTTAAGTGATGTGCATTACCGAGAGGGCCCAGAGATACCTCTCCGACAATCGGAGTGACAAATCCTAATCTCAAATACGCCAACCCAACATCTGCCTTTGGAGACACCTATAGTACTCCTTTATAATCACCCAATTACGCCAGACGCTTGGTAGTACCCAAAGTGTTCCTCCGTAAACGGAGTTGCATAATCTCATAGTTATAGGAACATGTATAAGTCATGGATAAAAGCAATAGCAACATACTAAACGATCGGGTGCTAAGCTAATGGAATGGGTCATGTCAATCGATCATTCAACTAATGATGTGACCTTGTTAATCAAATGACAACTCCTTTGTCTATGGTTAGGAAACTTTAACCATCTTTGATTAACAAGCTAGTCTAGTAGAGGCATACTAGTGACACTCTGTTTGTCTATGTATTCACACATGTATTATGTTTCCGGTTAATACAATTCTAGCATGAATAATAAACATTTATCATGAAGTAAGGAAATAAATAATAACTTTATTATTGCCTCTAGGGCATATTTCCTTCAATATCTCCCAAAGGAGCAAAACTGACCACAGTGATGGGATGACCCTGAAAGTATTGCTTAAGCTTCCGGCTCACCATAAAAACTCCATATACCAGCTTCTGCCAATGTGGATACCTCTGCTTGGACTCAATAAGCACCTCACTGATATAATAAACTGGCCGTTGAACCGGATACTCCTTACCTGCCTCCTTGCGCTCCACCACAATAGCCACACTGACAGCCCGGGCGTTTGCAATCACATTAACAGCAATGGTTCTTTATCAATGGGGGCAGCAAGAACATGCGGTTTGACTAACTGCTTCTTCATATCCTCAAACGCCGCATTAGCAGCATCACTCCAGACAAAGTTATCTGTCTTTTTCATCATCTGATACAGAGGGATGCCCTTCTCTCCCAACCGGTTGATAAACTGGCTTAGCACTGCAATGCGACCCGCGAGCCGTTGAACATCATTGATACACACCGGTTTAGCCAGAGACGTGATAGCCTTCATCTTTTCTGGATTAGCTTCAATGCCCCTGTTAGACACCAGAAAACCTAAGAGCTTGCCTGCCGGTACACCAAAAACACACTTGGCTGGATTAAGCATCATCTTATAAACCCGGAGATTATCAAAAGTTTCCTTCAAATCAACTATTAACGTCTCCGCTTTCCTGGATTTCACCACGATATCATCCACATAAGCATGAACATTGCGCCCAATCTGATTATGAAGACAATTCTGCACACATCGCTGATAAGTCGCCTGGGCACTCTTAAGCCCAAAAGGCATAGACACATAGCAGAAGGCTCCAAAGGGAGTTATAAAGGCTGTCTTCTCCTGGTCCTTAACTGCCATTTTGGTCTGATGATAACCAGAATAAGCATCCAGAAAGCTCAAACGCTCACAACCCGCTGTAGCATCAATAATTTGATCAATACGATGGAGAGCAAAGGGATCAGCTGGACATGCCTTGTTCAAATCTGTGTAACCCACACACATGCGCCAAGTGCCATTCTTCTTGAGTACCAGCACCGGGTTAGCTAACCACTCAGGGTGAAAAACCTCCACAATAAACCCTGCTGCTGTCACGCCCAATATGCGACCCTATCCTAAAGGAACTCGAAGGTCCCACCAAGGATAGAAGCGCATATTGGAGACGCTTTTGCAAGGTGGATATCATTACATCAACATTTCATAATAGATGGGGATACATACAAGAGGCATACAACGCCACATGAATACAACAACATCATACAAGAGATCAACATCCGACTACGGATGGACCACAAACAGAAACTCAAACGACATCCACCCTGCTAGCCCAGGCTGCCGACCTGGAACCTATCCCCGATCAAGAAGAAGCGTAAGAAGAACTCCAAAGTAAGCAAACATCGCTCTCTGGCCATGATCATCGCAAAACCTGCACTCAAATCGTTGTTGTAGTAATCAGGAGCCACGAGGACTCAAAGAATCCCATTACCATGGGTATCAAGACTAGCAAAGCTTAATGGGAAAGGAAGGGGTAAAGTGGTGAGGTTGCAAAGAATGACTAAGCATATATGGTGGCTAACATACGCAAATGAGAGTGAGAAGAGAGCAAACGGAACGGTCGTGAAGCTAGCAATGATCAAGAGGTGATCCTGAACTCCTACTTACATCAAACATAACCCAAAACCGTGTTCACTTCCCGGACTCCGCCAAAAAGAGACCATCACGGCTACACACGCTGTTGATGCGTTTTAATTCGGATCTGGTGTCAAGTTATCTACAACCGGACATTAACAAATTCCCATATGCCACATAACCGCAGGCATGGCTTTTGAAAGTTTATACCCTGCAGGGGTGTCCCAACTTAGCCCATCACAAGCTCTCACGGTCAACGAAGGATATACCTTCTCTCAGGAAGGCCCGATCAGTCTTGGAATCCCGGTTTACAAGACATTTCGACAATGGTAAAACAAGACCAGAAGACCACCCACAGCTAACAAATCCCGATAGGAGCTGCACATATCTCGCTCTCGTGGCACACCAGATAAGCTAAGTATACAGTACCGATTTAATCCAAGTTGCTAAGGAATGGTCCCAAGACGGTGTTTAGTTTGGACCAACACTGAGGAGCACCGCCCGGGGTAAATAAAGATGACCTCGGCTCTAGAAACCCAAGGAAAAAGGCTAGGTGAGGCAAATGGTAAAACCAAGGTTGGGCCTTGCCGAGGAGTTTTATTCAAAGCGAACTCGTCAAGGGGTCCCATAAATCACCCAACCGCTAGGAACGCAAAATCTGGGAACATAATACCGATATGACGAAAACTAGGGCGGCAAGAGTGGAACAAAACACTGCATAAGGCCGAGCCTTCACCCTTTACCAAGTATATAGATGCATTAATTAAATAAGAGATATTGTGATATCCCAACAACATCCTGTCCACCATGGAGCAATCTTCAACTTCGGAAGTTTGCTTGGTGCAAGGGTCAGGTCATTGTAGGTAAGAATTCAGGTGAAAACTTTCAATTCAAACAGTTTCATTTTATCCCTTTACATCAACATTTATCCTCGCTTAAACATTATTTATAGAAAATCATAAGCACCGTATACCCATATATATTCTTAAAATCAAAAATAATACATGTCTATAATCCCAAACTCAAGGTGGCCCCTATCCATTAGAACATGTAGTGCATAGAACAGTGCAATCGGTCTCATCTCATTCCAGTCAGAAACCATCCTCAAACCTGTTTAATGATCAAAATTTTTCCTTAATCCACCAAATGTTAATTCTATCCTCTACCAGTTATTCCACCTCCTTCCGTTAATCCGGACTATTATTCCAATTTACCATATTAATAATCCATCACTTTATCCAATAATCATAATATAGTTTGTAGATCCAATTACCCAACTGCATATAATCCTTTTCATAGTTCATTTACAATCTTTTACCAACAATTCCAACATTTTCCCCAAGTATTACTTATAACCCCTAAAATCCCAGGCTAAGTTAAATCCAAATAATTCAATTCCTAACCATTTTATCAACTGTACACAATATCATGCCACAAGTTATCCCAACATTACCAAATCACCAAAATATCATTTATCAACTATTCATAACTCAAACACCCATCTTCCCAAATTCTACCAATGCTCCTTGCATATTATAAAGCTTATATTTAAGTCCTAACACCCAAAGTCCAATTAAACCAACGTCTAGCAGAGAACCGTTAACAGTGTATCTCTATTTCCAGGCTTAGGTGGTTCATAGAACCCGGAGAATTCAGGTTATTGGTTTCAATAGTAACAATCTTAACGGTTTTGGTCGGGTTTGTAAATTTCAAATCCTGTTGGTGGAGGGAAAAATTACCTGTTCATTTGTCAAAGATGAAAGGGTCAAACGGAAAAGTAAAGTGCAATTGTCTGCACAGTCGTATAAAGGCAAAAAAAAAAAAAAATAGCACAATTTCAGCAAAGTGGGTTTTCACACAATTAAACAGAACAAAAGTCATCACCAATCATACGTGCTAATCCATTGATTTAGGGACTTAATACATCAATGAAAGTTCTATCCTTCCTTGCTCGGCCGGTTCTTAATGGGAAGATCCCTAGTTTAACCGAGCTCCACAATTCCCGGTAATGGGTATCATGTTCAGGTACTTGATTTTGATGCCTTACTAAGTCTCAAACTTTAAGCAGAAGGTAAGAGCTTCTTTTATCATGAATTTCGCATCAACATCATTACCTTGGACCTTACAAGACATATAGCTTCCTCTCCTCGGAACGGCAATGACAGGTTAACTCTTTCCTCAATACCACAAAGTCGTTCTATCATCGGTGGATCTAAGTTGGAACTTCTATTATGTTACTAAGTGATCATGGCTTGGTCCCATTTAATGACCCAAGGGCATTTTGGGTATCGTTGTCGAATTGGCTGATGTTTTCTGGAGAGTTTCTGATTTTTGGAATCAACCTGATGAATAGGGTTCTAACCAATAGGAAGGGAATCCAGCAGGGACATATTGACATAAATTTAGGAAGGTTGAATAGTAAAATAAAGGTTTTGAAATATTTCCAATAGCTTTGCTTAGCTTCCAATCCGAAAGGATGGCCCGATTCAAGTTGGGGATCGCCTAATCACGGACAGGTCCGATCATGCCCAAAAACAAAGCCAATGAACGAATTACACCAACATAGAACAAAGTAGACATTATGGTAGTTTTGGTAAAAGCAAGGAAATTCTCCATAAACTTGACAAATGCCAAAACCATTAACCACGATGGCCCTACTGACCAAAGGCCCACTCCAAGTGTCAAGTCTCTCCTCCGCTCTTCAGCCAATAAATTTGAAACAGTGGCAGCCTCAACGTTATTTTGCTACAAATGCAGTGTTTAATAATGAACCCGACAGAAAGACAAGCCGTAAGCATAAACTACCCTTTAATTGAAGGTGACTCCATGGTTCGAGTCCGACAAGCGGCTACTTCGAAAGAAGGGCAGGACCCGTGACACCGGCGGCCTCCATCCAACGGGCGCGGATAACTGTTGGGCGCTTAAAGGCGCTTCCATCGAGGAAGAACATCGCACTATCATGAGTGCGGTGATTGAAAAGGTTCGACTTGCTAGGCGGGCTGACCGAAGCTACAGCAGCCTTCTAACGAGCTTTGAGGTAAGAAGTTAAAATTATGTAATGTAATACCGCATAGACGGTAGCCCGATGCTCGGTTCGGTGTTGGAAAGAAAAGCGGATGAGGATCTAACAAGATATCTGTGAGTTGCCTAAAATATGTCAATATGGGTTTGCAGGCTGCTTGGCGACCTCTGCCGCACTAACGGCGGAGGTCGATGTCTTGAAGAAGGATCTCGGCGGTCGAGCAAGAACTTCGGCCATGCCAAGAGGTAGCTCGAGGAAAAAGAAGGTGAGTAACACCACTTTGAATTAGTACCTTCTGAGAAAAGGATTTGGTTGCCATAAAATAAACAAGGATAATATGTGTATTGCGGGGCCACTAAAGAGGTGGCAGCCCGAAGGATCTTTGTGTCGCGGCGAGCCTTGATCTTGACATGAGCAACTGGCGAGAAAAGCAAGAGGCACGCGGGTGGCGGAAGTTTGGCAAGAGCTCCGGGCTCTCATGGAAAAGCATGAGAGTTTGGGCGTGACTCAAGACTTCGAGTCCGAGCTTGCCTCGGCTCTCGAAAGTGCCAAGTCCGCCAAGGCCGAGGCCCATAAGGCCCTTCAGGAGGTTGAGGACATAAAGAAGATAGCGGCGGGTAAGGCATTTTTTCATACAAAGCAGGCATGTTAATGTGAACTACGACACTTACCGCATTCGGAGCTCTCGAGGCGTTTGCGGATCTGCCGCGTGGTGTGTACGATGCCGCCGCATTCTATCGTGGCGAGGAGGGCTCGGCGGAGAAGGTCTTACGGTCCCGATCTGGCGCTGAGGCCGGCCATCCGGTGCCCCCAAGCGACCAGTGAAGCTGACTGGTCGAACTCCTAAAGGTAGGCGAGGAGGCCATGAAGGGCCTCATAGTCCGGCTATGGCTCGGACAGGCCATGCCCAGGAGCTACTTTGGCCTCGTCGCGGCTGGTGGATGCATGCCCCACAGGTGGAGGTCATCAAGCGCTCGCTTGCATTGAAAGGCGCTCGTCGGGCCCTTGCCCGCACAAAGGTGCTGCTGGGGCAAGTTGGATGCGGAGAAGCTTCTCACGGATCCACCGCCACCGGTAAAGGAGTATCGCCGCGGAGAAGTATTATAAAATTGTCTGAAGGGAGCTGCGATATTGCGGATGAGTGCTCTCGAAATGTAATCTTTGAGTGAACTTCGCTATGTATTTATCTGTCATGCGCTGAAAACTTCGTTCATATCGCCATGAGCAACGCTTGTTTAATTTAAATATTACCTTCACATGCGGCCGTTTGTAAAATCGAGAGATGGCAAGTCGTTGGCTTGACCCCCAAGCCACAAGTCTTTGGGGTGTTAGGGATAAACTTGAGCACTCTTGTTCCCATTTTGGGTCCATCTAGGAGGCGCTCAACCCGACGAACAAAGCAACCGGACTTATAATGCTTGAACACTCTCACTTAGCCATAGAATTCTATAATTTTAAATTTGGTGAAGCCCCCGTATTCGGAAGACCGAATCCGGGGCACTATCACGCCTTCGTCGGACATTATCCGGAACTTCGCTCGAAGCGGCGTGAGTCTTTAAGGACCCGAAAAACCTCTCGAACAGCGACCAGTCTCTCGCCTTATCATCCCAGTCAGTTTTAGCTTTCTCCTCTGAGGCGTTAGCCCGGCTCAACAGGCGCAATCGCGATGGTTCTCCTAGTGCCACCTTAGCCGACGAGCGGGCGTAAGGCACCAAAAGCGTGGGGCCGGGCAAACCCAACTATTGACCCAAGACATGATTCGGAGCCAATTCATATATTGCTATAAGTTCGGGGTGCCGCACTTGTGAAAGTGTTCGAACTTTATCACACCATAATTTGGGGAACAGAAGCCCCATGCGTATTCGGCCGTACCAAAATATACGGGTGCAAGATGTCATGTAATGGACATATATATAAAAGGTAATGCAATTGCAATAAAAAGGTATTGCATTATTTATGAAAGAAAGTCTGCTAGTAGAGCGGACTGATACAAATAGTGCGGTAAGCAAGGGATTTGGACTAAATAAACATGTCCCCCTCCAGGGATGAGCTGCAGACTTGGTGTATATAATCAAATTTAATGCTCGTAATTGAGACCACTGGATGTTAAATCGCGGCCTTCTTTAGTCCCATTTGTTGCATCATGAGTTGGCGGGTTCGCCGCGGACGGAACTTCAGTTAACGAGGTCCTGCGTACATAAAAAGAAGAAAATAAAATAAAAAGGGGCACACTTCGAGCCCCGGTGTGGTCGAACCGCACTCTGGGTCCGTTCGATCGTGCCCCTCCCTGTGCCCATGGTATCTCCAAAGCGTAATGATGTGCGCGGTGTTATTCTTGCGATCATGCGCGGCGAGGTTGGGGCCGCATTGCTCTGGCGTGCTCGATCGCGCCAGGATGGTCTTGGTTGGCATTGCTCCGGGCGCTTTCTGTATCCGGCCTTTTAACGGCGGACTCAAGAATGCCTTAGAAGGCTGCTCTGTATTCTGCGAGAGCATTGTATGTTCCTCCATTGGAGGGCGTTCAGTATTCCCATTGACGCGATGACTCCACGAGGCTGGCATCTTGAGCTTTAGGTATGCATAGTGCGGCACCGCGTTGAATTTTGCAAACGCGATTCGTCCGAGCAGAGTGTGATAGCCGCTGCGAAACGGGACTATATCGAAGATTAACTCTTCGCTCCGGAAATTATCCGGGGATCCGAAGACCACTTCCAGTGTGACTGAGCCTGTACACTCCTGGGATGACACCTTTAAAGGTTGTCTTTGTAGGTTTAATCCTTGATGGGTCTATGCCCATTTTGCGCGATGTATCTGATAAAGCGGGTTCGAGCTCTGCCGCCGTCCATCGAGGACTCGTGAGTGAAATCCATTGACGATTGGGTCTAACACCAATGCGGCAAATCCGCCATGGCGTATGCTGGTCGGATGGTCTCTTCGATCGAAAGTGATCGGACAAGAGGACCATGGATTGAACTTTGGGGCGACTGGCTCCGTCGCATAGACGTCCCTTAGTGCGCGTTTCCTCTCCCTCTTGGGTATGTGGGTCGCGTATATCATATTCACCGTCCGTACTTGTGGGGGAAAACCCTTTTGTCCTCTGTTGTTCGGCGGTCGGGTCTCTTCCTCATCGTCGCTGTTTAGCCCCTTGTCATTGTTTTCGGCGATTAACTTGCCGGCCTGCTTGAACACCCAGCAATCTCTATTGGTATGGTTAGCTGGCTTTTCGGAGGTGCCATGTATCTGGCATAAGCGATCGAGTATTTGGTCCAGATTGGACGGACCCGGAGTGGTTCTTTTGAATGGCTTCTTCCGCTGACCGGGTTTAGAGCCTCGGAATCCGGCATTGACTGCCGTATCCTCCTTATAAATCGCCGTTAATGCGGCGCTTGTTTTGTTTCGGCGTGACCTGCCGTTGTTGTCCTTAGTATCCGGACTGCGAAATTTTTACGGAGGCTGTTGCTGCGGGCTAGCCAGCTGTCCTCTCCAGCATAAGCGGGTCATTAATGATGTGAGGGCTGCCATAGATTTCGGCTTTTCCTGCCCCAGGTGCCGTGCTAGCCATTCGTCCCGAATGTTATGTTTGAAGGCTGCAAGGGCCTCTGCGTCCGGACAATCGACGATTTGATTTTTCTTCGTCAAGAACCGTGTCCAGAATTGTCTGGACGATTCATCTGGCTGCTGAATGATGTGGCTTAGGTCATCGGCGTCTGGTGGTCGTACATATGTGCCTTGGAAGTTATCAAGGAATGCGGCCTCCAGGTCTTCCCAGCACCCAATTGACTCTGCGGGCAAGCTATTTAGCCAATGCCGAGCTGGTCCTTTAAGCTTGAGTGGGAGATACTTGATGGCATGGAGATCATCGCCACGGGCCATATGGATGTGGAGAAGATAGTCCTCGATCCAAACAGCGGGGTCTGTTGTGCCATCGTAAGATTCGATGTTTACGTGTTTAAACCCTTCGGGGATCTGATGATCCATTACTTCGTCAGTGAAGCATAGGGGGTGTGCGGCGCCTCTGTATTGGGCGATATCACGACGCAGCTCGAGAGAGCGCTGTCTGCTGTGTTCGGCCCGGCCGGGTTATTGTATCCGTGACGGTATTAAATGCGTGGGCGTGGGGCGTCCACGTGATCCATAGATGGATCTGGATTGCCTTGCCTTGTCCTCCAATATGTTTTGCAAGTCCGGCGCATTCCCTCTTGGCTTCGTACTTTTGGAGCAATGCCGGGGTTCTGTCTTGGCTGGGGGCCTGGATGCCTCTCTGTCACGACCACGGGGTGGTCGGTCAGCCATATCGTGCGTTGGTGATGGAGGTATGTATGCTTCCTCCTCTAATCGGGGAGCAGCTTGCGTCTTAGGTAACTTTGGAGGCGTTCGAGTTTATACTCTTGACGCGAGGACCTCGGTCCATCGATCGGCCAGCAGGTCTGATCGACTTGAAGGCTGTTCTGCTTTTCCTTTAGGCTGTTTCTTTGTGGCGATGAGCTGCGCTTGAAGTGCTCTTGTTCGACGAGATCCTCGGGTACAACGAATTACGTCATCGTTGAGGCTTGCCGTCTTGGAGGAGGCATATAGTTGTGATCCTCGACCTCTTAAATGCCGCCCTCTCGTGAGGGCTTGCTTACATCCTCTGCTGGCGGAGTCTTCTTTGGAGGGGATTGTCTTCGGCACTCTCGGAGTATTATTATCTCTGTGCGGAATCTCCATTCTTCTTTGTGGCGGGATTTAGGCGGGGCGGCGGCGGGCGTTTGGGCTGCTTCTTTAAAGAATCTGCCTCCGCTTGCTTCTTCGCCATCCCGTCTTTTGGGGTGTCCACCATATATATGTCGTATGACGAGGTGGTCTTCGATGCCACAGGCGCTGGTTCTGATAAATCTCGGCATCGTCGTCCATAGCGTCGATGTCGTCGGAGTCGTAGTCTAGCATGTCGGTTAGATCGTCGATAGTGGCTACAAAGTGGGTGGTGGGTGGGCTCTGAATTTCTTCGTCGTCCGTACCCCAACCATCCTGGCCATAGTCCGGCCAGGACTCTCCTGATAGCGAGAGATGCTTTAGTGAATTCAGGATATCGCCAAAAGGTGAGTGTTGGAAGATGTCCGCGGCGGTGAATTCCATGACCGGCGCCCAATATGGATCGATTGGTAGGGGCGTGGGAGGTTCGGAGTCCGGCAAGGAGTCCGGCGCCTCGGAATCACGAGTTTCGCAAGGGACAAGATTAGTGTTCGGCTCCATCGCCATGGATGTTGAAGCCCCCAGGGCGGCGTCTATCCACCGACCCTCGATCTGGGCGATCGGCTCCGGGCTAATGGCCGAAGCGGATCCGTGTGCGGCCACCAAGGCACTATTCGGCGGCAGAGCTAGATCATGCCCGTCGTTACAGTGCGGCTCGCTTGGCTGTGGCTCGAGTCCGTCGAAGATCAAGTCTCCGCGGACATCGGCCGTGAAGTTTAAGCTTCCAAATCTGACTGACGGCCAGGGCGTAGCTTTCAATCTGCTCCGGATGGCCAAGTGAATTGGCCCGCGATCTGAAAGCCGCCGAATCTGAAGATCTGTCAGGAGAAAAGTCTCACCGGGACAGCGTTGTTGGTTGAAGATGCCATCAAGCCTATCGGTGGCGACACGAGGAACTCTCAATGAAAGCACCAATGTCGGTGTCAAAACCGGCGGATCTCGGTAGGGGTCCCGAACCATGCGTCTAGGCGGATGGTAACAGAGGCGAGGACACTATGTTTTTACCCAGGTTGGGCCCTCTCGATGGAGGTAAAACCCTCGTCCTACTTGATTAATATTGATGATATGGGTAGTACAAGAGTGGATCTACCACGAGATCAAGGAGGCTAAACCCTAGAAGCTAGCGTATGGTATGATTGTTGTAATGTATGTTGTCCTCACGGACTAAAGCCCTCCGGTTTATATAGACACCGGAGGAGGCTAGGGTTACAGAGTCGGTTACAATGGTAGGAGATCTACATATCCGTATTGCCAAGCTTGCCTTCCACGCCAAGGAAAGTCCCATCCGGACACGGGCGGAGTCTTCAATCTTGTATCTTCGTGTGCAGGAGTCCGGCGGATAATGATAGTCCGGCTGTCCGGACACCCCTAGTCGAGACTCCCTCAACGCCATTAGACCAAAGCGCAGAGGAGCTCGGCGAGATCACTGCTCGCCCGGCATCAGCAGAGCAGCGGAGCGGAACCGCGAGGCGGGCATCGGCGAGCAGCCGGAGCAGGAGGCCTTGACGGAGGCGGCGTGCTGAGGGGAAGGGGCGCAGAGGAGACAGCGCTCGGGCATGGGGATCGGGCGCGAGGCACGAGGACGGCCGCCGGGCTTAGGGAGGCACCAGACTTGCTGGAACTCACGGGGTACGAGCAAGGCACTATGGCAACGACCTTGGCTCAAAGAAGGCCTCGCGGTGAAGACCCCAGGGAAGCAAGGAACGGGGCGACAAAGGTGGTGCTCCACTCCTCCTGGTGCTCCTCCGGCGAGGTGAGTTGGCGGCGGGATGAGGTGGTGCAGGGTCGGGCGAGATGCCCTGGCGGCGGCGCTAGGAGGAGGATGAGGGGATCGAGATGGAGTGGCTGCGGGATGAGGGGACGAGGGAGAGAAGAGGGGTCGGGCCTAGGGTTAGAAAGCTGTGGGCTCTTGGGGATGAGGTGGGCTAAGCTGGGAGGAGGCCGAGCTGCGATGGCTGGGAGGCCCAGTGGGCTGGCTCTCTCCTTCTCTTCTAAATAAAAAAAGAGAGAAGAAAGAAAAGAGAGAGGTTAGGGGTGGAGCTTGGGCGGGAGGGCAATTTTCTTGGACTCATAAAAGCAGCGGGACCCAAGAAAATAGGAGTGTGCATGTGTGAGAGGTTAGAATTCGAACTCATTTGAATTTAATTCAAATGGTCTTGCATAGGAAGTAGGTGCTAGGGAGGTCCAAAAATGTTGAGACTTTAGGAGGAGCCTCGATAAAAGAGATAAGAATTGTTGGCAAAGTTAGGGGACCAAACTTGAAGTAGAAAGGGCATGGGAATTTTGCAAGTGTGTTACGGTTAATTCCAAGCTAATGAAATATTTTATAGTAGCTCCCTAAATATTGGGAGGATATGTTATAAAGAGAAATCACCATGTGAATTCCCTCAATTTAAATGGACCGAGGATCCAAACAATTTATTTAGATGAGTTGCAAAAATTAAATGACATGATGGCATGATGACATGATGCAATGCAACAAATAAATAAAACACACGGCAAAGCTCGGAATAGCTGGAAGTCTTTTGGAGCGCCGGGCTCGGGGCGTTACAGCTGCCAAGAGTCGGGCTACCTCCTCACCGACGGCCTTGCGTCTTTCTTCATTGAAACGGCAGAGAAACTGCTTGACCGGTTTAAACTTGGGATCGATATTAAGAGTGTGCTCAGCGAGTTCCCTTGGTACACCCTGCATGTCGGAAGGTTTCCATGCAAAGATTTCCCGGTTCTCACGGATGAACTCGATGAGCGCGCCTTCCTATTTCTGATCCAGGTTAGCGCTGATGCTAAACTGCTTGGATGAATCGCCAGGAACAAAATCAACCAACTTAGTCTCATCAGCCGATTTAAACTTCAAAGCCGGATCATGCTCTGTAGTTGGTTTTTTCAAAGAAGTCATATCCGTCGGATCAACATTGTCTCTGTAGAACTTCAACTCCTCTGCTGCACAAACTGACTCAGCATAGGCCGCATCACCTTCCTCACATTCCAAAGCAATCTTTCGGCTTCCATCTACTGTGATGGTCCCCTTATGACCCGACATCTTGAGTTGCAGATAAACATAACATGGCCTTGCCATGAGCTTAGCATAAGAAGGCCGTCCAAATAGGGCATGGTACGGGATCCTGATTTTCACCACTTCAAAAGTTAATGTCTCTGATCTCGAATCATGATCGTCTCCAAAGGCAACCGCCAGAGCTATCTTACCGACCGGATAAGCCGATTTATCTGGCACCACACCGTGGAAAACGGTGTTTAACGGTTTAAGATTCTTGTCTGTCAACTCCATACGATGGAAGGTTTCATAATACAAAATGTTGATACTGCTCCCTCCATCCATGAGCACCTTGGTGAACTTATAACCGTCAACCTGAGGCGCCACCACTAACGCTAGATGACCCGGATTATCAACCCGGGGCAGATGATCTTCTCTACTCCGCACAATAGGCTGTTCAGACCAGTGCAATTAACGGGGTACCGCCGGTTCAACGGACTTCACTACCCTTTTATGAAGCTTCTGGTCATGCTTGCACAGGCTAGTGGTGAAGACATGATACTGCCCACTATTCAACTACTTCGGGTGGCTCTGGTAACCTGACTGTTGCTGCTGCTGATTCCCCTGTTGATTATAACCACCCTGGTTGCTCTGATTACCTTGATTGCCATGTCCACCCTGACTACCTTGGAATCCTGATCCAGAATTACCTCCACCATAACCCGACCCATAAGACCCGGGTCCTGAACCACCAGGCGGTCCATGATCATATCGGAAAAGATCCGAGTTTTTGAACTCCCGCATAATAAAGCAATCCTTCCAGAGATGCATAGCTGGCTTTTGATTTAACAGGCGCTCAAGATTGACACCTGATCCTCCACTCCGCGGGGGCGGTTTACCCTTACGACGCTGACCATTATCCTGCGCGTTGGTGTTAGCCACAAAATCTAAATTATTATCCGCTTTACGCTTACCATTGTTTCCATGGCCCGCCGGGTTATGCTGATGCCCTTTGGTGTTGCCGTTCTTCTTTCCCTTCCCCGGCTTTTCATCATCAGACTCAGGGTCCTTGGTACTATCAGAATCAGCATACTTAACCAGAGCTGCCATAAGCGTTCGCATGTCATTGCAGTGACGCTTGAGCCGTCCCAACTTCAACTTTAGAGGCTTAAACTGGCAATTTCCATCTAACGTTATGACTGCTGAATCGGCATTGATGCGGTCCGACGAATGCAAGATCTCCGAAACCCGACGCACCCAATGGGTTGTCGATTCGCCTTCTTCTTGGACATGGGTGGCTAGATCCAAAATTGACATGGGTTGCTTGCACGTGTCCTTGAAATTCAGTATAAACCGGGCCTTTAACTCGGCCCATGACCCAATGGAATTAGCTGGCAAACTTTTTAGCCAAGTGCGAGCCATTCCATCCAACATCATGGTGAAGTACTTTGCACATGCCGCCTCATCTACATCCAGCATCTCCATCGCCATCTCATAGCTTTTGACCCATGACTCGGGAGGTAAGTCAGTAGTGTAATTGGGCACCTTACGTGGACCCTTGAAATCCTTGGGCAGCCACACATTGCGTAGAGCCAGGGTGATACACGGCACCCCCCAAGAGCTGAAAGCAGCACCTGGTTCTACTGAAGTTGTCAGACGAACCGGAGTAAGCTGACGTTCCACGTATTGCGCTGCTAACTCGGCTTCTCGATGCGCTCTACCATTATCCACCACGTCCTGAGCATTTGCACCACCGCCCGTCGGGTTAGGCCCTCGAGGGGCGCTATGGTTCCGCGCACTGCTCGACACAACTGGTTCATCAATATGCCTGATGTAACTCTGGCTCGGGCGAGGGGTTGAATGAATTCTGTCTCGACTATACGAATAGGCCTGCTGCTGAACCATAGTCGTTTGAAGGAGATCTCTGGCTCATCGCATCTCAACCGCTGCTTGAGACTCGCCTTCCATTGGAATAGCTGCCAATCGCGACGCCGCAGCAATCATGTTATCCAAAGGGGTAAAGAAGTGACCCGGTGGTGTCGGCATGTACTGAGGCGGGTCATGGTTCCGCCGAGGCGGGTCCATTGCCCGTGGATGATCCGGCGCTCCTGTCCGACGTGCTTCAATCCGGTTTGCCGCCGCCGGATTACTGGTACCTGCTCCTGGCATGTTGAAGAGATTCATTGCTTCATAAACCGGTGGTAGACGAGACCGATGCCTCCTCCTCAACACGTCGTTTGAAGCATTCTGATCCAGCATGAGCTGGTAATCCTCTGCTTGAATCCGCTGCGCCTGAGCATCCAAAACGGCCCGCTCCTCAGCCATCCTGGTTCCTCAACCGCCAAGTCCTCCTTGGCCCGAGCTATCTGATCTCGCAGCTTTGTGACCTCCGTGTTGTGCTGATCCCAATTGTCCGCGGTAACCTCTGTGGTAAACAATGTCGTCCAGGCATCCAATAAACCGGACAGGACTTGAGCCGGCTGGCGCACGGTGCCTCCCGCCCCGGCTACTGATCCGGAAATCATCGCTGCTACAGTCGAGGAGTGCTGCGTGGGCTGCATACCGGCCATGAAGATCGCAACCCGGTTTGGCGGTTCAAGGGGTCCGGAATACTGTCGCCATCGGAACAGCCCCCAAACATGCCATCTTGCAGTAGATACAGTGACTCGGTCTAATCGGTGGATCACTCGCCATCTGAATAGACAACTGTCTCACTGTCAGATGCCGGTTCAGATTCCGCACCATTGATGAATCCTACGAACGCACGCTTCATGGCGGGCTGAACCCGGGCGGGGCTTGCACGCTGAGCCGTCTCGATGAGGTCGGTGCAGGTGTCCGGCTCAGGGCCCGGTTTGCCGATCTTGCCAATGAAAACATGAATTCCTCCGAAGGGGACCCGGTACCCGTACTCGATTGAGCCAGCGTCGGGGCCCTAGCCTACGTCGTCGATGTAGAGTTTGCCGCGACGACTCTTGGTTATCTGGCCCACTCTGTATCCCTTGAGTCCTTCAAAATTGCCCTCTAAGAGCTTGAAACCATCGTGCGATAGCCCCACGGTGGGCACCAGCTATCGTGGAATTATCACGTCAGATGTGCTAGTGTGAGGACTTAGTCGTGGAGCCATCACAATGAGATTAGCTTAGAGGGGTTAAACCGGACAAAGGACACGGGGAGTTATACTGGTTCGGCCCCTTGCGGTGAAGGTAAAAGCCTACGATCCAGTTGTGGTGGAATTGATAGGGTCTCGATGATCAGGGAGCGAATTCACTTTACCTGGCTCTCGAATTGTTGTTTCTTGTCCCTGAACCACCGCTGGGTCGTCCCTTTATATACATAGGTTGACGCTCGGCGGTTTACAAAATCCCTGCCGGCTCATACACGTGTCAGGCTCGGTTTCTACCCTTTCCTATCTTACAACACAAGTTACATAGTGTATATTGCGGTTTATGTCTATGGGCCCTAATCCGCCTTTGGGCCCTGGGCCTCTAAGTTTCTTCAGTAAAGCGCCACACTCCTTGTCTTCATGGGCTTCAATATGGATAACTCGTTACAGGTATAACCCGGCCCCACCTGGGCAGTTTATACTCAGTAGTTATATCCCCAACACGTGTGGAAAAAGAAATCTATATTTTGGGACCTACCCTATTGGAAATACCTAGAGGTCCGCTCTGCAATGTGAGACTTTATCTTTTTTTGTCTTCTCCACACAATCTCCATCATCATACTCTATTCCACCCATAGTGCTATATCCATGGCTTACGCTCATGTATTGCGTGAGGGTTGAAAAAGCTGAAGCGCGTTAAAAAGTACGAACCAAATTCTTGCCTGAAATCGGGGTTTTGCATGATGGGAGTATTTTGTGTGACGAAAATGAAGCATGGCCTAACTATATGATTTTGTAGGGATAAGCTTTCTTTGGCTATGTTATTGATAAGACACGATTACTTTGTTAGTATGCTTGAAATATTACTATTTTTATGTCAATACTAAACTTTTATCTTGAATCATTTGGATCTGAACATTCATGCCACGATAAAGAAAATTACATTGAGAAATATCCTAGGTAGCATTCACATCAAAAATTCTGTTTTTATCATTTACCTACTCGTGGGCGAGCAGGAATTAAGCATGGGGATGCTTGATACGTCTCCAACGTATCTATAATTTTTGATTGTTCCATGCTATTATATTACCTGTTATGGATGTTTAATGGGCTTTACTAAGCACTTTTATATTATTTTTGGGACTAACATATGAACCGGAGGCCCAACCCAAATTGCTGTTTTTTGGCCTATTTCAGTGTTTCGCAGAAAAGGAATATCAAATGGAGTCCAAACGGAATGAAACCTTCGAGAGAGTTATTTTTGGAACAAACGCAATCCAGGAGACTTGGAGTGGACGTTAAGAAAGAAATGAGGCGGCCACGAGGCAGGGAGGCGCACCCAGGGGGGTAGGCACACCCCCACCCTCGTGGGCCCCTCGTGGCTCCACTGACCGACTTCCTTCGCCTATATATACTCATATACCCTGAAAACATCAAGGAGCACCACGAAACCCTATTTCCACCGCCGCAACCTTCTGCACCTGTGAGATCCCATCTTGGGGCCTTTTCCGGCGCTCCGTCGGAGGGGGAATCAATCACGAAGGGCTTCTACATCAACACCATAGCCTCTCCGATGAAGTGTGAGTAGTTTACCCCAGACCTTCGGGTCCATAGTTATTAGCTAGATGGCTTCTTCTCTCTCTTTGGATCTCAATACAAAGTTCTCCTTGATCTTCTTGGAGATCTATTCGATGTAATTCTTTTTATGATGTGTTTGTCGAGATCCGATGAATTGTGGGCTTATGATCAAGATTATCTATGAACAATATTTGAATCTCCTCTAAATTCTTTTATGTATGATTGGTTATCTTTGCAAACCTCTTCGAATTATCAGTTTGGTTTGGCCTACTAGATTGATCTTTCTTGCAATGGGAGAATTGCTTAGCTTTGGGTTCAATCTTGAGGTGTCCTTTCCCAGTGACAGCAGGGGCAGCAAGGCACGTATTGTATTGTTGCCATCGAGGATAAAAAGATGGGGTTCATATCATATTGCTTGAGTTTATCCCTCTACATCATGTCATCTTGCCTAATGCGTTACTCTGTTCTTATGAACTTAATACTCTAGATGCATCTTTGGATAGCGGTCGATGTGTGGAGTAATAGTAGTAGATGCAGAATCGTTCTGATCTACTTGTCGCAGACGTGATGCCTATATACATGATCATGCCTAGATATTCTCATAACTATGCACTTTTCTATCAATTGCTCGACAATAATTTGTTCACCCACTGTAATACCTAATCTATCTTGAGAGAAGCCACTAGTGAAATCTATGGCCCCCGGGTCTATTTTCCATCATATAAGTTTCCGATCTACTTTATTTTGCAATCTTTACTTTTCAATCCACATCATAAAAATACCAAAAATATTTATCTTATTATTATCTCTATCATATCTCACTTTTGCAAGTGGCCATGAAGGGATTGACAACCCCTTTATCGCGTTGGTTGCAAGGTTCTTATTTGTTTGTGCAGGTACGAGGGATTTGCGTGTAGCCTCCTACTGGATTGATACCTTGGTTCTCAAAACTGAGGAAATACTTACGCTACTTTGCTACATCACCTTTTCCTCTTCAAGGGAAAACCAACGCATGCTCAAGAGGTAGTAATACCTCCCCCTCAAACTTAAGGGACCGGCTCGGCACTGGCTAAACAGCCTCCCAGAAAACCCTATTGGAAGCTGGGAAGACCTGGAGGATGCATTTAGAGACAACCTCCAAGGCACTTATATCCGGCCTCCGGACGCTGATGACCTCAGTCACATAGTCCAGCAGCCTGGAGAGTCAGCCTAAAAGTTCTGGACCCGGTTCCTAATTACAAAGAACCAAATTATTGATTGTCCAGACGCCGAGGCTCTAGCAGCCTTTAAACACAGCATTCACAACGAATGGCTTGCCCGACACCTCGGCCTATAAAAGCCAAAGTCCATGGAAGCCCTCACAGCACTTATGACCTGCTTTTGCGCAGGCGAAGATAGCTGGCTAGCCCATAGCAGCAACAATGCCGGCGACCACAGCACTTCGAAGCGAAGCGAAGCGACAGCAGGCGGGCCCGGCGCAACAAAACAAAGCGTCGAGCAGCAATGACAATGCCGAGGACACGACGGTCAATGCCTGGTTTAGAGGCTCCAAACCTGGTCAGCGGAAGAAGCCATTCAAAAGAAACAAAGACGGTTCATCTAGCCTGGACCGAATACTCGATCGACCTTGCCAGATCCACGACACCCTTGACAAGCCTGCCAACCATACCATCAGAAGTTGTTGGGTCTTTAAACAGGCCGGTAAGTTAAACACAGAGCACACGGGGAAAGGGTCACCCAGCAAGGATGATGACGAGGAGCCTTGCCTACCGAACACAGGGGGACAGAAGAAATTTCCACCCGAGGTCAAAACGGTGAACATGATATACGTTACTCACATCCCCAAGAGGGAGCTTAAGCGCGCGTTAAGGGACGTTTATGCGATAGAGGCAGTCACCCCAAAATTCAACCCATGGTCAGCATGCTTGATCACTTTTGATCGCAGAGACCATCCGATCAGTATCCGTCATGGACGTTCAGCTGTGTTGGTCCTCGACCCAATTATCGATGGATTCCACCTCACGAGAGTCTCATGGACGGCGGACACAGTCCAGAAAATGGGTATTGGCTCATGGACAGCGGACCCACCAAAACTACCTCCAAAGGAGTAATACCTGGTGTAGAGGCCCGCTGCACGGGCTCAGTCACATTGGAAGTCATCTTCGGTTCGTCGGACAACTTCCAAAGCGAAGACTTGATCTTCGACATCGTCCCTTTCCGCAGTGGCTATCACACACTACTCGAACGAACTGCGTTTGCCTGTTTCAATGCGATCCCGCACTATGCTTATCTAAAAGTCAAGATGCCAGGACCACGTGGTGTTATAACAGCCCATGGAAACATGGATCGCTCCCTCCGTACTTAGGAACACACCACGGCCCTCGCAACAGAAGTGCAGGTCGGCCTTATCAAGCCAAACTCCACATCGGCAGTCAAGCCCCCGGACCCTGTCAAACGAGTCCGGACTACCCTGCAGAATGACAGTCCAGCTCGTCAGGAGCTCGATTAGCAATTCGGCCTCTGTCTTAGCCCCAACCGAACTGCGGCATATGTACCCGTGTACATAACTACACACTAAAGATACCATGGGCGACGATGGAGGCATATCAAGGATAAAGTCCACAATACGGATCAACCGTACCTGGACCCTCATATCTACCTTTTTCTTAACTTCATTTTTTTCTCAGGTTCCCTACAACCCACATCACCTTTTTATGGTGCCAAGGGCCCTTTTCCCGGCCCCTTATGAAAACCTGCTCATTAATCCTCTCAAAGGATCACACACAAAGGCAAAATGTAGCGCAGATGTACGACAGAGTACCTAAAGGATCTTCAAAGATCACCTCTTCCCTTCTTTAGTACCTGTACACAGCTTTCCCTTGTGCTCAGCATGTAAAATAGCCTCGATGCTTATAGCATTATTTGTACAAATATGTTCACACGTATCAATCAGACTATAATGGAAGCAGATTTTCGCCCAACCTATTCGGTACTGGCTTATTTCCTAATCTGTATTCCCTCTTTTTCTTTCGTCTGATTGTCATGTACACCTCGGCACGACTTAAATCACCAGGGGCTCTATTCAGCCACGTACATTCCTTAAAAATAACATAAGTCCGAACACTTTTACAGTACAATTCGGCGTCCCGAATCTAGCATTATATGCATTGGCTTCGAATCATGTCTTGGGTCAATAGTTGGGTTGCCCGGCTCGTGTGGTTACTACCTTACGTTCCGTTTGTTCCGCTAAGTAAGTAAAGGGAGAACTACTGCGATTGTGTTTCTAGTTCATCCGGATAAACACCTCAGTAGAGAAAACCGAAAACTGACTGTCATGATGCGACGAGAGCTAGTCAGCTATTCAGTGACTAAATGTAAATATCTTACGATTTTTTCCGTGTCACACGAAGGACCGGTTTTCACCTGGTCAGGCATCTAAAGCAACCAAGTTCGGATAACTGAACACTACCAGGGGCTGCACCTAAAATCTTTTTTTCAAACTCCTATGGCTAAGTGAGAGTGATAAAGCCGCATAGTCTGATTGCCTGGTTCGCCACACTAACACCTCCTTCAAGGACCAAGTCATTGGGTTAAGTGTGTTTTTGTGCTGTTCCGAACACCCCCGTACTATCTACGTGAGGGGCTGAAGCCGACGACTGGCCAACTCTCAGATTCAATAAACAGCCGCAACGGAGGGAAAATAATTTCAGACGAAACAAGAAAATTCTTATACAAACGACTTGTTTTCATAAGTACAAAGTTTGGCCAGCACAGATACATTCATTCAAAAATGATGTCCTTCAAACACTGACCCTCTACAATGCGGGATCCTTCAAGGACGTCATTGAAATATCGCTCCGGCATTCGGTGCTCCTTGCCTGCAGGCGGTCCCTCGGTTGTGAGATTGGTGGCATTCATCCGCGCCCACTGCACCTTGACACGGGCGAAGGCCATCCGGGCACCTTTGATACAGACTGACCACTTTATAGCGTCAAGCCATGGGCAGGCATCGACTAGCCGCTTCACAAGCCCAAAGTAGCTACTGGGTATGGGTTCGGCTGGCCAAAGACGGACTATAACATCCTTCATGGCTAGTTCGGCCACCCTATGTAGCTCGGTCAGCTGTTTCAGCTGATCACTAAGGGGCACAGGATGCTCTGGTGCAAGGTACTGCGACCAGAACAGCTTCTCTGTTGAGCTCCCCTATTCGGCTCAGAAGAAATCTACAACATCAACAATACTTCAGGGTAGATCCGCAAACGCTCCTGGAGAACTCCAAATGCGTGTCAGTAAGGTGTACTATCTCCTTACAAATTTACTCTGCATATTAAAGGCCTTACCCGCCGCGATCTGCTTGGCCTCTCGGATCTCCCGATAGGCGCCTCGGGCTTCAACCCAGGCCTCCTTCGCACTTTGGAGCGTCGTAGCAAGTTCGGAGTCTCGATCCGACACCTTGCGTTCCAAGGACTCACATTTGCCTATAGCATCCGTGAGCTCTTGTTGGACTTCATCCAACCTCACTTCATGTTTCGAGTGGGCGGCTCGCTCCACGTCCGCCTCCTTCTTGGCCTTGGCCAGCGACACGTCAGCTATGAGCGTAATCATAAAGCTCATTTAGGTAACAAATCGAAACTCATATCATTTCAAATATGCTTCGGTATTGCATACCTTGATTTTCCTCCAACTTCCACTTTAGTTCGGACATTTCGGCGGCATGCAAGGCTGCCGCTAGCATCGAAGCCTATTCATCAAAAGAAACATATATGTTAGCTCCTGCGAAGCATTATTCGATCCTCTGTTCGGCCTTTCTTCGCTAATGTTGAACAGAGTCTCAAGGGATACTATATATACACATGCATTCCTTTTGCAAACAGCTAAAAATATATTACGTCACATACCTCAAAGCCCGTTAAAAGGCTGGTATAGGCTTGGTTCAATCCGTTTTTAGTGGACCGAACCTTTTCAACCACCGTACCCATGAGAGTATGGTATTCCTCCACAATGGAAGCACTCTAAAGCGCTTCCACCGGAGTATCCGGCGCCTCCGGATTGATAGAGGATGCCGGTGGAGAGGGTGTGCCCCCTTCTCTCGAAGGAGGCTACTCGCCCGATTCCGGAGCCGTATGGATCTCCGGAATAATATTCGGTTGGGTCTGAATTGAGCATGGGCCCCGTCGCTGATACGTCTCCAACGTATCTATAATTTTTGATTGTTCCATGCTATTATATTACCCGTTTTGGATGTTTATGGGCATTACTTTACACAATTATATCATTTTTGGGACTAACCTACTAACTGGAGGCCCAACCCGTATTGCTGTTTTTTTTGCCTATTTCAGTGTTTCGAAGAAAAGGAATATCAAACGGAGTCCAAACGGAATGAAACCTTCGGGAGTGTGATTTTTGGAACGAACGTGATCCAGAGGACTTGGAGTGGAAGTCAAGCAACAACCAAGGCCGCCACGAGGGTGGAGGGCACCCCCCTACTGGGCGCGCCCCCTGTCTTGTGGGCCCCTGGGGCGTCCACCAACCTACTTCTTCCTCCTATATATACCCATGTACCCCGAAAACATCAGGAGCCCACGAAAACATAATTCCACTACCGCAGCCTTCTGTATCCGTGACATCCCATCTTGGAGCCTTCGCCGGCGCTCCGCCGGAGGGGGAATCAACTGTGGAGGGCCTCTACATCATCTCCAAGGCCTCTCCGGTGAGTTGTGAGTAGTTTACGACAGACCTTCGGGTCCATAGTTATTAGCTAGATGGCTTCTTCTCTCTCTTTGAATCTCAATACCAAGTTCTCCTCGATCTTATTGGAGATCTATTTGATGTAACTCTTTTTGCGGTGTGTTTGTTGAGATGCCGATGAATTGTGGGTTTATGATCAAGTTTATTTATGAGAAATATTTGAATCTCCTCTGAATTCTTTTATGTGTGATTAAGTTATCTTTGCAAGTCTCTTCGAATTATCAGTTTGGTTTAGCCTACTAGATTGATCTTTCTTGCAATGGGAGAAGTGCTTAGCTTTGGGTTCAATCTTGCGGTGTCCTTTCCCAGTGCCAGCAGGGGCAGCAAGGAACGTATTGTATTGTTGCCATCGAGGATAAAAAGATGGGGTTTATATCATATTGCATGAGTTTATCCCTCTACATCATGTCATCTTTCTTAATGTGTTACTCTATTCTTTATGAACTTAATACTGTAGATGCATGCTGGATAGCGGTCGGTGTGTGGAGTAATAGTAGTAGATGCAGGCAGGAGTCGGTCTACTTGTCACAGACGTGATGCCTATATATATGATCATGCCTAGATAATCTCATAATTATTCGCTTTTCTATCAATTGCTCGACAGTAATTTGTTCACCCACCGTAATATCTAATCTATCTTGAGAGAAGCCACTAGTGAAACCTATGGCCCCGGGGTCTATCTTTTATCATATAAGCTTTCAATCTACTTTTATTTGCATCTTTACTTTTCCAATCTATATCATAAAATACCCAAAATATATTTATCTTATCATATTATCTCTATCAGATCTCACTTTCGCAAGTGGCCTTGAAGGGATTGACCACCCCTTTAATGCGTTGGTTGCGAGTTCTTGTTTGCTTGTGTAGGTGCATTGGAATTTTGAGGAGCCTCCTACTGGATTGATACCTTGGTTCTCAAAAACTGAGGGAAATACTTACGCTACTATTGCTGCATCACCCTTTCCTCTTGAAGGAAAACCAACGCAAGCTCAAGACGTAGCAAGAAGGATTTATGGCACCGTTGCCGGGGAGGTCTTCGCTCAAGTCAAGACATACCAAGTACCCATCACAAACTCATCTCCCTCGCACTTACATTATTTTCCATTTGCCTCTCGTTTTCCTCTCCCCAACTTCACCCTTGTCGTTTTATTCGCCCTCTCTTTCCCAATCTCCTCTCTTTTCCGCGTGCCCTCTCTTTCCTCCTCGCTTTATTTGCCGTTATGTCTGAAATTGGGGAGATTATCGTCGATATGGACAATAATGATAACATGGAAAATTCTAATGCTCCTGCTGAAGAACCCCCCATCTTGCATATTAAAAAGTTTCGAATCGGTAGTGGTAATATTATTGGAAAACGGGTTATTCAGGATTTCTTTACTTGTTCCGGTGCTTTACCCTCTATGGGTGGTTCTATTCTTCATAGAACTAGTAGCCTTGCAGATGCTATCGCTATGCTTGTAGTTGAGCTTGAAAGACAATTTATGCATATGCATCCTTGCATACAAAGAATTTTCCTGGAATTTTCTAATATTGAGCATTCTTTTGTTAAGTGCGCCGCTACTATCTTTTTGGCTCATGAGTTTAGATTTATAATAAGAGAGGCCAAAGAAATCTTTGCGCACTATAGGGTGGACGCCGGCCATCCGCCCATAGAGGCGATCCTCTTTGATCAAGAGGAAATTAGGCATTTTCAATCTTTGGACTATGTTGCTTTTAATGAAAACCTTAGGAAAATGGTTCCTACCAATGTCCTAGTTGATAGATTTTCCAAACTTAATAATGATTTTGTTCTTCAAAACAATGAGTTAGGATACTCTCTTGGGTATAGGCTCACGAAGTTCTGCAAAAGAATGCTTATAATGATGAATTAGTTGTGCAATATGAAGGGCCAAAGGAGGAACCCATACCTCCTGAGATTGATCTTGGGGACTTTTGTCCCATTAAATTTAGCCCTTTTGATTACTTTTGCTTGCCTCAAAGAAAACTTGCTGCTGAACGTAGAGCATGTGAGATGAGTTTTCGTGATCTATCTTATTATTATGGCACTACTTAGATCTATCCTCGCTTTTATGCCTAGCTAGGGGCGTTAAACGATAGTGCTAGTTGGGAGGCAAGCCAATTTTATTTGTGTTTTTTGTTTTTGCTTCTGTTCAGTAATAAATTTATCATCTACCTTCTGTTTAGATGTATTTTTATGCTTTAATTAGTGTTTGTGCCAAGTAGAACCTATAGGATAACCTATGGTAATAGTTAATTTGATTCTGCTGAAAAACAGAAACTTTGCACACACGAAAATAATTTTAGTAATTCAAAGAAACGTGCTTTTGCATTGATTATTTTTTCTGTAGATCAATAGACAAATTTCCCAGGACTTACTATTTTGGTAGGATTTATAGAGTTCCAGGAGTATTCAAGAGTTACAGATTTCTACAGACTGTTCTGTTTTTGACAGATTCTGTTTTTCGTGTGTTGTTTGCTTATTTTGATGCATCTATGGCTAGTATGTAAGGGTATGAACCATAGAGAACTTGGAATACAGTAGGTTTAACACCAATATAAATAAAGAATGAGTTCATTACAGTACCTTATGTGGTGGTTTTTCTTTCTTTCACTAACAGAGCTTATGAGATTTCCTGTTGAGTTTTGTGTTGTGAAGTTTTCAAGTTTTGGGTAAAGATTTGATGGATTATGGAATAAGGAGTGGCAAGAGCCTAAGCTTGGGGATGCCCATGGCACCCCAAGATATTCAAGAATAGCCAAAAGCCTAAGCTTGGGGATTCCCCGGAAGGCATCCCCTCTTTCGTCTTTGTTTATCGGTAACTTTACTTGGAGATATATTTTTATTCGCCACATGATATGTGTTTTGCTTGGAGCGTCTTGTATGATATTAGTCTTTGCTTTTATACCACAATCATCCTTGCTGTACACACCTTTTGGGAGAAGCCCACTTGATTAGAATTTATTAGAATATGCTATGTGCTTCACTTATATCTTTCGAGCTTGATTGTTTTTGCTCTAGTGCTTCACTTATATCTTTTAGAGCACGGCGGTGGTTTAATTTTGTAGAAATTGTTGATCTCTCATGCTTCACTTATATTATTTTGAGAGTCTCTTAGAACAGCATGGTATTTTCTATGGTTATAAAATTGGTCCTAGAATGATGGGCATCCAAGTTGAGTATAATAAAAACTATCATAGAAAGTGAATTGGATTCTATGATCAACTTGATACTTGATAATTGTTTTGAGGTATAGAGGTGGTAATATTAAAGTCATGATAGTTGGGTGATTATGAATTTAAAGAATACTTGTGTTGAAGTTTGTGATTCCCGTAGCATGCACGTATGGTGAACCGCTTTGTGATGAAGTTGGAGCACAATTTTATTTATTGATTGTCTTCCTTATGAGTGGCGGTCGGGGACGAGCGATGGTCTTTTCCTACCAATCTATCCCCCTAGGAGTATGCAGTAGTACTTTGTTTTCAATGACTTGTAGATTTTTGCAATAAGTACATGAGTTCTTTATGACTAATGTTGAGTCCATGGATTATACACACTCTCACCCTTCCATCATTGCTAGCCTCTCTTGTGCCGCGCAACTTTCGCCGGTACCATACACCTAGCATATACCTTCCTCAAAACAGCTACCATACCTACCTACCATAGCCATTCCGAGATATATTGCCATGCAACTTTCCACCGTTTCGTTTATATGACATGCATCATCATTGTCATATTCTCTTTGCATGATCATGTAGTTGACATCGTATTTGTGGCAAGGCCACCTTCATAATTTTCATACATGTCACTCTTGATTCATTGCATATCCCGGTACACCACTGGAGGCATTCATATAGAGTCATATCTTGTTCTAAGTATTGAGTTGTAATCTTGAGTTGTAAGTAAATAAAAGTGTGATGATCTTCATTATTAAAGCATTGTCCCAGTGAGGAAAGGATGATGGAGACTATGATTCCCCCACAAGTCGGGATGAGACTTCGGACTTTACAAAAAAAGAGAAAAAGGCCAAATAAAAAAAGAAATGCCAAACAAAAAAATGAGAGAAAAGGAGAGAAGGGACAATGATACTATCCTTTTTACCACACTTTTGCTTCAAAGTAGCACCATGATCTTCATGATAGAGAGTCTCCTATGTTGTCACTTTCATATACTAGTGGGAATTTTCATTATAGAACTTGGCTTGTATATTCCAATGATGGGCTTCCTCAAAATGCCCTAGGTCTTTGTGAGCAAGCAAGTTGGATGCACACCCACTTAGTTTATTTTGTTGAGCTTTCATACATTTATAGCTCTAGTGCATCCGTTGCATGTCAATCCCTACTCACTCACATTAATATCTATTAATGGGAATCTCCATAGCCCGTTGATACGCCTAGTTGATGTGAGACTATCTTCCTCCTTTTTTGTCTTCTCCACAACCACCATTCTATTCCACATATAGTGCTATATCCATGGCTCACGCTCATGTATTTCGTGAAAATTGAAAAAGTTTGAGATTACTAAAGTATGAAACAATTGCTTGGCTTATCGGGGTTGTGCATGATTAAATACTTTGTGTGATGAAGATAGAGCAACAGCCAGACTATATGATTTTTTAGGGATAACTTTCTTTAACCATGTTATTTTGAGAAGACATGATTGCTTGATTAGTATGCTTAAAGTATTATTATTTCTTATGTCAATATGAACTTTTATTTTGAATCATTCGGATCTGAACATTCATGCCACAATAAAGAAAATTACATTGAGAATTATGCTAGGTAGCATTCCACATCAAAAATTCTGTTTTTATCATTAACCTACTCGAGGACGAGCAGGAATTAAGCTTGGGGATGCTTGATACGTCTCCAACGTATCTATAATTTTTGATTGTTCCATGCTATTATATTACCCGTTTTGGATGTTTATGGGCATTACTTTGCACAATTATATCATTTTTGGGACTAACCTACTAACCGGAGGCCCACTGTATTCTTTTTTTGCCTATTTGGTGTTTGAAGAAAAGGAATATCAAACGGAGTCCAAACGGAATGAAACCTTCGGGAGTGTGATTTTTGGAACGAACGTGATCCAGAGGACTTGGAGTGCAAGTCAAGCAACAACCAAGGTGGCCACGAGGGTGGAGGGCGCCCCCCCTACTGGGCGCACCCCTTGTCTCGTGGGCCCCTCGGGCATCCACCAACCTACTTATTCCTCCTATATATACCCATGTACCCCGAAAACATCAGGGGAGCCCACGAAAACCTAATTCCACCACCGCAACCTTCTGTATCCGCGAGATCCCATCTTGGAGCCTTGGTCGGCGCTCCACCGGAGGGGGAATCGACCATGGAGGGCCTCTACATCATCTCCAAGGCCTCTCCGATGAGTTGTGAGTAGTTTACCACAGACCTTCGGGTCCATAGTTATTAGCTAGATGGCTTCTTCTCTCTCTTTAAATCTCAATACCAAGTTCTCCTCGATCTTCTTGGAGATCTATTTGATGTAACTCTTTTTGCGGTGTGTTTGTTGAGATCCGATGAATTGTGGGTTTATGATCAAGTTTATGTAACGCCCCGGATCCGATGCGCCAGGTGTCTTTCAGTTATTCGCCGTCGTTGCCATGTCATTTGCTTGCGTGTTGCATTTTGCCATGTCATCATCTGCATTTCATCTGCATGTTTTTCAAAACTTTCATCCGTTCGGGTTCCTCCGGTCCTTTTCCTCGTTGTCCGTTTCACGATCCGACACTCTCACACGCGCCCGTCGTCCCCCTCAGACCTTGTTTTGTGAGAAGGATAAAAACATTCTCGGAATGGGCCGGGATTTGCCGAGTGGCCTTGGTATAGCACCGGTAGACCGCCCGTCAAATTTCGTTCCATTTGGAGGTCATTTGATGCCCCAACGGTTAACCGCGTAGCCCCAAACCCCCTTCTCTTTACAGCAGAGCACCCCTTCACCACAGCCCATGAGCCCATCCAAACCCCCTCCATGCTCTCGGTCGTTGGATCACGATCGTGTGGGCGAAAACCGCTCCTCATTTGGATTCTCCTAGCTCCCTCTAGCTATAAATAGGTCCTCCCCCTCCATTTTTTCGCGGATGAACCCTAGCCTCCTCTTCCTCCGCGTCGCCGAACGTTTCTTCCCCGCCGCACCGAACATGTCCGCCGCCGTCCTCAGCGAACCTGAGCATGCCACATGGCATCCCACCGGCCTCTCTCTCCTCCCGCCACCAAAGCCTGCCGCGGCCCATCGCGAGCCCTCGCGGCCCATCCGCAGCCACCGCCCATGGCCTTTGCCCAGCCTTGGCGCGCGCCGCCCTCGGCCTCCTGCTCGCCGCTCCCCAAGAACCGCCGCCCGCCGCCGCCTTCGTCGAACGCGCGCCCCTTTGGAGGACCCGCCGCCGCCTCGGACCCCGCCCCACGCGCCCTGCGCGGCGCCCGCCGCCATTCGGCGTCGTCCCGCCGCCCGCCATGGCGCCGCCGCCTCGCGCCCGACCTCGCCGCCGCCAACCTCCGCATCCGCCGGCGACCGTCGCCGCCGGTTCGCCCCGTCCCAGATCCGATCGGGTGGGATGAGATCCACCCGGTCCTGAACCAAACGCGGCCTCCCCGTCCCGGATCCCTCTGTCCCGTTTCTCCCCGTCCCGTTTCACGAGGGTATATTTCTACCAAGTCCCAAGTTTTTCATCTTATGTTGCATACTTTGACTTGCCATATCTCCGTGACTGTAGCTCCGTTTTGCATGCATGACATATCACAATGCTCATCATGAGATGCTCTTCATTTTGTTCCATTGTGCCATGCTTGTCTGAATCCATCTTGATGCCCTAATCATCGTTGCAAGAGTGCTACATGATGTTAACTGCTGTCTGTTAACAGAACTTGGTGATTTCTCTTTTTCATTGCATTTGGTGTGTGCATCCTATGAGCTTGATGTCTACATGAGTTTTGAGCTACGTCATGCCATATTTACAGTGGTGCAATCCATGTATTTTTGTGAGTCTTTTAGTGAGTGCATCGAGCTCGTGAAGTAGGGTACTTGCTGCTTCTGTTTTGCTAGGCTGAAACTGCTATATCATGTTGCTATGTAAACCTGCTGCTACAAGTCATTCTATGCGTAATATGGAGATGTTCACTAAGGATGTTTTGTTACACATGTCATTCTCTATCCATCCATGCCCCTGGTTTCATTTATAACTTTCTGTAGATTGTTCATATCATGCTCCAAAGTTGCTAAATGATGTTGCTGTCAGCCTGTTAACATTAAGTTCAGTTTTGCCATGTGCTTTGCTAGTGATCCATGCACCCTATGACCATGCTATTGCCATGTTTAGCTTTATAATTATTCCATCTTACTATTGGTCACCTTTTCATTCCATTAAATGCTTTGTGGTGAGTGGTACAATCTCACCAACATGCCTCTTATCGTTGTTCCTGCCATGTCTGAATCTGTCATAACATTTGCCATGTTTACATGGATCCTACCATCTTTTCTGTTGATCTTTGGAATTAGTTTAGTAAGGGAGTTTTGTTCTTTGTATTTAGTATCAGCATGCCATGCCTTTTTTGGCCATGATAAGTTCTTGTACCATGTTGTTTGATAGCTCTAAAATTGCAACCTGATGTTATTTCTGCTAAGTCTGTGAACTGTTATTATTTGCAATCTTGCCATGTCATTTTGAGCATGTTCTAGTGATTTATGGAGATAGCTCAGTGTTCATGTTTAGTTAAGCTTCATCTGTAAATCATGCCCATGCCTTTTGTTCTTATGTTGAGGTGTTGTAGCTTATTGTTTTGATGCTTGATAGATGCCTAGTTGCTGTTTTGGACAGCTTGTCCTTTAAACTTGTTTAATGTGTGTAGAACCGTTGCTCCGTTTTGAGTGTGCTCTATATGAAACTTTCTTAGAATTGCATGTAGTTTCATATTATCATGTTGCATCCTTGTTTTGAGGTGTTTGCTTGATGTTTGGGTGCTTTTAGCATCAATGCCATGTTTAACTTGTCTTGCTCATATCTTCTAGGCCGTAGCTCCGAACTAAATGAACTTTATATGTAACTTGACTAGAATTTCGTGTAGATCCTCTTGGTGCTATTTAACTTGCTGTTTAACAACTTCAACTTAATGTTTGTTCAGACCTGGACCAACTTTGAAACTTGCTTATGAAGACTTACCGGAATTGTTATATGTTGTTTCCGGCCTCATTTAAACTTGTTTGGCTATGTTGTTCTTGTATGCATCATCTCTTGCCATGAGTAGCTTCATGTAGCCTTGTCATGCATCATACTTGGTTGAGCATCATGTCTTGACTATGTGTTGTGTGTTTACCTTGTTGTTTGCTTCTTTCCATTTGTGCTCCTTCTCGTTAGTTCCTGTTTCGTTGCGATCCTGAGGATTCGTTCGTCTATGCTTGGTTCGTCTTCGTGGCTTCATCTTCTTCATGGACCCATTCTTATTCCTAGTGGGATATCAGGCAAGATGACCCGTCACCTTGGATCTCACTACTATCATTGCTGTGCTAGTTGCTTCGTTCTATCGCTATGCTGCGCTACCTATCACTTGTTTCCTCAAGCCACCCAAATTGCCATGTTAGCCTCTAACCTTTTCACCCTTCCTAGCAAACCATTGCTTGGCTATGTTACCGCTTTGCTCAGCCCCTCTTATAGCATTATTAGTTGCAGGTGAAGTTGAAGATTGCTCCATGATGGACAGGTTTATGTTGGGATATCACAATATCTCTTATTTAATTAATGCATCTATATACTTGGTAAAGGGTGGAAGGCTCGGCCTTATGCCTGGTGTTTTGTTCCACTCTTGCCGCCCTAGTTTCCGTCATACCGGTGTTATGTTCCTTGATTTTGCATTCCTTACGCGGTTGGGTGATTTATGGGACCCCCTTGACAGTTCGCTTTGAATAAAACTCCTCCAGCAAGGCCCAACCTTGGTTTTACCATTTGCCTCACCTAAGCCTTTTTCCCTTGGGTTTCCGGAGCCCGAGGGTCATCTTTATTTACCAACCCCCCCGGGCCAGTGCTCCTTCGAGTGTTGGTCCGAACTAGAGCCACTTGCAGCGCCACCTAAGGGAAACTTGAGGGCTGGTTTTAGTTGTACGTAGTGTTCATCCGTTGTGCCCTGAGAACAAGATATGTGCAGCTCCTATCGGGATTTGTCGGCACATCGGGCGGCTTTGCTGGTCTTGTTTTACCATTGTCGAAATGTCTTGTAAACCAGGATTCTGAGACTGATCGGGTCTTCCTGGCAGAAGGAATATCCTTCGTTGACCATGAGATCTTGTGATGGGCTAAGTTGGGACACCCCTGCAGGGTATAAACTTTCGAGAGCCGTGCCCGCGGTTATGTGGCAGATGGGAATTTGTTAATGTCCAGTAGAACTTGACACCAGATTCAAATTAAAACGCATCAACCGCGTGTGTAGCCGTGATGGTCTCTTTTCGGTGGAGTCGTGGAAGTGAACAAGGTTTTGGGTTATGTTTGACGTTAGTAGTTTCAGGATCACTTCTTGATCACTTCTAGCTTCTCAACCGTTCCGTTTGTTTCTCTTCTCGCTCTTATTTGTGTATGTTAGCCACCATATTTTGCTTACCCACTGCTGCAACCTCACCACTTTACCCCTTCCTTTCCCATTAAGCTTTGCTAGTCTTGATAACCATGGTAATGGGATTGCTGAGTCCTCGTGGCTCACAAATTACTACAACAACAGTTGCAGGTGCAGGTTATGCGATGATCTTGACGCGAGAGCGATGTTTACTTGTTTTGGATTTCTTCTTCTGCTTCTTCTTCGATCAGGGGATAGGTTCCAGGTCGGCAGCCTGGGCTAGCAGGGTGGATGTTGTTCAAGTTTCTGTTTGTGTTTCATCCGTAGTCGGATGTTGCTCTTATGTATTGTGATGTAGCATTCATGTGGCATTGTTTGCCTCTTCTATGTATCCCCTACTATTATGTAATGGTACGATGTAATGATATCCACCTTGCAAAAGCGTCTCCAATATGCGCTTCTATCCTTAGTGGGACCTTCGAGTTCCTTTAGGATAGGGTCGCATATTGGGCGTGACACTTCCGATGCATCGGCATCATATATGTAAATTCATATTTGCTTCTTGGCGAGTACCAATGCATCCGGTTCAGTGGAGATGCTTGCAAGTTTAGTATCTGCAATTTGACAATACTTTTATGACCGAGAGGATATGGAGCTACCAGGAAGTCATAACCTTCTTCTTCACATTGAGTGTCCCTGGGAATGTTAGTATCCAAATTCTGAAAATCTATATCGAGCCTATTATCATCTATAAAACTTTGCAATTTACTCTCCAAGGAGGTCTATGGAGAGCCTGCAGAAAATCAGCCCAAATATCCCTAAGATCGATCTCAGAATATGCAATTTGGGGTTAGTCCAATATTGACAAATCCACAGGTAAGGAGGAGTAATTAGGCATCATGGTGGTTACATCACTCTTTGATAGCTCTCTTAATGCAAGCAGCTCACCCTCCTTTTCTGCTATCTCATCCTTAAGATGAACGCCGATTGGTTTTTCATCCAAAGGAGTCATCAGAGGCACATCGGGAACAATGCCAATATCTAGTTCATCTCTAATAGTAAACTTTGAAACATCAACCCTCACTATATCCTATGGTAACGGAGCCAGAAAATGCTTGATGGCCTACAAGTGCATAGGGATATTGTAGCACTTTCGTGATAAGTGAAGTGTCGAACCCACAGGGAGCAAATAGGAAGGAATTACAAACCCCGCAACTATGCTATCACTTACGTAGTTACGTACGCACCCAAACCGTAGTTCAGAATAGCCTATTACAGTAGGTTGCTAGGAAGAAAAATAAAAGGGTAGCGTTTACTAAACTACAAACAAGAATTAAAAGATAGAAAAATAAAGGAACTAAACTAAGGGAAACGGTGCTTGAGTAGTAAACTTTCTTGAGGGAATAGTCATCATCACAAGTATGATGCCGGCAACACATGATAGATAGACATGGCTCTCTAATTGTATCACTAAGATACTTGTATATGGTCTCGCACGGGCGAAGCCAATAAAGTATGCATGCCCACTTAGTTTACCGCATACACGTGCTTCCCCACTCCAGTTATCACAACAATGATTAAGGGGAGTGAACTCCTTGTGGGCGCGGCACTAAGTTCTAGTGTTCTCCACTAATCCCTATTGCAATGATTAAGGACGAAGTGAGAATAGGTCCTGTCACTACCTACACTCTACAACTACCCTTCTCACCAACATAGATCACCTCAAGTCCATAAGTGTCTAATGTTGAGTGCGCCCTTCACAGCACCATGAGACAATCAACGCAATACATATAAAGAGAATATTGGATCGCTTATTCAACAAAGTACTAACCATGCAAGGGTTCATCCAATTACTCAAGAACTAGCACAACTAGTCAAACATCATAGAGGGAGAGGGCAAGTTACAAGTCGGCGTGAAGCCGACGGAGGAGAGGGACCTGGCGGCTTCGGTGGTGGTGATGGTGGCGCGCCGGTGGTGAAGACCACACCGGCCCGAAGGATGGTGCGTGTGGTTGATAACCCACAAGTGTAGGGGATCGCAACAACTTTCGAGGGTAAAGTATTCAACCCAAATTTATTGATTTGACACAAGGGGAGCCAAAGAATATTCTTGAGTATTAGCAGTTGAGTTGTCAATTCAACCACACCTGGATAACTTAGTATCTATAGCAAAGTATTTAGTAGCAAAAGTGGTATGATAATGAAGGTATAACGGTAGCAAAAGTAAAGATAAATGTTTTTGGGTTTTTGTAGTAGTTGTAACAGTAGCAACGGAAAAGTAAATAAGCGAAGAACAATATATGAAAAGCTCGTAGGCAATGGATCAGTGATGGATAATTATGCCGGATGCGATTCCTCATGTAATAGCTATAACATAGGGTGACATAGAACTAGCTCTAGTTCATTAATGTAATGTACGCATGTATTCCGTAAATAGTCATACGTGCTTATGGAAAAGTGTTGGGGAACGTAGTAATTTCAAAAAAATTTCCTACGCACACGCAAGATCATGGTGATGCATAGCAACGAGAGGGGAGAGTGTTGTCTACGTACCCTCGTAGACCGAAGCCGAAGCGATCACAACATAGAGGAAGTAGTCGTCGTTCTCCTCGCGATCCGACCGATCCGGCGCCGTTACTCCGCGCCCCGAGTTCTTGACACACGTACAGCTCGATGATGCTCCTCGGGCTCCAATCCATGAGAGCCGGGAGGAGAGTTTCGTCGGCCGACGGCGTGGTGGCGATCTTGATGTTCTACGGCGCGAGGCTTCGCCTAAGCTTTGCGACGATATGACCGAGGTGGAATATGGTGGAGGGGGGCACCGCACACGGCTAAGGAACGATCCGTAGATCAACTTGTGTGTTCTAGGGTGCCCCCTGCCCCCGTATATAAAGGAGTAAGGGGGGGTGCGGCCGGCCCTTGGAGGAGGCGCGCCGGAGGAGTCCTACTCCCACCGGGAATAGGACTCCCCCCTTTCCTAGTTGGAGTAGGATTGGGGAAGGGGAAGAGGGAAGGGGGGGCGCCGCCCCCCTCTCCTTGTCCTATTCGTACTAGGGGGGAGGGGGCGCGCGGCCGGCCCTGGCCGGCCCTTCCTCTTCTCCCTCGTGGCCCACTAAGGCCCAATAACCCTCGGGAGGTTCGGTAACCCCGATGTTCGGTAAAATCCGATTTCACGGAACCATTCGAACTCAAATATAGGCTTCCAATATATCAATCTTTATGTCTCGACCATTTGAGACTCCTCGTCATGTCGTGATCACATCCGGGACTCGAACTTCTTCGGTACATCAAAATACATAAACTCATAATATAACCGTCATCAAAACCTTAAGCGTGCGGACCCTACGGTTCGAGAACAATGTAGACATGACCGAGACACGTCTCGGTCAATAACCAATAGCGGGACCTGGATGCCCATATTGGCTCCTACATATTCTCGAAGATCTTTATCGGTCGAGACCGCATAACAACATCGTTGTTCCCTTTGTCATCGGTATGTTACTTGCCCGAGATTCGATCGTCGGTATCAATACCTAGTTCAATCTCGTTACGGCAAATCTCTTTACTCGTTCCGTAATACATCATCTCACAGCTAACTCATTAGTTGTAATGCTTGCAAGGCTTCAATGATGTGTATTACCGAGAGGGCCGAAGATACCTCTCCGACAATCGGAGTGACAAAACCTAATCTCGAAATCGCCAACCCAACATCGCCTTTGGAGACACCTGTAGTACTCCTTTATAATCACCCGATTCGTTGTGACGTTTGGTAGCACCAAAGTGTTCCTCCGTAAGCAGGAGTTGCATAATCTCATAGTTACAGGAACATGTATATGTCATGGATAAAAGCAGGTAGCAACATACTAAGCGATCGTGTGTTAAGCTAATGGAATGGGTCATGTCAATCAGATCATTCTACTAATGATGTGACCTTGTTAATCAAATAACAACTCTTTGTTCATGGTTAGGAAACATAACCATCTTTGATTAACAAGCTAGTCTAGTAGAGGCATACTAGTGACATATTGTTTGTCTATGCATTCACACATGTATCATGTTTCCGGTTAATACAATTCTAGCATGAATGATAAACATTTATCATGAAATAAGGAAATAAATAATAACTTTATTATTGCCTCTAGGGCATGTTTCCTTCAGTCTCCCACTTGCACTAGAGTCAATAATCTAGATTACATAGTAATGATTCTAACACCCATGGAGTCTTGGTGTTGATCATGTTTTGCTCGTGGAAGAGGCTTAGTCAGCGGTGCGCTACATTCAGATCCGTATGTATCTTGCAAATCTCTATGTCTCCCACCGACTAAATCCGGATGGAATTGAGGCGTCTCTTGATGTGCTTGGTCCTCTTGTGAAATCTGGATTCCTTTGCTAAGGCAATTGCTCTGTATTGTCACGAAAGATTTTCATTGGACCCGATGCACTAGGTATGACACCTAGCTCGGATATGAACTCCTTCATCCGCACTCCTTCATTAGCTGCTTCGAAGCTGCTATGTACTCCGCTTCACATGTAGATCCCTTTCTGACGACGCTTTGTTTAGAACTGCACCAACCGACGGCTCCTCCGTTTAGTGTAAATCGTATCCGGTCTGCGATTTAGAATCGTCCGGATCGGTGTCAAAGCTTGCATCAACGTAACCGTTCACGATGAGCTCTTTGTCACCTCCATATCGAAAACATATCCTTAGTCCTTTTCGGTATTTCAGGGATGTTCTTGACCGCTGTCGATGATCCACTCTGGATTACTTTGGTACCTCCTGCTAAGCTTATAGCAAGGCACACATCGGGCTTGGTACACAGCATTGCATACATGATAGAGCCTATGGCTGAAGCATAGGAACATCTTTCATTTTCTCTCTATCTTCTGCGGTGGTCGGGCATTGAGTCTTACTCAACTTCACACCTTGTAACACAGGCAAGAACCCTTTCTTTGCTTGATCCATTTTGAACTTCTTCAAAATTTTGTCAAGGTATGTGCTTTGTGAAAGTCAATTAAGCGTCTTGATCTATCTCTATAGATTTTGATGCCCAATATGTAAGCAGCTTCACCGAGGTCTTTCATTGAAAACTCTTATTCAAGTATCCTTTATGCTATCCAGAATTCTATATCATTTCCGATCAAGTAATATGTCATCTACATATAATATCGAAATGCTCTGAGCTCCCACTCACATTCTTGTAAATCAGAGCTTCTCCAAAAGTCATATGAACCCAAATGCTTTGATCACACTATCAAAGCGTTTATTCCAACTCGAGATGCTTGCACCAGTCCATAAATGGATCGCTGGAGCTTGCACACTTTGTTAGCTCCTTTGGATCGATAAAACCTTCGGTTGCATCATATACAACTCTTCTTCCGTAAATCCATTCAGAATGCAGTCTTTACATCCATTTGCCAAATTTCATAATCATAAAATCGCGCAATTGCTAACATGATTTGGACAGACTTAAGCATCGCTTCTGGTGAGAAGGTCTCATCGTAGTCAACCCCTTGAACTTGTCGAAAACCCTTTGCGACAAGTCGAGCTTTGTAAACGATAACATTACCGTCGGCGTCGGTCTTCTTCTTGAAGATCCACTTGTTTTCTATTGCTTGCCTACCCTCGGGCAAGTCAACCAAAGTCCATACTTTGTTTTCATACATGGATCCCATCTCAGATTTCATGGCCTCAAGCCATTTTGCGGAATCTGGGCTCACCATCGCTTCTTCATAGTTCGTAGGTTCATCATGATCTAGTAGCATGATTTCTAGAACAGGATTACCGTACCACTCCGGTGCGGATCTTACTCTGGTTGATCTACAAGGTTCTGTAGTAACTTGATCTGAAGTTTCATGATCAACATCATCAACTTCCTCACTACTTGGTGTAGATGTCTCAGAAACCGGTTTCTGCGGCAAACTACTTTCAAGTAAGGGAGAAGGTACAATTACCTCATCAAGTTCTACTTTCCTCCCACTCACTTCTTTCGAGAGAAACTCCTTCTCTAGAAAGGATCCATTCTTAGCAACAAAAGTCTTGCCTTCGGATCTGTGATAGAAGGTGTACCCAACTGTCTCCTTTGGGTATCCTATGAAGACACATTTCTCCGATTTGGGTTCGAGCTTATCAGGTTGAAGCTTTTTCACATAAGCATCGCATCCCCAAACTTTAAGAAACGACAACTTTGGTTTCTTGCTAAACCATAGTTCATAAGGTGTCGTCTCAACGGATTTTGACGGTGTTCTATTCAGTGTGAATGCGGCCGTCTCTAGAGCATAACCCCAAAACGATAGCGGTAAATCTGTAAGAGACATCACAGATCACACCATATCTAGTAAAGCGCGATTACGACGTTCGGACACACCATTACGTTGTGGGGTTCCGGGTGGCGTGAGTTGCGAAACTATTCCGCATTGTTTCAAATGTAGACCAAACTCGTAACTCACATATTCACCTCCACGATCAGATCGTAGAAATTTAATTTTCTTATTACGATGATTTTCAACTTCACTCTGAAATTCTTTGAACTTTTCAAATGTTTCAGACTTATGTTTCATTAAGTAGATATACCCATATCTGCTTAAATCATCTGTGAAGGTGAGAAAATAACGATATCCGCCATGAGCCTCAACATTCATCGGACCACATACATACAGTATGTATGATTTCCAACAAATCTGTTGCTCTCTCCATAGTACCGGAGAAGCGGGTTTTAGTCATCTTGCCCATGAGGCACGGTTCATAAGTGCCAAGTGATTCATAATCAAGTGACTCCAAAAGTCCATCGAGATGGAGTTTCTTCATGCGCTTTACACCGATATGACCTAAGCGGCGATGCCACAAATAAGTTGCACTATCATTATCAACTCTGCATCTTTTGGTTTCAACATTATGAATATGTGTATCACTACTATCGAGATTCATCAAAATAGACCACTCTTCAAGGGTGCATGACCATAAAAGATATTACTCATATAAATAGAACAACCATTATTCTCGATTTAAATGAATAACCATCTCGCATCAAACAAGATCCAGATATAATGTTCATGCTCAACGCAGGCACCAAATAACAATTATTTAGGTCTAAAACTAATCCCGAAGGTAGATGTAGAGGTAGCGTGCCGACCGCGATCACATCGACTTTGGAACCATTTCCCGTGCATCGTCACCTCGTCCTTTGCCGGTGTTAAGCAATCCGTAGTCCTGTTTGAGTTGCAAATATTAGCAATGTAACCATATCAAATACCAGTGCTCTGCGAGCTCTAGTAAGGTACACATCAATAACATGTATATCACATATACCTTTGTTCACCTTGCCATCCTTCTTATCCGCCAAATACTTGGGGCAGTTCCGCTTCCGAAGTGTCGATCGCTTGCGGTAGAAGCACTCGATTTCAGGTTTAGGTCCAGACTTGGGTTTCTTCTCTGAGCAGCAACTTGCTTGCTTTCTTCTTGAAGTTCCTTCTTCTTCCCTTTGCCTTTCTTATTGAAACTAGTGGTCTTATTGACCATCAACACTTGATGCTCCTTCTTGATTTCTACCTCCGCAGCCTTTAGCATTGCGAAGAGCGCGGTATAGTCTTTACTAACCCTTGCATATTATAGTTCATCACGAAGCCTTTGTAGCTTGGTGGCGGTGATTGAAGAATTACATCAATGACACAATCATCCGGAAGATTAACTCCCGGTTGAGTCAAGTGATTGTAATACCCGGACATTTTGAGTATGTGCTCACCGACGAACTATTCTCCTCCATCTTGCAGCTATAGAACTTATTGGAGACTTCATATCTCTCAATCCGGGCATTACATTTGGAATATCAACTTCAACTCTGGAACATCTCATATGCTCCATGACGTTCAAAACGTCGTTGAAGTCCCGGTTCTAAGCCGTAAAGCATGGCACTTGAACTATAGAGTAGTCATCAGCTTTGCTCTGCGCGAGACGTTCTTAACGTCGTCGGTTGCATCGGCGAAGAGCACGGCACCTAGCGGTGCATCCAGGGGCGTAACTCTTACGTGCAGCAATGAGGATAATCCTCGAGATTACGGACCCGATCCGTGTAATTGCTACCATCATCTTTCAACTTTGCTTTCTCAAGGAACGCATTAAAATTCAACGGAACAACAACACGAGCCATCTATCTACAATCAAACATAGACAAGCAAGATACTATCAGGTACTAAGTTCATGATAAATTTAAGTTCAATTAATCATATTACCTAAGAACTCCCACTTAGACAGACATCTCTCTAGTCATCTAAGTGATCACGTGATCCAAATCAACTAAACCATAACCGATCATCATGTGATATGGAGTAATTTTCAATGGTGAACATCTTATGTTGATCATATCTACTATATGATTCACGCTTTCGACCTTTCGGTCTCCGTGTTCGAGGCCATATCTGCATATGCTAGGCTCGTCAAGTATAACTCGAGTATTCTGCGTGTGCAAAACTGGCTTGCACCCGTTGTAGATGGACGTAGAGCTTATCACACCGATCATCACGTGGTGTGCAGGCACGACGAACTTTGGCAGCGGTGCATACTCGGGAGAACACTTCTTGATAATTTAGTGAGAGATCATCTTATAATGCTACCATCAATCAAAGCAATATAAGATGCATAAAAGATAAACATCACATGCAAATCAATATAAGTGATATGATATGGTCATCATCGTCTTGTGCTTCGTGATCTCCATCTTTGCAGCACCATCATGATCACCATCGTCACCGGCGCGACACCTTGATCTCCATCATAGCATCGTTGTCGTCTCACCAATCTTATGCTTCTCGACTATCGCTACCGCTTAGTGATAAAGTAAAGCATTACGAAGCGATGCATTTCATACAATAAGCGACAACCATATGGCTCCTGCCATTTGCCGATAACCGGTTACAAAACATGATCATCTCATACAATAAAATATAGCATCATGTCTTGACCATATCACATCACAACATGCCCTGCAAAAACAAGTTAGGCGTCCTCTACTTTGTTGTTGCAAATTTTACGTGGCTGCTACGGGCTTAAGCAAGAACCAATCTCACCTCGCATCAAAACCACAGCGATACTTCGTCAAATAGACTCGTTTAACCTTCTCAAGGACCGGGCATAGCCACACTCGGTTCAACTAAAGTGAGAGAGACAGACACCCGCCAATCACCTTTAAGCAACGAGTGCTCGTGGCGGTGAAACCAGTCTCGCGTAAGCGTCTGGCGTAATGTCGGTCCGGGCGCTTCATCTCACAATACCGCTGAACCAAAGTATGACATGCTGGTAGGTAGTATGACTTGTATCGCCCACAACTCACTTGTGTTCTACTCGTGCAAAACATCAAACCATAAAACCTAGGCTCGGATGCCCTTTGTTGGGGAGCGTAGTAATTTCAAATTTTTTCCTCGCACACGCAAGATCATGGTGATGCATAGCAACGAGAGGGAGAGTGTTGTCTCGTACCCTCGTGAGACCGGCGAAGCGATCACAACGTAGAGGAAGTAGTCGTCGTTCTCCTCGCGATCCGACCGATCCGGCGCCGTTACTCCGGCGCCCCGAGTTCTTGACACACGTACAGCTCGATGGCGCTCCTCGGGCTCCAATCGGTGAGAGCTTGGGGGGAGAGTTTCGTCGACCTGACGGCGTGGTGGCGATCTTGATGTTCTACCGGCGCGAGGCTTCACCTAAGCTTTGCGGCGATATGACCGAGTGGAATATGGTGGAGGGGCACCGACACGGCTAAGGAACGATCCGTAGATCAACTTGTGTGTTCTAGGGTGCCCCCTGCCCCGTATATAAAGGAGTAAGGGGGTGCGGCCAGCCCTTGGAGGAGGCGGCTGGAGGAGTCCTACTCCCACCGGAGTAGGACTCCCCCCTTCCTAGTTGGAGTAGGATTGGGGGAGGGAAGAGGGAAGGGGCGCCCCCTCTCCTTGTCCTATTCGGACTAGGGGAGGCGGCGGCCTTCCTGGCCGGCCCTTCCTCTTCTCCCTCGTGGCCCACTAAGGCCCAATAACCCCGGGAGGTTCCGTAACCCGGTGTTCGGTAAAATCGATTTCACGGAACCATTCCGAACTCAAATATAGTCTTCCAATATATCAATCTTTATGTCTCGACCATTTCAAGACTCCTCGTCATGTCCGTGATCACATCCGGACTCGAACTTCTTCGGTACATCAAAATACATAAACTCATAATATAACCGTCATCAAAACCTTAAGCGTGCGGACCCTACGGTTCGAGAACAATGTAGACATGACCGAGACCGTCTCCGGTCAATAACCAATAGCAGGACCTGGATGCCCATATTGGCTCCTACATATTCTCGAAGATCTTTATCGGTCGAGACCGCATAACAACATCGTTGTTCCCTTTGTCATCGGTATGTTACTTGCCGAGATTCGATCGTCGGTATCAATACCTAGTTCAATCTCGTTACCGCAAGTCTCTTTACTCGTTCCGTAATACATCATCTCACAGCTAACTCATTAGTTGTAATGCTTGCAAGGCTTCATGATGTGTATTACCGAGAGGGCCAGAGATACCTCTCCGACAATCGGAGTGACAAAACCTAATCTCGAAATCGCCAACCCAACATCGCCTTTGGAGACACTGTAGTACTCCTTTATAATCACCCGATTCGTTGTGACGTTTGGTAGCACCAAAGTGTTCCTCCGTAAACGGAGTTGCATAATCTCATAGTTACAGGAACATGTATATGTCATGGATAAAAGCAGTAGCAACATACTAAGCGATCGTGTGCTAAGCTAATGGAATGGGTCATGTCAATCAGATCATTCTACTAATGATGTGACCTTGTTAATCAAATAACAACTCTTTGTTCATGGTTAGGAAACATAACCATCTTTGATTAACAAGCTAGTCTAGTAGAGGCATACTAGTGACATATTGTTTGTCTATGCATTCACACATGTATCATGTTTCCGGTTAATACAATTCTAGCATGAATGATAAACATTTATCATGAAATAAGGAAATAAATAATAACTTTATTATTGCCTCTAGGGCATATTTCCTTCAAAAAGAACTTGCATGACATCTTTTGTCCTACCCTCCCGTTGCAGCGGTGTCCTTACGGAAAATAAGGGATATGAAGGCCTCCTTTTAATAGAGAACCGGAACAAAGCGTTAGCACATAGTGAATACATGAACTCCTCAAACTACGGTCATCACCGAGAAGTATCCCGATTATTGTCACTTCGGGATTGTCGGATCATAACACATAATAGGTGACTATAGACTTGCAAGATAGGATCAAGAACACACATATATTCATGAAAACATAATAGGTTCATATCTGAAATCATGGCACTCGGGCCCTAGTGACAAGCATTAAGCATAGCAAAGTCATAGCAACATCAATCTCAGAACATAGTGGATACTAGGGATCAAACCCTAACAAAACTAACTTGATTACATGGTAAATCTCATCCAACCCATCACCGTCCAGCAAGCCTACGATGGAATTACTCACGCACGGCGGTGAGCATCATGAAATTGGTGATGGAGGATGGTTGATGATGACGATGACGATGAATCCCCCTCTCCGGAGCCCCGAACAGACTCCAGATCAGCCCTCCCGAGAGAGATTAGGGCTTGGCGGCGGCTCCGTGTCGTAAAACATGATGAAACTTTCTCTCTGATTTTTTTCTCCCCGAACGTGAATATATGCAGTTGGAGTTGACGTCGGTGGAGGTCCAGGGCGCCCAGGAGATAGGAGGCCGCGCCCTAGGGGGCGCCCGCCTGTCTCGTGGATAGCCTGTGGGCCCGTGGCATTAATTCTTTCGCCAAAAATTCTTATTAAATCCAAAACGTGCCTTCGTGGATTTCCAGGACATTCGGAGAACTTTTCTTTTCTTCACATAAAACAACATCATGGTAGTTCTGCTGAAAACAGCGTCAGTCCGGGTTAGTTTCATTCAAATCATGCAAGTTAGAGTCCAAAACAAGGGCAAAAGTGTTTGGAAAAGTAGATACGTTGGAGACGTATCAACTCCCCCAAGCTTAAACCTTTGCTTGTCCTCAAGCAATTCAGTTGATAAACTGAAAGTGATAAAGAAAAACTTTTACAAACTCTGTTTGCTCTTGTTGTTGTAAACATGTAAAGCCAGCATTCAAGTTTCAATAAATATTATGAACTAACCATACTCACAATAACACATAGCTCTCACAATTACGCATATCAATAGCATAATCAGCTAGCGAGCCATAATAATAAAACTCGGATGACAACACTTTCTCAAAATAATTATAACATGATATAGCAAAACGGTATCTCGCTTGCCCTTTCTGAGACCGCAAAACATAAATGTAGAGCACCTTTAAAGATCAAGGACTGACTAAACATTGTAATTCATGGTAAAATAGATCCAGTCAAGTCATACCCAATATAAACCAATAATAATGAATGCAAATGATAGTGTGCTCTCCAGCGGGTGCTTTTGATAAGAAGGGTGATGACTCAACAAAAAAGTAAATAGATAGGCCCTTCGCAGAGGGAAGCAGGGATTTGTAGAGGTGCGAGAGCTCGATTTTAAAATAGAGATTGAATAATATTTTGAGTGGCATACTTTTGCTGTCAACGCAACAACTATGAGATGGTTGTATCTTCCATACTACATGCATTATAGGCAGTTCCCAAACAGAATGGTAAAGGTTTATACTCCCCCAACCACCAACAAGCATCAATCCATGGCTTGCTCGAAACAACGAGTGCCTCCAACATACAACAGCCCTGGGGGAGTTTTGTTTAATTATTTTGATTTGCTTTGATCGTTTTGGATCATGGGACTGGGCATCCCGGTTACCGGCCCTTTCTCGTGAATGAGGAGCGGAGTCCACTCCTCGTGAGAATAACCCACCTAGCATGGAAAATATAGGCAGCCCTAGTTGTAACATGAGCTGCTCGAGCATACAAAATAGAATTTCATTTGAAGGTTTAGAGTTTGGCACATACAAATTTACTTGGAACGACAGGTAAATACTGCATATAGGAAGGTATAGTGGACTCATATGGAACAACTTTGGGGTTTAAGGAGTTTGGATGCACAAGCAGTATTCCGCTTAAATGCAGGTGAAGGCTAGCAAAAGACTGGAAGCGACCAAGCGAGAGGCGACAACAGTCGTAAACCTGCATTAAAATTAATTTACACTGAGTACAAGCATGAGTAGGATATAATCCACCATGAACATAAATATCATGAAGGCTATGTTGATTTGATTCAACTACATGCGTGAACATGTGCCAAGTCAAGTCACTCAATTTATTTAAAGGAGGATACCATCTCATCATACCACATCATAATCATTCTAATAGCATGTTGGCACACAAGGTAAACCATTATAACTCATAGCTAATCAAGCATGGCACAAGCAACTATAATCTCTAAATGTCATTGCAAATATGTTTACTTCATAATAGCTAACTCAGGAACGATGAACTCATCATATTTACAAAAACAAGAGAGGTCGAGTTCATACCAGCTTTTCTCATCCCAATAAGTCCATCATATATCGTCATTATTGCCTTTCACTTGCACGACCAAATGATGTGTATAATAATAAGAGTGCACGTGCATTGGACTAAGCTGGAATCTGCAAGCATTCAACTCAAGAGAGAAGACAAAGTAACATGGGCTCTAAGTTAAATAAACAATCATGCATAAGAGAGCCACTAAGCATTTTCAATATGGTCTTCTCGACCCCCAAAGGAAAGAAAAGAAAAAGAAAACTATTTACACGGGAAAGCTCCCAACAAGTAAAAGAAGAACTAGAAATCTTTTTGGGTTTTCATTGTAATTTCTACTACAGCATGGAAATTAAACTAACTATTTTTTTTGGTTTTTCTTAAAGTTTATCAAACAACAAGAAGAAAACTAGAAAAAGAAATTTAAACTAGAATGGATAATACGATGAAAGACTATGAGCACCGACGACTAGTGTGTGAACATGAATGTAAAGTCGGTGAGAAATACGTACTCCCCCAAGCTTCGGCTTTTGGCCTAAGTTGGTCTAATACCAATGACCGCGTGGCTGATATCCATAAGTGAAATGGGGGTTGTAGTGAGATACAGAGGTGACCGCCTCCTGAGCGGCAGCGTGTTGCCGAGCTGTCTCCATTCCCCTCTCGTATTCAGTTGCTTCTTCCCTGGTGACAACATATCTTACTTTTGCCTGATAATAAAAAATGTAGGGAGTAGGAAGAGTAACAGGGACGACGTTGCGTCTATCATAGATTAGTCGATAATGGAGGAATTGTTCATTCCTCTCAAGAAAATGATGATCGAACATAGCTTCTTTATCCAAATAAACAGGAGGTAAAATCATATCCCCCTCTTGTGGAGCTACATTAAGAAAATTAGCCACACGGGTTGCATAAATTCCTCCAAAGAAATCACCCCTTCTACTATTATTCTACAACCTACGTGCAACTATTGCCCCCAAGTTATAACCTTTATAACCTGACACAGCACTCTTGAGGACACAAAGATCAGGGACACACATGTGACATGCTTCGTCTTTACCGTTAACACATCTACCAATAAAGAGAGCAAAATAATGTATAGCAAGAAAATGAATGCTCCCTATGGTAGCTTGTGCTATGTCCCAAGATTCTCCCACAGTAATACTAGCAAGAAAATCTCTAAATTCAGATTTACGAGGATCATTAATATTACCCCACTGCGGGAGTTTGCAAGCATTTGTGAAATCCTCTAAATCCATGGTATAAGATGTATCATAAATGTCAAACATGACACTAGGAGAATTACGCGCAGAGATATATTCAAACCTCTGCACAAAGAAATCAGTCAATTGATAATATTGAGGACACTTATCTTGTAAGAAGTCCTCCAGCTCGGCGTTATGCACATAAGCGTCAAATTCCTCCTTGAAGCCTGCTTCGACCATAAAATCATCGGATGGCCACTCACAAGCTCATACATTGGCGTCCCTTGGCAATTCAACATCTTGCTCACGTATAGAAATCCTTGGCCCTTTCTTTGCCGAGGAACCACCTTGGTACATTCTTCTAAGCATATTTCTTTTTCTGAAAATTTCTGAAATTTTAGTAACTTCAAAATAAAAGTGAATAAAACTAAACAAGATTGATAGCAACTACTCCTACAAGTGCCTAGAGCCTATATCATGCATTGGAATTGCTTGGGACCTCAAAATTTTTAACATGCAAGCTCAAGAACATGGTCACGTATGCAGCAAAAATTTGCAATGAATAAAGCACTAGAACAAAAAGTAATTGGACCAACGGAGGAGTCACATACCAAGCAACAATTTCCCAAAGCAGTTTTGTGAATGGAGCTTTGAGCTAAGAGATCGAAAATCGCAGCAAAACGAGCTAGAACTCGTGCTTGAGCTGGATGGGGATTTTTTTGGGTAGAAGATGAAGTGTGTGGGTGCTGGCATAAGTGGAGGGGGGCACCAGGGCCCATGAGACAGGGGCGCGTGCCCTATAGGGCGGGGGGCGCCCTCCTCTCTCGTGGCCTGGTGCTTGCCCCTCTTGCAGTGTTTTCAGTGCCTAAAATCCTCAAATATTCCAGAAAAAATCATACTAAATTCGTAGAGCATTTGGAGCACTTTTATTTTCAGACTATTTTTTAATGCACGGATAATTCAGAAAACAGATAGATAATACTATTTTTGCTTTATTTATTCTAAATAACAGAAAGTAAAAGGAGGGTACAGAAGGTTGTGCCTTCAAGTTTCATCCATCTCGTGATCATCAAAATGAACCCACTAACAAGGTTGATCAAGTCTTGTTAACAAACTCATTCTGAATAACACGGAACCGGAGAAATTTCTAATAACACTAAGTTACCTCAACGGGGATATGAAAATCCCCAACAATAAGAATATCATACTTTTTCTTGACAGTGGGAAGAGGAAATTCAAAACCTCCAAAAATGATAGTTGGAACTTTTTCAATAGAATTGATGCTATGGACTTGAGATTGTTTCCTCGAAAAGTGTACCGTATGCTCATTACCATTAACATGAAAAGTGGCATTGCCTTTGTTGCAATCAATAACAGCCCCTGCAGTATTAAGAAAAGTTCTACCAAGGATAATAGACATACTATCATCCTCGGGAATATCAAGAATAACAAAGTCTGTTAAGATAGTGACATTTGCAACCACAACAGGCACATCCTCACAGATACCGACAGATATAGCAGTTGATTTATCAGCCATTTGCAAAGATATTTCAGTAGGTGTCAACTTATTCAATTCAAGTCTATGATATAAAGAGAGAGGCATAACACTAACACCGACTCCAAGATCACATAAAGCAGTCCTAACATAATTTCTTTTAATAGAGCATGGTATAGTCGGTACACCCGGATCTCCAAGTTTCTTTGGTATTCCACCCTTAAAATTGTAATTAGCAAGCATGGTGGAAATTTCAGCTTCTGGTATCTTTCTTTTATTTGTAATGATATCCTTCATATACTTAGCATAAGGATTTACTTTCAGCATATCAGTTAAGCGCATACGTAAGAAAATAGGTCTAATCATTTCAGCAAAGCGCTCAAAATCCTCATCATCCTTTGACTTGGATGGTTTAGGAGGAAAGGGCATGGGTTTCTAAACCCATGGTTCTATTTCTTTACCATGCTTCCTAGCAACAAAATCTCTTTTATCATAACATTGATTCTTTGATTGTGGGTTATCAAGATCAACAGCAGGTTCAATCTCTACATCATTGTTTTTGCTAGGTTGAGCATCAACATGAACATTATCGTTAACATTATCACTAGGTTCATGTTCATCACCTGATTGGGTTTCAGCATCAGAAATAGAAATATCATTGGGATTCTCAGGTGTATCTACAGTAGGTTCACTAGAAGCATGCAAAGTTCTATCGTTTTTCTTCTTCTTCTTTTTAGAAGAACTAGGTGCCTCTAAATTATTTCTCTGAGAATCTTGCTCGATTCTCTTAGGGTGGCCTTCAGGATACAAAGGTTCCTGAGTCATTCTACCCGTTCTAGTAGTCACTCTAACAGCAAAATCATTTTTATTATTTAATTCATCAAGCAAATCATTCTGAGCATTAAGTACTTGCTCAGCTTGAGTAGCAACCATAGAAGCATATTTGCTAACGCGGTGAAGTTCATCTTTAACTCTAGCCAGATTATCACCTACGCGTCCTATCTCGAAAGCATTATTCTTTAACTCTCTACCAACATAAGAATTAGAACTTTCTTGTCTAGCCATAAAGTCATCAAATTCATCTAAGCATGGGCTATGAAATTTAGTAGAGGGTATTTCAACTTTATCATATCTATAGAGAGAATTTACCTTTACTACCTGTGTCGGGTTATCAAGACTATGTGGTTCTTCATGCGGTAAATTAAGACCATGTTTTTCTTCAATAGGAGGTAAATTCTTAACATCTTCAGCTTTAATACCTTTTTCTTTCATTGATTTCTTTGCCTCTTGCATATCTTCAGGACTGAGAAATAAAACACCTCTCTTCTTCGGAGTGGGTTTAGGAATAAGCTCACGAGTTGGCTCAATTGGTTCAGAATTACTTGAGAATTGGCTCGGAAGAGTCCAATTATTTTCATTAGTCAACATATTATTCAATAATATTTCAGCTTAATCATTGTTCTTTCCCTGAAAACACAACCAGCACAACTATCCAAGTAGTCCTTGGAAGCATCGGTTAGTCCATTATAGAAGATATCAAGTATTTCATTTTTCTTAAGAGGATGATCAGGCAAAAGTATTAAGTAACCGGAGAAGCCTCCCCCAAGCTTGTGGGAGACTCTCTTCTTTGATTTGCACAAAATTGTATATTTCCCGCAAAGCAGCTTGTTTCTTATGAGCAGGGAAATATTTAGCAGAGAAGTGATAAATCATATCCCGGGGACTACGCACACAACCAGGAGCAAGAGAATTATACCAAGTCTTAGCATCACCCTTTAATGAGAACGGAAATATCTTAAGGATATATAAATAGCAAGACTTCTCATCATTAGTAAACAGGGTAGCTATATCATTCAACTTGGTAAGATGTGGCACAACAGTTTTAGATTCAAGGCCATAAAAAGGATCAGATTCAACTAAAGTAATAATATCAGGATCAATAGAGAATTCATAATCCTTATCAGTAACACAGATAGGTGAAGTAGCAAAAGCAGGATCGGGTTTCATCCTAGCATTAAGAGACTGTTGCTTCCATTTAGCTAATAATTTCTTAAGATCATTTCTATCATTGCAAGCAAAAATTTCCCTAGCAGCTTCTTCATTCATAACATAACCCTTAGGAACAATAGGTAATACATAATCATTGGGGGAACCTTCATCATCACTATCATCAATAATAGGTTCTTCAATATTTTCATTCCCCCTAACTCTAGCAAGTTGTTCATCAAGAAATTCACCTAATGGCTAAGTAGTATCAAGCACAAAAGTAGTTTCATCATGCATAGCAGAAGTGGCATCATCAATAACATGCGACATATCAGAATTCATAACAGTAGTAGGTTTAGGTGTCGCAAGCCTACTAATAACGGAAGGAGAATCTAGTGCAGGGCTAGATGGCAGTTCCTTACCTCCCCTCGTAGTTGAGGGCAAAATCTTGGTTTTAGCATCTTTCAAGTTCTTCATAGTGATCAACAGATATAAATCCCAAGTGACTCACAGAATAGAGCTATGCTCCCCGGCAACAGCGCCAGAAATTAGTCTTGATAACCCACAAGTGTAGTGGATCGCAACAGCTTTCGAGGGTAAAGTACTCAACCCAAATTTATTGATTCAACACAAGGGGAGCCAAAGAATATTCTTGAGTATTAGCAGTTGAGTTGTCAATTCAACCACACCTGGATAACTTAGTATCTGCAGAAAAGTATTTAGTAGCAAAAGTGGTATGATAATGAAGGTAACGGTAGCAAAAGTAAAGATAAATGTTTTTGGGTTTTTGTAGTAGTTGTAACAGTAGCAACGGAAAAGTAAATAAGCGAAGAACAATATATGAAAATCTCATAGGCAATGGATAAGTGATGGATAATTATGCCGGATGCGATTCCTCATGTAATAGCTATAACATAGGGTGACATAGAACTAGCTCCAGTTCATCAATGTAATGTACACATGTATTCCGTAAATAGTCATACGTGCTTATGGAAAAGAACTTGCATGACATCTTTTGTCCTACCCTCCCGTTGCAGCGGGGTCCTTACGGAAACTAAGGGATATGAAGGCCTCCTTTTAATAGAGAACCGGAACAAAGCGTTAGCACATAGTGAATACATGAACTCCTCAAACTTCGGTCATCACTGAGAAGTATCCCGATTTTTGTCACTTCGGGGTTGTCGGATCATAACACATAATAGGTGACTATAAACTTGCAAGATGGGATCAAGAACACACATATATTCATGAAAACATAATAGGTTCAGATCTGAAATCATGGCACTCGGGCCCTAGTGACAAGCATTAAGCATAGCAAAGTCATAGCAACATCAATCTCAGAACATAGTGGATACTAGGGATCAAACCCTAACAAAACTAACTTGAGTATATGGTAAATCTCATCCAACCCATCACCGTCCAGCAAGCCTACGATGGAATTACTCACGCATGGCGGTGAGCATCATGAAATTGGTGATGGAGGATGGTTGATGATGACGACGGCGATGAATCCCCCTCTCCGGAGGCCCGAGCAGACTCCAGATCAGCCCTCCCGAGAGAGATTAGGGCTTGGCGGTGGCTCAGTGTCGTAAAACGCGATTAAACTTTCTCTCTGATTTCTTTCTCCCCGAACGTGAATATATGGAGTTGGAGTTGACGTCGGTGGAGGTCCAGGGGGCCCACAAGATAGGAGGCCGCGCCCTAGGGGGGGCCTGTCTCGTGGACAGCCTGTAGGCCCCCTGGCATTAATTCTTTCGCCAAAAATTCTAATTAATTTCAAAAAGTGCCTCCGTGGATTTCCAGGACATTCCGAGAACTTTTATTTTCTACACATAAAACAACATCATGGTAGTTCTGCTGAAAACAGTGTCAGTCCGGGTTAGTTTCATTCAAATCATGCAAGTTAGAGTCCAAAATAAGGGTAAAAGTGTTTGGAAAAGTAGATACGTTGGAGACGTATCAGTGGTGGAGGCACCCTTCTTCTTCCTCTTGGCTTGGACCTTCTCTTCTCTATGGAAGTGGTCTTGGAGAAACAATGGAGATGGATGAAGGCTGCGTGGATGAAAGAATGATGAGGAGGTAGTGGCTAGGGTTGATGGTGCTTATATGAAGGCCTCTCGGTATCTCCTCCGTTGATGTGGTCAGCCAAGGGCTCAAGATGAGACTTATATTCTCCCAATCCCTTCATTATGAGCCGAGGATCCCAAACAATTGGGGATGAAATTGGTGAAGAATCCCATCTGGAGAGGCAACTTTCGGAGCTGTCTGCACATCAAATGACCGCTGAAACGACCGCACGCGGTCGTTTGGAACACCATCTTTTGATCTGACCTCCTCTAACAAAATGGTCGCCATTTCTTCATACAAACTCGGAATTTGACGTTCTTGGGCTCAGTGGATTCATATGAATGACACAGATCCACTTCTCATCTTAGATCTTGATTTGGAGCACTTGAAAAAATGAATTTTTTCCAACCTTCAAAATTGCTAAGTTTGACCCCTAGCTGACTCCCTATCGTGCCCATCCTTGGTCCTTTCACCGTGCTTGGTCCTAGGTTGCTCCAATACACCTATAGACACAAGAAAAGAAGGAAAACTAATAAAAAACAAATAAATACACAAACATGCATTGCTCACAATGATAAGTATAAAAACCGGTAAACATGCATAATGGACATATATTTGGTTCAATAAGACATAATATATGAAACGAACATGCAACATATGAGCTCTAAAAATGTGTAAAATATAGAGTCATCAGCAACCTTCCAAGAGAAGTTCTGAAGTGAATGAGGTATGTCACATGACCAAATCAAGTGCCAGCACGATCGGTGACCATCTGACCTAGTGCTTGACCCTATTGCGGCGCCTCTATGAGCACCTTCAAAAGTGAATTGGTAGGAACTTTTAACAGTAAAAATCACATACTTTGTGGGACCCAAGAAAGTGTGTCATCATCTAATCGGGGTGAAGCACGATTTTTCATAATATTTGAAATGTCAGCTGGCAAGGAATACTCCTATAGCAACCCATAGTTCCGTGACCCATTTTCATTTAGAAACTCAGACACGAACGGAATGTGACATCTTCCCTGTAGCATAATAGGCTTATAGTAGAAGGAGCAGAAGAGCCATTTATGACGCCAAACTCGGATGCATCCACCGGTCCCAACTCTCCATGCTAAGCCCTTTTTCAATCAAGGCCGCAACTAATTTCCTGCAATGATGAAGAGGCATTACCATTAAAGATTGTGTCCTCGAGATTGCCTTCAGGCTAGTACCTGGCCTTGAGTACTTGTGCATAGAGGCTCTATGGTTTAGAGATTAACTACAAAGCCTATCGAGCTACCAATGCTTGATTGAAAAGGCGAAAGTCATAGAAACGAGCACCACCTTTATTTTTTGGTTGGAACAATTCAACCCAAGCACGCCAATGAACTTCTAGTTTACATTTAGAGGATCCCCAATAGAAGCTTCTCACCATCCTAGTGAGCTCATCACAGACTTAGAAAGGTAGTTGAAACACACCCATGACGTATGTGGGTAATGCTTACGCTACATATTTGATGAGTGTCTCTCTACTAGGCTAAGCGAGGTGTCCATCTCCCCACTGAATGAGACATTTTATCAGGCTCATCTACAAAATTTGGAAATGTCCTTTAGACATGCGACCATTTGGAGTTGGAAGACTCAAGTATTTCTACTAAAAAACAGTACTAGTGACATTTGGAACCTGTTTGACTTCCTCTTGGACGATAACTGGACAAGACCTTCCAAAAAGAATGGAGCATTTATTAAAATTCAAGCTCTATCTTGTTGAATTACTATAAAGATCCAATGCATATTTAACATTTAAAGCTTTAAACATGTGAGGCTTCAAACAAAAACATAGTATCATCTGCAAATAAAAGATGTAAATACTCAGAGCTCTTCTACACACCTTGATAGGAGTTATATGTTGGGGAACGTTGCATGGAAAACAAAAAAAGTTCTACTCTCACGCAAGATCTATACATGGAGATGCATAGCAACGATAGGGGAGAGTGTGTCTACGTACCCTCATAGACCGTAAGCGGAAGCGTTTAGTAATGTAGTTGATGTAGTCGAACTTCTTCGTGATCCAACCGATCAAGTACCGAACATATGACACCTTCGTGTTCAGCACACGTTTAGCTCGGTGACGTCCTCGCATTCTTGATCCAGCAAGACGGGCGAAGTAGTAAATGAGTTCTGGCAGCACGACGGCATGGTGACGGTGATGATGCAACTATCTTCGCAGGGCTTCGTCGAGCACTACGAAAATATGACTGAGGACGAACAAGAGGGAGAGGGGCGCCACACACGGCCAGGGAATCGTGGTGTGTGTTGCACCTCTCCCTCCTCTCATATATATATGTGGAGTGGGGAGTAGGAAGCCCCTAGGGTGCCCCAAGTGGCCGCCGGCTGCCCTAGGGCGCCTGCCTAGCCGCGCCCCCTTCCTTATTTGAACATGGGGGAAGGAAAGGGGGCTTGCTGCCTTGGGGTGCCTCCCCTTTCCTTACCCCACTTCCTTTGGTGCATGGGCAGAGGTGGAGAGGCGCACCAGCCCCCTTGTGGGCTGGCGTGCTCCCCATTTTTGGCCCATAAGGCCCACCGCTTACCGGTGGCCTCCCGGAACCCCTTCCGGCACTCCGATAAATGCCTGGTACTTCCGAAACCTTTTCGGTGACCAAATATTATCGTCCTATATATCAATCTTTACCTTCGGACCATTCCGGAGCTCCTCGTCATGTCTGTGATCTCATCTAGGACTCCGAACAACATTTGGTCATCAACTCATATAATACTATATCGTCAACGAACATTAAGCATGCGGACCCTACGGGTTCGAGAACTATGTAGACATGACCGAGACACTTCTTCGGTCAATAACCAATAGTGGAACCTGGGTGCCCATACTGGTTCCTACATATTCTACGAAGATCTTTATCGGTCGAACCGTTATGACAACATACGTAATTCCCTTTGTCTGCAGGTATGTTACTTGCCCGAGATTCGATCATCGGTATCTCCATACCAAGTTAAATCTCGTTACCGAAAAGTCTCTTTACTCATTCCATAATACATCATCTCATAACTAACTCCTTAGTCACTTTGCTTGCAAGCTTATTATGATGTGTATTACCGAGTGGGCTCGGAGATACCTCTCCGATACTTGGAGTGACAAATCCCAATCTCGATCCATGCAAACTCAACAGACACCTTCAGAGATACCTATAGAGCATCTTTATGATCACCCAGTTACGTTGTGACGTTTGATAGCACACAAGGCATTCCTCTGGTATCTGGGAGTTGCATGATCTCATAGTCGAAGGAATATGTGTTTGCCATTAAGAAAGCACTAGCAATAAACTGAACGATCAGATGCTAAGATAACGGATGGGTCTTTTCCATCACATTATTTTATTCTCCTAATGATGTGATCCCATTATCAAATGACAACACATGTCATGGTTAGGAAACATTAACCATCTTTGATCAACGAGCTAGTCTAGTAGAGGCTTACTAGGGACACGGTATTTGTTTATGTATTCACACATGTATTTAAGTTTCTGATCAATACAATTCTAGCATGAATAATAAACCTTTATCATGAATAAGGAAATATAAAATAACAACTTTATTATTGCCTCTAGGGCATATTTCCTTTAGTCTCCCACTTGCACTAGAGTCAATAATCTAGTTCACATCGCCATGTGACTAACACCCAAAGAGTTTAGTAGAGTCAATAATCTAGTTCACATCGCCATGTGATTAACACCCAAAGAGTACTAAGGTGTGATCATGTTTTGCTTGTGAGCGAGGTTTAGTCAACAGGTCTGCCACATTCAGATCCGTATGTATTTTGCAAATTTCTATGTCTACAATTCTCTGCATGGAGCTACTCTAGCTAATTGCTCGCACTTTCAATGTGTATCCAGAATGAGACTCAGAGTCATTCGAATTGGTGTCAAAGCTTGCATCGACGTAACCCTTTATGACAAACTCTTTGTCACCTCCATAACTGAGAAACATTTCCTTAGTCCTCTTAGGTAACTAAAGATAGTTTTGACCGCTGTCCAGTGATCCACTCCTGGATCACAATTGTACCCCTTTGCCAAACTTATGGCAAGGTACACAATAGGTCTGGTACAAAGCATGACATACTCTATAGAACCTATGGCTAAGGCATAGGGAATGACTTTCATTCTCTCTCTATCTTCTGCCATGGTCGGGTTTTGAGTCTCACTCAACTTCACACCTTGCAATACAGGCAAGAACCCTTTCTTTGACTGGCCCATTTTTGAACTTCTTCAAAACTTTGTCAAGGTAAGTGCTTTGTGAAAGTCCTATTAAGCGTCTCGATCTATCCCTATAGATCTTGATGCCCAATATATAAGCAGCTTCACCAAGGCCTTTCATTGAAAAACTCTTATTCAAGTATCCTTTTATGCTATTCATAAATTCTATATCATTTCCAATCAACAATATGTCATCCACATATAATATCAGAAATTCTATAGAGCTCCCACTCACTTTTTTTGTAAATACAGGCTTCACCGTAAGTCTGTATAAAACTATATGCTTTGATCACCTCATCAAAGCGTATATTCCAACTCTGATATGCTTGCACCGATCCATAGATGGATCACTGGAGCTTGCACACTTTGTTAGCACCTTTAGGATCGACAAAACCTTCTGGTTGCATCATATACAACTCTTCTTTGAGAAATCCATTAAGGAATGCAATTTTGACGTCCATTTGCCATATTTCATAATTATAAAATGTGGCAATTGCTAACATGATTCGGATAGACTTAAGCATCCCTACGGGTGAGAAAGTCTCATCGTAGTCAACTCCTTGAACTTGTCTAAAACCCTTCGCGATAAGTCGAGCTTTGTAGACAGTAACATTACCATCAGCGTCAGTCTTCTTCTTGAAGATCCATTATTCTCTAGGGCTTGCCGATCATCAGGCAAGTCCACCAAAGTCCATACATTGTTCTCATACCCGGATCCTATCTCAGAGTTCATGGGCTCAAGCCATTTGTCGGAATCTGGGCTCATCATAGGTTCTTCATAGTTTGTAAGTTTGCCTTGGTCTAATAACATGACTTCCAGAATAGGATTACCATACCACTCTGGTACCGAACGTGTTCTGCTTGACCTACGAAGTTCAGAAGTAACTTGATCTAAAGTTTCATGATCATCATCATTAGCTTCCTCTCTAGTTGGTGTAGGCATCACGGGAACGGTTTTCTCTGATGTGCTACTTTCCAATTCAAGAGAAGGTACAATTACCTCATCAAGTTCTACTTTACTCCCACTCACTTCTTTCGAGAGAAACTCCTTCTCTATAAAGGACCCATTCTTGGCAACAAAGATCTTGCCTTCGGATCTGTGGTAGAAGGTGTACCCAATAGTTTCTTTAGGGTATCCTATGAAGACGCACTTCTCCGATTTAGGTTCAAACTTATTAGGCTGAAGCATTTTGACATAAGCATCGCATCCCCAAACTTTAAGAAATGACAGCTTAGGTTTCTTGCCAAACCACAGTTCATATAGTGTCGTCTCAACGGATTTAGACGATGCCCTATTTAACGTGAATGCGGTTGTCTCTAATGCATAACCCCAAAACAATAGTGGTAAATCGGTAAGAGACATCATAGAATGCACCATATCTAATAAAGTAAGGTTACGACGTTAGGACACACCATTACACTGTGGTGTTCCGGGTGGCGTGAGTTGTGAAACAATTCCACATTGTTTTAAATGAAGGCCAAACTCGTAACTCAAATATTCGCCTCCGCGATCAGATCGTAGAAACTTTATTTTCTTGTTATGATGATTCTCCACTCCACTCTGAAATTCTTTGAACTTTTCAAATGTTTCAGACTTGTGTTTCATCAAGTAGATATACCCATATCTACTCAAATCATCTGTGAAGGTTAGAAAATAATGATACCCTCGCGTGCCTCAACACTCACCGGACCGCATACATCGGTATGTATTATTTCCAATAAGTCATTAGCTCGCTCCATTGTTTCGGAGAATGGAGTTTCATTCATCTTGCCCATGAGGCCTGGTTCGCAAGTATCAAATGATTCATAATCAAGTGATTCCAAAAGACCATCCACATGGAGTTTCTTCATGCGCTTTACATCAGTATGACCTAAACGGCAGTGCCACAAGTATGTTGCACTATCAGTATCAACTTTGTATCTTGATACGTCTCCAACGTATCTATAATTTATGAAGTATTCATGCCATGTTTACAATAGTTTTATATGATTTTGGCATGATTTGATTAGAACTAACCCGAACTGACGCTGTTTTCAGCAGAACTACCGTGGTGTTGTTTTTGTGCAGAAATAAAAGTTCTCGAAATGCGCTGAAAATCAACGGAGAATTTTTCTGGAAAATATAAAAAATACTGGAACAAAGAGTTACAGGACTTGAGTCCTGTGGGCCCCACGAGGGTGGAGGGCGCCCCTCCTAGGGCGCACCCTTGTGCCTCGTGGACTCTCTGTGGGGCCCCCTAACTTGTTCTCGATGCCAATCTCTCCTATAAATACCCAAACCTCCAGAACATGACCTAGATCGCAAGTTCTGCCGCCGCAAGCCTTTGTAGCCACGAGAAATCAATCTAGGCCCTCTTTGGCACCCTGCCGGAGGGGGCCATCATCATCGGAGGCCATGGGGGAGGATCCCGGAGGGGCCACCATCTCCATGGAGGCCAAGGACCAGAGGGAGAACCTCTCCCCATCCAGGGGAGGCCATGGAGGATAAAGCACAAGGGGGAGAACCTCTCCTCCTCTCTCTCGGTGGCGCCGGAGTGCCATCGGGAGGGGAATCATCGCCACGGTGATCGTCTTCATCAACATCACCATCATCATCTCTTTTATGCGGTCCACTCTCCCGCACCTAGCTGTAATCCCTACTTGAACATGGTGCTTTATGCCACATATTATTATCCAATGATGTGTTGTCATCCTATGATGTTTTGAGTAGATATATTTTGTCTTTGGGTTCATTGATGATCTAGATTGGTATGAGTTGTATGTGTTATTTTGGTGCTGTCCTATTGTGCCCTCCGTGTCGCGCAAGTGTGAGGGATTCCCGCTGTAGCGTGTTGCAATAGGTTCATGATTCGCTTATAGTGGGTTGGTTGAGTGACACAAGCATAAACCCGAGTAAGGGGGTTGTTGCGTATGGGATAAAGGGGACTTGATATATTAATGCTATGGTTGGGTTTTACCTTAATGAAATTTAGTAGTTGCGGATTCTTGCTAGAGTTCCAATCATAAGTGCATATGATCCAAGAAGAGAAAGTATGTTAGCTTATGCCTCTCCCTAATATGAAATTGCAATAGTGATTACCGGTTTTGTTAACAATTGCCTAGGATAATTCCACACATCAACCCATCATTATTCCACACTCGCTATTTATAATATTTAGTAATATATTCTAAATTAATGATAACAACATCTACTTTTATATTTTAGCTCTCTGATATCATACAAAGTTATCCTGTTTATACCCACTACGTAGTTTTATTTCTCGTTTCTAGTTGGAAGCAAACGTTCGGTGTACGTAGAGTCGTATAAGTGGCAGATAGGACTTGAGAGAATATTGATCTTGCCTTTAGCTCCTTGTGGGTTTGACACTCCATACTTATAACTTCCACCTTTGGGAATTGCTACGATTATTCCCTGCACTTGGGGATTATCAAGCTCATTTCTGGCGCCGTTGCCGGGGAGCAATAGCGTGGGGTTGATCTCGTGTGTGCTTCTTTGCTTTCTTCACTAAGTAGTTTTTGTTTTACTTTTTTGTTTTGCTTAGTTGTGGGCGAAACATACAAAAAATTAAAAATGAAAATACAAAAAGATTCACTTGCCTCATATGCCTAATTTTTTTTTCAAAAAAAGAGAAGTGATTGGAAAGTTATGCATTGGAGAAGTGAGGGTCGACCTTGAACACTTGTGTTCATGCTCATGGAAACAATGCAAAAAATTTCATGGAAGTTTCTCTGAAAATAATTATCCCCTTGTATATATCCATTTTATTATGAAAATAATGTGCCAAGCTTTGGTTTTAGGATGATTAGATTGCTTGTTTACTATGTGCAGTACAAAAACAGAAACTTTGGCTGTAGCGCGTGAATTTACATTTTTTACAGGAAAGTCAAATGGGTCTGAAACTTTTTGCACATTACTTATGTACAATTGTTTTAAATTTTAATATTTATTTTAGAATTGTTGGATTTACATAAGTATACTAAATTTGCAGATTACTACAGACTGTCCTGTTTTTGACAGATTCTGTTTTCTATGTGTTGTTCGCTTATTTTTATGAATCTATGGGTAGTATCGGGGGGTATGAACCATGGTGAAGTTGGAATACAGTATAAATAATGCTAATATGAAATTGGAATGAGTTTACAACAGTACCTAAAGGTAGTGATTTACTTTATTATACTAACGGATCTCACAAATGTTTTGTTAATTTTTGTGTGGATGAAGTGTTCGAAGAACGAGGAGTTACCAATGTGAGAAGAATAAATACAGGCAAGAGTTCAAGCTTGGTGATTCCCAAGGCACCCCAAGAAAATATTTCAAGGATACTCAAGCATCTAAGCTTGAGGATGCCCCGGTTGGCATCCCATCTTTCTTCTTCAACGATTATCGGTATACCTCGGTTTTTGTTTGTTCACATGATTTGTGTCCTTTGTGTTTTTATTTTTCTTTAAGAACCATGCTAGTATAAGATAGCCCTTCATTGATCTTATAGAATGCTCTATGTGCTTCACTTAAATCTTTTGAGTATGGTTTTATAGAATGCTTCGTGTGCTTCACTTATATATTTGAGCTTGGATATTGGTTAGTCTATATTAATTGTAGAATGCTCCATGAACTTCACTTATATCTTTTGGGGTATGAATAAGACTATCATCGAAAGTGGGTTTGGAAGAGTGTCAACTTCAGGAAGTAACGATCCCACTATTTTTGAGGGTGTTGAATCTTAGTGTGATATTTATGAAAGTGGATTTGGAGAGGTCTTGACTTTATTTAGTAATGATTCCACTATTTCGGAAGAGGTTCCAATTGATTATGAGAACAAAGTCGCTATCTATGATGATTATTGTGATGACATGTATGCTATAAAGAATAATGTTAACCATGAAACTTGTCATCATGATTTTAATTTTTAATTGGAGTATGCCTCACATGTTATTTATTTTGTTGAGTTTGCTCCCACTATTGAGAATAAGAAGAATTTTGCTTATGTGGAGAGTAGTAAAATTTCTATGCTTGTAGATCATGAAAAGAATGCTTTGTATGTGTTGGTTATATTGTTAAATTCGTTAATGATGCTACTGAAAATTATTATGAGGGAGTAATATATGCTTGTAGGAGTTACAATAATATCAAGTTTCCTCTCTATGTGCTTAAAGTTTCGAAGTTATACTTGTTTTGCCTTCCTATGGTAGTTGATTCTTGTTCCTATAAATTGTGTGCTCACAAAATACCTAGGCATAGGAAGTGGGTTAGGTTTAAATGTGCTAGTAATATTCTTCATGATTCTCTCTTTATGTTTCAATTCTTATCTTTTATATGAGTATCATTGAAATCTTCATGCCTAGCTAAAAGGCATTAAAGAAAAGCGCTTGTTGGGAGACAACCCAATATTTACCCTTACTGTTTTTGTGTGTTAAAATTATTAAGCTACTGTATTAATCATGTTTTACAGCTTTTGTTTCAATAAAATGCCAAGTAAGACCTTTGGGAAGATTTGGGTGAAAGTTAATGTGATCTTGCTGTAAAAAACAGAAACTTTGCGCTCACGAGATTAGCTGTTATTTTCTACAGAAGAGTGCTTTTGAGTTGATTCTTTTTGAAGAATATTAATAGAAAAATTCATAACGTCCATCAATTTATTTCATAATTTTTGAAGTAGCATAAGTATGGTTGCTGTTCAGATCATTACAGACTGTTCTGTTTCTGACAGATTCTGTTTTCATTGCATAGTTTACTTGTTTTCTAGTTTCTATGGCTTATATTTATCAATATAAATTGTAGAAATGGTATGGTACAGTAGGCATTGTGTGAAAAAAATTATGAATCTTGTCTTTGACAGTACCAAAGTGAATGGTTTACTCTTTATCATACTAACCCATCTCACGGAGTTCCGTTAAGTTTTGTGTGATTGAAGTTTTCAAGTTTTGGGTGAGATATCGATATGAGGAGAATAAGGAGTGGAAAGACCCTAAACTTGGGGATGCCCAAGGCACCCCAAGGAAATATTCAAGGAAGACTCAAGCGCCTAAGCTTGGGGATGCCCCGGAAGGTATCCCCTCTTTCAACTTCAAAACTATCGGTATACCTTACTCGGAGCTATATTTTTATTCGTCACATGATATGTGTTCTGCTTGGAGCGTATTTTCAATTTTACTTGCTGTTTGAATAAAATCATTGGATCTGAAATCTTGAATGAAAAATAATCCTTCCATGGCTAGTTAATTATTTGACTACTCAGTGTTCTTCACTTATATCTTTTTGGAGTAGTTTGTCATTTACTCACATGCTTCACGTATATCCTATGAGTAAATGGTTGAATGAATTGAATATCGTAAATCTGAAATTATATATGTTTCATATGCTTATAACATGGGGAGTAATGAATTCACACATAATAAGTAGGTAGTAAACTTATTGAAAGTTAGCAAACGCATAATTGGTCACTTGAACAATTCATGAAAGAATATTGAAGGAAGAGACATTTCACATATAAATATACTATCTTGGACATCTTTGGTAATTGTGAGAACTCGTTAAAATATAACATGCTAAAAATTTGATGTTGGACAAGGAAGAGAACTTAATGGGCTATGTTTTCCTATATTCGAATAGACGTTATATTGTCTTGCATCATCCAGCATGTTGAGCTTGCCTTTCCCTCTCATGCTAGCCGAATTCTTTGCACCAAGTACAGATACTACTTGTGCTTCCAAACATCCCCTAAAGCAATTTTGCCATGAGAGTCCACCATACCTACCTATGGATTGAGTAAGATCCTTCAAGTAAGTTGTCATCGGTGCATGCAATAAAAATTGCTCCTTAAATACGTATGATCTATTAGTGCGAAGAAAATAAGCTTTATACAAACTTGTGATAGGGAAGAAATAAAAGCGACAGACTGCATAATAAAGGTCTTTATGACAAGCGGCAATATAAAGTGACGTTCGTTTGCATTAAGATTTTGTGCATCCAACCATAAAAGCGCATGACAACCTCTGCTTCCCTCTACGAAGGGCCTATCTTTTACTTTTATCTTCTACCCTTATACAAGAGTCATGGTGATCATCACCTTTCCTTTTTACACTTTTTCCTTTGGCAAGCACTTTGTGTTGGAGCGTTCCGGATATATATATCCACTTGGATGTAGGTTTTCATAAATTATTATTGTTGACTTTACCCTTGAGGTAAAAGGTTGGGAGGCGAAACTATAAGCCCCTATCTTTCTCTGTGTCCGATTGAAACTTTGAACCCATAAATATCACATGAGTGTTAGCAATTGTGAAAGATTAAATGATAGTTGAGTATGAGGAGTTTGCTGAATCAAAGCTCTTACACAGACCCTTCCCGAAAATAAGATGAATTGCAATTGTTTGATGACTAAGAGCATGGTTTGTTAATTTTCAAGAAAGTTTATGATCTATACTTTAACATGTGAATAGCTTGTTACTTGATCATGAGAAGTTTCATGAGTTGAGTTACTGTTATGATATATAATGATGCTAGAAAAAGTGATTGAAACTATCATTGGTCAAACTTAAGCACTTGCTAGCATTCACACTTCATAAATTATTTCTTTTATCATTTACCTACTCAAGGACGAGCATGAATTAAGCTTGGGGATGCTGATACGTCTCCAACGTATCTATAATTTATGAAGTATCCATGCCATGTTTACAATAGTTTTATATGATTTTGGCATGATTTGATTAGACCTAACCCGGACTGGTCTTGTTTTCAGCAGAACTACCGTGGTGTTGTTTTTGTGCAGAAATAAAAGTTCTCAGAATGCACTGAAAATCAACAGAGAATTTTTCTGGAAAATATAAAAAATATTGGAACAAAGAGTTACTATACGGGAGTCCTGTGGGCCCAACGAGGGTGGAGGGCGCCTCCCCCCTAGGGCGCGGCCCTGTGCCTCATGGACTCTCCATGGGGCCCCCTGACTTGTTCTCGACGCCAATGTCTCCTATAAATACCCAAACCTCCAGAACATAACCTAGATCGGAAGTTCCACCGCCGCAAGCCTCTGTAGCCACGAGAAATCAATCTAGGCCCTCTCTGGGAGGGGGCCATCATCACCGGAGGCCATGGGGGAGGATCCCGGAGGGGCCATCATTGCCATGGAGGCCAAGGACCAGAGGGAGAACCTCTCCCCATCCAGGGGGAGGCCATGGAGGAGGAAGCATAAGGGGAGAACCTCTCCTCCTCTCTCTCGGTGGTGCCGGAGTGCCATCGGGAGGGGAATCATTGCTGCGGTGATCGTCTTCATCAACATCACCATCCTCATCTCTTTTACGCGGTCCACTCTCCCGCACCCCGCTGTAATCCCTACTTGAACATGGTGCTTTATGCCACATATTATGATCCAATGATGTGTTGCCATCCTATGATGTTTTGAGTAGATATCCTTTGTCTTTGGGTTGATTGATGATCTAGATTGGTATGAATTGTATGTTTTATTTTGGTGTTGTCCTATTGTGCCCTCCATGTCGCGCAAGAGTGAGTGATTCCCGCTGTAGGGTGGTGCAATACGTTCATGATTCGCTTATAGTGGGTTGCTTGAGTGACAGAAGCATAAACCTGAGTAAGAGGGTTGTTGTGTATGTGATAAAGGGGACTTGATATGTTAATGATATGGTTGGGTTTTACCTTAATGATCTTTAGTAGTTGCGGATGCTTGCTAGAGTTCCGATCATAAGTGCATATTATCCAAGAAGAGAAAGTATGTTAGCTTATGCCTCTCCCTCATATGAAATTGCAATAGTGATTACCGGTTTTGTTAACAATTGCCTAGGATAATTCCGCACACCAACCCATCATTATTCCACACTCGCTCTTTATAATATTTAGTAATATATTCTAACAACATTTACTTTTATATTTTAGCTCTCCGACAAAGTTATCCTCTTCATACCCACAACCTAGTTTTATTTCTCGTTTCTAGTTGGAAGCAAACATTCGGTGTACGTAGAGTCATATCAGTGGCGGATAGGACTTGAGAGAATACTGATCTTGCCTTTAGCTCCTTGTGGGTTCGACACTCCATACTTATCTCTTCCTGTTGGGAATATAATTATTGGGTATGACCCGCCCAGGAGGGGCCGGGTCATACCACTGGCGGTTAATAATGACAAGGCCTATGAAGATGTTGAAGATGGTGGTTCACGAAGCAGGCTTACTGAAGGCCCAAGACCCAAAGGCGACTTAAGGCTCACGGGTGTAAACCCCCATATGTTAACTTGTATATTAAGGAAAGAATAAATGTTGTCACCGAGCCGGACACGTTATGTATGAGCCAGCCGGGAATTTGTAGGTTGTCAGGCATCAGACTATGTATATAAAGGGGTGACCCGGCAGCGGTTGAGGGTAGGAAAGAAAGAGATCGAGAACTAGGTCAAGCGTATTCGCTCCCTGGTAATCGAAGCCCAAGCAATAACCACCCTACATTGGATTAGGTTGTTACCTCCAGTGCGAGGGGCCGAACCAGTATAAACTCTTCGTGTCCGTTGTCCCGTTTAACCCCTTCAAGCTAACTAGGTTGCAATGGCTCCACACCTAATTCCTTATGCTAGGACATCTGACGTGATATTTCCACGACAATTGGCGCCCACCATGGGGCAGCGCATGGTGGTTTCGAGTTTTTGAAGGGCAGCTTCGTAGGGCTCAAGGGGTACGCCATGGGCCGGATGACCAAGAGTCGTCGCGGCAAGCTCTACATCGACGATGAGGGCTGGGGCCCCGAGGCCGACTCAATCGAGTACGGGTACCGGGTCCCCTTTGCGGAATTTACGTCTTCATTGGTAAGATCGGTGAGTCTGTAGCTGAGTCGGACATCTGCACCAACATCGTTGAGTCGGCTGGGCGCGCGTGACCCGCCAAGGCTAAGGCCGCCCCGAAGCATGTTTTTATCGGTTTCGTTCATGGAGCGAAACGAGAAGGAGGATCTTAATCTGGTGGTGAGACAACTATTTACTCAAGCGACGAGTCTTCTGCTAATGAGACCAATTCCATCTACTAGGTTCAGATGGCGGGCTTGGGGGTTGTTTCGATGGTGACAGTATTCCGGACCCCTACGAGCCGCCACACCAGGTCACAGTCTTCATGGCCGGTACACAGCCAGCACAGGACTCTACGACTGCAGCGGCGATGATTTCCGGGTCGGCAGCAGCGACGACTTCCGGGGCAGGAGGCCCTGTGCACCCCCGACTCAAGTTTTGTCTGATCTACTGGATGCTTTGACAACATTGTTAACAGCGGAGGTTAACCCGGCGAATCAAGCTCAGCATAATGTGGAGGTTACAAAATTGCGTGATGAGATAGCACAAGCCAAGGAGGAACTGAATGCGGAGACCACCCGGATGGCAACGAAGCGAGCCGCCTTACGAAGGGAGGTGCAATGGCTTCAGGCGGAGAGCTTCCGCTTAAGCTTGGACATGGATGCGTCAAACACTATTTTCAACAGAAGGCATGTGAGCCGGCTGCCCCCGACTTATGACGTGAGGAATCTTTTCAACACACCTGGGGCAGGACCCAGTAACCCACCCTGTGTGAATCAGACCGCTGAGGCGCCAGCGGCAGGAGAACCGGTTCAGCCACAAGCTACCGATCCCCCATGTTTGAAAGTAACCCCTCCTCAGCACGTTCCCACACCTCCGGGGCATTTTTCTAACCCCTTGGATAACATCATAGCTGCGGCAACATGGCTAGCGGCTCTCCCAGGATGAGGCGCCGGTGGCAATTGAAATAGGGAGAGCCAGAGAGCTTCTTCAGACGACTGTGGCACAACAGGCGGCTTATTCGTACATTCGTGATCGTATCCACTCAACACCTCATCCAAGCAAGAGTTACAGCAGGCACATTGACAAACTGGTTGTATCAAGCAGTGAGTGGCACCGCAATCAGCCTCGCAGGCCTGACCCACCGCGTGTCGGCAATGATGCTCAGATTTTGGTAGACCAGGGTAGAGCGCAACGTGAGGCGGAGCTGGCGGCTCAGTTGGTGGCTCAGTTGGCGGCTCAACAGCAGTCGCCGGTTTATCCTTCAGTGTCCGTGGAGGCAGGAGCGACCTCTAGAATATTGGGTGTGCCGTGTTTAGTGCCGGCTCTACACAATGGCGCTTGCCCAAGGATTTCAAGGGCCCCCGAAATGTGCCCAATTACACGGCGGATCAGCCCCAGAGGCTTGGATTGAGAGTTATGAGATGGCCATGGAGATGCTGGATGTCTGCGATGCCGCATGTGCTAAGTATTTCACCATGATGTTGGATGGGCCGGCTCGTACATTGTTAAAAACCCTGCCCGCTAATTCTATTGGGTCATGGGAAGAGTTAAAGAGGCGTTTTATTCAAAAGTTTCAAAGATACATGCAAGCAACCCATGTCGATTCTAGATTTAGATTCTTGCATTCAAGGTGAAGGGGAGCCAACAAACCATTGGGTGCGCCAGATCTCGTCAATCATACATTCGTCAGATAGTTTCAATGTCGGTTCTGCAGTCTTGATGTTAGAGAAGAATTGTCGTTTCCTCCCTCTTAAGCAGAAGCTGGGGCAGCTTAAGCGCCACTACAACGATATGGGGGATCTCATGGCGGCTCTCGTCAAATACGCCGACTCTAACAGTACCAAGGATCCCGAGTCTGATGATGATAAGCCGAGGAAGGGAAAGAAGGGTGGCAATACAAAAGGGCAGCAGCATAACTGGGCAGTTCAAACCGGTAACGGTAAGCGTAAGGCTGATGGTAGTTTTGATTTTGTGGCTAACACAAATGCACAGAATAATAATCAGCGTCACAAGGGAAAGCCGCCCCAGGGATCAAAACTCAACCTTGAAGCAATGCTGAATCAACATTGTCCAAAGCATGGCACGTGTTATAAGTCGTCTGGTCATATGTGGAGGGATTGTTACATCATGAAGGAGTTTAGGAATGCCAATTTTTTCAATCATGGTCCACATGGAGGCTCAGGATCCGGCTCTCACGGACCTGGCTTTGGTGGTGGCGGTTCAACCTTCGGCTTTCAGGGTTAAGGCAATCAAGGTGGTTTTAATCAACAGTCTAACCAAGGAAACCAGCAGCGGCAATATTATGAATATGTGTATTACTACGATTGAGATTCAATAAACCATTTATATTGGGTGTATGACCATAGAAGGTTTTATTCATGTAAACAGAACAACAATTATTCTCACACTTAAATGAATAACCGTATTGCAATAAACATGATGAAATCATATTCATGCTCAACACAAACACAAAATAACATTTATTTAGGTTCAACACTAATCCCGAAGGTAGCGGGAGTGTGCGATGGTGATCGTATCAACCTTGGAATCATTTCCAACACACATCGTCACCTCGCCCTTAACTAGTCCCTGTTTATTCTGCAACTCCTGTTTCGAGTTACTAATCTTAGCAACTCAACCAATATCAAATACCTAGGGGCTACTACGAATACTAGTAAGGTACACATCAATAACATGTATATCAAATATACCTTTGTTCACTTTGCCATCCTTCTTATCCGCCAAGTATTTGGGGCAGTTCCGCTTCCAGTGACCATTTCCTTTGCAGTAGAAGCACTCAGTTTCAGGCTTGGGTCTAGCTTTGGGCTTCTTCATGAGAGTGGCAACTTGCTTGCCATTTTTCTTGAAGTTCCCTATCTTTCCCTTGCCCTTTTTCTTGAAACTAGTGGTCTTGTTAACCATCAACACTTGATGTTCCTTCTTGATTTCTACCTCCACGACCATAAGCATTGCGAAGAGCTCAGGAATCATTTTTGCCATTCCTTGTATATTATAGTTCATCATGAAGCTCTAGTAGCTTGGTGATAGTGATTGGAGAACTCTATCAATCACTATCTTATCTGGAAGATTAACTCCCACTAGATTCAAGCAATTGTAGTACCCAGACATTCTGAGCACGTGCTCACTGGCTGAGCTATTCTCCTCCATCTTGTAGGCAAAGTACTTGTCAGAGGTCTCATACCTCTCAACACGGGCATGAGCCTGAAATACCAATTTCGGCTCTTGGAACATCTCATATGTTCCATGGCGTTCAAAACGTCTTTGGAGCCCCGATTCTAGGCCGTAAAGCATGGCGCACTAAACTATCAAGTAGTCATCAGATCGAGCTTTGCCAAACATTCATAACATCTGCATCAGCTCCTGCAACAGGTCTGTCACCTAGCGGTGCATCAAGGACATAATTCTTCTGTGCAGCAATGAGGATATCCTCAGATCACGGACCCAGTCACCATCAACTTTCAACTTAGTTTTCTCTAGGAACGTATCAAAAAACGGGGAAGCTACATCGCGAGTTATTAAACTACAACATAACTTGCAAAGACATTTTGACTATATTCATGATAAATGTTTTTTCAATTAATCAAATTACTAATGAACTCCCACTTAAATCAACATCCCTCAAGTTGTCTAAGTGATACATGATCCAAATCAACTAACCCATGTTCGATCATCATGTGAGATGGGGTAGTCATCAATGGTGAACATCTCTGTGTTGATCATATCTACTATATGACTCAGGTTCGACCTTTAGGTCTCCAATGTTCCGAGACCATGTATGTACATGCTTGGCTCGTCAAGTTTGACGCAAGTATTCTGCATGTGCAAAACTGTCTTACACCCATTGTATGTGAATGTGAGTCTATCACACCCGATCATCACGAGGTGCTTCGAAACGATGAACTTTGGCAACGGTGCATACTCGGGGAGAACACTTTTATCTTGAAATTTAGTGAAGGGGTCATCTTGTAATGCTACCACTGTTCTAACAAAAATAAGATGCATAAAGGATAAACATCACATGCAATCAAAATATGTGACATGATATGGCCATCATCATCTTGTGCTTTTGATCTCCATCTCCAAAGCATCGTCATGATCTCCATCATCACTGGCTTGACACCTTGATCTCCATCGTTGCATCGGGGTTGTCTTGCCAACTATTGCTTCTACAACTATTGCTAACGCATAATGATAAAGTAAAGCAATTACTTGGAGCTTGTATTCATACAATAATTAAGACAAACCTAAGGCTTCTACCGGTTGTCGATATTACAAAACATGATCATCTCATACAACAACGTATATCACATCACGTCTTGACCATATCACATCACAACATGCCCTGCAAAAACAAGTTAGACATCCTCTACTTTGTTGTTGCAAGTTTTACGTGGCTGCTATGGGCTTCTAGAAGAACCGTTCTTACCTACGGCAAAAACCACAATGGTGATTTATCTAGTTTGCTGTTTAAACCTTCTTCAAGGACCAGCCGTAGTCAAATTTGATTCAACTAAAGTAGGAGAAACAGACATCCGCCAGCCACCTTTATGCAAAACGAGTTACATGTCAGTTGATGGAACCGGTCTCATGTGCATGGACATGTAAGGTTAGTCCGGGCCGCTTCATCCCACAATATCGCCGAATCAAAATAAGACGTTGGTGGTAAGCAGTATGACTATCACCGCCCACAACTCTTTATGTTCTACTCGTACATATCATCTACGCATAGACCTGGCTTAGATGCCACTGTTGGGGAACGTTGCATGGAAAACAAAAAAAAGTTCTACGCTCATGCAATATCTATCCATGGAGATGCGTAGCAACGAGAGGGGAGACTGTGTCTACGTACCCTGTTAGACCGTAAGTGAAAGCGTTTACTAATGCAATTTATGTAGTCGAACTTCTTTGCGATCCAACCTATCAAGTACCGAACATACGGCACCTCCGCGTTCAGCACATGTTCAGCTCGGTGACATCCTCGCCTTCTTGATCCTACAAGGCGAGCAAAGTAGTAGACCAGTTCCAGCAGCACGACGGCATGGTGACGGTGGTGATGCAACTATCTCCGCAGAGCTTCGCCGAGCACTACGAAAATATGACCGAGGACGAACTAGAGGGAGAGGGGCGCCACACATGGCTAGGGAATCGTGGTGTGTATTGCGCCTCTCCCTCCTCTCATATATATAGGTGGAGGGGGGAGGAGGTAGCACCTAGGGTGCCCCAAGTGGCCGACGGTTGCCCTAGGGTGCCTGCGTGGCCGCCCCCCTTCCTTATTTGAACATGGGGAGAAGGAAAGGGGGCTGCCTGCCTTAGGGAGCCTCCCCTTTCCTTCCCTCCCTTTGATGCGTGGGAAAAGGTGGAGGGGCGCACCAGCCCCCTTGTGGGCTGCTGTGCTTCCCCCTTTTGGCCCATAAGGCCCATCGCTTACCGGTGGCCTCCCGGAACCCCTTCCGGCACTCCGATAAATACATGGTACTTCCGAAACCTTTCCTGTGACCAAATACTATCGTCCTATATATCAATATTTACCTCCGGACCATTTCGTAGCTCCTCGTCATGTCTGTGATCTCATCCGGGACTCCAAACAACATTCGGTCATCAACTCACATAACTCATATAATACTATATCGTCAACGAATGTTAAGCGTGCAGACCCTACGGGTTCGAGAACTATGTAGACATGACCGAGACACTTCTCCGGTGAATAACCAATAGCGGAACCTGGATGCCCATATTGGTTCCTACGTATTCTATGAAGATCTTTATTGGTCAAACCGTTATGACAACATACATAATTCCCTTTGTCTGTCGGTGTGTTACTTGCCCGAGAGTGATCGTCGGTATCTCCATACCTAGTCCAATCTCGTTACCGGCAAGTCTCTTTACTCGTTCCGTAATACATCATCTCGTAACTAACTCCTTTGTCAAGCTTATTATGAAGTGTATTACCGAGAGGGCCTAGAGATACCTCTCCGGTACTCGGAGTGGCAAGTCCCAATCTCGATCCATGCCAACTCAATAGACACCTTTAGAGATACCTGTAGAGCATTGAGGGAGTCCTGGACTAGGGGGTGTCCGGATAGCCGGACTATCATTATCGGCCGGAGTCCAAGACTATGAAGATACAAGATTGAAGACTTCGTCCCGTGTCCAGATGGGACTTTCCTTGGCGTGGAAGGCAAGCTTGGCAATACGGATATGTAGATCTCCTACCATTGTACCGACTATATCTTTGTGCTTCTCGTCCTGACATAATGTTGAGTGTATGCATGTGTGCTCGATATCAAGCAGCCCCTAAAGAATGTCATCTTAAAGCTGTTAAAAGGATTGTGAGATATTTGATACACACACCAAACTTTGGCATTTGGTATCCTAAGAGGGCCTCTTTCGACCTTGTTGGCTATTCCGACTCGGACTATGCGGTGAGAGGTTGATAGAAAGTCAACTTCGTGCGTGTCAATTCCTTAGTCGATCCCTTGTATCTTGGTCCTCCAAGAAACAAAATTCGATATCATTATCCACCGCCAAGCGGAATATATTGCTGCTGGTTCGTGTTGTGCTCAATTGCTATGGATGACACAAGCGCTTAAGGATTATGGGATAGATGTGAGACATGTTCCCTTGCTTTGTGACAATGAGAGTGCGATTAAAATTGGACACAATCCGTGCAACACTCTCGAGCGAAACATATTGAAGTTCGTCACCATTTCATTCGTGATCACATTGCCAAGGGTGACATCAATCTTAAACATGTTCAGACTTGACAAACAACTCGTGATATCTTTACAAAACCTCTTGATGAGAAGGTGTTTTGTCGCTAAGGAGTGAGTTGAACATCATTGATGCTTCAAACTTGGAGTGAGAACTCCATTGATGCATGCAAGGCATGAGCCCACTTGACTAATCCTTGATATTTCTCTTATGATGGTGATCATATGTCTTGGACACATTTGCCTCCTTGTATTGCATCTAACTCCTTGCAGTACTTGGATGATCTACATTCCACAAGATTACCACACACTCAAATCATGAGTAATCTTGTCATTGACCAAGTATCTAGCCCTTTGGGATGTTGAGTTCAAGGAACAAAATTCCACATATCCTTTTTGACATCTTATACATCTAGTATTTCACTCTTGTCATCTTGGATATCCTTGAGTATTTCCTTGCTTGCCTAACCCATGTAGGAAGATGAACTACACAAGTGGAAATGGCGCTCCAACTTAACATTCAATGAGCACCTACATCAAGTTTACCTACATGAACAAAGCAACAACAAGCCCAAGGTATGTTCTTCACATCTTTAAGGAGCTTCGCTCAAAGTCATGAGTACAAGAAGCTTCATAAGATGTGATCACATCGAATGCTTAATCGAAAAATGGCAACCCCATTTTGAGCTTAAATGATGAGTATGACCTATGATCAAATGTCCTCATTCGACTCCTAAGTCAATATACTCAAACATAGGTGACCTTGTCACGACCTTTATCTAGATGAAGTACATATGTTTTGGAGTCTTTCTATTTTCTCTTATGTTCTCTCATTGAGTTTTCATTAAAAAACTTCATCTAGGAATCTTTTTCATTTCTATTCTTCTGTCTTTGTGAATATCCTTCGGCTCGATCAATTCCTCGAAAATCATTCACAAATTCATCATAAATCCTTTGAAACATTCCTCATAAAGTGAGCTGAATTATTTCAGTATTTCCTTGGAATTAAACTCGGCGTCACCGATTTAAATATTTCGGTCTAACGAAAAGGATCTACCCTAAGTCCTCGACTTTCGGACCCACCGATCCATCTTAATTCGTGTCACCGATTTATTTCTTCGAGATATCATCTTCTGCAGCTCCACTCAATGATTCTCTATGCATGTTCCTTTTTTGCCTGTTGTGATTCTTAAGGATCCCACTTCTTTCTTTCCATCTTCCCCGACCTTCCTAGTTTCTTTGTCCTTTTCGGCACTTGATGTCAAAGGGGAGAAGACTTAGGGGGAGAAGAGAAGATTTAGGGGGAGAAGAAGAGCAATCTTACCTTAAGGGGGAGAGAATCACATCAAAGCTTTGCCGTGTTTTTCCTTATAAGAGAATTTCCTGCCGTGTTTCACTTTGGACATTACAATTGGCGTCATTCTCATTTGGCATCATTCTTTTGATTTTGCTCTTTCCATCAAACCCCTTGATCTGAGAGAACTCAAAGGGAGAGGAATCTTCACAATTGATATCTTATGGAAAGCAAAATCTCTCAGAGTTCATTGAAAATCTTTTAGTTTCGGAGACATTTTTGCTGATTCAAGCTTGTGCTCAATAAGAGACACTCTTTATACATGTCATCCCTGGCTTGGTACTCTTGATGTTCTTGCAGTTGGTTGAAGAAATACTCTTGTGTTATCTAACCTTGTTTTCCCAAGTTTATCTCTTCAGGTACAATGCCAAGGAACCTCAAGGTAAGTATATGCACTTTGCAGAATGTGCATGATGGTGACTTGCTTGTGAATACTTGTTTGCAAGAAATCACCATGCACATATGAATTATCACTCACTTCTTTTCATCTGCTCTGATGCATATAGCCAAGCTGCATGTAGCACATCTTGCTTCTCTCTCTTGTGTGCTTGTGGTAGTCCAAAACCGTAATTTATGAAAATCTTGCACACTTGTAGGGGGAGCCTGTGTACTACATGTTTGTCAAAGCTTTCGTGATAATTTTGTCTTTCTTTCAATAAGCTTTGATGTCTTGTTTAGTGTGTTGCCATCAATTACCAAAAAGGGGGAGATTGAAAGCACATTTGCTCCCCGGGTGGTTTTGGTAATTAATGACAACATACTTTGTGGTTGGACTAATGCTTTTATCAAGTATGTTTCAGGAAATTCAATCACATTGGCATGGCAAAAGGACTAAAGAAGTGGACCCTCAAAATGCTAAGGCAAGCATTGGCAAAAGCTCAAGACTCCATTTTGGTTTAGTGATCCAAGATCACATTGAGTCCATAGGAAAAGCCAATACTATTAAAGGGATGAGGTTATGATGATGATCTGGTTGCTCAAGTGCTTAGTGATACATCTCCTAAACTATCGTAACTTTCACCGCCATATACACTCATAAGTAGTCTCGGTCCCACCGATATTCCAAACTCAGTCCACACCGAGATGAATCACCTCACCATAAGCCAAACCCTAGTAAACTCGGATTTTCCGATTCGAACTCGGTCTCACGAAACATGAGTTATAAGCTTCAGTAACCTTCGTCATCAAATCGGTGTCACCGAGATGATGAAGTCGGTCTCACCGAAACCGGCATGCTCTTGTCATTGCACGAATCGGACTAACCGAGATTGTATATTCGGTCCCACGAAAATCCCAACGTTCACATTATTTGAACTATCGGTCTCACCGAGTTGTCCACTTCGGTCCCACCGAGATTGCTCAAATGTGTAACGGTTGGATTTTGTGTGGAGGCTATTTATACCCTCCACCCCTCTTCATTCGTGGAGAGAGCCATCGAAAAGAACTACCACTCCTACCTTACATTTACGAGAAGAGAACTACCTACCCTTGTGTTGAGATCAAGTTGCTCCACTCCCACCATATGAAGCTTGATCTCTAGCCTTCCCAAGTTGCTTTCCACTCAATCCTTTCTTCCACCACAGCCAAATCGGTGAGGAGAGTTGAGTGTTGGGGAGATTATCATTTGAAGCACAAGAGCAAGGAGTTCATCATCATCTACAACATCTATTACCTTTTGGAGGTGGTGCCTCCTAGATTGGTTAGGTGTCGCTTGGGAGCCTCCGTCGTCGAGATGTGGAGTTGAACCAAGAAGTTTGTAAGGGCAAGGAGATCGCCTACTTCGTGAAGATCTACCCCGAGTAAGGCTAGCCTCCATGGGCGTGAGCCATGATGGAATAGACAAGGTTGCTTCTTCGTGGACCCTTCGTGGGTGGAGCCCTCCGTGGACTCATGCGGCCGTTACCCTCCGTGGGTTGAAGTCTCCATCAGCGTGGAAATGCGATAGCACCACCTATCGGAACCACGAGAAAAATTACCGCGTCTCCAAAATTGCGTTTGATCTTCTCCACTTCTCTTTACTACTTGTGCAATTTACTTTCCGCTGCCCATACTCTAGAATTGCATGTGTAGTGTGATACTTGACTTATGTGTTATGCAAAATCTGCCAAAATCTGTCCTTGATAAAAGACAGAATTTTTATCTTGTCGAGTAGTCTAATCACCCCCCCTCTAGACACTCTCACCTTCTTCGATCCCTCAGATGCCGGCCTAAGCTGCAATTGCCCGGATACACAAGTAAGTAGCTCCGTGTCCGGACATACCATTTGTTTGCCTTTCTATGATTCGCTTTTTGACCAATTGCCCTCTAAATAGGAGTGGATAGCGCAAGCAAAACGTCTGATGTCCGCCCCCTCTCCGGAGACCGCGCCGGATCCCATGCTGGTCAGGATGTTGGAGGTTGCGCCTTCAGATGAAGGCGAAGGGGAGAACAGAGGAACCACCGCCTCCACCAAGGAGGCCTTTGAGGAAGGGGGATCGAGAATCCCTCCTTCCAGGGGGAGAAGAGGACCGCCTCAAAACCCGGAGGCCAAAGCCCCAAAGCGGGGAAGAGATCTTCACGGAGGTCCTGCGTCGAGAGGCTCCGCCGCACAATCTCCCTAAAGAATCAGCCCTCCAAAGAAGCCGTAAGTAGAAAAAAGGGAGTTTAAGTAATAAGGGACATCCTATTTGCGCTTCGAGGATAACAAGTTTTACCTTATAGTTCAGATCTCCGTCCTTCTCGGATGAGCTCATCTTGGGAACTCCGTCCGAGATGATGGAGAGCGAGATGCCTCCATCTGCCGCACCATCGGATAGGGCGGACGAGCACGAAGTGTAAATCCGAGAGGGTATCCCGAGTCGGCAGGGCGAATAGTTCGGCACCAACCGGTGTCTTGGCGGGAGGCTGAAGGATCTGCTTGAGAGGCGTCCATCTCGAAGGTCACCGTACAGCGATGAGTACGGTGATTGAAAAATTTCATCCGCCAAGGCGAATTCGTCAAGCCGTCGGGGAGTTCTTTGGCGGGATTTGAGGTGCGTAAAATGACATGCCCTTTGGCGGTTTTACACATAAAGTGCGCCATGTATAGATAGTAGCCCCTGAGACTCGGTAGGGTGTCGAGAACGACAGCGTGCCGAGGATCAAAATCCCAGGTATTGATTTTCGCCTTTCCTGTGCAGTGGGCGGATAGTTCGGTGGCTAGCCAGACTAATGGAGTTGCCGAACTAAAGCGGCAGCTCGATGTTGCGGATGCGGACATCGCGCTGGTCAATAAATGACTTGACGAGTCGCAAGGTAGGTTTTTTCTCCGTGGTCACCTAATGCGGGGCGAAGCCCTCCTTACAACATGTGTGCTAAATGCAGATGGTGCCGCTGCTGTGGAGAGCCTTCGGGCAGAACTTGCTCAAGCCAAGGAGCAAGCCCAAAGGAGTGATGCGGCTGCCTCGAGGGAGGCCGAAGAGCTAGAAACCGAAAGGGCTGCACACTGCCGAAGCAGGGAGGAGATGGCCGAAATGTCTGTGAAGTTAAAAGGTGCTACCGACCACAATGAGGTTCTTGAAAAGGAGCGCCTAGAGGAGCGAGAAGACCCGGGGAGGGCCACCGCCGAAGACAAGGATGCCCGTTCTGCAATGCGGGTTATAAAGGAGGAGCTGCGCCAGGCCGGAGACATTGTGGCTGGCAAGCCTTTTCGCTGCGCTTGAAGGTTCTGAGATCAAAGTATGCTCAATTTGGGCCAGCTGTGGGGTCTGGAGGATCCTTATATGGACTTAGTGGCGAGTGCAGCAGATGTCGTTGTGCACTTCCGAAGTCAGAAGGATCACAAGACGGAAGAGCTGTTTTTGTCTCAATTCCATAGTCCGGAACGTTCACTTCCGCTGACCGATCGGCTGACCGAGTGGGCTGAACTGAATAGATTGTCCGGACTTGCCATGACGGATATCGTGGCTCATATGCGGCGGATAGGCCCAAGCCGAAGAGTTATTTTGGCTTATTGCAGCAATTCCTTGGGGCGGTGCCGCATATCAAAGCGATAAGCGGTCGGCTTGCATAGAAGGTGCGGATGGCCCTCGCCGTGTGAAGACACATTGGGCGAGATGGGCGCCACCGCTATTGCGACCCGGGTTGGGACGAGCGGTTACCGCCGAGCACTATGTTGGGGAAGTTCTGCGTGGTGCTCGTAAAAGCAGTCGCGGTGCTCAAAGAATGTCACGTTCAAATGAGCGTTTTTGGTTTAATAAAGCGATGTTTATGATGTAAGCGCTTTTTGGACTTGTGCGTTCAAGTATTAAAAATATCTCTGTCGACCGTTTATGTATCGTGTGTATAACCCGAAAGATGGCGATCGTCGGCTTATTTACCCACGCACAAGGTGCGGGGTGTTATAAAAATAGCGCATTTTCACACTTAATCCGGCGTCTCGGTCTGTGAAGGAGGTGGTAGCGTAGCAAGCGAGGCAATCGGACTATAATGCTTTATCACTTTCACTTAGCCATAGGAGTTCGAGGTGGGGCTACGATATAGCCCCTAGTGGCACAGCGCTCTCCGAATTGGGCGTATGTACTGACCGAAACGGTCCTTCGTCAAAGCGGAGAATTCTAAACATTTCGGTAGTCGATCGAGTGGTTGAGCAGGTCTCTCATTGTATCATGCGATCGGTTTTGGCTTTCTCTACTAAGGTGCTCGCCCGGCGAACCGGGCACAATCGCATAGTTCTCCGGTGCGCGTTAGCGATGATCTGAGCGTAACGGCAGCAAAACATAGGGCCGGCAAACCCAACATTTGACCAAAGACATGATTCGAGCTGATGCATATAAGGCCTAACTCGAAGCGCCAACACTCCCTAAGGTATTCGGTCTTTATGATAGCGGGCAGAACAATGCCCTAAGCCCCTAGTGTCCAGGTACACGCAAGGTCCTCTAACGCGGCCGATGCCAAAACGCCAGTCTCCTCTCCGGTTATAATGAAAAACCAGGGGATATGTAGCAACAAGAGACAGTAAAAAAGGTTTACGTAGGGTCTTAATTTGAAAAGAATCCTTGCAACGGGTCCCTACTGCACGTCTACGCCTGTGTCTCCGTTGTGCTGTATCCTGGACGGGTGTAGCACGTTGTTCATATGTAAAAGAGAGGAACTTAGTTTGAAAATAATTGTGCAAAAAATGAATTAGAAATCGAAATATGAATGAATGAATGAAGCTGAGCTTATATTAGCTCATACGCACAGCCCCTTGTAAAGGGGCGTGCGGCTAGGGAGCCCCTAGCCTATTTATGCCGGACTCGTCTAGCCGTGTCCGGGGTCTTGAACGACCTTTTAATGAGATGATGCCACGTGGACCAGGCATTTTAAGTGTAAGAGACACGTAGTGTGGTATTGCATTAAAGCGGACAAAAGCTTCATGTCCCAATAGTGCTTGATGGCTACTTTTGAATGGGGCGATGTGAAAGATTAGCTTTTCGCATCGGAAGTTGTCGGGTGACCCGAACACAACTTCTAGTAGTAAGGAGCCCGTGCACTTGGCGTAGGGGCCTGGCGTCACTCCTTTGAAAGAAGTGCGGCTATGTCGAATTTTAGTAAGGTCTATCCCCAACTTGCGGATTGTGTTCGGATATAGTAGGTTTAAATCGCTGCCGCCGTCCATCAGGACTTGTGTAAATTGTAGTCCGTCGATTATAGGATCCAATATCAGAGCAGTCCATCCTGCGTTTCGAATGCTTCTGGAATAGTCCAGGTGGTCGAAAGTAATTGGTTTTGACATCCAATCTCGGGGTTCCGCTGGGGTGGACCGTGCGGCACCTATTTTGGCGGGTGCCGCATTGTTGTTCCGTGTTATCACCTGAAGTGAGTTTACTGTTTTGACTTCTTGTGGGAAAGTCTTCTGTTTTCCGGTGCTCTGCCGGTGGGGTTCGTCATCATCCTCGCTTGGCGCGTCGAGCCCCTTGTGTTCGGCGTTGAGTCGGCCGGACTGTTTGAAGACCCAACAGTCTCGGTGGGTGTGGTTTGCAGGCCTTCCGGGGGTACTATGGATTTGACATATCCGATCCAAAATTTTGTTTAAGTTGGATAGCTCATCACTGTTGTCCTTAAGAGGCAGTGTTTTGTTGTTCGGCCGCGAGCTTTTGAATCCGGCGTTGACCACCGTGTTCTTTGGGCTTTTTTATTTATTTCGGCGCTGATCCTTTCTGCGCCGTGATTTTCCGTTTCCATCTCTGACCTCGGATGTACTCGGGTCGCTGGTGCTGCATCTTGCTAGCCAGCTGTCTTCCCCCGCGCAAAAGCGGGTCATGAGGCTTGTTAGCGCAGCCATTGTTCTCGGCTTCTCTTGGCCGAGGTGTCTGGCGAGCCATTCGTCTCGGACATTATGTTTAAAAGCTGCTAAGGCTTCGGCGTCCGGACAGTCGACTATTTGATTCGTTTTGGTAAGGAACCTGTTCCAGAATTTGCGCGCCGATTCTCCGGGCTGTTGAGTTATGTGACTTAAATCGTCTGCATCCGGAGGGCGGACATAAGTCCCTTGAAAATTTGCTCTAAATGCGTCCTCGAGCTCTTCCCAACTTCCAATAGTATTTTCTGGGAGGCTTTTGAGCCAATGCCGAGCTGGCCCTTTGAGCTTGAGGGGTAGATATTTTATGGCGTGGAGATAATCTCCTTTGGCCATGTGTATGTGGAGGATGTAATCCTCAATCCAGACTCCAGGGTCTGTTGTTCCATCATATGCCTCTATGTTTACGGGTTTAAACTCCGCTGGAAATTCATGATCCAGCACCTCATCGGTGAAACATAGTGGGTGTGCGGCACCCCTGTATTTGGGTGTGCCGTTGTCTTCGAACACTCGGCGTGTTGTGTTGCTTCCTAGGGCCCTCTTTTTTGGCCCATAAATGGACCTGACCGGGCCGTCTGTTTCCGAGGATCATGAGTCGGATTGTGTGCGGCGCCACTTATCTCTTTTGGCCTGTCATCTGGTCATCTATCAGGCCAGGCGGCCTCTTTGCTTTTTGACTGTGGGGACTCTATGGCCTCCTCATCGAATTCTAGTAGCAGCTTGCGCTTCGGGTAGCTCATCGTTTGGTGGCCATTGCCACATTTGTCCGCGGTCTTGAGTACTTTGCTCCACCTCATTCTGAGTATGTCTGCCGCTGTTTTGAACTTCCGTTTTTCCTTCTTCAGGCTTCTGGCAGTGGCGACAAGTCTTTTGTGGAGTTTCTTATGCTCCGGTGGTGTGTCCGGCGTGAGATCGCCTGGACTGCTGTTTTCTCCGGGCATGGATTGATTATCCAATTCGTCCTGTTCGGACGGTTGCTTGGTTGCATGTTCGTCATCCACTGGTTTGCCCTGCTCTATTGCTGGGTCATTAGGAGTGCTGTTTTTATCGAGGCGGGACTTAGGGCGGCGTCTGCGTCGCCGTTTTGGTTGTTTGTTGGCGGAGTTATCCTTTGCCGCATCCCGTTGTTCCTCATTATCGCTTCCTTTTGGGGTGTTCACCATATATACATCATGGGTTGGGGTGGCCTTCCAGTGCTCGATAAGCGCTGGTTCTTGGTAGTCTCCGGCATCGTCGTCCATACCGTCGATGTCTTCGGAGTCGTAGTCTAGCATGTCGGTTAGATCGTCGACAGTGGCTACAAAGTGGGTGGTGGGTGGGCTTTGAATTTCTTCGTCGTCCGCATCCCAACCATCCTGACCGCAATCCGGCCAGGGTTCTCCTGATAATGAGAGATACTTTAGCGAATTTAAGATGTCGCCAAAGGGTGAGTGCTGAAAGATGTCCACGGCGGTGAACTCCATGATCGGCGCCCAATCGGATTCGACCGCGGGGCGCGGGAGGTTCGGTCCGCAAGGAGTCGGCGCCTCGAGTCACGAGCTTTATAAGGGACAAGGTCGAGATTCGGCTCCATCGCCATAGAAGTTGCAGCTCCGGCGGTGTCCAGCCACCGTCCTCGTCTGCGATCGGCTCCAAACTATGGGTCAAAGACTCATGTGCGGCCTCCGAGAGCCTTGTCCGTGGCAGAGCAAAATCATGCCCATCGTGCGGTCGGCACGCTTTCGGTATGCTCGTCCAAGCGAAGATCAAGTCTCCGCGACGTCGGCCGTGAAGTTTAGGCTTCAAACCTGACCTAATGGCGGGGCGTAGCTTCGATTTGCTCGGATGGCCAGCTTAATTGGCCCGCAGATGCAAAGCCGCCAACACGAAGGTCTGTCCGGGGAGAAAATTCTCACCCTGGATCGTGTTGTTGTTGGTTGAAGAAGCCATCAAGCCTATCGGTGACGACACAGAGGAACTCTCAATGAAAGCACCAATGTCGGTGTCAAAACCGGCGGATCTCGGTAGGGGTCCCGAACTATGCGTCTAAGCGGATGGTAACAAGAGACAAGGGACACGATGTTTTTACCTGTGTTGGGCCCTCTCGATGGAGGTAAAACCCTACTCCCGCTTGATTGATATTGATGATATGGGTAGTACAAGAGTGGATCTACCACGAGATCAAGGAGGCTAAACCCTAGAAGCTAGCCTATGGTATGATTGTTGTAATGGTTGTGTGTCCTCGGACTAAAACCCTCCGGTTTATATAGACACCGGAGAGGGCTAGGGTTACACAGAGTCGGTTACAATGGTAGGAGATCTACATATCCGTGTCGCCAAGCTTGCCTTCCACGCCAAGGAAAGTCCCATCCGGACACGGGACGAAGTCTTCAATCTTGTATCTTCATAGTCTTGGAGTCCGGTGACGATGATAGTCCGGCCGTCCAACACCCCTAGTCTAGGACTCCCTCAACGACCCTCTCATGGGGCTGGGGGTGGGGATGAGCCCCTCGTCGAGCAGCCGGTCTTGCGATGTCGCGGACAGTATCCGGCGCCCAGACTTCTCGATGTGCCCTTCATAGCGGAGGAGGCCATCCACTTGCCTCCGCTCCGGACATGGCTGGGGAAGGTTGAGGCGAGATGTGCGGACTTGGGCGCCTGGAGCTCGAGTCTTGTGGAGATGGATAAGCAAAGGAGGAAGAAGGCGTGGGTAAAAAGGTGGATCCTTATCCCTTATATATGGGCGGATGAAGACTATCGTCCCCACCGCCTGGTAAAACTCGCTTATCTCCCAAGTGCCACAATCAATGGCGCGGTTGGGTTACCGCGTCCGTATTGATGGGAATCCGGAATAAGGGGAACACGATCTACGCTTCGATAAGGCGTGCCAAGGAAATCGCTTCGCTAAGCGTCTTTGAGGTGGTATAATAGAAACGATTCAAGTAAAGGCTTGGTAGTGGTGTGACGTCACGCCACAAAATACGTCGTGATTGAACTTGTGTAAATATTATTCTCTCTACGGTGGTATGTGGAATTTATTTTACTGAGCGGACACTATCTGGTGTTCACAATCTTCTATGAATTATTCGGAGAGGAACCCGCCTTGCAATGCCGAAGACAATATCGCGCGGACTAACTCGTCGTCATTGAAGCTTTGGTTCGAGGGCTCTTGAGGAGTCTGGACTAGGGGTGTCCGGATAGCCGGACTATCATTATCGGCGGACTCCAAGACTATGAAGATACAAGATTGAAGACTTCGTCCGTGTCCGGATGGGACTTTCCTTGGCGTGGAAGGCAAGCTTGCAATCTGGATATGTAGATCTCCTACCATTGTAACCGACTCTGTGTAACCATAGCCCTCTCCGGTGTCTATATAAACCGGAGGTTTAGTCCATAGGACGAACAACCATTACAACAATCATACCATAGGCTAGCTTTTAGGGTTTAGCCTCCTTGATCTTGTGGTAGATCCACTCTTGTACTACCCATATCATCAATATTAATCAAGCAGGAGTAGGGTTTTACCTCCATTGAGAGGGCCCGAACCTGGGTAAAAACATCGTGTCCCGTGTCTCCTGTTACCATCCGCCTAGACGCACAGTTCGGGACCCCCTACCCGAGATCCGCCGGTTTTGACACCGACAAGCATCTTTATGATCACTCAGTTATGTTGTGATGTTTGATAGCACACAAGGCATTTCTCCGGTATCCCGGAGTTGCATGATCTCATAGTCGAAGGAATATGTATTTGACAATAAGAAAACAATAGCAATAAACTGAACTATCATATGCTAAGCTAATGGATGGGTCTTGTCCATCACATCATTCCCCTAATGATGTGATCCCGAATGACAACACATGTCCATGGTTAGGAAACCTTAATCATCTTTGATCAACAAGCTAGTCTAGTAGAGGCTTACTAGGGACACAATATTTGTTTATGTATTCACATATGTAAGTTTCCGATCAATACATTCTAGCATGAATAATAAACCTTTATCATGAATAAGGAAATATAAAATAACAACTTTATTATTGCCGCATATTTCCTTCATGATATCACCAGGAAGAACACTATGCTTGAGAATTGCAAATAGACCATCAGCCACAAAGAGAAATAAAAATGGAGAAAGATGCCCCCCTTATCGAAGACCACGCTACAATGCAAATGAATCCAACAGGGTTCCATTTAATTTGACAAAATAACTAACGGACGTGACAAAGGACATTATCCAGTCAACTCACCGGCGAGAGAAACCTAAGTTTTGCATCATCTGCTTCAAGAACACCCAATCCACCTTGTCATAGGCTTTAGACAAATCAAGTTTGTATGCACAAAAACTTTTGGAACAGGTCCTTTTCTTATTTGACATGATGGATGCATTCAAAGGCCACAAGAGCATTGCCTGTGATCCTCCTCCCAGGAATAAAAACACTCCGCTCTAGAGATATTATTTCATCAAATAACGGCGGCAATCGATTAACAAGGCACTTAGAGAGAACTTTGTAAATGACATTAAACTTATAGGTCTATAATCAGTCAAACCAGTAAGGTTAGGAATTTTAGGAATAAGAACAATAGACGTAGAATTTACCATGCAGACATAATTCCTATCCTAAAGAACTCCTTGACCGAACGAATGACACTGTCTCTTAGAGTACTCCAGCTACTTCTTGCAAAAAAAAATCTAGCAGGAAAACGGGGCCCAGAGCCTTTAACGGACCAATCTGGAATAAAGCATTCGCGATTTCCATGTCACTAAAGAGAGCACAAAGTCATTCATTATCTGGCTCGGCCACCCTAGCTTACAAAAGATCAAGAACCACAGAAGCGTAAATACTCGGGTCCACCAGGTTACGGAACGCTAAGGCAGTGGGTGGCGATTGCGAGGCGATCGCGTACGCACGCTAGGGTTAGGGTTCTAGTGCATCTGGGTGGTTGGATTTCGGCAAGGATCGGGACGGCGACGGCGTCTTCCGGACCTAGGTCGACGGATCTACTCTTCCCGTTCCGGAGCGGTGCTAATGACGGGGGGAGGTGAGGGAAAGAGTGCGGCCATGGCGGACAAAACGCCATCCAGGCCATCACCGGCGGCGGCGGCTACGCCGACGGCGAGGAAGGCATATGGATCAGCTAGTGGGGGCGAGGAGAAGTCCCCCATTGAGAGCAAGACGCCAGATCCGGTAGCAAGTCTTTCAGCGCGTCTTGGCGGCATGGTGCTCATGGATAAAGAGGTAGAAGGCTTTGTGTTTGAAGATCCAAAACCTCAGGCCCGTAGAGATCACCGTTGGTCAGCCCTTGGTAAAGTATGTTCTCCCAGGCCAATGAAGATGTCGGTAGTCGAGAAAACCATGCCGAGAGCCTGGGGTCTGCATAAGGAGGCCAAATTTGCTGAGATCGGCCCCAATATTTTTGAGGTCCACTTTGGGTCTGAGGGAGACTTTCGACATGTGATGCATAATGGCCCTTGGCAATTTGATTTTAGTGTTCTCATCATGAAGGAGTACGAGGGAGGAAAATGTCCGTCTGAGATGGTGTTTGAATTTATTGACGTCTGGGTACGAGTCACGGATCTACCCCGCACAAGAGGACGGAGGAGTTTGGCAGAGCTTTGGGGAACTGGCTTGGGGAGATCGTCAGAGTAGATGTAGATAAAGATGGACTTGCGAGAGGACAGAGCTTGAGAGTGCGAGCAAAAATTTCAGTGTTTGATCCGCTGATTAGAGGTTTCTATTTACGAAGGAGGAGGGAGGATGATGAAAAAACGTGGTTTGATTTTCACTACGAGAAGGTTCCACACTTTTGTTTTGATTGTGGCAGGCTGGTGCATAAAGATGGAGTTTGCGACCCTCCCTTGGACACAACCCAACAGTGGGGGGGTGGCTCAGAGCTTCTCCAGGGAGGTATAACTCAGGTAAAGAAGGATCTATGGCTGGGGCTAGCGGCAGCAACATTGGGGGTGGCAGCTCTCACACTGGTGAGACTGCAAACAAGTATGCCGAGCACCCCAGGGTCAGGGACCAACCGGTCAAAAGGAACTTGAACCGAGACTTTTCGTTCACGGCCAATTCTCGCACTGGCGAGGGGTCTAGGGACGCGCAGAAAGAGGTTAACAGCCCATCTAGGGGGAAGACTAATGTGTCAGAGAGACAGAATCAGGATCTCCGAACACACCTGGAGCAGAAAAGAGAACATGACCTACGGGGCAGAATTAAATAAGAGGCAGGAAGTGGATAGGAGTAGGGACTTGCGTCGGGATCAGCGCCATGCAGCGGAAAGCCATGCAGGATCCCGTTCGGAGCAGGGACAGCAAACACATTCTGGTGGTGGGGAAGGGCGACGCCATGCAGGCCCGTATCGCGAGGAGATGGCACATGCAGATCGTGAGGCTGGAGGAGGCCGCTGGACATCAGCACGCAATGACCCTTGGGCTAACCATGCTGGCCGGAGGGAGATTTACGCAGAGTCTTCGCGTGGTTTTGGCCGAACCAAAGGCAGGTATGTCAGGAGGCCTAGGGCACAAATTGACCATGGGGGAGGCAACCAACAGGTGTACCAGGAGAAGGAATCGGGGAGGAAGCGGCCCCCGAAGCAAGTTTGGGTGGCAAAAGGTGATAACGATAGGCAAGTTAATCATGATACATTTATTCGCGATACGAGGCAGAAAACTTCCTCAGTGTTTGAACGCATCGAAGAACCAAGTTCATCGGCGGACCCTGCTGGGCGGGGCCGCCGGGACCAATGAATTGTTTGGCCTGGAACTGTCGGGGACTGGGGTTGGACTCGACAGTAGGCGAACTTCGAGACTTGATAAGGTCTTACAACCCAGCGGTGGTTTTTTTGTCGGAGACAAAGAAGAATGACAAAGCTATGGAGAAGCTTAAGTGGAGGCTTGGATTTAGGAATGGAGTGGCTGTGAGTTGTAATGGGAGAAGTGGTGGGCTTGCTTTATGGTGGAGAGATCATGTGCAGGTGACAGTGCGGCCATGGTGCCAATACTATATTGATGTTGAAATATGTGATGATGGGATTACCTGGAGATTCACTGGAATCTACGGGGAGCCCAAGACCGAGTTGAGGAAGAAAACGTGGGACACCATCCGTTATCTCAAAGCCCAGGATGATCTCCCATGGCTGTGTGTTGGCGACTTTAATGAGTGTCTAGCTCGGTCGGAGCAGCTAGGTGGTAACCAAAGGAATTTCACACAAATGCAAGCCTTCAATGAGTGCCTAACCGACTGCGGTCTGGCTGATTTGGGCTTCTCGGGGTACAAATACACGTGGGATAATCGGCAGGATGACGGGGACAATGTTCAAGTGCGGCTCGATCGTGCAACGTGCTCTGGTGATTTCATGGGGCTGTTCCCAGGGACGGAGGTTGAGAACGTTATTACTGAGGAGTCCGACCATATGGCGTTGATAGTGAGAGTGAAGGATTTGGAGACAGGGAAACCGAAAGGGGACCGCCCCTTTAGGTTTGAAGAGATGTGGTTGAGGCATGATGACTATGATGCAATGTTTCAGAGAGTATGGGGACGGGTACAAGGACAGCAAAAGTCGCCAGAGGCTGTTTGTGAGTGGTTGCATGAAATGACAAGAGAGATGCAAAGGTGGGGGAGGTCAGTTTTTGGATCGGTGCGTAAGCAAATCCGCTGTCTGAAACAACAGCTACTGGATGCGAAACATAGGGCGTTGATCACTGGATTAACGACCGAGATCAGAGACGTCGAGAGCCAGCTCAGAGAGGTTTTTGAAAGGGAGGAAATCATGCAAAGACAGAGATCTCGTGTGGATTGGTTGAAAGCGGGGGACCGGAACACGCAATATTTTCAGAACCGGGCTTCGCATAGGAAGAGGAAAAACACGGTTAAGGCTCTCGTGCGTGAGAATGGGACAAGGTGCATTGATGATGAGGGAATGAGAGAGTTGGCAGCAACTTTTTACGAGCGACTGTTTACCTCGGAAGGATCTGCCAATGCGGAGGAGCTCTTGCAACACTTCACCCCGGCGATCACCGAGGAGATGAATGATAGGTTAACAGCTCCCATCACGGATGAGGAGATCGAGAGGGCCTTGTTTCAAATGGGGCCAACAAAGGCTCCTGGACCGGACAGTTTACCGACCCTGTTTTATCAAAGACACTGGTCCTTGATAAAATCTGACGTGTGTGCAGTGGTTCGCGGTTTCTTGGCGGGAGAGAATACTTCGGATTCTTTCAACGACACTGTGATTGTGATGATCCCAAAAACAAACGGTCCGGAGTTGCTATCTCAGTTTAGGCCCATTAGCTTATGTAACGTACTATACAAGATTGCTACCAAGGTACTTGCCAACAGACTCAAAGTGATCCTCCCGCTTGTTAATCTCTGAGGAGCAGAGTGCCTTTGTACCGGGGCGATTGATGACAGACAATGTGCTTGTGGCTTATGAGTGCACACACACCATTAGGATGAGGAAGAGGAAGACACCACTTTGTGCAGTGAAGCTGGATATGATGAAGGCGTACGATCGTGTGGAGTGGATCTTCCTAGAACAGGTGCTTGTCAGACTTGGTTTCAATATTGTCTGGATCCAAATGATTATGAGGTGTGTGACTTCTGCAAGGTTCTCTGTCAAACTAAATGGTGGCTTCTCGAGATGTTTCCTCCCTTCCAGAGGATTACGACAGGGTGATCCACTGTCGCCTTATCTATTCTTATTTTGTGTAGAGGGTTTCTCTGCGTTGCTTAGGGCGGCACAACAAGAAAATAGACTGAGGGGTGTATCGTTTGGGGGCACTGGCCCTCATATCACTCACCTCCTTTTTGCTGATGATAGTATTGTGTTTCTGGAAGGCAATCGTGCTAATTTTGAATCTCCGAGAGACATTCTGAGAGTATATGAAGAAGCTTCAGGACAGAAGGTAAACTTGCAGAAATCTTGGTGTTTTTTGGGAAAGGATGTGGAGAGGGAAGGAAAGCTGAACTTCTTACTGCTATTGGGATTACTACTGAAGCTCTTAATGAAAGATATTTGGGTCTACCGACACTGGTTGGTAAATCAAAAGATGGAACGTTTAAATATGTGAAAGAGAGCTCAGCGGGTAAGGTCTCAGGGTGGAAGGGACAAGGTTTGTCCAAGGCGGCAAGGGAGGTGCTGGTCAAATCTGGACTACAAGCTACACCAACACTCACCATGAGCTGCTTCCAACTCACCAAGAAAATGTGCCGGAACCTGACATCAATCTCGTCTAACTACGGTGGGGAGAAGCGAATGGGGAGCGAAAGGTGCACTGGTTGGCGTGGGCAAAAATGTGCAAGGCCAAGCGAGAGGGGGGGATGGGTTTTAGGGACCCCGAAGCGTTCAACCAAGCTTTACTAGCAAAACAGGCTTGGCGTATCCTAGTGCTCCCATCTTCTCTGTGTGCTCGGGTACTCAAGGCCAGGTACTTTCCGAATGGATCGATCATGAACGCCACTTGCCCAAATGGGGGCTCATTCACTTTTAGGAGCATCATCCATGGGCGCGAGCTGTTGAGAGCCGGGTGTGTTTGGAGAATTGGGGATGGCACTTCAGTAAAGATTCATCATGATAACTGGATACCGCGCCAAGGAAGCCTGCAACCACTTGGACAGCAATATGTACCGGGGTAACTCATGTTAGACATCTCTTGGATGAGGAGGGAAAGGAGTGGGACATGACCAAGCTACACCAGAAGTTCACGCCTAGTGATGTAGAGGATATTCAGCAAATATTGGTCGGGGCAAGGCAGACAGGATTATATTGCATGGAACTTCACTAGGAACGGACAGTTCACTGTCAGGTCCGCGTATCACTTTTGCATGCAGCTCAAAGGCACGGGGGCTGGACAGCCGAGCTCCTCGATGCCTAGTCAGGAGCACAAGGCGTGGCTTGCTTTGTGGGATACCAACGCACCGGCCAAAGCTAAAATTCATGTTTGGCGGCTGCTAAGAAATGGCCTGGCAGTCGGTACAGAACTGCATCGGCGTAGGATTAAACCGGGGTGTTCTGCTGTGCATGCGGTCGGGAAGAAACAACCTACCACAGATTCTGGACGTGCCCGCACTCGGTGTTATTCTGGAGATCGTTATGTCAAGAGAAGGCTGAGCCCGTGGTTCTGACACCAGCGATGGACGGATCACTGCAAGCTATAGCTGCCTGGTTTAAGGAGTGGCTCCCGAATGCGGGGGCCGAAGAACGAGAGACAATGATCCACTCCCTGTATGGCTTGTGGTGCGCGCGGAATGAAACGAGAGAGGGCAAGCGAATCCAGGATGCGAGGGAGCTGGCTGACAGAGTCCATGAACACATCAAGGAGTGGCGGCAGGTACACTCGAGGGAGCAAATGATCAGAGAGCCAAGGAGATTGGAAAGGTGGCTGCCACCGGAGATGGGTTGGGTTAAAGCTAATGCAGATGGAGCAGCAACCAAGGTACAGGATGGAGGTGGGGGCGGCGTGGTCTGCGGGATCACCATGGTGCTTATAGAGGAGGAGCTTCGGTTTTCTTCCCGGGTACTGTCAACCCCCAACTAGCTGAGATGCTAGCGACGAGGAGCGCCGTGCAACTGGCGCTGAGTATGAACATCCAGCGTCTTCATGTCGAGTTAGACTGTCAGGAGGTGGTGTCCATGCTAAATGAGGAAGGTAAGAACCTCTCGATCATGGGCCAACTGGTCGAGGAGACGAAGGAGCTACTACGGACACGGCAGGAGTTCAAAGTCACTTGGGTACGTCGCGAGGCAAATAGAGCGGCGCATGGTTTAGCTAAGGAGGGTGTTAGCAACAAGACTTCAGTTTATTTTCCAATTTTTCCCCCTGATTGCATTTTACATGTTGTAGCGGACGAGGTCCCGGACCACTTTTTAATTCAATAAAGTTGCGATTACCCCTAAAAAAAGCGTAAATACTTCGGAAATACTCATCAGCCAGACTAGCCATCTCACCAAAGTACGAGTAAACAGCGAATCAACCTGTGGTTGAGTTGGTTAGGTGGACAGTGGTATCCCCAACCCACCAGGGTTCAAATCCTGGTGCTCGCATTATTCCTGAATTTATTTCGTGATTTCCGCGATCGCTTTCGATGGGAGGAGACGTTCCGTCGACGATGAGGCGCTCGGTGACTTCAAATCTCAAGATGATATGCCGGCTCGGTCTCTGGAGGTGCTCATAGGGATAGGGTGTGCGTGTGTGCGTTCATAGGGATGAGTGTATGCGCGTGTATATGAGCGCTTGTGTCTGTACTGATGCTCAAAAAAAAAAGTACGAGTAAACAACACCTAAGTCAAGTCTATTTTTGATTCATGGTTGAAAGCATGTACTAGTAAACTGTGAATAAACAAAGTGTCGTACCTAACTAATTGACCTGATATATTATTCCATTTGAACAGGCACTCCCTTCTCCAATTTGCAATTTTGCTATGGCCCTCCATGACTCCTCGGCAGGCCAGTGCAAAGGCCTTGCCTCCCTCGTCGCGCTAACTGCATGGAGCATCTGAAGGCATCACAACGCCTGCAATTTGTGAGGGCCGTTCTCTCTATATAAGAAATCGTTGATTGAAAATATATAGTGAATTTTTATGCAACTGCGTAAATTTATGAAATCACTTACTTTACTATATCTTTTTTTTTTTTGCATAGAATTTTATCTTTGACGACGCAACCCCTTCCCCCACCCTCCTGATCCATGACATCAAGGAGGAAGCTCGCATGTGGGCCAACGCCGGTGCTCGAGGGATTAGTTCGATCATTGGTGTAATCTGATTTTATTGTATGCGGGCTGAGCAACCCCTTTCCCTGCTCATTGCGACCTCACAAGCGTCTTTCATTCAGTGTACGCTTATTGAGGTCCGCCACTGTTTGTTCTTCCCTCTATCAATGGAATGATACGCTCCGCGCGTATTCGCGAAAAGCGTAAATGCCACAAGAACAAGTCTACGCTGCATGTTATGTACACTCTACCAAAGCAAAACAATTGAATCTGGAATCTGGAATCAGCAAAGAATGGTCGATATAAATCTACGCAAATAAGTATACTTCAGTGCAGGAAGAATCATCATCACAGTGTCACCTAGATGATCGACCCCCTGGACTGGAAGAGATCTAACCGGGCCTTGGCTTCCGACAGCAGTCGCTCGACGCGCAGGTCCTGCACCAACTGCGACTGCTTCGACGCCCACAGGAGCACGGCGAGCACCCCGGCCTGCGCCACCTCCTCGCTCTCCGGGACATGCAGCGCGATGTAGCAGAGCAATATGAGCGCCTCGATCTGTAGCTCGTCCCCGAGGTACACGAGCTGGACCAGGTGCCGCGCCCCGCCGTCGTCCACGATGGCCCTGCAGTGGTTCACGTGCAGGTGGTTCTCCGTGCACGCGAACTTGGTGAGCGCCACGATGGCCTCCTTGGCCACCGGAGGCTCGCGGTCGTCGAGCAGCCGCACCAGCGGGCCGATCACGCGGGTCTCGCTCGCGGTGAACGTGCGCGACAGGCAGCCCAGCGAGGTGATGCACGGGAGCAGCAGCGGGTCCTCGTACTCCCCCCTGCGCACAATGCAGAGCAGCTGCTCGGCCACGGCCTTGGCCGGCGGGGAGCTGGGCTTGAATGCGGACTGCCGCAGCGCGAGGTTGTGCTCGGCTTCGCGGGTGATCTCCATGATCGCCATGGCAGAGTAGTACTGCAGGTGCGTGCCTGCGCCGTCGTCGCCCTTCTCGAGGAGCCTGGCGAAGCAGAGGAGAGCGCGGGACTCTGTTATGCTCTTGCAGACTCCCGGATGGCCGCGGGCAAGCTTCCACAGAGCCTTCGCCGCCATGGCCTTCATGTGCGCCTTGGTTGCCGGGTCCTCGGTCTCGCGCGGTCCACGGCCGCTCGAACCGTTTGAGCTCAGCTGGGGCCTACTGGGTGGTGGAGCCGTGACCCGGCTCGTCGTCGTCCTGCCGGCTGCCGCGGATTGCATCTGGTTGTTGCGCCCATTCGAGCCTTCCGACGAGCTCGGCGGTTCGTTGGCGGAGTGACCAGAGACTCCTGGGAGCATGCTGGGCGTGCTGGCCAGCACAACCGAGTGAAGCGACCTCATGTGCTCCGGCGGAGGAGGTGCAGCGTGCCGGGTGCTGCTTCCTCCGACAGAGTACCTGCTGTGCTCTTGGATGGTTCCAGCGGCGAGGTGACCCACGAGGTGCCGGACGGCGTTGTTCTGCGCGAACAAGTCCTGGCATCTCGGGCTCTGGTGCGCCAGCGACGCGATGGCCTCGGCGGCCGCGGCCTGCACGCGCATCGGCGGCTCCTTCAACGCGGCGGAGTAGACGGAGCAGACCCCGGCATGGAGAAGCTTCTCCACGCTCCTCTCGTCGCGCCCAAGGAACCCGAGCGCCGTGGCGGCCGCCTCCTGGCCGTCGTCGGTTCCTTCTTTGAGCAGCTTGACGAGGGGCGCGATGCCGTCTTCCTCCACGATGAGCTTGGAGAAGTGGGGGTTGTCTCGGGCGAGGGAGGCGAGGGTGGATGCGGAGTCAGCCCGCACGGCGAGGCTGCCGGTGTGGAGGCGCGCGATGTGGTCCCAGATGAGGAAGAGTATGGGCTCGTTCTGCGCGATGTTGGGGAGGCCGCGCAGGTCGTCGTCGTCGTCGTGGGCGCCGTTGGCGTCGGCGTCGGCGCGCGGGGAGGAGATGCGGATGAGCCAGGCGACGTCCTCGATGGCGGTGTCGAGCAGCGCGAGGGTGCGCGGGAAGCCGGAGACGGGGTTGAAGGTGAGGAAGCGGCGGAGGCGGGAGTGGCTCTCGAAGCACCTTGCCGACATGCCGCCGGCCTTGGCCAGCGCCTGCAGGGTGCCGGCGACGATGCGCTCGGCGGGGCGCTCGTACAGGTCGGCCCGCGCCGCCTGCCGCAGCACCTCCGCGAGCTTCTCCGCCCGCGCGCGCAGCTCCTTGCACTCGGGCCTGAGGCACTGCCCGGAGCCCGACTGCTTGGCCACCTGGTCCGCCAGCTTGATCGGCTTGGCCAGCAGCGCCTTCACGCCCTCCCCCATATCCCAAGAAAATCAAGCTCAAAACTCACCAGCAGCCGAAGCTTAGCAAAATTGCACAGGACGAACGACCGCGCACTGTTTGAATCCCCCCGGATTGGAGCTTGAAGCCTTAAATTGGGAGGTTCCGTTACGCCACGGCGCCGAGCAGCGAGACCGAGCGCAGAATAATACCGCCACCGACGGCCGGACTGCCGATCAGAACGAGGCGGGCGATGGTGGTGGATGACTGGACCGGAGTGGATTCCAAAGCTGCGGTCTTGGCTATCCTTCTTCCGTCTGTTTGAAAGCAACGCACGAGCCGACGAGGGAGAAGAGAAGGGAAGGGGTTTAATGGGGCCGACCAGGACGAGGCGAGACGACCTGACGGGAGAAGACCGAAGAGGCAGGCCCGGTGCTGCTGTGGTGTGGACAGCCGCCCCCTGGGCGCATTTCGGCAGCGGTTTCCTGAGTGGATCTAGCTTAGTTTATGGCCATCGAACTTGCTTGGTGGATTTCATGCCAAATGGTGCGAGATTTCTTCAAGTTTTCTCTACCGATTCCCTCCGAACCTTCCTCTTCTTTTTCGGGGCACTCTTTTTTTTGCCCCTAGTCTAACCCAAGGTCATAAAATAACTCGGGCATCGGTCCAAGTAGTCGGCCGTCCGTGTCGTCCAACAGCAAAGATCTGATCTAATCGCTGGATGAAGCTTGTGTATGACCCGGTCAGACTGGGCAACAACAGCTTCCTGATTAAGGAACGCGAGAGTGGCCCAGCGGTCCCATATAAATCCACGAAATCGAATTGTGGATTGCTGCCTTTGTCATCGATTGCGATCTATGGAGAGTAGCAAGTTATTCTTCCCACCGTGCGTTGCCGGATTTGACAGGAGCGGCACGATATCTTCTCGCGGTCTCCTCGTTATCTCTTGTTCTGGAGAGACATTCCTCAGCCGGCGACCATCAAAGCAGCATCTTCTTTCCCCGCTTGGGATAATCTCTGTTGAGAGAGGTAAGTTGACAATCTTTGTGCCAAGTCCATTTGACAGAATAATACCAACACTAAGGCTGGTGCCAACGCACCGCCCCACTATCGCCCCGCCACGTCAGCTTTTACCCTCACTCTCACCCCACTCTCACCCCACTCACATCACGGTCTTGGGTCTGTAGTGTAGTGGCGAGACTACCGCCACGTCATCTACTCTCTCCTCAGATTTAGTTATTTCACTCGCATTTCTTTAGACATTCAAAATAATGTAAGAAAATAATTTTATTCAACTACAAATTGTCTTGATTACATAATAAATAAAAAAATTACATAATAAATAAAAAAATTACATAAAAAATTAAAAAAATTACATAATCTAGGCATGATTATTTGCCCACACATGCTCAATCAAATCCTCCTGGAGCCGTGCATACATCGGTGAGTCCCTCATTTCGGTGTCCATCTGAATCCTGGCTGCTAGGCTTGGTGGTGCATTGGTATGTATCGGCGGCCCGACATTGGACGCAACTGTCTCATAGATGGCGTCCAAATTGGTACCACGCTCATCGTCGATGATCATGTTGTGCAGAATGACACATGCACGCATGATCAACCCAAGAGTACGCCGCGCGAAGGAGCGTCAGGAACCTGCTAGAATGTTGAACCTAGACTTGAGCACTCCAAAGGCACACTCGACATCTTTGCGCCAAGCTGATTGAGCTTTGTGAATAGCCGATGCTTTTCACTTTGTGGAAGGGTAACACCTTTCATGAACACGGGCGGGAGGGTAGATGCCGCCGGCCGTAGTAACCCTGTTGTACTCGTGTCCATTCACCGTGAAGTTCACTACGGTGCTTCTCCCTAAGCACATCAATGAACAACGGCGATCGATTGAGTACATTGATGTCGTTGTTGGACCCGCCACTCCAAAAATGCATGCCGATCCAACGATCATACGATGCAACGGCTTCTAAGATTATGGTAGGGTGTTTGATGTCTCCTCAGAATTGACCGGCATGCGCCATCGGGCGTTCCTCCACCGCCAATGCATGCAATCGATGCTCCCTAGCATGCCCGAAAGCCACGCGCCTCGGCTTTCGCTAGTAGACGCCGAGTATCCGCGACGGTTGGTCGACGGCAAAACTCATCCCGTAACGATGAATGATGCCTTCACGAATCTCTAGACAATCTAAAGAAGCTTGTCTAGCTAGCTTTAGCCACTCATCTACCGTATCCGCAGCGGCTCCATAAGCTAACAAGCGCAAAGCCGCAGTACACTTTTGTAGGGGAGAAAAACCCAGACGGTTGAGAGCATCAACTCTTTGCGTGAAATACGGAGAGTATTCACCCAATCTATCCACAATGCGTAGAAAAAGTTGTCGCCTCATCCGATACCTTCGCCGAAAGAAGTCCGGAGGTAAATTACAGTTGATGGCGAAGTAGTCCTCGTAGAGCCGATCGTGGGCACCCTCACGATCACGCCTGAAGAACCGTCGACGGCGTCGCCTCCTCCTCGAGGTTGACTCCGCCTCGAGGTTGAGCATCCCCTCATACTCCGCTTGCAATGCATCTATCATAGCACCCTCCATTCCTTCGCTCGAATCGCTGGCTGGGCGAAGACATGGCGTCTAGAGGAGGAAATGGAGAGTGGAGGAGAGAAATGAGATGAAATGGGGTGTGGAATGAGTGAACCGGTGTGGGGGTATTTATAGGGGTTGGGGATGAAATTTGGAATTTTTGGAATTTTTTAAATTTTTGGAGCTCAACGGATACATCAGCGGCTAGGCGGCGTGGGCCGAATCGATCGCGCCACGTCGGCTAGCCGCTCCTCCCTCTCGCCCGCTCTCGCCCGACCATGCGCTCTCGCCTCGCTCTCGCCCCTCTCGCCCCTCTCGGCGCCAGGCAGCAGCCGGCAGAGGCGTGGGCGCTACCGCCGGCGGTGGATCCACCGCCCAGCTGCCGTCTCGCCTCGCTCTCGCCTCGCTCTCGCCTCGGACGGGCGGTACCGCCGGCGCTGCCGCCCGCGTTGGCACCAGCCTAATGGATTCCAAGGAGGTGTACAGGAAAAAAAAATACAAGGATAGGGTGTGTTTTCCTTCGCTTGATGGTACTATTGGTCAGTTTGATTTGTCACTAAACTAAAGCAAAAGAAATTTTCCTTCTATCCTAGCTTCCGGGTGGGTGTCGTCCTCAGGGGCACCATGGGTGAAAACCCTACCCCACCTCCTTGGTTCTCCTCATAGCTGCTGGAGGAAGGCGGTGAGCGAACCTCGTCCGACTGATGGTGATAGACAACTCTTTGTTAAACTGTATATTATTGTGATATAGGAGTCTGTTAATATCTGTACTTATCTGCTGTAACAACCTGTAATTTGTGCCCTAGTTGCACTCATATAAATACATCCTGAGGCCACCATGTTGGGTGCGCCGATCCAATCTACTTCTCCTTCGTTTCACATGGTATCAGGCCATCACGCGTAATCGCACGATGGCCTCCCCTACGGCTTCCGCTTCCTCCTCCTCTGCCCTAACCACGCTCTCGCTGCCCGCCGCCTTCAATGGGCCGCCGGCTTCTGCCGTTCCTCCTCCCTCCGCTTGTCTCATCACCGCCAAGCTTACCACCTCCAATTTTCTCCTATGGAGGGCTCAAGTCCTTCCTCCTCTGCGCATAGCCGTAGCCACTGGCTACGTCGATGGCACTCTCCCGGCTCCTGCCAAGCTTCTGGACCCCAATGACAAGGGGGTGCGCGCTCCCAATCCGGAGTATACCAACTGGTACCGGCAGGACCAGATCGTCCTCAGCTACCTCCTTGCCTCTCTCTCTCTCTCTCTCTCTCTCTCTGTGTGTGTGTGTGTGTGTGATGAGGTATTGCAGCAGGTGCATCGGCTTGAAACTTCTCGTGCCATCTGGTCTCATGTTGAGGACATGTACACCATCCACTGCCGCGCTAGTATCGTCCACATCAAACTGGACATGGCAGTCTTCAGGAAGGGCAATCTTTCCATGGCGGACTACTTCGCCAAGATCCGCGCCAACGCTGATTAGCTTGCCGCTGTCGGCCGTCCCATGCGTGATGAGGACATCATCATCGCCGTCATCATCGGCCTCGACAGCGACTACGAGCCTCTCATCACAGCTGCTACCACCCGCCCCGAGGGCATGTCCCTTGGTGAGTTTTACTCCCATGCGATTGCCTTCGAGCGACGTCGCGAGTACAACGCCGCTCGCCTTCATCTTCAGCACGACGGCTCCTCCGTCAACTACGTCGCCCGGGACTCCAACGGCAACACCAACAATACCAACCGGGGCAAGGGAAACTTCTGTGGCAAGGGACACGGCAACTCCGGAGATCGCGGAGGCTACAACAACAACTCTCATGGTGGCGATCGCGGGAACCGCGGTGGCAGTGGCACGCGCCAACAAGGCGATTTTGGTGGCAACCGCGGTGGTGATCGCGGTGACTACGGGGACCGCGGTGACAACCGTGTCAAGTGTCAGCCCTGCCGTGGCCCTGGATTAGGGGGTCCTTGGACAGCCAGACTATATACTTTGGCCGAACTGTTGGACTATGAAGATACAAGACTGAAGACTTTGTCCCGTGTCCGGGTGGGACTCTCCTTTGTGTGGAAGGCAAGCTTGTCAATTCGGATATGTAGATCTCCTTCTCTATAACCGACTCTGTGTAACCTTAGCCCCCTCCGGTGTCTATATAAACCGGAGGGTTTAGTCCATAGGACAACAACAATCATAATCATAGGCTAGCTTCTAGGGTTTAGCCTCTACGATCTCGTGGTAGATCAACTCTTGTAATACTCATATCATCAAGATCAATCAAGCAGGAAGTAGGGTATTACCTCCATTGAGAGGGCCCGAACCTGGGTAAACATCGTGTCCCCCGCCTCCTGTTACCATTAGCCTTAGACGCACAGTTCGGGACCCCCTACCCGAGATCCGCCGGTTTTGACACCGACACCTGGGCATTACGCCTGGGAGTGCGGCCAGTGTTACAATCATGCCTTTCAACCTCAACAGTCCAAGATGGCAGGGCTTGCTGCTGCTTCTCCTCCATCCATCCTAGGTGACCCCACCTAGTTCACTGACACCAGGGCCACGGACCACATACCGGCGATCTGGATCGCCTCATGGTCCGGGAGAAGTACCCTGGAAGAGATCGCATCCACACAGCTGACGGATCAGGTTTGCACATAGCTCATTGTGGTCATGCAAGTCTTCCCACTCCCTCTGCAAATCTCAAACTCCGCAATATCTTGCATGTTCCTAATACTGACAAGAACCTTCTTTCTGTCAATCGTCTCGCCATTGATAATCGTGCTTATCTAAAGTATTACCCTACTCATTTTCTTATGAAGGATTTGATCACCAAGAGGGTTCTACTTCAAGGCAGATGTGAAAATGGGCTTTACCCCATTCGGCCATCTTCTCATTGAGTCCTGTCTTTGGTTAGGTTATTAGCTGAAGATTGTCACGCAAGGCTTGGCCACCCATCCACTCAAGTCGCTCAGCATGTTTTATCATCCAATAAACTAGCTTCTTCTAGCCGGTCTATGACCCATGTGTGTAATGCATGTCAACAAGGCAAAGCACACCAGCTTCCTTTTCCTAGATCCTCAAGTGTTTCTTCCTTTCCATTAGAACTTACTTTTTCGGATGTGTGGGGACCCGCCAAAACATCATCTGGTGGGTTCCAGTACTATGTCTCATTTATTGATGATTATAGTAAGTTTGTGTGGATCTATCTTCTCAAAAGAAAATGTGATGTGTTTGATGTTTTTCGTGACTTCCTTGCTCATGTTGAACGCCTCCTATCTCGCAAGATTTTATGTGTTCAATCTGATTGGGGTGGGGAATACGAGAAGCTTAGCAACACGTTTTTTCGTCAACTAGGCATTATGCATCATGCATCTTGCCCACACACCCACCAGCAAAATGGTTCAGCTGAAAGGAAGCACCGTCATATTGTTGACATGGGGCTCTTCTTACTAACACATGCGTCTATGCCACTACATTTTTGGGATGAGGCCTATCTTTCGGCATGCTATCTTATCAATCGACTTCCCAATCATGTCATTGGCAACTTTAGTCCTATGGAAAAATTGTTCAACACCAAACCAGACTACACGTCACTTCGTACGTTTGGTTGTGCTTGCTGGCCCAACATGCGTCCCTACAACACACACAAACTTGCCTTTAGATCTCAACAATGTGTTCGTTGGTTATAGCATTCGCCACAAAGGGTATACATGCCTTCATCTGCCTATAGCTCGCGTTTATATCTCTCGTGATGTCACGTTCGATGAGAAATTTTTTCCTTTTGCCAACCCTTCAGCCTCCCCCATACCACCTCGTGTTGCAGAACAAACCATCTTGTTATTTCTGCATGACCACATGAACTATGGCGTATCTTCTTTGTCTACTAACCTGGATGCAGGATCTACCCCGGTGCAGATGATCCCAGGTGCGACAGGATCTACCTTGCCTGCCACCCAGGAGGATCCTGGCACAGGATCCGGAGCGGATCCGGCCTCCGATCGCGCGACACCCGCCGACGACGACACGTCAGGCGAGCGCGGGGTGGCGCCCCGCCCGTTGGCCCACGTGGCGGCCTCGGATGGTCAGTCGCCCCTTCGCCCGCCATGTCCCCCTCAGCGGCGGGGTCCGCCACTGGCCTGGTTCCCTCCACCGACCGCCGCAAGTTTCATGCGTGCTCGCTTGCCACCGGTGGGCGGCCTGTTCGCGACAGCGCGCCCGAAGATCGCTGGATCCTCCTCGTGATCGCTGATGGATTCCCCTGTTGGGCCTGCCAGCGTCACGGGATCGCAGGGTGATCTGATTCTCTCCTCAGCTGCCTGCGCCCCCGGATCTTCTGTGCCCGGGTGTACTGCACCTCCTGCTCATGCAATGGTGACATGCACACATGATCATACTCACAAAGTTGTGCACCATACAGATGGTACTGTCAACTACGATCCGTCTAGGCATGTGTTTCTGGTCTCCAGGGAACCATGTGATCATCGTGAGGCCATGGCATCTCCTGCTTGGCGTGCTGCTATGCAGTTTGAGCTCGATGCCCTCCGTCACAATGGTACGTGGACTTTAGTTCCACCACCACCTCATGTCAATGTGATCGACTGCAAGTGGGTTTTCAAGGTCAAGTACAAGGCTGATGGCACTGTTCATCGTCACAAGGCTCGTCTTGTTGCAAAAGGGTTCAAGCAACAGTATGGTCTCGATTATGATGATACGTTCAGTCCGGTTGTCAAACCAGTTACTGTTCGGCTAGTTCTTTCCATTGTTGTCTCTCGAGGTTGGTGTCTGCGCCAGTTGGATGTCCAGAATGCCTTTCTTCGTGGGTTCTTGAGGAACAGGTGTATATGCGACAACCTCCTGGATTTGTGGACCCTACTACTCCTCGGTGTTTGTGCAAGCTGAGGAAAGCCATCTATGGACTCAAACAGGCCCCAGAGCCTGGTATTCTCGGCTAAGCTCACGGCTTCTTCAACTTGGTTTTGTGGCGTCTAAAGCAGACACTTCTTTGTTTATTTTCCGTCGTGGCAGTGTCACTATGTTTATGCTTGTCTACGTGGATGACATCATTGTGGCCAGCTCATCGCCTACTGCAACAACCAAGATACTTGCTGATCTTCATGCCATGTTTGCTCTCAAGGATCTTTGTCCCTTGCATTTTTTCTTGGGGTTGAGGTGAAGTCGTCGCCACAGGGGATTGTGCTCTCTCAACAGAAGTACATTGGCGACATTCTTCACCATGCTAACATGGAGAGTTGTAAGGTTTCTACTACTCCCATGTCCTCGAGTGAGAAAATCAACAAGGATAGCGGGGCACCTCTCTCTCAGGATGACAGTACTAAATACCGCAGCCTGGTTGGAGCACTTCAGTATCTAACATTGACCAGGCCGGATATTTCTTTTGCTGTGAATCGTGTTTGTCAATTCCTTCATGCGGTGAAGATCGCAGGTCTACAGGAGGGTTTTTTGTTTTCCTTGGTCCCAACCTTGTCTCTTGGAGCTCCAGAAAGCAAGCCACAGACTCACGATCAAGCATGGAGTTTGAGTACAAGGCCATTGCCAATGGTACGACTGAGATAATTTGGATACAATCAGTTCTTGGAGAATTTGGAATCTTTATGTCACGAGCCCCAATCTTGTAGTGTGACAATCTGGGTGCAACATATTTGTCTGCAAATCTGGTGTTTCATGCCAGAACCAAGCATATAGAGGTGGATTTCCACTTTGTTCGAGAAAGAGTTGCAGCCAGAGCATTGGATGTTAGGTTCATCTCTTCCAAGGAACAAGTTGATGACATCTTCACCAAACCACCAGCTGAGGCACCATTTGTCTCAAATAGATACAATCTAAATCTTCGCGAAGGAATATTGGATTAAGAGGGGATGTTAAACTATATATTGTTGTGATCTAGGAGTTTGTTAATATATGTACTTATCTCTTGTAACAACCTGTAATCTGTGGCCTAGTTGCACCCATATAAATACATCCCGAGGCCACCATGTTGGGTGCGCCAATCCAATCTACTTCTCCTTCGTTTCACACTCTTTTCCTATGACCAGGGGACGGCCCGGTTGCTTAGCGGCGGTCCTGGTCCTTGCTGGCGCTCGGTGCAACATGCTATGGGGTGGCCTGCTAGCAGGCACAACTGAGGAGGCATCAATGCTTTGTGATCGCCCAAACCGCAACTTTATGTTTCAAATTTGTTACACAACTTTAACCATACGTGCATGCTACGGGATTTGCTAACTTCAACACAAGCATTCTTTGAATTCATAATCACACAACTAGCATGATTTTAATATCACTACCTCCATATCTCAAAACAATTATCAAGTATCAAGTTGATCATGGCATCCAATTCACTTTTCTATGATAGTTTTATTATACCCAACTTGGATGCTCATCATTCTAGGATCAACTTTATGACCATAGCAAATACCATGATGTTCTAAACGACTCTCAAAATAATATAAGTGAAGCATGAGAGACTAGCAACTTCTTCAAAATTAAGACACCACTGTGCTCTAAAAGTTATAAGTGAAGCACTAGAGCAAAAACTATCAAGCTCAAAAGATATAAGTGAAGCACATAGAGTATTCTAGCAAATTCAAATCAAATAGGCTTCTCCCAAAAGGTGTGTACATCAAGGATGATTGTGGTAAACTAAAAAGCAAAGACTAATATAATACACGACGTTCCAAGCAAAACATATATCATGTGGCGAATAAAAATATAGCTCCAAGTAAAGTTACCAATGAGCGAAGATTTAAAGAGGGATGCCTTCCCGGGGCATCCCCAAGCTTAGGCTTTTGGCTATTATTGAATATCTTGGGGTGCCATGGGCATCCCCAAGCTTAGGCTCTTGCCACCCTTTATTCCATAGTCCATAAAAGCTTTACCCAAAACTTGAAAACTTCACAACACAAAACTCAACAGGAAATCTTATAAGCTCCGTTAGTGAAAGAAAACAAAACCACCACATAAGGTACTGCAATTAACTCATTCTTTATTTAATTTTGTGTTAAACCTACTGTATTCCAACTTCTTTATGGTTCGTAGACTGAATTACTAGCCATAGATGCATTGAAATAAGCAAACAACACACGAAAAACAGAATCTGTCAAAAACAGAACAGTCTGTAGCAATCTGTAACTAAAGCAAACTTATGGAACTCTACAAATCCTACCAAAATAGGAAGTCCTGGACAATTTGTCTATTGAACAGCAGCAAAAAGAATCAACGCAAAAGCACGTTCCTGTGATTTAACAAAATTATATTAAATGCGCATAAAGTTTCTGTTTTCAGCAGAATCAAATCAACTATCATCGTAGGTTATCCTATAGGTTCTACTTGGCACAAACACTAATTAAAAGATAAAAACACATCTAAACATAAGGTAGATGCAAGATTTATTACTAAACAGGAGCAAAAACAAAAAACATAAAGAAAATTGGGTTGCCTCCCAACTAGCGCTATTGTTTAACGCCCCTAGCTAGGCATAAAAACAAAGATAGATCTAACGAGTGCCATCTTTGGCACTAAATTCATAAGTAGCACACATGATAGATTCATAAGGTAATTTGACTTTCTTTCTTGGAAAGTGCTCCATGCCTTTCTTTAAAGGAAATTGGAATCTAATATTCCCTTCCTTCATATCAATAATAGCACCAATCATTCTAAGGAAAGGTCTACCAAGAATAATAGGGCAAGAAAGATTGCAATCTATATCAAGAACGATAAAATCTACGGGCATCAAATTTCTATTTGAAACAATAAAAACATCATTGATCCTTCCCATAGGCTTTTTAATGGTGGAATCCGCAAGGTGCAAATTTAAAGAGCAATCATCAAGATCATGGAAACCTAGAATATCACATAGGGTTTTCGGAATCGTGGAAACACTAGCACCCAAATCACACAAAGCAAAACACTCATAATCTTTAATTCTAATCTTTATAGTAGGTTTCCACTCACCATTAAGTTTTCTAGGTATAGAAACTTCCAAATTAAGTTTTTCATCATAAGATTGCATAAAGGCATCAACAATATGTTTGGTAAAAGCTTTAATTTGACTATAAGCATGAGGAGAATTAACAACAGATTGCAACAAGGAAATACAACCTTTTAAAGAGCAATTATCATAATCAAATTCCTTGAAATCTGAGATAATAGGTTCAATATTATTAGAAGTTGAGGATTCTCTAATCTCTCTTTTACCAAATTTAACATCAAGATCTAAAGATTCCGAATTTTTGGGACGCCTTCTAGGCAAAGGTGATTCATCATCACTCCCATAATCATCAAAATTCATGTTGCAAAACATAGATCTAATTGGAGACACATCAATAACTTTAAGATTCTCATCATTATTTTCACGAAGACTAGAAGAACACGCTTTTATAAAGCTTTCTTATTTAGCACGCAATCTAGCGGTTCTTTCCTTGCACTCGTCAATGGAAATTCTCATTACTTTGAGAGACTCATTGATATCATGCTTAGGAGAAGAAGATCCAAGTTTAAGAGAATTAACATCAAGCAAAAGTCTATCAACGTTCCTAGCCAAATCATCAACTTTGAGCAATTTTTCTTCAAGCAAGGCATTAAAATTCTTTTGAGGAATCATAAATTCGTTCACACTATTCTCAAAATCAGAGGGCATCTTATTAAAATTACCATACGAATTATTGTAGGAATTTTCATAATTATTAGAGGGATTACTAGGGAACGGTCTAGCATTAAAATTTCCTCTATAAGCATTATTTCCAAAACTATTCCTACCAACAAAATTCACATCCATAGATTCATTATTATTATCAATCAAGGAAGACAAAGGCATATCATTGGGATCAAGAGGAGTATTTTTAGTAGCAAACATCTTCATATGTTCATCCATCTTTCCACTCAAAACATTGATTTCTTCTATAGCATGCACTTTTTTACTAGAAGATCTTTCGGTGTGCCATTGAGAATAATTAGCCATAATATTATCAAGCAATTTTGTAGCATCTCCTAATGTGATTTCCATAAACGTGCCTCCCGCGGCCGAATCTAAGAGATTTCTAGAAGCAAAGTTCAAATCGGCATAAATTTTTTGTATGATCATCCATAAATTCAAACCATGAGTAGGGCAATTGCGAAGCATCAATTTCATTCTTTCCCAAGATTGGGCAACATGCTCATGATCAAGTTGTTTAAAATTCATAATATCGTTCCTAAGAGTGATGATCTTAGCGGGAGGAAAATACTTAGAGATAAAAGCATCTTTGCACTTGTTCCAAGAATCAATACTATTTTTAGGCGAAGATGAAAACCAAACTTTAGCACGATCTCTAAGTGAAAACGGGAATAACTTCAATTTGACAATATTGTTATCCGTATCTTTCTTCTTTTGCATATCACACAAATCAACAAAATTGTTTAGATGAGTAGCGGCATCTTCACTAGGAAGGCCGGCGAATTGATCTTTCATAACAAGATTCAACAAAGCAGTATTGATTTCACAAGACTCAACATCATTAAGAGGAGCAATCGGAGTACTAAGGAAATCATTATTATTGGTATTTGAGAAGTCACACAACTTGGTATTATCTTGTGCCATGGCAACAAGTAATCCAACACACAAGCAAACAGAAAATGGCAAACGAAAAGAGAGGAGGAGATTGGGAAAGAGAGGGCGAATAAAACGGCAAGGGTGAAGTGGGGGAGAGGAAAATGAGAGGCAAATGGCAAATAATGTAAATGCGAGGGAGATGGGTTTGTGATGGGTACTTGGTATGTCTTGACTTGAGCAAAGACCTCCCCGGCAACGGCACCAGAAATCCTTCTTGCTACGTCTTGAGCTTGCGTTGGTTTTCCTTGAAAGGAGAGGGTGATGCAGCAAAGTGTAGCGTAAGTATTTCGCTCAGTTTAGAGAACCAAGGTATCAATCCAGTAGGAGGCTCCTCAAAAGTCCCACACACCTACACAAACAAACTGGGAACTCGCAACCAACGCAATAAAGGGGTTGTCAATCCCTTCACGGCCACTTGCAAAAGTGAGATCTAATAAAGATAGTATGATAAGATAGATATATTTTTGGTATTTTATAAGATAGATGCAAAAAGTAAAGATGCAAATAAAAGTAGATGGAAAGCAAATATGATAAGAGATAGACCCGGGGGCCATAGGTTTCACTAGAGGCTTCTCTCAAGATAGCATAAGTATTACGGTGGGTGAACAAATTACTGTCGAGCAATTGATAGAAAAGAGCATAGTTATGAGATTATCTAGGCATGATCATGTATATAGGCATCACGTCCATAACAAGTAGACCGACTCACTGCATCTACTACTATTACTCCACACATCGACCGACTCCTGCCTGCATCTAGAGTATTAAGTTCATAAGAACAGAGTAATGCATTAAGCAAGATGACATGATGTAGAGGGATAAACACATGCAATATGATATAAACCCCATCTTGTTATCCTCGATGGCAACAATACAATACGTGTCTTGCAACCCTTTACATCCTTTGGGTAAGAACACCGCAAGATTGAACCCAAAGCTAAGCACTTCTCCCATGGCAAGAAAGACCAATCTAGTAGGCCAAACCAAACTGATAATTCAAAGAGACTTGCAAAGATAACTCAATCATACATAAAAGAATTTAGAGAAGATTCAAATATTATTCATAGATAAACTTGATCATAAACCCACAATTCATCGGATCTCGACGAACACACCAAAAAAAGAGATTACATCGAATAGATGCCCACAAGAGAGGGGGAGAACATTGTATTGAGATCCAAAAAGAGAGAAGAAGCCATCTAGCTAATAACTATGGACTCGTAGGTCTGTGGTAAACTACTCACAACTCATCGGAGGGGCAAGGATGTTGATGTAGAGGCCCTCCGTGGTTTCTTCCCCCTCCGGCAGAGTGCCGGCAAGGGCTCCAAGATGGGATCTCGCGGATACAGAAGGTTAGGCGGTGGAAATTGTGTTTCGTGGTGCTCCTGGATGTTTTCGGGGGTACATAGGTATATATAGGAGGAAGAAGTACGTCGGTGGACGCCCGAGGGGCCCATGAGACAGGGGGCGCACCCTACAGGGGGGGGGGGGCGCCCTCCTATCTTGTGGGGCCCTCGGGAGCTTCTTGACTTGCACTCCAAGCTCTCCGGATCAGATTTGTTCCAAAAATCACGCTCCCGATGGTTTCATTCCGTTTGGACTCCGTTTGATATTCCTTTTCTTCGAAATACTGAAATAGGCAAAAAAAAACAGCAATATGGGCTAGGCCTCCGGTTAGTAGGTTAGTCCCAAAAATGATATAAATGTGCAAAATAAAGCCTATAAACATCCAAAAGGGGTAATATAATAGCATGGAACAATCAAAAATTATAGATACGTTGGAGACGTATTAGTGCCACGTGGACTGGGTATCGTAAGCTGGAGATAGGTATAATGTGGGACCGCATTAAAGCAAGAAAAGGCGGTACGCCTGAGTAGTGCATGGTAGCTACTGCGGAGCGGGACAATATTGAATGTCAAGCCTTCGCTTTGAAAGTTGTTCGGCAAGCCGAAAACGACTTCCAGTGTAATCGAGCCCATGCAATGAGCTTCTACATCGGATATTCTTCCCTTGAAGGTAGTTGTGGTGGGCCTGATTCTTGAAGGATCAATGCCCATTTTGCAAACAGTGTCTTGGTAGAGTAGATTAAGGCTACTACCGCTGTCCATAAGGACTTTCATGAGATGGAACCCATCGATAATTGGATCGAGGATGAGAGCTGCCGGACCTTCGTGAAGGATACTGGCTGGATGGTCCTTGCGATCAAAAGTGATCGGGCGTGCCGCCCGTTGGCTTAATTTTAGGGCGGCTGGCTCTATGGCACCGGCGTCCCATAGCGCGCGCTTGCAGTCCCCTATAGGGATGTGCATCACGTATACCATGTTCACTGTTTTTACTTTGGGGGGGTGTCGTGGTTCTAAGACTGACAGTAGAATGGGGGATAGGTATGGAGAGGCAAGATCCTAGCTATGGAGCAGTTGTACAGACAAGGGGTTTACGAGTTCAGGCCCTTCTCGGAGGAAGTAACAGCCCTACGTCTCGGAGCCCGGAGGCGGTCAACTGGATTATGAGTGTATGAGTTACAGGGTTGCGAACCCTTTACACTGAGGAGGGGGGTGGCTTATATAGTGTTTGCCAGACCCCTCCGGCCCTCAGTTCTGCAGGGTTTAAAGTACATAAAGGTTTGGCGTTACTGGAAACGCCCTACATAAAGTGTCATCAAGGCCATAAAGACTACTTAATTACAGACCGTTTGGACACAGAATGGCTCTTGATCTCGTGGTGGTCGAGTGAGTCTTGATGGTCGAGTCCTTCGAGTCCGCCGAGTGGAGTCTCTCTTGGTCGACTGGAAGGCAGCTTCTTCTGAGGATGTCCTTGGGAAGGGTACTTTGGACAGGTCCGTGACCCTACCCTAGGTACATGACTTCATCATTAGCCCCCGAATGGATCGAGGTTTGAGTGAGGAAGGAGTTGATAATCTTTCTGACCTGTTTTTTGTGTTTTGAACATGTCTCATCTTGGATCAATAATCTTTTTTAATGATGGCAGCAACTTTTCTTTCAGTCGCCTTGATCCATTCCTTTTTCCTGTCGAGTGAACTTCTGAACTTAGTGAACTTCCGAGCAACGGATCGCAGGAAATCTACCGTCTGAATCTGCTGTTAGCGGATTTTGTGGGATCCGAATTTTGGGAAGCGCGCGAAGCGGGACGGACCGCGGTACTCGGATGGGATAAGGCGTAGACGCCTCGATTTCCGCGCCGCCTTTTTCGCCACGTATAACGCGTGCGCGACTGTTTCGGGATGTGACAGGACCGCCCGGGCCTACTTGTCAGCCACTCGGAAGCGTCCTTATATAAGGCACCGGGCGAGGGTTTTTGAACAGTGCCTCCTCATTCCCCTCTCTTCCCTCTTCACCTCCGCCTGCTGCGCCTGCTCTCGCCTCCGCCCATCCATTCCTCGCGTGCTTCGCCGGCGACAATTGTGAAGGAGAAGACGGCGGCCTTGGAGCGCGCGAAGAAGGCGACGGCGACGGGGAAAGTGAAGGGAAGAGCGTCCAGTCGGGGCAGATCTTCGTCGAGGTCCCGCCTGCCGCAAGGCTGGGTCCAAGGGGATTGGATCTGCTCGACCATCACCGAAGCGGATCTCAACGACCTGGCCAATGAGGGTTTGATCCCCCACGGGTCAGCAAGGCTTCTGGGGACCGAGTGGCAACCGCAGCCGCAGGAGGGTGAGTGCGTTCTCCTAGCCACTCATGTAGATCGTGGATTCTCTCTGCCGCCGAGTGTTTTCTTTCGAGGGTTTCTGCACTTCTTTGGGGCGCAACTCCACCATTTCACTCCCAACTCCATTGCCTATCTTGCTGCTTTCATGTCCATGTGCGAGAACTTCCTGGGTTGTCGACCGCACTGGGGTCTCTTTAAGCACATATTCACCTGTCACTCATAGACGGTGAAAAAGGCGAGTCCGGATGATAAGAGGACTAAGGTTATCGAGATGTGCGGGGGTCTTGGGATTCGGATGAGGAGTAAGAGTACTTTTCGGCCATGACCCTTCGAGTCGGTTAGAGGGTGGCGATCGACCTGGTTCTATCGCCAAGGCGAGTCGGCGGCAGGCGGTCGGTGGTCTCCCTCCGTTCTCCATGGACCGAGTGAACAAACCCTCTTCTCTGAAGGTGCTTCCTAAGGAGAAAGCTCAGTAAAATGTTGATGGAGCGCGTAGTCCAGCTCGTTCGGACGGAGTGACGGTATGGACCTTACGGAGGTCTTCCTTAGGCAGCGCGTCCAACCGCTTGATCGAGGCCACCCGATGTGGCTGTCTTGTGGTACCAAGACGCCACTGGGTCCATCCAAGCGGTCGTGACGCCAAACTGGAGAGGTGGATGGCCGCAATCACAGGGAATAAGGACAACCCTCGAGGGGCTAGGAGGATCCCACCACTCGACCACACCTACACACCGGACACGGTATGATCACTTATCTCCGATTGTAATCTTGCTTTATTCATTCTGCTTCGCTGCAAATTGGTCGATTGACCTTTGTCTTGTTTTGTTGTCTGTCAGGCCACCACTGAGTTGTACTCGATGCCCAATGGAGCGCAAGCGCCGACTGAGGAGGAGGAAGGAAGCGGGGGCGAAAGCCCGGAGGAGTGGGATTTAGATGCTGATGACGATGATGAGGGTGATGACTCGGGTGAGGAGGAAGAGGAGGAGGAGGAGGAGGAAGAAGTTACACCTCCTCGCTCGGAAAGACGCTCGAAGCTTGTCCATGATCCCGCGGCCGAGCGTGGTAAGGGGGTCGCGACCGTCGTGCAGTTGACCAAGCGCCCTCAGACAACTTCTCTGGTGCCGACTGAGAAAGCTCCGAAGCAATCTCGAGTGGCGCCGTCGAAGCCGGCGAAGGTCTTGCCGAAGATGAAGATGGTGATCCCCACTATCTCAGGGTAATGGTGCTACTTGAGTTTTCCTGTTCCACATGAACTTATTCTTGGTCGACTCATGAGTCAACCGACTGACTTTTGGAATTGCAGTGCTGCTACTTCTGATACCTCGGCCAGGGCTGAAGATCATGAGATGGAAGACGCTGCCACTTCAAAACCTGGTATGACTTTTATAGTTCCGTCTTCAGTCGATTGGCTCCTTGTCTCTAATTTTGATTCTTTTCTGCAGCTCCGTCTAACATCGTTATTGACCTTCGTGACGACGACGATGAGGAACCACTGAGGCAGAGGAGGAACAGGAAAGAGTCTGCTGGCAAGGCGACTCAGGACGTGCCAGCACCCGAGACACTGGTCGTGGAGGGAGACAACGTCACTCGGCCTACCGTATCCTTTGCGGTGCCGTTGACGAGTGCTCGCCCCTCGTCGTCGAGTGCTGCACAGCCTTCACTTTTCTCGACCCACCACGTCCCAGAGGACCAAGCCAGTGCTGCGAAAGAAGCAATACGCCAGGCGGGAGTCATGATGGAACAAGTGAAGGCACTCTGAGATGCCAGTCAGGCAGCATATGACGCCAGTTCAGCTCTGTTGTGGAGAACCTTGTTGATGTTATGCTCGACGTTGTAAAGACGGTACGCTCTGTTGTGGAGAACCTTGGTGACAATGAAGGGACCTTCCCAAGAAGGAGCAAGCTTGTGTGGTTTCTGCTGATCCACTCGGAGAACCAAATCTCCTTCCTTGAAGGCTCGACTCTTCACGTTTTTGGCGTGGAAGCGACGCAAGTCTTGTTGGTAAATGGTCGATCGGATCAGAGCCATCTCCCTTTCTTCCTCTAAAAGGTCGACTGCATCCTACCGTCTTGTTCTGCTTTAGCTTCGGTGTAGAGCTCGACATGAGGAGCATTGTGAAGCAGGTCACTCGGCAAGACCGCTTCAGCTCCATAGACCAAGAAGAACGGAGTTCTTCCAGTCGACCGGTTAGGCGTGGTCCTTAGCCCCCAAAGCACCGAGGGAAGTTCGTCGACCCATGCTCCAGCCGCATGTTTGAGATCACACATCAGTCGGGGTTTCAACCCTTTGAGGATCAAGCCATTGGCTCGCTCTGCTTGTCCATTCGACTGAGGATGGGCGACTGAAGCATAGTTGACTCGTGTTCCCTGAGATGTGCAGAACGCCCTGAATTCCTCCGAATCGAAGTTTGACCCGTTGTCAGTGATGATGCTGTGCGAGACTCCATATCTGAATATCAATTCTCTGATGAAGCTAACAGCAGTACCGACATCAAGGTTCTTGATGGGTTTAGCCACGATCCACTTGGTGAACTTGTCGACTGCTACCAGCACATGTGTGAAACCGCTTCGGCCTATTCTCAAGGGCCCAACCATATCCAACCCCCATACTGCGAAGGGCCAGATGAGTGGTATGGTCTTCAGAGCTGATGCGGGCTTGTGTGACATATTGGAGTAAAATTGACATCCCTCACACTTGTCGACTATCTCCTTTGCCATTTCATTCGCTCTTGGCCAGTAAAATCCGGCTCGGTATGCTTTGGCCACGATGGTCCGAGAGGATGCATGATGGCCACAGGTTCCCGAGTGGATGTCATCAAGGATTATCCGACCTTCTTCTGGCGTTATGCATTTCTGACCAACTCCAGTCGCGCTCTCTCTATACAGCTGTCCCCTTATCACAGTAAAGGCTTTAGATCGGCGGATGATCTGTCGAGCCTCTTCCTCGTCTTCCAGGAGCTCTTTCCTCAAGATATACGCGATATACGGTACTGTCCAATCGGGAGTGATCACTAAAGCTTCCATGATCAGGTCGACCACTGTTGGAACTTCAACCTCATTCGGATCCGTGACACTCTTGGGCTGCGGAGCTTCTTCGGTAAAAGGATCTTCTTTGACTGATGGAGTATGGATATGTTCCAAGAACACGTCACTGGGAATGGCTTCTCTCTTGGAACCTATCTTCGCCAAATCATCACCGCTTGATTCTTCAGTCGGGGTATATGATGGAGCTCTAACCCTTCGAATTTCTTTTCAAGCTTCCTCACTGCATTGCAGTATCCAGTCATGGCTGGGCTTCTAACGTCCCACTCCTTCATCACATGATTTACCACCAAATCTGAGTCGCCATAAACCATAAAGCGACGGACACCGAGTGAAATGGCCATGCGCAACCCGTATAAAAGTGCTTCATATTCTGCTTCATTATTGGAGGAATCAAAGTGGATCTGGAGCACATATCTGAGCTTATCTCCTCGAGGGGGAAACCAAAACAACCCCAGCACCGGAACCATTTAACATTCTAGAGCCATCAAAGAACATGGTCCAATGCTCCGAGTGAATTTGAGTCGGCTGCTGTTGTTCAATCCACTCGGCAAGGAAATCTGCTATCGCTTGGGACTTAATGGCTTTCTTTGCCTCAAACTTGATATCAAGGGGAAGGAGTTCAATTGCCCATTTTGCCACTCGACCAGTTGCATCTCTGTTGTGAAATTTACGAAAGTGGGCGTCGTGACGATCGTAATGGAATGATCGGAGAAATAATGAGCAACCTTCTTCGTGGTCATGTAGATCCCATACACAAGCTTCGATAATGAGGATATCTTTGCCGATGGAGTCAAAACTTGAAAGATAATACCTTTGGTATTGAACTTTGAAGGCTTTCCTTCTTCTTCCTTTCGACCGTAAGCCTTTATCTTGACGACTTGTCCTGTGGCTGCAATATAAAGCAATAGAGGCTCTTTGCTGATTGGAGCCGCAAGCACCGGCTGGGTGGAGAGCGAGCTTTTAGCTCGACAAGCGCTGCATCGACTTCGAGTCCACTCGAACTTGTCGATTTCTTCATCGATCGATAAAGAGGCAATGCCTTTTCACCGAGACGAGATGAATCGACTTAACGCGCCAAGAATCCATTAAGCTTCGGACGCCGTGCACTGCCGCAGGCGTTTCATTGGATATAGTGCCAATTTTTTCTGGGTTAGCGTCGATTCCTCGTTCGGAAACAAGAAAACCGAGTAACTTTCCACCAGGAACTCCGAATGTGCACTTTGATGGATTGAGCTTGATATCATACCTCCTGAGATTGGCAAATGTTTCAGCGAGGTCAGTCAACAGGTCGGAACCCTTTCGTGATTTGACCACAATATCATCCATGTACGCTTCCACGTTTGTTGATTTGAGTGAGTAAACACTTCGAATCATCCTCATGAGCGTGGCTCGGCATTCTTGAGGCGAATGGCATGGTGACATAGCGAAGCACCCGAATGGAGTGATGAAAGCTGTTTTGATCTCATCGGGTCCATCTGAGATGGATCGATGGTATCCGGAATAGGCGTCTAGAAAAGACAATCTCTCACATCCCGCAGTCGAGTCAACAATTTGGTCGATGCGAGGGAGAGGAAAATGATCTTTAGGGTAGGCCCGATTGATATGTTTGAAATCAATGCACATGCGAAGTGACTTGTCCTTGTTGGGGACCATGACGACATTGGCGAGCCACTCGGAGTGATATATCTCTCGGATAAACTCTGCTGCCAACAGTTGAGCCACCTCCTCGCCAATGGCCTTTCTCTTCTGGACGGCGGACCATCGAAGATGTTCTTTGATAGGTTTTGCTTTTGAGTCGACTCTAAGGTGATGCTCAGCCAGCCCTCTGGGAACACCCGGCATGTCAGCAGGCTTCCATGCAAAGATGTCCCAGTTCTCATGGAGGAACTGGATGAGCGCTTCTTCCTATTTAGGGTCGAGTGTTGTGGAAATATAAGTCGGAGCTGCGTTGGGGTCAGTCGGGTGAATGTGAACGGGCTTCGTCTCGCCAGACGATCAAACGCTGATTACGTGGCGAGCTTCTTGGCCCGCAACAAATCACTCGGATCTGCATTTTCTTGTATTCCTCTAGCTCTACCATCGTTATCCGGGAATCGGCAATCTTCGAGCCTTTATGAAAACACTCTTCTGCCTTCTTCCGATTGCCAGTGATAGTGATCACGCCCTTGGGGCTGGGCATCTTCAGTTTGAGGTACACGTGACATGGTCAAGCCATGAACTGTGCGTAAGCCGGTCTCCCCAAAATAGCGTGGTAAGTGCTCTGAAAATCCACGACTTCAAATGTCAGCCTCTCTTTGCGGAAATGCTTCGAGTCACCGAACACCACGTCTAGAGCTATTTGGCCGAGTGACTCAGCCTTCTTTCCAGGTATAACTCCATGAAAACTCATGTTGATGGCGCTTAGTCTGGACATCGGAATGCCCATTCCTTTTAGCGTCTCCGCATACAATATGTTCAGTCCGCTACCACCATCCATTAGCACCTTCGTCAGTCGAGTGCCTTCAACGACCGGGACGACCACCAAAGCTTGCCTCCCAGGGGTGGCTATATGAGTCGGGTGATCGGACTGGTCGAATGTAATGGGAGTTTGAGACCATCTCAGATAGCTTGGTGTCGCCGGGGCGACCATATTTACCTCACGGTTGATAACCTTCAATCGGCTTTTTCTCTCCACATCAGCAAAGATCATCAGAGTGGAATTAACATGAGGATATCCTCCATCACTATCCTCCTTGTCCTCAGCTTTGTCCGACTCCTTTTCCTTGTCCTTGGGCTGTTTTCCTTGGAACTGCTGGATCAAGAGCCGTCACTGGCGAGTGGTATGTTTCGGGTAGATGAAATTACCCTCTTCGTCTTTCTTCGTGTGGATGTGACATGACAGATCCATCACGTCATTTCCTTCCTTATCTTTCACCTTCTTGGGGTTCCAAGATCCTTTAGGTTTTCCTTTGAATTTGCCCCGAGTCACGGCCAGAGCCTCTCCAGGAGCCGCTAGCTCGGCTTTTCGCTTGTGCTTCCGACTGGAATTTCCTTTTTCAGACTGACTCGGTTTGTACTTGCCACTCCAGAGTCAATCATCTTCTTCACCATTGGCTTACTTGGTAGCGATTTCCATCATCCGACTCAGGGTCATATCCCCGGTCCGACCAAACTTCAAACTTAACTCTTTTCTCTCTGTTTCTCTCTGTTCTTAACACCATCCTTGAAGGCGTAGACTGCCTGATGATCAGACACGTTCTCCACCGTATGATGCAAATGGTTAATATCTGTATGTAATCTCTCAGGGTTTCATTCGACTTCTGCACGCAGACTTGCAATTCTGTCAATCCACCTGGTCGTCTGCAAGTTCCCTCTAATGTCCTGACGAACACTCGAGAAAGATCTTCCCAAGTGTAAATGCTTCTCGGAGCTAACTGATTCAACCACGCCCTAGCAGAACCTTCCAACATGAGCGGTAGATGCTTCATAGCCACCTCATCATTTCCGCCGCCAATCTGTACCGCCACTCGGTAATCCTCAAGCCAAGTTTCGGGCTTGGACTCACCGGTGAACTTACTTACCCAAGTCGCCAACCTGAAGTTGGGGGGTATCACTGCGGCTCTGATAGCCCTGCTGAAACATTCTAGACCTGAAACATGGACTCGGCTGCTAGTGGGCGCATCTCTGTCGTGTCCTCCTCGATGAGCTCTGTTCCGATCGACCAGACCTTGCATGATGATAGATCGCGCGTCAAAGCCTGGTTCCCTGGGGTCGACCGGAGCCCTTCGTCCAACACTAAGATGGCGCCTGTCATCTTGCTGCCGATGACCGTAAGACCCACCCCTTGGGGGAGGAGTGGGCACTCGACGCTGATCATCATGGTCGAATCGGTCATCATACTGGTCACGTCGACCTTCGCGTCCCTCACGCCGCGGAGGCGATCTTGAACTATGAGCCGACTGAACTGTATTCGCAGCGACGGATTGGCTGTGAATCCTGTTGCGCGACTGTGACACGGCTAGATTCTGATCTCCTACTGCTCGGAGCAAATCTCTGATCTGCATCAAGCCTCTGCCAGCCTCCGACTGAGAGGGCTGAATTGACTCTGCTATACGGGCTGCAGCTGCTAGATTCTGAATCGGGGTTCGATATACCTGAGTTGGTTGCGGAAAGAGTTGACGTCGACTGGAGTCGGGTACTCGTTGCCGCGCACGTTCATCGAGTGCTCGCTGGAGGTTCTCCAATCGAGTGCGTTCAGCCAAGTTGGCCAAATGTGCCTCTTCCAAGGCGCGAGCCTCGGGAGTTTCTCCCGCGATGGGAGTATGCAGGGCATCCATGTTCCGGCGACGAAGATCTTCCCTCTGCAGGGAAGTGAGTGGCTCGGGTTGATATTCCTCGTGGGCCTGAGCAGGATCGCCTCCGCCGTCTATCCCATCGGTGCAAGGGAAACCGGGAGGACTACGAGGCTCATTGACCATCAGAACCTCCGCCGTCGGATCACTCTTTGTCGCTTTTCGGATCACGATCTCTGAGCCGGTGACATATCGAACAGGCCGTAGAGAGATTCGTCGGGCTCGATTGCCGCGACTTGGGTGGTGGCCAATTGGTGAGCCACTGCGTGTCTCACCCACTGCTGAAGCCTCGACCGACCAAAACGCTTGTCTTTGGCGGGAAAGCAGGGAGGAGGGCGACCGACGAGTCGACCGTCTGAGCCGACGGTTGCCACAGCAGAACGCCGCGGACACGCCCGAAAATCGCCGCATGAGGACGGGAGCGTCGATGTCGAGTGGAGCCTCCACGAAGCCAAGCGGAGTCATCGGCGATGAAGGTGAGCGCCAAAGGCGGATCTCGCGACCCTCGACGAACTCCACGAAAACCATGATGAAGGCAATCGGAACAATTGAAACTTCTCCAAAAATCGCTCGGACACCTACCCCACGGTGGGCGCCAACTGTCGTGGTTCTAAGACTGACAGTAGAATGGGGGGTAGGTATGGAGAGGCAAGATCCTAGCTATTGAGCAGTTGTACAGACAAGGGGTTTACTGTTCAGCCCTCCTCGGAGGAAGTAACAGCCCTCGTCTGGGCCCGGAGGCGGTCGACTGGATTATGAGTGTATGAGTTACTGAAGTGCGAACCCTTTACACCGAGGAGGGTGGCTTATATAGTGTCCGCGGACCCTCCGGCCCTCGATTATCACAGGTTTAAAGTACATAAAGGTTTGGCGTTACTGGAAACACCCTACATAAAGTGTCATCAAGGCCATAAAGACTACTTAATTACAGACCGTTTGGACGCAGAGTGGCTCTTGATCTCCTGGTGGTCGAGTGAGTCTGCATGGTCGAGTCCTTCGAGTCCGCCGAGTGGAGTCTCTCTTGGTCGACTGGAAGGCAGCTTCTTCTGAGGATGTCCTTGGGAAGGGTACTTTGGACAGGTCTGTGACCCTACCCTAGGTACATGACTTCATCAGGGGGGGGGGATTGCTTCTAACCCCCGGTGTTCGGCTGGCAAGTCTCTTCGTCATCACTGTCCCTAGGCGGCCCCTTCACCTTGTGTTCGGCATTAAGCTTGCCGACTTGTTTAAAAACCCAACAACTCATGTTGGTGTGATTGGCTGGTTTAACGGGGGTGCCATGAATCTGGCAGGGCCGATCCGGTATCTTGTCTAAAGTGGATGGTCCGTCTCTATTTGCCTTGAATGGCTTTTTCCGTTGACCGGGTTTGGAACCATTGAATCCAGCGTTGACCGCCGTGTCTTGCGTTCCTTGATTGTTATTGCGACGCTTGTGTATATTGAGTCGTGGCTTGCCGTTGCCGTCTCGAACTTGGGAAGTACCCGAATCATCAGTGTTGTTGCTTTTATGAGCGAGCCAACTGTCTTCTCCCACGCAAAAGCGGGTCATCAAAGTGGTAAGGGTAGCCATGGATCTTGGTTTTTCTTGACCGAGGTGGCAGGCGAGCCACTCATCTCGGACGCTATGTTTAAAGGCCGCGAGGGCTTCGGTGTCCAGGCAATCGACAATTTGGTTCTTTTTGACTAAGAACCTAGTCCAGAGCTTCCTAGTAGACTCCTCGGGCTGCTGGATGATGTGACTTAGGTCATCAACATGCAGAGGCCGAATATATGTACCTTGGAAGTTATTGCGGAAGGCGTCTTCCAAGTCTTCCCAGCTACCGATGGAGTTCTCAGGGAGGCTATTCAGCCAGTGCCGTGCTGGCCCCTTTAGTTTTAGTGGGAGGTATTTGATGGCATGAATGTTATCACCGCACGACAAGTGGATATGGAGGAGGAAATCTTCGATCCATACTGCGGGGTCTGTTGTTCTATCATATGGTTCGATATTCATGGGTTTAAACCCTTCCGGGAATTCGTGTTCCATGACTTCATCAGTGAAGCAAAGGGGGTGTGTGGCGCCTCTATGTCGGACCACGGCGCGACGTAGCTCGGATGGAGTCCGTCTACGATGCTCGGCCCGGGCGTTATTGTGTTGGTCACGTCCGGCTAGATGGCCGTTGTTGCGCGTCCGGGCCCGTCCCCGTGATCTGTAGATCGATCTAGTCTGAACTGCTCTGTTGTCTAGGTCCTGCCGCAGGTCATGTGTATGATTCTGAGCTATTGTGTCTCTGTTTTTACGGCGAGGTAGTGCGGGTTGGTGTTCAGCTTGAGTCGCCGCTTTGTCCCGGCCACGTGGTGGTCGGTCAACCTCATTATGCGCTGGTAGGACGGGCTACAGCGCCTCATCGTCGAATTGAGATAACAATTTGCGCTTTGAGTAACTTTTGGTTAGGTGCTCGAGGCCGTATTCCTCGACTGCTAGGACATTAGTCCATCTATCGTTGAGCAGATTTTCATCAGCCTGAAGCTGTTGCTGCTTCTTTTTTAGGCTCCTTGCAGTGGCTATTAGCTGGTGCTTAAAGCGCTCCAGCTTGAGAGGTTCCTCAGGCACGATAAAATCAATGTTGCCGAGGCTCACCTCGTCCTCGAAGAGTGGAAGGTAGTCACTGTCCTCCGAGTCTTCGTTCATGGCCTATTCATTAGTGCTAACTCGCCCATATTCCCGTTCATCATGTTCGGAGGTTGGTTCAACGGGGTCTTCGTTGTCTTCGGCATCATCCGGAGTATTATTTTCTCTTGTGCCGGTATTGCTGTTTTTTCCACGGCATGGTTTAGAGCGGCGCCGCTGACGTCGGCGCTTTGGCTGTATCTCAGAAGTATTATCCTCGATTGGATCCTTTTCATTGTCGCCGTTTTTCTCTTTAGGTGCATCCACCATGTACACATTATATGAGGAGGTGGCCGTCCCGTGTCCGGTAAATGGCGGGTTTTGTGTTTCCTCTTCTCCGGCATCGCCGTCCATACCGTTGATGTCTTCGGAGTCATAATCGAGCATGTCTGTTAAGTCCTCGACATTGGCTATAAAGTGGGTGGTGGGTGGGACGTAAAATCCCCTGCTCTCAGCCCCTAGTCCGGGCTAGGCATAGTTCGGACGTTGCTCCTTTGTAATGACGAGGGATTGCATCAAGTACAGGGCCTCGCTTAAGGGCGAGGTTTGGCCCGAGAGAAAGGTGTCCGTGGAGTGCGGCGAGAAGGAGACTCCTTGGCCGGACTTGCACAGTATTGACTCCGAAAATTTGGAGCCAGCGTCCGGAGGAGGGTTCGGCTTCATGATAGTCACCAGCGACATTACCTCCTCCGGCTCTCTCATGATGGGCCTAGAGGCTACAGATAGCCCGGCGAGCTCAGGGAGCTCGTCTTCGGACCTAGCGATGCAGTCCGGATCTAAGGCCAGAGCAGAGGTTGGGGGTGCGAATCCTTCGAAGATCAAGTCTCCTCGGATATCAGCGACATAGTCCAGATTCCCAAAACTAATCTGGTGACCTGGGGCGTAGCTGTCGATCTGCTCTAGACGGCCAAGTGAGTTGGCCCGCAGTGCGAAGCCACCGAACACAAAGATCTCGCCGGGGAGGAAAGCCTCCCTCAGGGCAACATTGTTGTAGATGATTGATGGAGCCATTGAACCTTTTGGTGACGACGCAGCGGAACTCTCCATGAAAGCACCATTGTCGGTGTCAAAACCGGCGGATCTCGGGTAGGGGGTCCTGAACTGTGCGTCTAAGGTCGATGGTAACAGGAGGCGGGGGGGGCACGATGTTTACCCAGGTTCGGGCCCGGAGGTAACACCCTACTTCCTCCTTGATTGATCTTGATGAATATGAGTATTACAAGAGTTGATCTACCATGAGATCGTAATGGCTAAAACCCTAGAAGTCTATCCTATATGATTATGATTGTCCCTATGGACTAAGCCCTCCGGTTTATATAGACACCAGAGGGGACTAGGCTTGTACAAAGTCGGTTACAAAGAAAGGAATCTACATATCCGAATGCCAAGCTTGCCTTCCACGCCAAGGAGAGTCCCATTCGGACACGGGTGAGAGTCTTCGGTCTTGTATCTTCACAGCCCATCAGTCCGGCCCATGCCAATAGGACGGACGCCCGAGGACCCCTTAATCCAGGACTCCCTCAGTCACAGTATGAACTACTGCTATGGTATTTGCAATGAGGTTAGCACGAACCTTGCCTTTAGTGAAATCAGCGTGTGGATAGTGTGTGATCATTAGTAGGTGGTATGCATACCCACACAAAAATTTCTTGGAAGTTTCAATAGGAATCAATGGCTTGTCATGTGTTAGCTCATTGTGCACATGCCACACCCGCCAGAGTACCATGAGCTGGAGCATGCATTGTGTGTCATTGAGCTACTAGATTAGCATGAGCAACCAATCAGGTTCAGAGTTCCATAGTGCTTCATCCGGTGGGAAATCCCACATAGGTTTCATTGCATCCCATAGGTGCCTAGCATGAGGACATCGTAGGAGTGCATGGTGCGTCGTCTCTTCCTCTAGCCCACAGATCGTACATATACCATCAGGTTCCATGTGCCTACGCTGCATGTTGCTCCGAGTGACTAATGCTTTGCGCACAACTTTCCAAGCAAAGACACGTACTTTAGGTGGTGCTCCACATTTCCATAGCAGGTTCCATGCTGGTCTGAATCCATTAGGTCTTGTGCTGGACTCACCGACACACTGCCTGGCCATGATATTATCTCTGATCATGTTATACGCTGAGCGGACTAAGAAACACTCATGTTTGTCTGGTTGCCACGTGATAACGTCATCCCCCAACCGCTTAGATGCCTTGATTTTCAATATATTTGTGACGTCTATTGGGTAAAGGTGTTCCCTGAGGATTGGAACATTCCATGTGACATCCATGTTCAGAAGTTCGGCCACCCATTTGAGTCTGCAGCAGCGCTTAGGCGTGATTGGTTTGAAAGGTGCACCATTTGGGATCCAGGGGTCGCGCCATATTCTGATGTTTGCTCCATTTCTGAAGCGCCATATATACCCTTCCTTAACCAGTTCCAAGCCATGTTCAATAGCCAGCCAAGTGCTTGACCCATTACCTGTAAAACTGAATCTGTAATATTGCCAGAGGGGTAGTACTTCACATGGAGGACCTGAGCACAAAGGCTATCCTGAAATTCTATGAGACATCATGCTTGACATGCTAACAGAGATTGATTAAACAACCGAAGATCCTTGAAGCACATACCACCTCTTCCTTGTAGCATGTTGTCCCAACTGACCCACTGGGTCTTGCGTTTTCCTTTCTCTGCTCCCAACTGAAGGAAATATGGCCTAGAGGCAATAATAAAGTTGTTATTTATATTTCCTTATATCATGATAACTGTTTATTATTCATGCTAGAATTGTATTAACTGGAAACTTAGTACATGTATGAATACATAGACAAAACATAGTGTCCCTAGTATGCCTCTACTTGACTAGCTCATTAATCAAAGATGGTCATGTTTCCTAACCATAGACATGTGTTGTCATTTGATGAACGGGATCACATCATTAGGAGAATGATGTGATGGACAAGACCCATTCGTTAGCTTAGCATTATGATCGTTACAGTTTCATTGCTACTTCTTTCTTCATGACTTATACATGTTCCTCAGAATATGAGATTATGCAACTCCCGAATACCGGAGGAACACCTTGTGTGCTATCAAACGTCACAACATAGCTGGGTGATTATAAAGATGCTCTATAGGTGTCTTCGAAGGTGTTTATTGGGTTGGCATAGATCAAGAATAGGATTTTTCACTCCATGTATCGAAGAGGTATCTCTGGGCCTCTCGGTAATTTTCATCACTATAAGCCTTGCAAGCAATGTGAGTAATGAGTTAGTTGCGGAATGAAGCATTACGGAACGAGTAAAGAGACTTGCCGATAACGAGATTGAACTAGGTATGATGATACCGATGATCGAATCTCGGGCAACTAACATACCGATGACAAAGGGAACAACGTATGTTGTTGTGCAGTTTGACCGATAAAGATCTTCGTAGAATACGTAGGAGCCAATATGAGCATCCAGGTTCTGTTGTTGGTTATTGATCGGGGATGTGTCTCGATCATGTCTACATAGTTCTCGAACCCGTAGGGTCCGCACGCTTAACGTTCGATGACGATTTGTATTAAGAGTTATGTGTTTTTGATGACCGAAGTTTGTTCGAAGTCCCGGACGAGATCACGGACATGACGAGGAGTCTCGAAATGGTTGAGACATAAAGATTAATATATTGGAAGGTTATGTTCAGACACTGGAAAGGTTTTGGAAGAGTTCGGACATTTTTCGGAGTACCGGGAGGTTACCGGAACCCCCTGGGGAAGTAGTGGGCCTTAATGGGCTTTATTGGAAAGGAGAGGAGGGCTGCAGGGTGGTCGCACCCCTCCCTTGGTAGGTCCGAATTGGACTAGGAGGGGGCGGCGCCCTCCTCTTTCCTTCTCCCTCTCCTACTCCTTCCCTCTCCCCCCTCTTTGAAAAAGGAAGGGGACTCCAACTAGGGTTGGGAATCCTAGTTGGACACCCCCTATGGGCGCGCCCCTCCTGGCCGCCAGCCTCCTCCCTCCCTCCTTTATATACGGGGGCAGGGGCCACCCCTAAGCACAACAGACAATCTCTTAGCCATGTGCGGTGCCCCCCTCCACAGTTCAACACCTAGGTCATATCGTCGTAGTGCTTAGGTGAAGCCCTGCGCCGTAACATTATCAACACCGTTACCACACCATCGTGCTGACAGAACTCTCCCTCATCCTCAACTGGATCAAGAGCTCGAGGGACGTCATTGGGCTGAATATGTGCTAAACGCAGAGGTGTCATACGTTTGGTACTTGGATCGGTTGGATCGTGAAGACGTTCGACTAAATCAACTGCGTTACTAAAATCTTCCGCTTTCGGTCTACAAGGGTACGTGGACACACTCTCCCCTCTCGTTGCTATGCATCTCCTAGATAGATCTTGCGTGATCGTAGGAATTGTTTTGAATTACTATGTTCCCCAACAATGGTATCAGAGCCAGGTCTATGCGTAGATGTTATATGCACGAGTAGAATATAAAGAGTTGTTGGCGATAATAGTCATACTGCTTACCACCAACGTCTTACTTTGATTTGGTGGTATTGTTTGATGAAGCAGCCCGGACCGACATTACATGATCGCGTTCATGAGACTGGTTCTACCGACGTGCTTTGCACATAGGTGGCTGGCGGGTGTTTGTTTCTCCAACTTTAGTTGAATCGAGCTTGACTATGGCCGGTCCTTGTTGAAGGTTAAAACAACACACTTGACGAAAAATCATTGTGGTTTTGATGCGTAGGTAAGAACGATTCTTGCTAGAAGCCCGTAGCAGCCACGTAAAACTTGCAACAACAAAGTAGATGACGTCTAACTTGTTTTTGCAGGGCATGTTGTGATGTGATATGGTCAAGACATGATGTGATATAAATCGTTGTATGAGATGATCATGTTTTGTAACAGAGCTATCGGCAACTGGCAGGAGCTATATGGTTGTCACTTTAGTGTATGAAATGCAATCGCCATGTAATTGCTTTACTTTATCACTAAGCGGCAGCGATAGTCGTAGAAGCAATAGTTGGCAAGATGACAACGATGCTACGATGGAGATCAAGGTGTCAAGCCGGTGACGATGGAGATCATGACGATGCTTCGGTGATGGAGATCATGAGCACAAGATGATGATGGTCATATCATGTCACATATTTTGATTGCATGTGATATTTATCTTCTATGCATCTTATTTTGCTTAGTACGGAGGTAGCATTATAAGATGATGCCTTACTAAATTTCAAGGTATAAGTGTTCTCCCTGAGTATGCACTGTTGCTAAAGTTCGTCGTGCTGAGACACCACGTGATGATCGGGTGTGATAAGCTCTACGTTCACATACAACGGGTGCAAGCCAGTTTTGCACGTGCAGAATACTCTAGTTAAACTTGACAAGCCTAGCATATGCAGATATGGCCTCGGAATAGGGATACCGAAAGGTCGAACGTGAATCATATAGTAGACATGATCAACATAGTGATATTCACCATTGAAAACTACTCCATCTCACGTGATGATCAGACATGGTTTAGTTGATTTGGATCACGTGATCATTTACATGACTAGTGGGATGTCTATCTAAGTGGGAGTTCTTAAGTAATATGATTAATTGAACTTTAATCTATCATGAACTTAGTCCTGATAGTTTTTTGCATGTCTGTGTTGTTGTAGATCAATGGCCCATCCTACTGTTCCTTTGAATTTTAATGCGTTCCTAGAGAAAGCTAAGTTGAAAGATGATGGTGGCAATTACACGGACTGGGTCCGTAACTTGAGGATTATCCTCATTGTTGCATAGAAGAATTACGTCCTGGCAGCACAACTAGGTGCAAGGCCTGCTGTAGATGCAACTGCAGATGTTATGAACGTCTGGCAGAGCAAAGCTGATGACTACTTGATAGTTTAGTGTGCCATGCTTTACGGCTTAGAATCGGGACTTCAAAGGCGTTTTGAACATCATGGAGCATATGAAATGTTCCAAGAGTTGAAGTTAATATTTCAAGCAAATGCCCGAGTTGAGAGATATGAAGTCTCCAACAAGTTCTATACCTGCAAGATGGAGGAGAATAGTTTTGTCAGTGAACATATACTCAAAATGTCTGGGTATCATAACCACTTGACTCAGCTGGGAGTTAATCTTCCTCATGATAGTGTCATTGATAGAGTTCTTTAATCACGGCCACCAAGCTATAAATGCGTCGTGATGAACTATAATATGCAAGGGATGACGAAATAATTCCCGAGTTCTTCGCAATGCTAAAGGCTGCGGAGGTAGAAATCAAGAAGGAGCATCAAGTCTTGATGGTCAACAAGACCACTAGTTTCAAGAAAAGGGGCAAAGGGAAGAAAGGGAACTTCGAGAATAATAGCAAGCAAGTTGCTACTCCCAGGAAGAAGCCCAAGTCTGGACCTAAACCTGAAACTGAGTACTTCTACTGCAAAGGGACTGGTCACTGAAAGCGGAACTGCCCCAAGTATTTTGCGGATAAGAAGGATGGCAAAGTGAAAGGTATATTTGATATACTTGTTATTGATGTGTATCTTACTAATGGTCGTAGTAGCGCCTGGGTATTTGATAGTGGTTCTGTTGCTCATATTTGCAACTCGAAACAGGGGCTACATATTAAACGAAGATTGGCTAAGGACGAGGTGATGATGCGTGTCGGAAATGGTTCCAAGGTCGATGTGATCGCCGTCGGCACGCTACCTCTACATCTAGCTTTGGGATTAGTTTTAGACCTGAATAATTGTTATTTGGTGCCAGCGTTGAGCATGAACATTATATCTGGATATTGTTTGATGCGAGACGGTTATTCATTTAAATCAGAGAATAATGGTTGTTCTATTTATATGAGTAATATCTTTTATGGTCATGCACCCTTGTTGAGTGGTCTATTTTTGATGAATCTCGATCGTGGTGATACACATGTTCATAATATTGAAGCCAAAAGATGCAAAGTTGATAATGATAGTGCAACTTATTTGTGGCACTGCCGTTCAGGTCATATTGGTGTAAAGCGCATGAAGAAACTCCATGCTGATGGGATTTTGGAATCACTTGATTATGAACCACTTGGTACTTGCAAACCATGCCTCATGGGAAAGATGACTAAAACTCCGTTCTTCGGAACAATGGAACGAGCTACTGACTTATTGGAAATGATACATACTGATGTATGCGGTCCAATGAGTGTTGAGGCTCGTAGTGGGTATCATTATTTTCTTACATAGATGATTTGAGCAGATATGGGTATATCTACTTAGTGAAACATAAGTCTGAAACATTTGAAAAGTTCAACGAATTTTAGAGTGAAGTGGAAAATCATCGTAACAAGAAAATAAAGTTTCTACGATTTGATCATGGAGGCGAATATTTGAGTTACGAGTTCTGTCTTCATTTGAAACAATGTGGAATAGTTTCGCAACTCACGCCACCTGGAACACCACAGCGTAATGGTGTGTCCGAACGTCGTAACCGTACTTTCTTGGATATGGTGCGATGTATGATGTCTCTTACTAACTTACCGCTATCGTTTTGGAGTTATGCTTTAGAGACGGCTGCATTCATGTTAAATAGGGCACCATCGAAATCCGTTGAGACGACGCCTTATGAACTGTGGTTTGGCAAGAAACCAAAGTTGTCGTTTCTTAAAGTTTGGGGTTGCGATGCTTATGTGAAAAAGCTTCAACCTGATAAGCTCAAACACAAATCGGAGAAGTGCGTCTTCATAGGATACCCAAAGGAGACTGTTGGGTACACCTTCTATCACAGATCTAAAGGCAAGATATTTGTTGCTAAGAATGGTCCTTTCTAGAGAAGGAGTTTCCCTCGAAAGAAGTGAGTGGGAGGAAGTAGAACTTGATGAGGTAATAGTACCTTCTCCCGAATTGGGAAGTAGATCATCACAGAAATCAGTTCTAGTGATTCCTACACCAATTAGTGAGAAAGCTAAGATTATGATCATGAAACTTCAGATCAAGTTACTACCGAACCTCATAGGTCATCTAGAGTACGATCCGCACTAGAGTGGTACGGTAATCCTATTCTGGAAGTCATGTTACTAGACCATGATGAACCTACAAACTATGAGGAAGCGATGATGAGCCCATATTCCGCGAAATGGCTTGAGGCTATGAAATCTGAGATGGGATCCATGTATGAGAACAAAATGTGGACTTTGGTGGACTTGCCCGATGATCGGCAAGCCACAGAAAATAAACGCATCTTCAAGAAGAAGACTGACACTGACGGTAATGTTACTGTCTACAAAGCTCGACTTGTTGCGAAAGGTTTTCGACAAGTTCAAGGAGTTGACTACGATGAGACCTTCCCACCCGTAGCGATGCTTAAGTCTGTCCGAATCATGTTTGCAATTGCCGCATTTTATGATTATGAAATTTGGCAAATGGATATCAAAACTGCATTCCTTAATGGATTTCTTAAAGAAGAATTGAATATGATGCAGCCAGAAGGTTTTGTCGATCCAAAAGGTGCTAACAAAGTGTGCAAGCTCAGCGATCCATTTATGGACTGGTGCAAGCTTCTCGGAGTTGGAATATGCGCTTTGATAATGTGATCAAGCACATGGTTCTATACAAATGTTTGGAGAAGCCTGTATTTATAAGAAAGTGAGTGGGATCTCTGTAGCATTTCTAATATTATATGCGGATGACATATTGTTGATTGGAAATGATACGAAATTTTTGGATAGCATAAAAGGATACTCGAATAAGAATTTTACAATGAAAGACCTCGGGGAAGCTGCTTACATATTGGGCATCAAGATCTATAGAGATAGATCAAGACGCTTAATTGGACTTTCACAAAGCACATACCTTGATAAAGTTTGAAGAAGTTCAAAATGGATTAGTCAAAGAAAGGGTTCTTGCCTGTGTTACAAGGTGTGAAGTTGAGTCGGACTCAATGCCCGACCACTGCAGAAGATAGAGAGAAAATGAAAGTCATTCCCTATGCTTGAGACATAGGTTCTATCATGTATGCAATGTTGTGTACCAGACCTGATGTGTGCCTTGCTATAAGTATAGCAGGGAGGTACCAAAGTAATCCATGAGTAGAGCACTGGACAGTGGTCAAGAACATCCTGAAATACTTGAAAAGGACTAAGGATATGTTTCTCATTTATGGGGGTGACAAAAATCTCGATGTAAGCTTTGACACTGATCTGGATGACTCTAAGTCGCAATCCGAATACGTATTTATATTTAATGGTGGAGCTGTCAGTTGGTGCAGTTCCAAGCAGAGCGTCGTGGCGGGATCTATGTGTGAAGCGGAGTACATAGCTGCTTTGGAAGCAGCAAATGAAGGAGTTTGAATGAAGGAGTTCATATCCGATCTAGGTGTAATACCTAGTGCATCGGGTCCAATGAAAATCTTTTGTGACAATGCTGGTGCAATTGCCCTGGCAAAGGAATCCAAATTTCACAAAAGAACCAAACACATCAAGAGACGCTTCAATTCCATCCGGCATCAAGTCGTGGAGGGAGACATAGAGATTTGCAAGATACATACGGATCTGAATGTTGCAAACCCGTTGACTAAGCCTCTTTCACGAGCAAAACATGATCAACGCCAAGACTCCATGGGTGTTAGAATCATTACTTTGTAATCTAGATTATTGATTCTAGTGCAAGTGGGAGACTGAAGGAAATATGCCCTAGAGGAAATAATAAAGTTGTTATTTATATTTCCTTATATCATGATAAATGTTTATTATTCATGCTAGAATTGTATTAACCGGAAACTTAGTACAAGTGTGAATACATAGACAAAACATAGTCTCCCTAGTATGCCTCTACTTGACTAGCTCGTTAATCAAAGATGGTTATGTTTCCTAACCATAGACATGTGTTGTCATTTGATGAACGGGATCACATCATTAGGAGAATGATGTGATGGACAAGACCCATCCGTTAGCTTAGCATTATGATCGTTACAGTTTCATTGCTACTGCTTTCTTCATGACTTATACATGTTCCTCAGACTATGAGATTATGCAACTCCTGAATAACGGAGGAACACCTTGTGTGCTATCAAACATCACAACGTAACTTGGTGATTATAAAGATGCTCTACAGGTGTCTCCGAAGGTGTTTATTGGGTTGGCATAGATCGAGAATAGGATTTGTCACTCCATGTATCAGAGAAGTATCTCTCGGCCCTCTCGGTAATGCTCATCGCTATAAGCCTTGCAAGCAATGTGACTAATGAGTTAGTTGCGGGATGAAGCATTACGGAACAAGTAAAGAGACTTGTCGATAACGAGATTGAACTAGGTATGATGATACCGACGATTGAATCTCGGGCAAGTAACATACCGATGACAATGGGAACAACGTATGTTGTTGTGCGGTTTGACCGATAAAGATCTTCATAGAATGAGCATCCAGGTTCCGCTATTGGTTATTGATCAGAGATGTGTCTCGATCATCTCTACATAGTTCTCGAACCCGTAGGGTCCGCACGCTTAACGTTCGATGACGATTTGTATTAAGAGTTATGTGTTTTTGATGACCGAAGTTTGTTCGGAGTCCCGGATGAGATCACGGACATGACGAGGAGTCTCAAAATGGTCGAGACATAAAGATTGATATATTGAAAGGTTATGTTCGGACACCAGAAAGGTTTCGTAAGAGTTCGGACATTTTTTGGAGTACCGAGAGGTTACCGGAACCCCCCGGGGAAGTAGTGGGCCTTAATGGGCTTTAGTGGAAAGGAGAGGAGGGCCGCAGGGTGGCCGCGCGCTCCCCCCCCCCTTGCAGGTCCGAATTGGACTAGGAGGGGGCGGCGCCCCCTCTTTCCTTCTCCCTCTCCTACTCCTTCCCTCTCTTCCCCTCTTGGAAAAAGGAAAGGGACTCCAACTAGGATTGGGAATTCTAGTTGGAATCCCCCTATAGGCGCGCCCCTCCTGGCGGCCGGCCTCCTCCCTCCCTCCTTTATATACGGGGGCAGGGGGCAACCAAAGCACAACAGACAATCTCTTAGCCGTATGCCGTCCCCCCCTCCACAGTTCAACACCACAGTCATATCGTCGTAATGCTTAGGCGAAGCCCTGCGCCGGCAACATCACCAACACCGTCGCCACGCCGTCATGCTGACGGAACTCTCCCTTGTCCTCAACTGGATCAAGAGCTCGAGGGACGTCATCAGGCTGAACGTGTGCTGAACGCGGAGGTGCCGTACGTTCGGTACTTGGATCGGTTGGATCGTGAAGACATTCGACTACATCAACCACGTTACTAAACGCTTCCGCTTTCGGTCTACGAGGGTACGTGGACACACTCTCCCCTCTCGTTGCTATGCATCTCCTAGATAGATTTTGCGTGATCGTAGGAATTTTTTTGAATTACTACGTTTCCCAACACCCACCAATACCGACGGATCATCTGTGTTAAATCATCGCATAGGCCATGAAATGTGAGTGCTTGTACATGCTTCTTTCAATTGATGATATTATAAACTTGTCAAACTAATATGTAACTTTTTCCCGTATTTTTTGAAGAGAGAAGCTAAACCTCAAGTTATTTGCAATATGTAAACAAGTAATTTATAATGGGCGTTGCTATGCAGACAACATAATTTGCATATTGTTTGCCCGACGTTGCATGTGAGTCTTTCATGTATCAGGCCAAGTTGAGGGAGTCTGCTGGATATTGCATCGTGCTGGAATCGTTCATGCAACTGTCATCTGCATAGTACTTCCTGATATAATTTGATCCAACCGATATGTCATGCACTATTTTTGTTTATATATATGTGGTAACATATTTTTTGCTTTTATGTTGTCTTTTAGTGCTATACACTTATATATGATAGTGTGAAATTGGATGTTACACTTACTTAATTCACACTAATTTCTCAAAGAAGTCAATGAATGAACCCATTGATTTAATTTTCTGGCTCCGCCCTGGCTTCGATGACCCCAGTGTCGTCGGAGTTGATCTCGATCTTACTGCATCCTACTGTTCAAGCAAGATCCACACCGAATTGCAGTTGCCTCAGCTATAAGTGAATCAAAACACATGGCAATTTTTTCGTTTGCGGCAGATATGAACCGGCCATCATGGTCCCTAAGAACAGCGCCAACCGAACCCTGTAGTGTATCCATATCACATGTAGCATCAACATTCAATTTGACACATCCAGTTCTAGGCTTCATACCGCCGACTTTTGCTTGGCTTTGGGTGCACATGAAATAATATAGTTCGCCGACAATGCTCTCGTAGCCAGGTTTATTTGAGCACCGCTTTGTGTAGATTCCCCATGAATTGATTTTCGTCTTTTGTACCACAAGTAACACACTGCAATTGCCACTACTTCTCTCAACTTTGGCAAGCCCAGAATATAAATGTCATGGTCTTTTAAGCACAACAAACGTTCCAGAATAGCCTCACCTATCCTGTCCACCAAGCATGCCTTTTCAATAATATGCCCCATATTTTATAATTTCCACAAATCGGCCGCAAACTTGCACTCAAATTGCAGGTCCTTACGTTGTCAGGCCAAACTATTTTGTTGTCGTGCCACCTAGATATATTACAAGACATCAATAAAAGGATGAGTTTGAAATGGAAAACAACCAACTCATATGCGATTCAGCAAGCAGGTTTATATCTTTGTCCAACAACCCAGATGGGTCCACGTGTACCTCAAATGATTTGAGGTGTGTGCTGTGCGTGGCGCACTGTCTTGTGACGGCCCCTTTGCCGATTGTCGGGTCACAGGAACAACACAAACCACCGCAGCTAGCGATAGAAGGGACGACAATCACACCGCGAGCGGGATCGCATGATGAACCATGGTGTAATAACCGGACAAAAAGTAGGATTAACAACGGTTCCGTGCGTCGCGATGAGCCGATTAAAGATCACCCGTGCGCTGTTGTGGCGTGCTAAAGCCGTTGTTGGCGCGACGATGCAGATGGCCCCATGGAATATCCTCGCCCACAACTTTCCAGCACCTGGCCGACCGAGACCGGCCGCCGGCACGCCACGTACGGGTTGGCGCGGCTTTTGGCTTTTGGATCGCGATGGCTTCTCGTGACGAGGCGATGCGTCCGCTGCCTCCGCCGCACGAATTGTTTTTGCATGCTAGCCTGTAACCAGCGTTTCTTTTTTTTTTTAGAACTAGAGCAGCTCAAAACTACTCTAAGAGGAGACACATTCAGAGTACATCAGGTTACGTAGGCTAGGAGGGACGCCCGAATCAAGTCTCTGATCGCCCGAGCTTCTGTGAAGGGCAGCCAGCCCATGAGCCAAGGCATTGCTACATCGCTTCACATGCCTGATCTTGCAGTCAGAGAAACTACCCATTGCCCTTCTGATGTCCATTATCAGTCCATAGCAAGTAGACCGTGGTTGGGTATGTGCTTCTACTTCCTTGACTATCGATTGGTTGTCCATTTCTAGTATCACCCGCCCATTGTACCGACCGGCAAGAGAGAGCAACCCGGTCAGAGCTGCTCTGGCTTCAGCCTCGTCCACTCCACTGCTATTGGGCAATCCTTTTGATTCAGAGAAGATCACTCTGCCTGTCTCGTCTCTGGCAACAACTCCTGCAGCAGCACACTCCAGATTCGCTCTCAAACGCTGCATCCGTGTTCAATTTTACTGTGCCATGTCAAGGAGGATCCCAACACCTGTTTAGATTCACTCCAGGAGTTGGGTCAGGAGCCCTGCCTCCGATGGCGGAATTCCCATCCGGTCCCATGGACACCTCTGAACTCGCCAGTCTGAACTCTTCCTCATATTTCTCTAAAAATTGGGCTGGCGAGCTAATTGTTTGTCTCCCTTCACTGCGTACGCAGTCCTCCCGAAGGTGCCAGCAGCGCCACAACAGAAGCAGCATTTTTGATCGTGTGTCCTCATTCTCAGAGTCAAGCAGAACTTGCAGCCAGTCCTCCCTCGTGTATCTGAACTTCTTCTCCGGCGGGAGTACCCATACTTCCCTCATGGCCCTTCTCAAGCCTCTGCTTTTTGTACACTCCACAACTAGGTGGTACTCATTCTCCACCCCACGACCACAAATGCTACATGTTGCATCTGTTTCAAGAGTTCTTTTGTGCTTATTTTCTTTCGTGGCTAGTGTCTTGGTAGCCACTCGCCACCCGAAGATCCGCACTTTACCCGGCACTTTGGCCTTCCAAATCAAGTCCCATATGCTCCTATCAGCGGCGTCCCTAGTAGAGCTGGTCGGAGGGGCCTCCTGTTGAGCAAGTTTTGCAACTAGCTTGTACGCGCTCTTAACTGAGAAGGCACCGTTCCGTTCATAATGCCAGGCAAGTTGGTCGCTCACATTTGAGCTTGGGATCGGGATTTTGCATATCTCGTCGACATCAAAAGGGTAGAAAATAGGGCGAATGAGATCTACGTTCCACTCATTCCTCTCCGAGATCATGAGTTGATTTACCCAACGGAGCCTGGACCTCCTTATGAATGCAGCCGTCATGAGATCCTCCCTTCTAGGCAGCCACTGATCTCGCTGTATTTGTATGCTTTTTCCATCTCCAACCCTCCAGATTATCCCCTTTTTCAAGAGTTGCAATCAAAACTCGATGCCCCTCCACACCGGTGGCACATCGGATGCATAGACGGTGTCTAGGACATTTCCATTACGGTAGTACTTTGACTTAAGCACTCTTGCGCAGAGGCTGTCAGGGTTCTGAATCAATCTCCACCCTTGCTTTGCGAGGAGTGCCTGGTTAAAGAGATGCATATCTCTGAAGCCAATACCCCCATCCCTTTTCGGTTTAGTCATACGATCCCATGACATCCAGTGGACCTTCCTGTGGCCTTCCTCATCTCCCCACCAGAAATCTCTTATCATTCTCTCGTACTTATCACAAAACCCTTTGGAGAGCATAAACACACTCATTGTATACGTGGGGAGTCCCTGAACTACAGATTTGACATGGACCTCTTTTGCTGAATAAGGCATAAACCTTTCCGACCAATCGTTGCATCTTTTCCCAAATCTGTCCAGAATCGGCTGAAATTGGTCATCCTTCATTCTCCCTTCCGGCGTCGGCAAACCTAGGTACTTGCTTTCAAAAGTGTCTGCTTGTACTCCCAGGATATTTTTAATGCCAGCCCTAGTTGCCTCCGGGCATACCTCACTGAATAGAATGGAGCATTTGCTTTCACTAAGGAGTTGCCCCGTACACCTTTGGAAGGTGGATAACACTTTTTTGATGGTTTTAGCTTGCTCAACTGTGGCCTTGAAGAAAATCAAGCTATCATGCGCAAAAAGGAGATTAGAAATACCTGGGCTGTTTCTCGCTATCTTTATGGGTGTTAGGTTGTTTTCAGCGTTTTGGAGAATACACTCTCTCGAACTCTCACATAAGAGTCCATAAGAGCAACTCTAACCGGGCGATCCATTTTGTCCGCGGGCGTCCGTTTGGATTGGTGCGGACAGAAAATCGACCCAACGCGTCAACCCAAACGGACGCGCGTCCGCTTTTCGTTCGCCTGTCGACCCATTTCCGGCTCATTTTTAGCCGGTTTTGCGTCGGCGCGGACAAGAGACGGACGCGCACGCACTCGCCTTCTCCTCCCCCCTGGCCCGCTAGTCTGTGACGGCCTCCATCATTTTCCTCCATTTCCTCCCCAAAACCCCTCCCTCCCGCGCGTGCTCCCGCCGCCCGCCATGGACGACCACCTCGACGCCGCCATTGGCCTCGCCTCCCTCGCCTCGTCCGGCATGACGACCTCCCCCTCCGCCAAAGGCAAGCCTCGCGCCCCCACAAGACTGTCGCCGCGCCGAAACCAAAGAAGACGCTGACGCCCGAACAGCGGGAAAGGGAGTTGGCGAAGAGAAAGGGCCGGAGGCACGCAGCAGATGCGGGGGACGAAGCCATCGCGGAAGCCGCCACCGCCGCGCAGTAGGAGGTCACCAACAATCGCATCACGGCAGCAATGAGGGAGGCGCTATTTATGCTAGGGTTAAACCCTAGCCAGCATGGCCTCGTCAACGCCACCGTGACCACGGCCAGCACCGGCTCATCCGCGTTCCCTCGGATGGTGATGCCCGACTCGCCCCGCGCGTCGGCGACGCAGCCGATACCCGGCTTCCACGTCTACCCGCAGGCCTCCCGCCTCTCTGAGGAGTGCTCGTCCGAGGTGAATGTGGTGGCGCCTTCTACGCCCGCGCCCGTGCCAATCGACCTCAACGCCACACCGGTGGCCGGTGGCTTGTCATCCAGAGGTGAGAGGAAACATGTGTGGCACATGCCAACCGACGTGATGTCGGACGCACACAACCTGTTCGACGGAATGCCGGCATCCGGCGACGACGACTACATGCAAAACATCATCTTCGAGGGTGGTGCGGCGGCCGCTTGCAGTGCCGCCGGGGCCGGCTACGATCCCGAAGAGACACAAAGTAAGGACGGCCGATGGGCGTTCACGCCCTCCACCTTTGATCAAGATCAGGTGGGCTTCATGCATGATCAGGCCGGCGTGGACCTGGACGGCTTCCCACTCGACCATGAGTTTCCGGAGGACTACAGGCAAGAGGAAGAGGATGAGTGTGACATCGAAGGGGAGTCTTTGTTCGAGGACGAGCTCGCCAACCAAGCCGCCGGGGCGAAGCCGAAGCACAAGAGCAATCAAACGAAGGTATACACGGTGCCCGAGGACAAGCTTCTTTGTGAGTGTTGGAGGGACATTGAGCAAGACCCCAAGGTTGGCGCCGAATAAAAGGCATCAACCTTTTGAATTCGTGTCCACCGTGAGTTCCATCAGCGCAAGAAGTTTCCGCTGTACCAAATACTAAGCACGCGCGGGTGGGTGTCCATTTCGAAGTGATTGAGAGTGATCCAACAAGAGTGCAACAAGTTTTGTGCCACTCTTGAGAGCGTGAAGGCCCGCCCCGTGAGCGGCATCAACATGCAAGACATGGTATGCAAGCGGCCCTCTTTTGTGTCATTGCGTTTATGCTTGCATGTCCATTTCCATATCCATTTTGCCAATATGCTTGCATGCAATATATTTGTAGGCATTCCAAGCTTTGGAGGCATTCAAGGTCCAACACGACGACAAGTGCTTCAACCTCTCCCAATGCTGGAGAGTCATCAAAGACGAGGAGAATTCGAGGCGCAATATGCCGCCCTCGAGTCGCGTGGGGGGGAAGAGGCCGTGGAGGAGGAAGAGGGCGAGAAGCCACGCCCGCGGGGGAAGACCAACTCCAAGAAGGAGGACAAGCGGGATGCGGCGTCGAACGCTGTCGGAGCAATGGGCCATGGGTAGGCTCACCAGAGTCCCAGAATTCATCAAGACCTTGGGCCGGCTTCGCCTTGCTGCGCCCCAGGACAAAGCTCCGCCCTCTGGGAACCGGCAAGCCCAACGGCCGGCTGACAGAGAACGGCTAGCCACCAACAGACGGAGTCACGAGTGGTCTCCCCCCGCCGGCCGGCCTCTATGGAAGACGGCATCCGGCATACGGCCGCCACGCACCCTCAGAGTTTGTGCCCTCATCAGGATGACGAGACGGGGCGTGGCAACAGTGAAGCCCTCACCCCCGAATCCTGGGGTCAGTGTGGCCACAGTGTCCCGTACGGGCGGAGATCTCCGCACGGCGTGGCACTGTTGCCACTCTCCCTTGACATCACTCTAGGCAGGCGGAGCCCCACTCGGTACGGCCCGCAGGCTACGGGCCCTGCCGTGCAGGGACGTCCCAGAAGACGGCGCACGCCGAACTAGACAGACCAGAGGGGGGCCGACCTCTAGCAAGCGGCCACCCCCCTCCCTCGAAGCCCATGCGCCATTAACCAGAAGAGACCAGGTGTGGCTACAGTGATCTCCCACCAGGCGGCAGGGACTGTAGCCACACTGAGATGACCAAGCCAGCGTCATTAGCAGCACGGCTACAGTTATTAGCCGCCAACCAGACCCGCCAGCGGCGGGGACGGCCTGTCGGCTCCGTACCAGACCGGTCGGCGGGGCCCACCAGACGGCGGGCCCCAGCAGTCGGCGGAGAGGCCGAAGGCCAAAGACGCTGATAGCTGTGCCCGACAGCCGGCCAGATTACCATTGTACCCCTGGGGGTAGGCCTATATAAACCCCCCAGGGCACCCATGCAAAGGGTTCCCACCCCATTAGACCTAGCCACATACCTAGGGCAGGAGAGAGCTAGCTTTGCCTTCTCCTTCCTCTAGCACATAGCTCGAGGTGCAACTTGTATCACTTGTGCCTTTAGTGATCATGCGGAGACCCCGCAGAGCAGAACTAGGGGTGTTATCTCCTAGGAGAGCCCTGAACCTGGGTAAACTCCGCCGGCGTTCGTGTCTACGCCTCATCCCGCTTCCGGACATCGGGGACATTCTACTCGCTTCCACCATGATAAGCCATCCCTTGGCATATGTCGCACCCAACCCCCGACAAACGCCTTGATCGCAAACATGGAGGGCATGATGAGCAAGAAGGACCCAAGGGAGGAGGAGCGCCGGCAATACAAAGAAGAACAAAATGAACGCCTTCATGGAGATCCAAAGGAGGAGGCTTGAGATGGACGCGGAGTAGCAAGCCAAGATACTTGAAATGGAGGCGGAGAAGTAAGCCAAGATTCTAGAGATCGAGGCCGCCAACGCCAAGACCAAGGCGAAAGAAGTAGCTCTCGCGAGCATGATGACTTGGGTGGAGATCATGAAGGTGGATCTCAACACCGTATCGCCAAGGAATATGTCGTGGTTCGAGAAGATGCGGGCCGACATGCTCAAGTTCGACGACGTGTGACCTACGGCGGCGAGCGCCATCCTTTTTATATGCCGGCAAGTGTGCTGGCATGACCACGGCCGTGATGGCGTGGTCGAACTCCCGCCCTTTTTTTTGTGCTGGCATGTGTGCGGCCGCTGGCAAGTGCGGCCGCCAAACTGTCTGCTATTTTTGAAGCTGGCATTGTATGCCGGCGCTGGCATGATGCCGGCATGAACTTTCGGGCGCCGACATGACCGTTGACATGAACGGTAGCCGCGGGCCTTTTTTCAAAAATTGCATGCAGACATGAAATGGGTCGGCGCATTGGGCGCACTGCCGACCCAAATCTCAAACTGGGCGGATGCCGAGCGGGCTGCCGAGCCAAACGGATGAAAACCGGACAAAAGCGCCGTCCGTTTGGGTCGGCGTTGGAGTTGCTCTGACAACTCGGCAACTTGTGCTCGTATGTTTTTTTTTGTTTTTGTTTTTGCGAGGGAGCTTGTGTTGTTCTTTTTTCTGAGAACGAGCTTCTGCTGGTAAGATTGCGCAATACATCTGATGAGCTTGTGCTTGTTTTCTGTAGCAACGCGATTTCCTGTGCGTGTGTTTACTGTAGTGCTCGCGAAAAATCTAAATTTTTTTAAGTAAAGTGAACATTTTTCAACTTTGTGAACTCTTTTGAAAACACGCTTTTTCTTGAAACTTTGGAACAATTTTAAAAACTTCAAACTTTTTTTCAAAAAAGCAAACATTTTTTTAACTTCGTGGACATCTTTGGAAAATGTGAATAATTTTTTAATAATATGAACTTTAATTGAAATATGAAAAAATTTCGAAATTTATGAACACCTTTTGAAATTGTGAACAATTTTTAAAACATGATGTTTTTTTAAATTCTGAACATGTTTTAAAATAAAACGATGTTCCAGTCTTGAACATTTTTTTAAATTTTGGGTTTAAAAAAGAAGTAGAAAAACAGGAAAAATGATTCAAGAACCTTTTAGAAGGTTCCCAAAACCGTTAAAAATGGGATAGGGAATGTTCTAGAAGGTTCACGAAACCGGATCAATATAACCAATATGGGTCGGCCCACCTCGCCATTTCACTATGTGAACCACGACTATTGGAAGCAATGAGTGTCCAATAGGAAATTTCGGCTTTGAATTTTTTTTTAGGCCTCCCTCTCATTTTTCATATAAGAAACCACATGGTCTTAGTTTTAGAAACTACCACCTCCAAACCTAAGGCAAAACCAGTAGCCAACACATAGTCCACACTAATGTGACATTTACAAGATGGGATACGAAGACCACCAAGTCGCACCAGGATCATGCAAGATCCAAACGAAGGCCAAACCATAGATAGAAACCCTCCAAATTCAACAGACTCCGATAATGGCAACAAGTGCAAACCTAAAATAGGCAGGGAAAGGAACTAGCATGTGAAAAGCAACATCACCGGGAAGGTAGCTAGCCGTTAGAGGCAAGGTGAAACCAAAAAGCAAGATTCATTTTTCAAGATGAGCCATCAAGTTGAAGAACTCCAGGTCTCCATCAATCGATGCTTGATAATTTTCACTTGCTACTCATTCTATTAGCTTTGCCCCCAATTTTAGCACCCTTTGTCCTAGCTCCTTTATATGCAAAATAGACAAGTCGGCGATCCAAGAGCACATCAGTTTTATTAGAGTCATAGGATTGGAAATCATTTTGTTTTCAAAGATAATATTATTACAATTTCTCCAAATAGTCCAGAACATAGCCGAAACCCAAACCAAAACCAACTGCTTATCAGATTTGGAAAAGACCCTAATCCACCTACTAAAGCAATCAGTTGGGTTATTAGGAGTACAGAAAATGAATAAATATTCATTAGACTCCAGATTAACCTAGTAGCCAAACGCTGAAAAAATAGATGGTCAATAGACTCATCTTGCCTAGAAAAGCACAATCTTTATTTCCCTTCCAACCTCTCCCAGATAAATTGTCATTAGTTAAAATGCTTTTCTCGGTCATTAACCACAGGTAGATCTTAATTGTTTTAAGGAATCTTGATTTTCCACCAAAAAATATGTGGTAAGCCACAAGAAGATTTTACCAAATGCAGATATAGTTATTTAACAGTAAACTTCCTATTTGGGGTAAGCATCAATTTTATTTGGTCTTAACCCCCTCCCATTTGAACCTCCCCGCGTCTCTTTTTATGCTATTCCATAAGTCTAGTCATTCTCAAAAAATAGTTCTTATGAAAGTGAAACCCTCCGAGCCTCTATCCAAAGCTTCAGCTATAGATATTTGAGATCAAAGCTAAGTAAATATAGTCTTGTGTAGGCCAACTTAAAAGGTTTGTCCACTACTCAACAATCTTCATAGGATATATAATTTTTCCTTTAATATATATATTTGAAATATTCTAAATACATATATTCTAATAATTAATTTACTTACAATTGTATAAGTGTTCATGGTAAAAAAAATTAAAAATCATGCAGTGTAAAAAAAGGTTGGCGTAACTTTTAAAAATGTTGATACCATTAAAAATGACTGACATTTACAAAACCAAATATGAAATTATAAAAAATTGTACAATGTAAACTGTTTTCATAATTTATAAGAAATGATCTGTAACATACAAAAATTGGTAGCGACGTTTAAAATTATGTATGCATTCAGAAATATGTTCAGGACAATTTCGAAAATGTTTATACAATCTAAATAAATGTTTCATTCCATTCAAAAAAGTAGGTGACATGACATTTAAAAATATCTAACACTAAACAATTGGTTTGCACTTCTAAGAAAATGTTCACTGCATTCACCAAAATTCTCATTGCATTCATAAGAAAATGAATATAAAAAATCAGAAGAAAACTGACAGCAAACCGATGAAGACCAATAGAGAAACAAATAGAAAAAAAAAACAAAGAAAACAGATAAAAAAACTTACAAAAAACAAAAAAGCAACAAAAGCGTTCAAAAAGCGCCGGTTATACTAAGGCGAGCACAGAGTTCCACATCAGATGAGACGGAGCTAGGTCTCGCAATAAGCGAGGTATAGCCCCAACTCATATTTGGCGCCTCAACTGCTAATAGTGCTTTTTGCAAACTGACGCACACCCCTCCAAAGCACTGTGTATCAAAATGGGCTGCCCATGTAAACCTACCGAGGAATGTCTCACGGTATTCTGTGTGATTTTTCTTCTGTTTTTTCCCCAGCATAGGGTTTGCTAGTTTTCTCATTTGTTTATGTTTCGTTTTCATTTTCATTTTTCTTATTATTTGTATTTCTTTCTTTATTTTTTTGCTCTTATCAAATTTGTGAACTTTTCACAAATTTGAAAACTATTCCCAAATCTTATGAACCTTTTCAAATACGTGAACACTTGATGATTTGTTTTCCAATTTCGTGATTTTTTTAAAATTATGAAACTCTTTCCAAATCTTGTGGACATTTTTTTAAAAGTTTGCAAACTTATGTTTGTTCTTGCGAACTTTTCCAAGTCATAAACTTTTTTTTTCAAATTTGTGAACATTACTCAAGTTTGCAAACATTTTTCCAAATTTCATGAACTTCCTTCCAAAAAATCAAACTTTTTTCATTTTTAACCTTTCTATCTTTTTTGAAAAAGTCAATGATCAACTCTCGATGATCTACGGTCGGTGGTCGACCAATCGACGGTTGCTGGTCCACTAATTAACTGATTTTAAACCAAAAGGCAGCTACGCCGTCCCATATGCTCCCGTGCATGAGCGTCAGTTACCTTAGCTGGGGCGCCAATTTGGAGGTCTCAGACATAGCTCCCGCTCTATTTGACACAATATGGGGAGCTCGACGCAAATAATTGGTGCCAAATTGCACGGTTGCGCCAGTCGAATGACTCATCGATCAACAGAAAAATAAACCACCTACTTGCTTTGCCTCAAGAGCGTCTATAGTGAGTCGGCCCACTAATAGCCAGTTCGTCCGTTGCGTTCATTCATTTGCTTTGTTTATTTTACTTTTTATTCTCTTTTTGGTTATATTTTAAAAGCATGCTAAACAAAAATTACTTTAGTTTAAGTTTTAACAATGTTCACCCTGTATTGAAAATTATTTATGAGATGTAAAATTTTGATAATTTTAAAAACTGTTGAATAAAATGTTTGTGCCATTAAAATATGTTGACACATTTATTAATATATTATATATTTATTTAAATGTTCATTTTTTAAAAAAAAATCTGTGATAATTTTTAAAAATGTTTCTATATTCAAAATTTCCTCATGGTACTTAAAATGTTCATATGTTTAAAAATATGTTTAAACAGTTTTATAAATTAAATATTATAGAAATATGTTCACACCATTTTAAAAAGCAAATCATATAAAAAATGCTTTTCGAATTAAAAAAGTTCATGAAAAATTAAGAAATGTTCATGAACATTTAAAAAAATGATCAATGTGTATTTCTAATAAATGTTCAGATTGTATTTGAAAAATATCAGCATGTATCTAAAAATGGTTCAACTTGTATACAAAAATGTTTTATTTTGAAAAAGTCAACATGCATTGAAAATGTAAGTAAAACGGAAAAAATGAACAGAAAAAATAGAAAAATGAATCAAAAATCAAATATGAAAAGAAAATGGCAAGCCGAGGGAAGTTGATAGAGAGAACACACACAAGTATAAATAATCCGCAGGGAAACTTCTAAATCCGGTCGATACGAGCCAATAAAAACTTCCCAAAACTGATCACAAGATCTTCTGAAAAACACACAACATGCCTTATTTCGTCGGGCCACTTGTGGGAACACCGGAGGCAAGAGTAGCATACGTCTCGCAATAAGCAAGAGATAAATCTCCCGGTCTATTTGACAGAGGAAAAAGATTCATGATAGGTTTTTTAGGGGTGTCACCATGTTTTATTACTCAAACTCCAGATGAAGAGGAATACAAAAGGGATCATGTGGGCTCAACAACCACACATGTCTTCCCTAAACAAGAGAGTTCGAAAACTTGGCTAACCTATCGGCGTCTAAATTTGAGGAACGCCCTTCAAAAGTAAAAGAACAATTAAAGTTCAAAGCTCTTGTCTTAATCTCTCTAATGATAGTACCGTATCCACCCTTGGTACCTCTTTCAATATCACCAATGACTTGCTTCGAGTCCGAGGCAACTATGAAACTGTTTATCTGCTGATCCTCCGCCAACGCAAATGCTTCATGACAAGCTATAGCTTCAAGAGTAGGGACATCAGCAACGCCATGAATTACTAGTGAGGAGCTTCCCATATATGTCCCTTGTTCATCTCTACAGACAGCAGCAGCTGCACCTGTGATTTGGTTCCTTGACAGACTAACGTCAACATGAATTTTGGCGTTCCCAGTGGGAGGTGCCTTTGGCCGAGCAACCCTTACTTCTCGTTGAGCCAGTGTTCTGCCTATCTTCTTTGGCAGTAACCTAGGTCCTCAATGAACTTGATTATAAATTGATGTGTAGCTGCCGGACTTTGAAATATCTCCTCGTGTATGGCTTTCCTCGCCCACCAAATCGCCTATAAGGTCACTGCAAGCCTAACAAAGGCAGTATGAGATAATGTATCCATCATCGAGAATATCCACTGTTTGGCGATGGGCTCCGTGGTTGCACAAAGATGTTCTGCCAGCTCGCCATCCACCAGGGCCCAAATGCACCTAGCCATGGAGCACTCAAGTAAAGAATGCCGCCATGAATCCTCGGCTCTACATAGTCCACATGTCGTAGTTACCGCCATCTTTCTATGCGCTCTCACATCCTCCACAGGGAGAGACTGTTTTGCCAATTGCCAAAGGAACATACATATTTTGTCCGGGACCGAAGTATTCCATAGTGACTTCCATGATTATTCATCGTGATCCGCACTTGTGGATCCTGCCGCCTCTTCAAGCCATGCGCCTCGCCTCAGTTTTGTGCCAACCATCATCTGATGCGCTAATCTCAACGTGAATGAACCACTTTTTTCGAAACTCCACGCCCATGAATCCGGCATATCAATGGTGCATTAAGGAATGCTTATGATCGATGGAATGTCAATCGGTAGACATACTTCCTGTAGTTTCTCCATATTCCATGTAGCTGAGGTATGATCCATCAGTTCTGTAACTAGTTCTGCGTTGGTATTACCACGCCTCCCATAGGGCCTCATCATGTGTTTCCTAGGTACCCAATTATCAGCCCAGATGTTCGTTCCTCATCATGTGGATTTACATGGATTTAAAAACCGAGATTCTAAATGTTTGAGGACGAGCCAGGACGCTGGTACGGTTATAATTCGTTCCCATTCCTGCCATGGGACCTAAACATGCACCCAAGGACACATGTATAATTTTTCTAGCCATTTTGGTGAACTAGAGCATGCATTTGAAGTTCAGATTTAAATTATGGACATTAAATGTCTAGGAAACTCAATTAGTGTATAAAAAGGCCAAACGAACCATGAATAAGTTTAAATTTCAGCACGAATATCATGTCACTCAATGTTGCCCGTAGAAGAAAATACAAGGCGAAAAGAGGAAGTGATTATGTTTCGACAACAAGGGGAACACGTTTCCCTATCGGAACCACGAGGCTTCTTTGAGAGAAGCTCTGGTTTGTAAGAGGGTTGTAATAAAGCTTGGCGCAAATTGAACAATGTTTTTACCACTACATATGTGCCATGACGTGACACCATGCCTACTTTCATGACTTTCTGGTGAGTTTAGGACCTACGGGGATTTAAAAACCGAGATTCCAAATGTTTGAGGACGAGCCAGGACGTCGATACAGTTGTAATTCGTTCTCATTCCTGGCATGGGACCTAACCATGCACCTAAGGACACATGTATGTATAATTTTTTTTAGCCATTTTGGTGAACTGGAGCATGTATTTGAGATTCAGATATGTATTATGGACATTAAATGCCTAAGAAACTCAATTAGTGTATAAAAAGGCCAAACGAACCCTGAATAAGTTTAAATTTTCGCACGAATATCTCGTCGTTCCATGTTGTCGGTAGAACAAAATACAAGGTGAAAAGAGGCAGTGATTATTGTTTCCCCCACAAGGGGACACGTTCCCCTATCAGAACCACGAGGCTTTCTTTGAGAGAAGCTCCGGTTTGTAAGAGGCTTGTAATAAAACTTGCGCCAAAATGGACGAAAAAAATTCCTCGACATATATGTGCATGTCGTGACACCATGCCAAGTTTCACGATTTTCGGGTCAGTTTTGGATTTACTGGGATTTAAATACCGAGATTCTTCTCACAAAATGTTTTCAAATAGCACACGGTTCACTCACGAAAGCCGTGTGCCTACCAAATCGTGGCCGATGCCCCCCTGCTGCGCGCACGCGATCTGAGTCGTGCGTTCTGACTGGCCAGAACCCAAACCCCATGGATCGTACGTCTGCACCGTTGGCTGCTCCCAGATCGAACGGCAACCCTCAGCCCTTTCGACAGCACATGCAGTATATGGGTAAGCACTGTGCACATGCGTCGTGCTAGCTCACGCTTCCTTCACTTCTACGTTTTCTAAACAGACTACCGATTCCCGCCACTCCTCTCATCGGTTTCCTGCCTCTTCTCCCATTGCTTTCCTGCTACCAGTGTCAGTGCTCATTTAAGGCTAGGCGGCGACACACCAGCCATGTAAATATTGCACACAGTTTTTAAAAGAACATATGTGCATGATAGGAGGGAGTAGGTCCCATAGGGTGACCAGCGTGAAACACCTTAAAGGCAAGGAGGAAATTCCTATCAGCAAGGTGTCGCTTCCCATCCGCTAGCCTAGTCGAATAGAACGCAGAAGTTAAGCGTGCTCGTGCTGGAGTAGTCCAAGGATGGGTGACCCGGTGGGAAGTTGCATATCTCAAGATTCATTTAATTGCCATGACACGGTCATTATAGAGATAAAGAGATAAATATCACTATAGTGACCTGACATGATGATTATATAAACCTTGGGATCCTTGTTTTGCTAATTTGTAGACTATGTTTTTATAGGGTTTTTTTGGTTGTAAAATCACCATGACTGCGCAAGCGCGAGCAAATGGTGCAGGTATTGGCTTAACCGTGTGCGATGCAAGTGCGCTGTAAAATCACCATGACTGCGCAAGCACGAGCAAATGATGGAGGTACTGGCTTAACCGTGTGCGATGCAAGTGCGCTGTAAAATCACCACGACTGCGCAAGCTAAAGGTGGGTAAGTTTATTTAGAAATTAGGACGAACCTTGTGCGATAGACCAGCTAGCTAGAAATAAAAAACAAACTACCCGCCTTGAGTGCTCAAAAATCGGCGGTTCCGCCACTTTTTCTTATTATCATACACACATATTCTTATTGGACCATGCGCGATCTTGGGCACTCCCGCCCCGCATCAATTCCTTTACCCTAATTTTAGTAGTCGTTGTACTTCAACCGTCGCCCACACTCCTCCAGCACCGACCTTATAGTAAAATTGCAGTAGACGAGGCATTTGAACCGTCGCCCTCCCTCGTCCACCACCATCTCCACCCACCATTACTAAATTTTCAGTAGCCGTGGCGTATCCTCAAACACCACCATCCCCCCTCCACAGTCCCCCACGCGGCCCCCTCCCCCCTCGAACCCTAGCTCACCGCCGCCACCGTCGCAAACCCATGCCGGCCTGTCCGTTCCTCCTAGCTTAGATAATAAAGTTCAGGTTACCCAGCGATTCCCATATCGTCGCCCCACTCCCTTGAGTTTTTATATGAGGCCTGCGGTGTCCCTCCCTGCCAGATCCACATCCCCTGCTCCAGAATGTCACAGCCTAAGCTCGACCACATATCTCGGGTAGCCCGACGAGCGTTCGGCCAAGAAGAGGATTACCATGGCCTCTCCGGCAGACGTTGACGAGGTGGCCGCCATTCACCCCGACCTATCGATCCCGGAGCAACACATCATCGCGGAAGCCGATGAAGACGTTGACTACATTGCCATATCGAAGGCTTCATGTCAGCGGGCTTGCGTATTAATGTATCTTGGGAAAGCTGGCTACGACATCAAGCTTGTCGACAACGATGGCTTCACACAGGCCATGTCATAGGTTACGTGGTTCATCCCCAACCCTTCTAGTTCAACCGCCATCGATCTCTTCGACGGCCCTACCACTGATCTCCTCTAACAAGCGGTCAAGGATTAGCGATCCTTATACGCCATCAAGCCCATTTTGTCATTTCTGAAGTACACGTTCTACGGCGGCGGCTTGGGATCCTCAATTGCCAAGTCAGATCTCATCGACCATGACCATGACCATGAGGAGGGCACCCACAAAGGTTCTTCCAAGGTGAAACAGCCCATCTGTGACATCAGAGAGCGCACCATGGGTTTGTGCTCTTCCAACTAGAAGGATCCCGTCAATGAAATGTGAGGCAACATCCTATCAGCAAATCTTACCTTTTCTAGCTTGCCAACCTGTACCCTTTGTTGTAGTAGCATTTGTCATGCGGTGCTATAACTGTGTCGTGTTTAATTATTTCAGTTATGGAAAAATGTATTGTTCAATAGGGCTATGTGATGTTTAAGTATGAATTGTCCACTTCAGTTTCACGAATGGCTATATTTGGTTGTTTATAGTGAGTTGGTGCCTTGTTTATCTGTGTTTGGTTGTTAGGTTGGTTGCAGTGAGCATTTTTCTAGTTATCGAGCTGATGCCTTGTTTATATGTATTTGGTTCTTAGTTTGGTTGCAGTGAGCATTTGTCCAGTTATCAAGGAGATACCTTGTTTATCTGTATTTGGTTGTTAGGTTGCTTCTTTTTAGCATTTGTCAAGTTTTCAAGCAGATGCCTTGTTTATCTATATTTGCTTGTTAGGTTGGTTGCAGTGAGCATTTGTCCAGATTTCAAGCATATGCCATGTTTAACTGCATTTGCTTGTTAGGTTGGTTGCAGTGAGATCCTGTCCAGTTTTCAATGGCTATATTTGGTTGTTATACTGATCATTTATGCCTTGTTTATTTTAGTCATTCACAATGTGTTGTTCATTATGTGCAAGTCGGAACTGTGCCGCTCGACTGCATCAATACCAGTTTGAACGGCTATATTTGGTTCCAGTTATGCCTTGTGTAGTTAACACATGCCCTTTATTCCAGTTTTACATATTTATCTAGTGTGATGTTTAATCATTACCTACGTTCTATTCATTTTCAACAATACCAGTTTGAATTGCAATATTTGATGGTTGTTAAGCCTGCTGTCGATAACATTGCCTTTCATTTTATATATGCTTTAACAACATGCTGAAACCAACACGTTCAAGCTATCATTTGGAGATGATGTTGTTTACCTTTGCTATATTTGTTTGATGTTAAGGTTGTTGTACTTATCATGCCTTCCCACTACTTATGCAGGATAACAACGGGAGTGGCCTGTTGGGGAACGTAGCAATTTCAAAAAATTTCCTACGCACACGCAAGATCATGGTGATGATATAGCAACGAGGGGAGAGTATTGTCTCGTACCCTCGTGAGACCGGCGAAGCGTTGGCGCAACGTAGAGGAAGTAGTCGTCGTCCTCCGGTCCAACCGATCCAAGCATCGTTACTTGGCACCTCCGAGTTCTTGACACACGTCAGCTCGATGGCGCACCCGATCTCTCGATCCAGCGAGAGGTGCGGGGAGGAGTTCCGTCGGCCGACGGCGTGGTGGCGATCTTGATGTTCTCTGTCGCGCAGGCTTCGCCTAAGCACCGCTACAATATGACCGAGGTGTAATATCGTGGAGGGGGCACCGCACACGGCTAAGGAACGATCTCAATGATCAACTTGTGTGTCTAGGGCCCCCCTACCCCCGTATATAAAGGAGGGAGGGAGGAGGTGGCCGCCCAAAGGGGCGCGCCATAGGAGGAGGAAACCTACTCCAAGTAGGTTTCCCCTCTTTTTCCTAATCCAAGTTGGAGGGGGAAGGAAGGAGTAGTAGTAGTAGGAAGGAGAGAAGGAAAGGCCCCCCCCCACCCAATTTGGATTGGGCTTGGGGCGCCTCTCTGCTCCTTCTCCTCCCTTCCACTAGGGCCCAATAAGGCCCATATACTTACCGGGGTTCGGTAACCTCCGAACTCCCAGATATTCCCAAACTCTCCGGAACCTTTCCTGTCCAAATATATCCGTCCAATATATCAATCTTTATGTCTCGACCATTTCGAGACTCCTCGTCATGTCCGTGATCACATCCGGGACTCCGAACAACCTTCGGTACATCAAAATACATAAACTCATAATATAACTGTCATCGAAACCTTAAGCGTGCGGACCCTACGGTTCGAGAACAATGTAGACATGACCGAGACATGTTTCCGGTCAATAACCAATAGCGGGACCTGGATGCCCATATTGGTTCCTACATATTCTATGAAGATCTTTATCGGTTAAACCGCATAACAACATACTTTGTTCCCTTTGTCATCGGTATGTTACTTGCCCGAGATTTGATCGTCGGTATCTAATACCTAGTTCAATCTCGTTACCGGCAAGTCTCTTTACTCGCTCAGATGTCGTCATCTCATAACTAACTCATTAGTTATATGCTTGCAAGGCTTAGGTGATGAATATTACCGAGAGGGCCCAGAGATACCTCTCCGACAATCGGAGTGACAAATCCTAATCTCGAATTATGCCAACTCAACATGTACCTTCTAAACACCAGAGAGCACCTTTATAATCACCCGATTCGTTGTGACGTTTGGTAGCACACAAAGTGTTCTTCCGTAAACGGAGTTGCACAATCTCATGCATAGTTGCAGGAACTTTGTATAAGTCATGAAGAAAGCAATAGCGAGAATACTAAGCGATCAAGTGCTAGGCTAATGAATGGGTCATGTCAATCACATCATTCTTCTAATGATGTGATCCCACTAATCAAATGACAACACATGTCTATGGTCAGGAAACATGACCATCTTTGATTAATGAGCTAGTCAAGTAGAGGCATACTAGTGACCATAGTTTTGTCTATGTATTCACACATGTATTATGTTTCCGGTTAATACAATTCTAGCATGAATAACAAACATTTATCATGATATGAGGAAATAAATAATAACTTTATTATTGCCTCTAGGGCATATTTCCTTCATGGCCACCATTTTCCGCCGAGGTTAGCTTCATCCCTCGGCTTGTAGTCGTTCCATAATGTAGTGCATATAGATCCAGGCCTGGACACTTGTTAGCTTCTGATATTGACTTGTTGCTTGTAGGTACATATGCCCTTGGCAAGGATCCACGCATCAATCCTTTTTGCGTATGGGGTAATGAGATATTCATGAACAAGCATCAAGTGAGGAAACTGATAAGGATTATTAGCCAAAAGATACGAATGGTGGCAAGCAAATTGTTTTTTATGCTCTATCCAACACAAAAGTGAGCTATAGGATGGTAACTACAAACTCTGCAGCCTTCTCTTTTTACTACCGATAATGAGTTGTTAGACAACAATGTCTGAATCTTTTTCGTTCGCAGTGGTTCCCGAAGTAGTTCACTCAAGATTACCTAACAAAGTACATGATTGGTGGACACACAATGAAGGTTAAAGTATTTCATCTAGACTACAATGAGCTTCGAGAAGTCGTAGTGAAGATAGTGAAGGATGGATGGGCAACTATCAAAAAGGGTTGGCCTAGAGTCGTGCGCGCATTACGCATGGAGAAGGGCACAATATGGGCATTCCGTTTCAGCTTCTCCAGCAATCAGAATGTCTTTCGCCTCTCTCTTTACAATCTTTAGTATAACTGTGGTTCATCATTCTTTACTTGGTGCTTCTGTAGTTCTTCAGTATATGTACATGTGCATCGAACTATGCATTCGTGGTTGAACCTATATTTGTAATAAACATGATTGGATATGAAATAAGTGATTGCCTACTATCAAATTCAAAACATATGATTTTTAAATTAGGGATTAATAAGGGATTAATTAGGGATTACACTGCACACGGTTGGCGAAAGCGAAACGTCTGCGATAGACGGGATTAATTAGGGATTACACTGCACACGGTTGGCGAAAGCGAAATGTCTGCGATAGACGTGAAGATCAGACACGTTTCTAGGATCGACTACGTGTGCGATCAATCTCCACTACACACACGACCAACCAAGAAAAAATGTGTGCGATTAGCAACAGCATCGCACATAGTTCTTTCTTGTTAAATGTTGGCAATAGTCACCTTATCACACACGCTTCAAAATTATAGACTGTTTGTGATGTTGTGCGCATCACAAACATTTGGTATTTCTTGGATTAACTGTGTGGGATGTATAACGAAAACATATTCCTTGGATGTACTGTGTGGAATGTACATACAAACGAAAAACGTTTAGCGGACACTGACTGTGTGGGATATACTTACGACCGGAAACGATTTCGCCTGTTTAATTGTATTTTTTTAGCATTACTGTACGTATAACCATATTTGAGCGCTCGCCGGTCGCACACGACCTCATTTTGCCGAGCATCTGTGCCAGGAGTGCATATCCCCGATGGTTTCTGGGTCGTGTGGGAAGGACCTCCCTATCATTGTCACTCACTTGGCGACGGTTCCGAACGCCGTCGCGGAAAGGGGTTAAAAACTGTTTGTATAGCACTGACGCGTACCAGTGGTATCCACACATGTATCAAGTTTCCGGTTAATACAATTCTAGCATTAATAATAAATATTTATCATGAATAAGGAAATATAAAATAACAACTTTATTATTGCCTCTAGAGCATATTTCCATTAGTCTCCCACTTGCATCAAAGTCAATAATCTAGTTCACATCGCCATGTGATTTAACACCAATAGTTCACATCGCCATGTGACCAACACCTAAAGGTATACTAGAGTCAATAATCTAGTTCACATCGCTATGTGATTAACACCCAAAGAGTACTTAGGTGTGATCATGTTTTGCTTGTGAGAGAGGTTTAGTCAACGGGTCTGCCACATTCAAATATGTATGTCTTTTGCAAATTTCTATGTCTACAATGCTCTGTATGGAGCTACTCTAGCTAATTGCTCCCACTTTCAATATGTATCCAGATTTAGACTTAGAGTCATCTGGATCCGTGTAACAACTTGCATTGACGTAACTCTTTACGGTGAACTCTTTATCACCTCCATAACCGAGAAACATTTCCTTAGTCCTCTAAGGATAATTTTGACCGTTATCCAGTGATTTACTCCTAGATCACTATTGTACCCTGATACGTCTCCAACGTATCTATAATTTTTGATTGTTCCATGCTATTATATTACCCCTTTTGGATGTTTATGGGCTTTATTTTACACATTTATATCATTTTTGAGACTAACCTACTATCCGGAGGCCCAGCCCGTATTGTTGTTTTTTTTGCCTATTTCAGTATTTCGAAGAAAAGGAATATCAACCGGAGTCCAAACGAAATGAAACCTTCGGGAGCGTGATTTTTGGAACGAACGTGATCTAGAGGACTTGGAGTGCAAGTCAAGAAGCAGCCGAGGCCTCCACGAGATAGGAGGGCGTGCCCCCCTATAGGGCGCGCCCCCCTGTCTCGTGGGCCCCTCGGGCGTCCACCGACGTACTTCTTCCTCCTATATAAGCCTACATACCCCGAAAACATCCAGGGAGCAGACGAAACACAATTTCCACCACCGTAACCTTCTCTATCCGCGAGATCCCATCTTGGATCCTTTGCCGGCGCTCCGCCGGAGGGGGAATCGACCACGGAGGGCTTCTACATCAACATCCTTGCCCCTCCGATGAGTTGTGAGTAGTTTACCACAGACCTACGGCTCCATAGTTATTAGCTAGATGGCTTCTTCTCTCTTTTTGGATCTCGATACAATGTTCTACCCCTCTCTTGTGGAGATCTATTCGATGTAAACTCTTTTTGCGGTGTGTTTGTCGAGATCCGATGAATTGTGGGTTTATGATCAAGTTTATCTATGAATAATAATTGAATCTTCTCTGAATTCTTTTATGTATGATTGAGTTATCTTTGCAAGTCTCTTCGAATTATCAGTTTGGTTTGGCCTACTAGATTGATCTTTCTTGCCATGGGAGAAGTGCTTAGCTTTGGGTTCAATCTTGCGGTGTCCTTACCCAGTGACAGAAAGGGTTGCAAGGAACGTATTGTATTGTTGTCATCGAGGATAACAAGATGGGTTTATATCATATTGCTAGAATTTATCCCTCTACATCATGTCATCTTGCTTAACGCGTTACTCTGTTCTTATGAACTTAATACTCTAGATGCAGGCATGAGTCGGTCGATGTGTGGAGTAATAGTAGTAGATGCAGGCAGGAGTCGGTCTACTTATTGCGGACGTGATGCCTATATACATGATCATGCCAAGATAATCTCATAATTATTCGCTTTTCTATCAATTGCTCGACAGTAATTTGTTCACCCACCGTAATACTTATGCTATCTTGAGAGAAGCCACTAGTGAAACCTATGGACCCGGGTCTATCTTTTATCATATTTGCTTCCAATTTACTTTTATTTGATTCTTTAATTTTTGCATCTATATTATAAAATACCAAAAATATATTTATCTTATCTTATTATCTTTATTAGATCTCACTTTCGCAAGTGGCCGTGAAGGGATTGACAACCCCTTTATTGCGTTGGTTGCGAGTTCTTTGTTTGTTTGTGTAGGTGCGTGGGACTTTTGAGGAGCCTCCTACTGGATTGATACCTTGGTTCTCAAAAACTGAGGGAAATACTTACGCTACTATTGCTGCATCACCCTCTCCTCTTTGAGGAAAACCAACGCAAGCTCAAGATGTAGCAAGAAGGATTTCTGGCGCCGTTGCAAGGGAGGTCTTCGCTCAACTCAAGACATACCAAGTACCCATCACAAACCCATCTCCCTCGCATTTACATTATTTGCCATTTGCCTTTCGTTTTCCTCTCCCCCACTTCACCCTTGCCGTTTTATTCGCCCTCTCTTTCCCAATCTCCTCCTCTCTTTTTGCTTGCCTTTTTCTGTTTGCTTGTGTGTTGGATTACTTGTTGCCATGGCGCAAGATAATACCAAGTTGTGTGATTTCTAGAATACCAATAACAATGATTTCCTTAGTACTCCGATTGCTCCTCTTAATGATTTTGAGTCTTGTGAAATCAATACTGCCTTACTGAATCTTGTTATGAAAGATCAATTCGTCGACCTTCCTAGTGAAGATGCCGCTACTCATCTAAACAACTTTGTTGATTTGTGTTATATGCAAAAGAAGAAAGATACGGATAACAATATTGTTAAATTGAAGTTATTTTCGTTTTCACTTAGAGATCGTGCTAAAGTTTGGTTTTCGTCTTTGCCTAAAAATAGTATTGATTCTTGGAACAAGTGCAAAGATGCTTTTATCTCTAAGTATTTTCCTCCCGCTAGGATCATCACTCTTAGGAACGATATTATGAATTTTAAACAACTTGATCATGAGCATGTTGCCCAATCTTGGGAAAGAATGAAATTGATGCTTCGCAATTGCCCTACTCATGGTTTGAATTTATGGATGATCATACAAATTTTTTATGCCGGTTTGAACTTTGCTTCTAGAAATCTCTTAGATTCGGCCGCGGGAGGCACGTTTATGGAAATCACGTTAGGAGATGCTACAAAACTTCTTGATAATATTATGGCTAATTATTCTCAATGGCACACCGAAAAGTCTTCTAGTAAAAAAGTGCATGCTATAGAAGAAATTAATGTTTTGAGTGGAAAGATGGATGAACTTATGAAATTGTTTGCTACTAAAAATACTCCTCTTGATCCCAATTACATGCCTTTGTATTCTTTGATTGAGAATAATAATGAATCTATGGATGTGAATTTTGTTGGTTTGGAAACCATGCTTATAGAGGAAACTTTAATGCTAGACCGTTCCCTAGTAATTCCTCTAATAATTATGGAAATTCCTACAATAATTCTTATGGTAATTTTAATAAGATGCCCTCTGATTTTTAGAATAGTGTGAAAGAATTTATGATTTCTCAAAAGAATTTTAATGCTTTTCTTGAAGAAAAATTGCTCAAAGTTGATGATTTGGCTAGGAACGTTGATAGACTTTCGCTTGATCTTGATTCTCTTAAACTTAGATCTTCTCCTCCTAAGCATGATATCAATGAGTCTCTCAAAGTAATGAGAATTTCCATTGACGAGTGCAAGGAAAGAACCGCTAGATTGCGTGCTAAAAAAGATAGCTTTATAAAAGCGTGTTCTTCTAGTTTCCATGAAAATAATGATAAAGATCTCAAAGTGATTGTTGCGTCTCCTATTAGATCTATGTTTTGAAATATGAATTTTGATAATTATGGGACTGATGATGAGTCAACTTTGCCTAGAAGGCGTCCCAAGAATTCGGAGTTTTTGGATCTTGATGCTAAATTTGGTAAAAATGAGATTGGAGAGGTCACAACTTTAAATAGTATTGAACCTACTATCTCGGATTTCAAGGAATTTTATTATGATAATTGTTATTTAGAAGGTTGTATTTCCTTGTTGCAATCCGTTGTTAATTCTCCTCATGCTTATAGTCAAAACAAAGCTTTTACCAAACATATTGTTGATGCCTTGATGCAATCTTATGATGAAAAACTTAATTTGGAAGTTTCTACACCTAGAAAACTTAATGATGAGTGGGAACCTACTATAAAGATTATAATTAAAGATCATGAGTGTTTTGCTTTGTGTGATTTGGGTGCTAGTGTTTCCACGATTCCGAAAACTTTATGTGATATTCTAGGTTTCCATGATCTTGATGATTGCTCTTTAAATTTGCATCTTGTGGATTCCACCATTAAAAAGCCAATGGGAAGGATCAATGATGTTCTCGTTGTTGCAAATATAAATTTGGTTCCCGTGGATTTTATCGTTCTTGATATAGATTGCAATCTTTCTTGCCCTATTATTCTTGGTAGACCTTTCCTTAGAATGATTGGCGCGATTATTGATATGAAGAAGGGAATATTAGATTCCAATTTTCATTAAAGAAAGGCATGGAGCACTTTCCAAGAAAGAAAGTCAAATTACCTTATGAATCTATCATATGTGGGCTATTTATTAACTTAGTGCCCAAGATGGCACCAGTTAGATCTATCTTTGCTTTTATCCCTAGCTAGGGGCGTTAAACGATGGCGCTAGTTGGGAGGCAACCCAATTTTCTTTATGCTTTTTTCTTTTTGCTCCTGTTTAGTAATAAATCTTGCATCTACCTTCTGTTTAGATGTGTTTTTATCTTTTAATTAGTGTTTGTGCCAAGTAGAACCTATAGGATAACCTATGATGATAGTTGATTTGATTCTGCTGAAAAACAGAAACTTTGCATGCACGAATATAATTTTTTTAAATCACATAAACGTGCTTTTGCGTTGATTCTTTTTGCTGCTGATCAATAAAAAAAGTTTCCAGGACTTCCTATTTTTTTAGGATTTTTAAAGTTCCAGAAGTTTGCGTTAGTTACAGATTGCTACAGATTGTTCTGTTTTTGACAGATTCTGTTTTTCGTGTGCTGTTTGCTTATTTTGATGCATCTATGGCTAGTAAAATAGTTTATAAACCATAGGGAAGTTGGAATACAGTAGGTTTAATACCCAAATAAATAAATAATGAGTTCATTACAGTACCTTATGTGGTGGTTTTGTTTTCTTTCACTAACGGAGCTTATAAGATTTCCTGTTGAGTTTTGTGTTGTGAAGTTTTCAAGTTTTGGGTAAAGCTTTTATGGACTATGAAATAAAGGGTGGCAAGAGCCTAATCTTGGGGATGCCCAAGGCACCCCAAGATATTCAAGGATAGTCAAAAGCCTAAGCTTGGGGATGCCCCGGGAAGGTATCCCCTCTTTCGTCTTTGTTCATTGGTAACTTTACTTGGAGCTATATTTTTATTCTCCACATGATATGTGTTTTGCTTGGAATGTCGTGTATTATATTAGTCTTTGATTTTTAGTTTACCACAATCATCCTTGCTGTACACACCTTTTTGGAGAAGCCTACTTGATTAGAATTTGCTAGAATACTCTATGTGCTTCACTTATATCTTTTGAGCTTGATAGTTTTTGCTCTAGTGCTTCACTTATATCTTTTAGAGCACGGTGGTGTCTTAATTTTGAAGAAATTTCTAGTCTCTCATGCTTCACTTATATCTTTTTGAGAGTCTTTTAGAACAGCATGATATTTGCTATGGTTTTAAAGTTGGTCCTAGAATGGTGAGCATCCAAGTTGGGTATAATAAAAACTATCATAGAAAAAGAATTGGATGCTATGATCAATATGATGCTTGATAATTGTTTTGAGATATGGAGGTAGTGATATTAAAGTCATGCTAGTTGGGTGATTATGAATTTAAAGAATGCTTGTGTTGAAGTTTGTGATTCCCGTAGCATGCACGTATGGTGAACCGCTTTGTGATGAACTTGGAGCACAATTATGTTTATTGATTGTATTCCTTATGAGTGGCGGTCGGGGACGAGCGATGGTCTTTTCCTACCAATCTATCCCCCTAGGAGCATGCACGTAGTACTTTGGTTTTTGATGACTTCTAGATTTTTGCAACAAGTACAAGAGTTCTTTTGACTAATGTTGAGTCCATGGATTATACGCACCCTTTCACCCTTCCATCATTGCTAGCCTTACTTGTGCCGCGCAACTTTCGCCGGTACCATACATCTACCATATACCTTCCTCAAAACAGCCACCATACCTACCTATTATGGCATTTCCATAGCCATTCCGAGATATATTGCCATGCAACTTTTCACCGTTCCGTTCATATGACACGCATTACTTTTGTCACATTGCTCTTTGCATGATCATGTAGTTGACATTGTATTTGTGGCAAGGCCACCTTCATAATTTTCATACATGTCGCTCTTGATTCATTGCATATCTCGGTACACCGCCGAAGGCATTCATATAGAGTCATATCTTGTTCTAGCTTTGAGTTGTAATTCTTGAGTTGTAAATCCATAAAAGTGTGATGATCTTCATTATTAGAGCATTGTCCTAGTGAGGAAAGGATGATGAAGACTATGATTCCCCCACAAGTCGGGATGAGACTTCGGACTTTACAAAAAGAAAAAAAAAAGAGAAAGGCCAAAAGAAAGAAAAAAAAGGCCAAAGAAAAAAAAGAAAGAAAAAAAGGAAAAAAAAAGAAAAAAAATAAAATGAGAGAAAAAGAGAGAAGGGACAATGCTACTATCTCTTTTCCCACACTTTTGCTTCAAAATAGCACCATGATCTTCATGATAGAGAGTCTCATATGTTGTTACTTTCATATACTAGTGGTAATTTTTCATTATAGAACTTGGCTTGTATATTCCAATGATGGGCTTCCTCAAAAATGCCCTAGGTCTTCGTGAGCAAGCAAGTTGGATGCACACACACTTAGTTTCTTTTGTTGAGCTTTCATATATTTATAGCTCTAGTGTATCCGTTGCATGGCAATCCCTACTCACTCACATTGATATCTATTAATGGGCATCTCCATAGCCCGTTGATACGCCTAGTTGATGTGAGACTATCTTCTCCTTTTTTGTCTTCTCCACAACCACCATTCTATTCCACATATAGTGCTATGTCCATGGCTCACACTCATGTATTGCGTGAAAGTTGAAAAAGTTTGAGATTATTAAAGTATGAAATAATTGCTTGGCTTGTCATCGGGATTGTGCATGATTAAATACTTTGTGTGATGAAGATAGAGCAACAACCAGACTATATGATTTTGTAGGGATAACTTTCTTTGGCCATGTTATTTTGAGAAGATATGATTACTTTGATTAGTATGCTTGAAGTATCACCATTTTCATGTTAATATGAACTTTTATTTTGTATCATTTGGATCTGAACATTCATGCCACAATAAATAAAATTACATTGAGAATTATGCTAGGTAGCATTCCACATCAAAAATTCTCTTATTATCATTTACCTACTCGAGGACGAGCAGGAATTAAGCTTGGGGATGCTTGATACGTCTCCAACATATCTATAATTTTTTATTGTTCCATGCTATTATATTACCCCTTTTGGATGTTTATGGGCTTTATATTACACATTTATATCATTTTTGGGACAAACCTACTAACCGGAGGCCCAGCCCGTATTGCTGTTTTTTTTGCCTATTTCAGTATTTCGAAGAAAAGGAATATCAAATGGAGTCCAAACGGAATGAAAACTTCGGGAGCGTGATTTTTGGAATGAACGTGATCTAGAGGACTTGGAGTGCAAGTCAAGAAGCAGCTGAGGCCTCCACGAGATAGGAGGGCCCCCCCTATAGGGCACGCCCCCTGTCTCGTGGGCCCCTCGGGCGTCCACCGACGTACTTCTTCCTCCTATATAAGCCTACGTACCCCGAAAACATCCAGGGAGCAGTCGAAACACAATTTCCACCACCGTAACCTTCTGTATCCGCGAGATCCTGATGACCCACAAGTATAGGGGATCTATCGTAGTCCTTTCGATAAGTAAGAGTGTGGAACCCAATGAGTAGCAGAAGGAAATGATAAGCGGTTTTCAGCAAGGTAGTCTCTGCAAGTACTGAAATAAGTGGTAACAGATAGTTTTGTGATAGGATAAATTGTAACGAGCAACAAGTAACAAAAGTAAATAAAGTGCAGCAAGGTGGCCCAATCCTTTTTGTAGCAAAGGACAAGCCTGGACGAACTCTTATAATAGGAAAAATGCTCCCGAGGACACATGGGAATATTGTCAAGCTAGTTTTCATCACGCTCATATGATTCGCGTTCGGTACTTTGATAATTTGATATGTGGGTGGACCGGTGCTTGGGTACTGCCCTTACTTGGACAAGCATCCCACTTATGATTAACCTCTATTGCAAGCATCCGCAACTACAACAAAAGTATTAAGGTAAACCTAACCATAGCATGAAACATATGGATCCAAATCAGCCCCTTACGAAGCAACACATAAACTAGGGTTTAAGCTTCTGTCACTCTAGCAACCCATCATCTACTTATTACTTCCCAATGCCTTCCTCTAGGCCCAAATAATGGTGAAGTGTTATGTAGTCGACGTTCACATAACACCACTAGAGGTTAGACAACATACATCTTATCAAAATATCGAACGAATACCAAATTCACATGACTACTAATAGCAAGACTTCTCCCTTGTCCTCGGGAACAAAGGTAACTACTCACAAAGCATATTCATGTTCATAATTAGAGGGGTAATAATGTGCATAAAGGATCTGAACATATGATCTTCCACCAAATAAACCAACTAGCATCAACTACAAGGAGTAATCAACACTACTAGCAACCTACTAGCACCAATCCCGGACTTGGAGACAAGAATTGGATACAAGAGATGAACTAGGGTTTGGAGATGAGATGGTGCTGGTGAAGATGTTGATGGAGATTGCCCTCTCCCAATGAGAGGAGCATTGGTGATGACGATGGTGATGATTTCCCCCTCCCGGAGGGAAGTGTCCCCGGCATAACAGCTCTGCTGGAGCCCTAGATTGGTTCCGCCAAGGTTCCGCCTCGAGGCGGCGGAGTCTCATCCCGAAAGGTTGCCTTCTATTTTTTTCTCATCGAAAGACTTCATATAGGAGAAGATGGATGTCGGAGAGCCACTAGGTGGCCCACGAGGTAGGGGGCATGCTAAGGGGGGCGCCCCCCACCCTCGTGAGCAGGGTGTGGGCCCCCTGGCCTTCATCTTTGGCGACGATTTTTCTTTATTTATTTTAAGGTATTCTGTGGAGTTTCAGGACTTTTGGAGTTGCGCAGAATAGTCCTTCAATATTTGTTCCTTTTCCAGCCCAGAATTCCAGCTGTTGGCATTCTCCCTCTTCATGTAAACCTTGTAAAATAAGAGAGAATAGCCATAAGTATTGTGACATAACGTGAAATAATAGCCCATAATGCAATAAATATTGACATAAAAGCATGATGCAAAATGGACGTATCAACTCCCCCAAGCTTAGACCTCGCTTGCCCTCAAGCGAAAAGCCGATAACAATAAATATGTCCTCATGTTTAGAGGTAGAGGCGTCGATAAAAATAAAATACGGACATGAAGGCATCATGATTATTTCATAACAGCAACATATATAGATTTTGTCATATGGTTACTCATACTCAATTGATGATCTTTTAACAAAGCCAAAGTATGAATCAGAAACCTTATTGAGCACCAAAAAATTATACCCTCAGTCATTGAAACAATTGCAATTTATCGTAACATCGGAGAGAGTCTATGTCGGAGCTTAAAAGCAAGTCCACATACTCAACTATCACTTAGTGCTTCATAATTGCTATCACTCACGCGATACTTGTGGTTACGGAGTTTTAATCGAACATAGAGAAAGATAGGGGCTTACAGTTTTGGCCCACAACCTCTTACCTCAAGGGTAATGTCAACAATAATAAATCATGCTCCCCCACATCCAATTATATATATATATATATATATGTATATATATATATATATATCATGTTCTTTCCAACATGCTGAGCTTGCCAAAGGATAAAATAAAAAGGGAAAGGTGAAGATCACCGTGACTCTTGCATAAGGTAGAGGATAATAATAAAAGATAGGCCCTTCGCAGAGGGAAGCAGAGGTTGTCATGCGCGTTTAGGGTTGATGCACAAAATCTTAATGCAAAAGAGCGTCACTTTATATTGCCCCTTGTATGTGAACCTTTATTATGCAGTCCGTCGCTTTTATTGCGTCCACAACAAGTTCGTACAAAGTTTATTTTCTCCGCACTAATAAGTCATGCATATTTAGAGAGCAATTTTTATTGCTTGCACCGATGACAACTTACTTGAAGGATCTTACTCAATCCATAGGTAGATATGGTGGACTCTCATGGCAAAAGTGGTTTAAGGGTATTTGGAAACACAAGTAGTATTTCTACTTAGTGCTGAGAATTTGGCTAGCATGAGGGGGAAAGGCAAGCTCAACACGGTAGATGATCCATGACAACATACTTTATCTCAGATATAAGAAAGCATAACTCATTATGTTGTCTTCCTTGTCCAACCTCAACTCTTTAGCATGTCATATTTTAATGAGTGCTCCCAATCATAAAAGTTGTCAATGATAATATATCTATATGTGAAACCTCTCTTTCCTTATTACTTCCTATTAATTGCAACGATGACCAAAGCTATATTTGCCAACTCCCAACAATTTTAAATCATCACACTCTTTCTATGTGAAGTCATTGCTTTCAATAAGATCAATATGAACTCTTTGATTATTTTTATTCTTTTTCTTCTAATCACCCAAGATCATGGCAAAATACTCAAGCCCTTGACTCAACACTAATCTTTATTATATAGCTCACGGACTCGATTACAAAGAAGGATCATAAAGCAAAACTCAAAACTAGATCATGCCATGACTTTATTCTACTAAATCAAGATAATACTAATAGGATCGAACTAAGAAAAATGGTAAAGATAGGAGTTGTGATGGTGATACGATACCAGGGCACCTCCCCCAAGCTTGGCAGTTGCTAAGGGGAGTGCCCATACCCATGTGATTATGTCCTCGGAGGTGATGGAGGTGGTGATGATGACGGTGGATAATCGCACATCGAGCGTAAAAGCTCCTCCAACTTGCGGATAATGCCCTTGAGCCCAACAATATGATCCTTCAACAAAATATTCTCCTGTGTGAGATACTTGTTCTGTATGCGGGCTAACTCAATCATCTTGAAGGCTTCAAGCTCTGTTGGAGTGAAAAGGTTAGGTAAAGGTTGAGGGATGTCTTCTTCTTTCACCACCGGAGCTTGAACCTCCGTGGCCTTCTTGATCCTTTCATCCTTGTTGATTTCTTCAGGTTCCTCTCTTTTAAACTCTATATTCAATAGCCAAGCATCCTTGTCTTCGTTGTTGGAGGAGGGAGAAGTCATGGTGCTCTAGACCTGTCAGAAAAATAGCTCGAAACAAGAACAGGGGGGATTTGTTCGATACCGGAGTCAAAACCTTCGGGAGTATATATAATGAATTTTTACCGACCAAAATATGTATCGTGCAAGGAAATGGAGTCCGAAGGGCACACGAGGTGCTCACGAGGTAGGGGGCGCGCCCAGGGGGTAGGGCCTCCCTCCACCCTCGTGGAGGCCTCGTGTCCTCCCCGGACTGCTACTTATTTTTTTGTTTTTCTAAATATTCCAAAACGGAGAAATATTGCCTTAAAAATTGTTTTGGAGTCGGTTTACTTATCGTACCACATACCTATTCCTTTTGAGTCCAGGCGCTCGAAAGTATCCTTTATGTATTCCTCCGGGGTTACGGTTTCAATAATATTAGTTTCAACATTTATACGATTACCTGAGATATAGTGTTTGATCCGATGACCGTTTACCACCTTCGGATTTGTGCCTGTGAAGTTGTTGATTTTTATGGCACCGGAACGATAGACCTCCTCGATAACGTAAGGAGCTTCCCATTTGGAGAGAAGTTTTCCTGCAAAAAATCTTAAACGAGAGTTGTATAGCAATACATAATCACCTACATTAAACTCATGTTTTTGTATCCTTTTGTCACGCCATCTTTTAACCTTTTCTTTAAACAACTTGGCATCTTCATAAGCTTGGGTTCTCCATTCATCAAGTGAGCTAATATCAAATAACCTCTTCTCACCGGCAAGTTTGAAATCATAGTTGAGCTCTTTAATAGCCCAATATGCCTTATGTTCTAGTTCGAGAGGTAAGTGACATGCTTTTCCATAAACCATTTTATACGGAGACATACCCATAGGATTTTTGTATGCAGTTCTATAGGCCCATAATGCATCATCAAGTTTCTTGGACCAATTCTTTCTAGACCTATTGACAGTCTTTTGCAAAATTAATTTGAGCTCTCTATTGCTCAATTCTACTTGACCACTAGACTGCGGGTGATATGGAGATGCAATTCTATGATTAACGTCATATTTAGCAAGCATCTTACGGAAAGCACCATGAATAAAGTGTGAACCACCATCAGTCATTAAGTATCTAGGGACTCCAAACCTCGGAAAAATAACTTCCTTAAGCATTTTAATAGAAGTGTTATGATCAGCACTACTAGTAGGAATAGCTTCTACCCACTTAGTAACGTAATCAACAGCAACTAAAATATGAGTATATCCATTAGAGGCAGGAAAAGGTCCCATATAATCAAAGCCCCAAACATCAAATGGTTCAATAACAAGTGAATAATTCATAGGCATTTCTTGACGTCTACTAATATTACCAGTTCTTTGACATTCATCGCAAGACAAAACAAACTTACGGGCATCCTTGAAGAGAGTAGGCCAATAAAAACCGGATTGCAATACCTTATGTGCAGTTTTATCTCCAGCGTGGTGTCCTCCATAAGCTTCGGAGTGACACTTGCGTAGGATATGTTCCTGTTCATGCTTAGGTACACAATGTCTAATAACACCATCTACTCCTCCTTTATAAAGATGTGGGTCATCCCAAAAGTAATGTCGCAAGTCATAGAAAAACTTTTTCTTTTGTTGGTATGTGAAACTAGGTGGTATAAATTTAGCAACAATATAATTAGCATAATCAGCATACCATGGAGTGCTACGAGAAGTACTTATGACATTTAGTTGTTCATCAGGAAGGCTATCATCTATAGGTATTGGGTCATCAAGAACATTCTCTAACCTAGATAAATTGTCTGCAACGGGGTTCTCAGCTCCTTTTCTATCAACAATATGCAAATCAAATTCTTGCAACAGGAGAACCCATCTAATAAGTCTAGGTTTTGCATCTTTCTTTTCCATAAGATATTTAATAGCAGCATGATCTGTGTGAATAGTTACTTTAGAATCAACAATATAGGGTCTAAATTTATCACAAGCAAATACAACTGCTAAAAGTTCTTTTTCGGTAGTAGCATAATTTCTTTGAGCATTGTCTAGAGTCTTACTAGCATAATGGATAACATTCAATTTCTTATCAACTCTTTGCCCTAGAATAGCACCTACAGCATAATCACTAGCATCACACATAATTTCAAAGGGTAAATTCCAATAAGGTGGCTGAACAACAGGTGCAGAGACTAATTCTTTCTTAAGTATTTCAAATGCTTCTACACAATCATCATCAATGATAAATGGTACATCTTTTTGTAATAAATTGGTCAAAGGCCGAGAGATTTTTGAGAAGTCCTTAATGAACCTCCTGTAAAATCCGGCGTGACCAAGGAAACTTCTTATACCTTTGATGTCCTTGGGACATGGCATCTTTTCAATAGCATCCACCTTGGCTTTATCAACTTCAATACCTCTTTCAGAAACTTTGTTCCCCAAGACAATACCTTCATTAACCATAAAGTGGCACTTTTCCCAATTCAAGACAAGATTAGTTTCTTCACATCTCTGCAAAACTCGAGCAAGATTGCTCAAGCAACCATCAAAAGAGGAACCATAGACGGAAAAGTAGTCCATGAAAACCTCGCAAATCTCGCAAAAGTCAGAGAATATAGCCATCATGCATCTTTGAAAGGTAGCAGGTGTATTACATAAACCAAAAGGCATACGTCTATAAGCAAAAGTACCAAAAGGGCATGTAAAAGTAGTCTTTGATTGATCTTTAGCCGACCACGGTATTTGAGAAAACCGAATAACCACCTAGAAAGCAATAATGTGTATGTTTGCATAATCTTTCTAGCATTTGATCAATAAAAGGTAAGGGGTAATGATCTTTCTTAGTAGCCTTATTTAATTTGCGGAAATCAATTACCATCCTATACCCTGTGATAATTCTTTGCAGAATCAATTCATCTTTATCATTAGGGACAACAGTAATACCTCCCTTCTTAGGGACACAATGGACAGGACTTACCCACTAACTATCAGCAACGGGATAAATTATACCCGCCTCCAGAAGCTTGAGTATTTCCTTTCTTGCCACTTCTTTCATTTTAGGATTCAAACGTCGTTGAGGATCACAAACTGGTTTGGCATCAGCTTCTAAATTTATTTTATGTTGACATAGAGTGGGACTGATGCCCTTAAGATCATCCAGAGTATATCCAATAGCGGCACGGTGCTTCTTCAGAGTTTTCAATAATCTTTCCTCTTCATGCTCTGAAAGGTTAGCGATAATAATGACAGGATATATTTTCTTTTCATCAAGATAAGCATATTTAAGATTATCAGGCAACGGTTTAAGCTCAAACACGGATCACCCTTGGGTGGAGGGGATCCCTAGGTTTCAACAGCAAATTGTGTTGCAGAATAGGTTCTTGTTTAAAGAATACTTCATCTATTTCCCTTCTTTCATTCATGAACATATCATTTTCATGGTCTAGCAAATAGTGTTCTAAAGGATCACTAGGAGGTACGACAATAGAAGCAAGACCAATAATTTCATCCTTACTAGGCAATTCTTCCTCACGATGTTGTTTACTAAATTTAGAGAAATTAAACTCATGAACCATATCATCCAAGCCAATAGTAACAACATTCTTTTTGCAGTCTATCTTAGCGTTAACAGTATTCAAGAAGGGTCTACCAAATATAATGGGACAAAAGCTATCTTGTGGAGAACCAAGAATAAGAAAATCAGCGGGATATTTGGTTTTCCCACACAAGACTTCAACATCTCTAACAATCCCACTGGTGAAATAGTATCTCTATTGGCAAGTTTAATTGTGACATCAACTTCTTCTAACTCAGCAGGTGCAATCTCATTCATAATTTCTTTGTATAAGTCAATTGGTATTACACTAGCACTAGCACCCATATCACATAAGCCATGATAACAATGATCTCCTATTTTGACAGAAATAACGAGCACGCCTACCACAGGTCTATGTTTATCTCTATCACAGGGTTTAGCAATTCTAGTAGTTTCACCAGAGAATTGAATAACATGCCCATCAATATTATCAGACAAGAGATCTTTAACAATAGCAATATTGGGTTCTACTTTGACTTGCTCAGGAGGTGTATAAGTCCTAGTATTGCTTTTACGAACAACAGTTGAAGCTTTAGCATGATCCTTCATTCTAACAGGGAAGGGTGGTTTCTCAACATAAGAAGTGGGAACAATAGCATCATTGTAAGTGACAGTCTTTTCTTCAACTTTAATAGGTGCAGCTACTTTTACTTCTATGGGAGGATGATATTTAAACTGAAGGAAATATGCCCTAGAGGCAATAATAAAGTTATTATTTATTTCCTTATATCATGATAAATGTTTATTATTCATGCTAGAATTGTATTAACCGGAAACATAATACATGTGTGAATATATAGACAAACAGAGTGTCACTAGTATGCCTCTACTTGACTAGCTTGTTAATCAAAGATGGTTATGTTTCCTAACCATGAACAAAGAGTTGCTATTTGATTAACAAGGTCACATCATTAGTTGAATGATCTGATTGACATGACCCATTCCATTAGCTTAGCACACGATCGTTTAGTATGTTGCTACTGCTTTTATCCATGACTTATACATGTTCCTATAACTATGAGATTATGCAACTCCGTTTACGGAGGAACACTTTGGGTACTACCAAACGTCACACCGTGAATCGGGTGATTATAAAGGAGTACTACAGTGTCTCCAAAGGCGTATGTTGGGTTGGCGTTTCGAGATTAGGATTTGTCACTCCAATTGTCGGAGAGGTATCTCTAGGCCCTCTCGGTAATGCACATCACTTAAGCCTTGCAAGCATTGTAACTAATGAGTTAGTTGCAAGATGATGTATTACGGAACGAGTAAAGAGACTTGCGGTAACGAGATTGAACTAGGTATTGGATACCGACGATCGAATCTCGGCAAGTAACATACCGATGACAAAGGAACAACGTATGTTGTTATGCGGTCTGACCGATAAAGATCTTCGTAGAATATGTAGGAACCAATATGGGCATCCAGGTCCCGCTATTGGTTATTGACCGGAGACGTGTCTCGGTCATGTCTACATTGTTCTCGAACCGTAGGGTCCGCACGCTTAAGGTTTCGATGACAGTTATATTATGAGTTTATGAGTTTTGATGTACCGAAGGAGTTCGGAGTCCCGGATGAGATCGGGGACATGACGAGGAGTCTCGGAATGGTCGAGACATAAAGATTGATATATTGGAAGCCTATGTTTGGAGTTCGGAATGGTTCCGGGCAAAAACGGGAATTTACCGGAGTACCGGGAGGTTACCGGAACCCCCCCGGGAGGTAAATGGGCCTCGATGGGCCTTGGTGGAAAGGAGAAGGGGCAGCCCAAGGTGGCCCGCGCCTCCCCTTCCCTAGTCCTACTAGGACTAGGAGAAGGGCCCCCCCTCTCTCTCTTCCCTCCGGGAATCCTAGTCCAACTAGGATTGGGGGAATCCTACTCCCAGAGGAGTAGGACTCCTGGCAGCGCCCCTCTTGGCCAGGCCCCTCCCCCTGGCTCCTTTATATACGAGGCAGGGGGCACCTTGGGACACACAAGTTGATCGTGAGATCGTTCCTTAGCCGTGTCGGTGCCCCTCCACCATATTCCACCTCGGTTATACTGTCATGAAGCTTAGGCGAAGCCTCTACGGTGAAACATCAAGATCGTCCACGCCGCCGTCGTCTTGACGGAACTCTCCCTCGACACTCGGCTGGATCGAGTCGAGGGACGCCATCGAGCTGTCGTGTGTCAAGAACTCGGGGCGTCGAGAGTAACGGCGCCGGATCGGTCGGATCGCGAGGAGAACGTCGACTACTTCCTCTACGTTGTGATCGCTTCGCCGGGTCTACAAGGGTATGTGGACAATACTCTCCCTCGTTGCTATACATCACCATGATCTTGCGTGTGCGTGGGAAATTTTTGAAATTACTCGTTCCCCAACAATGGTATCGAGCCAGGTTTTTTCTATGGTTTGATGTTTTGCACGAGTAGAACACAAGTGAGTTGTGGGCGATACAAGTCATACTACCTACCAAAGATGTCATACTTTGGTTCAGCGGTATTGTGAGATGAAGCGGCCTGACCGACATTACGCGTGACGCTTCTGCGAGACTGGTTTCACCGCCACGAGCACTCATTGCTTAAAGGTGACCGTGGGTGTCTGTCTCTCTCACTTTAGTTGAACCGAGTGTGGCTACGCCGGGTCCTTGAGAAGGTTAAACGGAGTCTATTTGACGAAATATCGTTGTGGTTTTGATGCGTAGGTGAGACCGGTTCTTGCTTAAGCCCGTAGCAGCCACGTAAAATTTGCAACAACAAAGTAGAGGACGTCTAACTTGTTTTTGCAGGGCATGTTGTGATGTGATATGGTCAAGACGTGATGCTATATTTTATTGTATGAGATGATCATGTTTTGTAACCGAAGTTATCGGCAATGGCGAGAGCCATATGGTTGTCGCTTTATTGTATGCAATGCAATCGCTACTGTAATGCTTTACTTTATCACTAAGCGGTAGCGATAGTCGTAGTAGCATAAGTTTGGCGAGGCGACAACGATGCTGCGATGGAGATCAAGGTGTCGCGCGGTGGCGATGGTGATCATGGTGGTGCCGCAAGATGGAGATCGTGAAGCACAAGATGATGATGACCATATCATATCACTTATATTGATTTGCATGTGATGTTTATCCTTTTATGCATCTTATCTTGCTTTGATTGACGGTAGCATTATAAGATGATCTCTCACTAAATTATCAAGAAGTGTTCTCCCGGTATGCACCGTTGCCAAAGTTCGTCGTGCCCGGACACCACGTGATGATCGGGTGTGATAAGCTCTCGTCCATCTACAACGGGTGCAAGCCAGTTTTGCACACGCAGAATACTCGGGTTATACTTGACGAGCCTAGCATATGCAGATATGGCCTCGGAACACGGAGACCGAAGGTCGGCGTGAATCATATAGTAGATATGATCAACATAAGATGTTCACCATTGAAAACTACTCCATTTCACGTGATGATCGGTTATGGTTTAGTTGATTTGGATCACGTGATCACTTAGATGACTAGAGATGTTTTTCTAAGTGGGAGTTCTTAAGTAATATGATTAATTGAACTTAAATTTATCATGAACTTAGTACTGATAGTATCTTGCTTGTTTATGTTTGATTGTAGATAGATGGCTCGTCTTTGTTGTTCCGTTGAATTTTAATGCGTTCCTTGAGAAAGCAAAGTTGAAAGATGATGGTAGCAATTACACGGATCGGGTCCGTAACGAGGATCATCCTCATTGCTGCACGAAGAGCTACGTCCCGGATGCACCGCTAGGTGACGAGCTTCTTCTTTGAGCAACGCCAGATGTTATGAGCGTCTGGCGAGCAAAGTCGATGACTACTCTATAGTTCAATGTGCCATGCTTTACGGCTTAGAACCGGACTTCAACGACGTTTTGAGCGTCATGGAGCATATGAGATGTTCCAGAGTTGAAGTTGATATTCCAATGAATGCCCGGATTGAGAGATATGAAGTCTCCAATAAGTTCTATAGCTGCAAGATGGAGGAGAATAGTTACATTAGTGAGCATATACTCAAGATGTCCGGGTACTACAATCACTTGACACAATTGGGAGTTAATCTTCCGGATGATTGTGTCATTGATGAAATTCTCAATCACGCCACCAAGCTACAAAGGCTTCGTGATGAACTATAATATGCAAGGGTTAGTAAAGACTATACAGAGCTCTTCGCAATGCTAAAGGCTGGAGGTAGAAATCAAGAAGGAGCATCAAGTGTTGATGGTCAATAAGACCACTAGTTTCAAGAAGAAAGGCAAAGGGAAGAAGAAGGAATCTCAAGAAGAACAGCAAGCAAGTTGTTTGCTCGGAGAAGAAACCCAAGTCGGCCCTAAACCTGAAATCGAGTGCTTCTACCGCAAGCGATCGTCACCGAAGCGGAACTGCCCCAAGTATTTGGCGGATAAGAAGGATGGCAAGGTGAACAAAGGTATATGTGATATACATGTTATTGATGTGTACCTTACTAGAGCTCGTAGTAGCACTTGGGTATTTGATACTGGTTCTGTTGCTAATATTTGCAACTCGAAACAGGGACTACGGATTAAGTGAACACTGGCAAAGGACGAGGTGACGATGCGCGTGGGAAATGGTTCCAAAGTCGATGTGATCGCAGTCGGCACGCTACCTCTACATCTACCTTCGGGATTAGTTTTAGACCTAAATAATTGTTATTTGGTGCCTGCGTTGAGCATGAACATTATATCTGGATCTTGTTTATTGCAAAACGGTTATTCATTTAAGTAAGAGAATAAACTGTTGTTCTGTTTACATGAATAAAACCATATATGGTTACACGCCCAATGAAAATGGTTCATTGGATCTCGATCGTAGTGATACACATATTCATAATATTGAAACCAAAAGATGCAAAGTTAATAAAGATAGTGCAACTTATTTGTGGCACTGCCGTTTAGGTCATATTGGTGTAAAGCGCATGAAGAAAGTCCATGCTGATGGGATTTTGGAATCACTTGATTATGAATCACTTGATGCTTGCGAACCATGCCTCATGGGCAAGATGACTAACACTCCGTTCTCGGAATAATGGATCGAGCAACCGACTTATTGGAAATAATACATCTTGATGTATGCGATCCAATGAGTGTTAAGGCTCATGGTGGGTATCGTTATTTCTGACCTTCACAGATGATTTGAGCAGATATGGGTATATCTACTTGATGAAACATAAGTCGAAATAGTTGAAAGGTTCAAAGAATTTGAGTGAAGTGGAAAAATCATCATGACAAGAAAATAAGGTTTCTACGATCGATCGCGGAGACAAATATTTGAGTTCTGAGTTTAGTCTTCAATTTAAACAATGTGGAATAGTTTCACAAATTCATGCCACCTGGAACACCACATCATAATGGTGTGTCCGAACGTCATAACCGTACTTTATTGGATATAGTACAATCTATGATGTTTCTTACCGATTTACCAATATCGTTTTGGGATCATGCATTAGAGACAGCTGCATTCACGTTAAATAGGGCACCATCTAAATCCATTAAGACGACACTATATGAACTGTGGTTTAGCAAGAAACCCAAGTTGTCGTTTCTTAAAGTTTGGAGTTGCGATGCTTATGTGGAAAAGTTTCATCCTGATAAGCTCGAACCCAAATCGGAGAAGTGCGTCTTCATAGAATACCCAAAGGAAATTGTTGGGTACACCTTCTATCACAGATCCGAAGGCAAGATATTCGTTGCTTAAGATGGATCCTTTCTAGAGAAGGAGTTTCTCTCGAAAGAAGTGAGTGGGAGGAAAGTAGAACTTGATGAGGTAACAGTACTAGCTCCCTTATTGGAAAGTAGTTCATCACAGAAATTGGTTCCTATGACACCTACACCAATTAGTGAGGAAGTTAATGATGATGATCATAAAACTTCAGATCAAGTTGTTACCGAACTTCGTAGATCAACCAGAGTAAGATCCGCACCAGAGTGGTACGGTAATCCTGTTCTGGAAGTCATGTTACTAGACCATGATAAAACTACGAACTATGAGGAAGCGATGATGAGCCCATATTCCGAAAAATGGCTTAAGGTCATGACATCTGAGATGGGATCCATGTATGAGAACAAAGTGTGGACTTTGGTGGAGTTGCCCGATGAACGGCAAGCCATATTGTATAAATGGATCTTCAAGAGGAAGACGGACGATAGTAGTGTTACTATCTCTGAGCTAGACTTGTCGAAAAAGGTTTTTGACAAAGTTCAAGATGTTGACTACAATGAGATTTTCTCAACTGTAGTGATGCTTAAGTCTGTCCGAATCATGTTAGCAATTGCCACAATTTATGAAATTTGGCAAATGGATGTAAAAACTGCATTCCTGAATGGGTTTATGGAGGAAGAGTTGTATATGATGCAACGGAAGGTTTTTTCGATCCAAAGGAGCTAACAAAGTGTGCAAGCTCCAATGATCCATCTATGGACTGGTGCAAGCATCTCGGAGTTGGAATATACGCTTTGATAAGTTGATCAAAGCATATAGTTTATCTGAGACTTGCGATGAAGCCTGTATTTACTAGAAAGTGAGTGGGAGCACTACACATTTCGATAAGTATATGTGAATGACATATTGTAGATCGGAAATAATGTAGAATTATTCGCAAAGCATACAGGAGTGTTTGAAAGGAGTTTTTCAAAGAAAGACCTCGGTGAAGTTGCTTACATATTGAGCATCAAGATCTATAGAGATAGTTCAAGGCGCTTGATAAGTTTCTTTTCAATGAGTACATACCTTGACAAGATTTTGAAGTAGTTCAAAATGGAGCAGTCAAAAAAAGAGTTCTTGCACGTGTTACAAGGTGTGAAATTGAGTAAGACTCAAAACCCGACCACGGCGGAAGATAGAAAGAGAATGAAAGTCATTCCTATGCCTTGGCCATAGGTTCTATAAAGTATGCCATGCTGTGTACCGATCTATTGTATACCCTACATCGAGTTTGGCAAGGAGTACAATAGTGATCTAGGAGTAGATCATCGACAGCGGTCAAAATTATCCTTAGTGGAATAAGGATATGTTTCTCGATTATGGAAGTGACAAAAGGTTAAATAAGTAAATGGTTACGTCGATGCAAGTTTTGACAACGATCCGGATGACTCTAAGTCTCGATCTAGATACATATTGAAAGTGGGAGCAATTAGCTAGAGTAGCTTAAATGCGAGCATTGTAGACATAGAAAAATTGCAAAATACATAACGGATCTGAATGTGAAAGACCCGTTGACTAAGACTCTCTCACAAGCAAAACATGATCACACTTTAGTACTCTTTGGGTATTAATCACATAGCGATGTGAACTAGATTATGAATCTAGTAAACCCTTTGGGTGTTGGTCACATGGCGATGTGAACTATGGGTGTTAATCACATGATGATGTGAACTATCGATGTTAATCACATGGTGATGTGATCTAGATTATTGACTCTAGTGCAAGTGGGAGATGAAGGAAATATGCCCTAGAGGCAATAATAAAGTTATTATTTATTTCCTTATATCATGATAAATGTTTATTATTCATGCTAGAATTGTATTAACCGGAAACATAATACATGTGTGAATATATAGACAAGCAGTGTCACTAGTATGCCTCTACTTGACTAGCTTGTTAATCAAAGATGGTTATGTTTCCTAACCATGAACAAAGAGTTGTTATTTGATTAACAAGGTCACATCATTAGTTGAATGATCGATTGACATGACCCATTCCATTAGCTTAGCACACGATCGTTTAGTATGTTGCTACTGCTTTTATCCATGACTTATACATGTTCCTATAACTATGAGATTATGCAACTCCGTTTACGGAGGAACACTTTGGTACTACCAAACGTCACAACGTAATCGGGTGATTATAAAGGAGTACTACAGGTGTCTCCAAAGGCGGATGTTGGGTTGGCGTATTTCGAGATTAGGATTTGTCACTCCAATTGCTGGAGAGGTATCTCGGCCCTCTCGGTAATGCACATCACTTAAGCCTTGCAAGCATTGTAACTAATGAGTTAGTTGCGAGATGATGTATTACGGAACGAGTAAAGAGACTTGCCGTAACGAGATTGAACTAGGTATTGGATACCGACAATCGAATCTCGGGCAAGTAACATACCGATGACAAAGGAACAACGTATGTTGTTATGCGGTCGACCGATAAAGATCTTCGTAGAATATGTAGGAACCAATATGGGCATCCAGGTCCGCTATTGGTTATTGACCGAGACGTGTCTCGGTCATGTCTACATTGTTCTCGAACCGTAGGGTCCGCACGCTTAAGGTTTCGGCGATGTTATATTACGAGTTTATGAGTTTTGATGTACGAAGGAGTTCGAGTCCGGATGAGATCGGGGACATGACGAGGAGTCTCGGAATGGTCGAGACATAAAGATTGATATATTGGAAGCCTATGTTTGGAGTTGGAATGGTTCCGCAAAACGGAATTTCTGAGTATCTTAGGAGGTTACTGGAACCCCGGGAGGTAAATGGGCCTCGATGGGCCTTGGTGGAAAGGAGAAGGGCAGCCCAAGGTGGCGCGCCTCCCCCTTCCCTAGTCCTACTAGGACTAGGAGAAGGGCCGCCCCCTCTCTCTCTTTCCCTCCGGGAATCCTAGTCCAACTAGGATTGGGGGAATCCTACTCCCAGGAGGGAGTAGGACTCCTGGCGCCCCCTCTTGGCCGCCGCCCCTCCCCTGGCTCCTTTATATCTGGGCAGGGGGCACCTTGGGACACACAAGTTGATCGTGAGATCGTTCCTTAGCCGTGTCGGTGCCCCCTCCACCATATTCCACCTCGGTTATACTGTCATGAAGCTTAGGCGAAGCCTGCTGCGGTGAAACATCAAGATCGTCCTGCCACGCCGTCAGGTGACGAACTCTCCTCGACACTCGGCTGGATCGAGTACGAGGGACGTCATCGAGCTGTCGTGTGTCAAGAACTCGGGCGCTCGAGTAACGGCGCGGGATCGGTCGGATCGCGAGGAGAACGTACGACTACTTCCTCTACGTTGTGATCGCTTCCGCTTCGGGTCTACAAGGGTATGTGGACAATACTCTCCCCTCTTGTTGCTATACATCACCATGATCTTGCGTGTGCGTAGGAAATTTTTTGAAATTACTACGTTCCCCAACATAAACCACTTCTCCTTGGGGAGATCAACATAAGTAGCAAAAGATTCACAAAAAGAAGCTACTATCTCATAGTCAAGTCCATATTTAGTGCTAAACTTACGGAAAATATTGGTATCCATAAATGATTTAACACAATCAAACTTAGGTGTCATACTTGACTCCTTACCTTCGTCGAGGTCCCAATCTTCAGAGTTGCATTTAATTCTATCCAATAAATTCCATCTAAATTCAATAGGCTTCATCATAAAAGAGCCAGCACAAGAAGTATCGAGCATGGTGCGATTGTTACCAGAGAGCCGAGCATAAAAACTTTGCATAATCACTTCTTTTGCGAGCTCGTGATTGGGGCATCAATATAACATTGATTTAAGCCTCCCCCAAGCTTGAGCGATGCTTTCTCCTTTGCGAGGCCAAAAATTATATATATAATTGTGATCACGATGAACAAGATGCATAGGGTAATACTTTTGATGAAATTTCAATTTCAATCTTTTATAGTTCCATGATCTCGTATCATCACATAACCTATACCATGTCAATTCTCCCTCCAAAGATAAAGGGAAAGCCTTCCTCTTAACAACATCATCGGGTATACCTGCAAGCTTAAATAGTCCACAAATATCATCCACATAGCGTAGATGTTCATCAGGATGCTTTGTTCCATCTCCTGTAAAAGTGTTAGCTAGCAGTTTTACCATCATACCCGAAGGAATCTGAAAAGGAGTTTCATTTTCAATAGGTTCAGTAGGTTCAGTAGGTTGAGGAGCAACTCTTGGCTCAACAGGATGGGGTGAAGATACCCTGAACAAGCCCCTCAAACAATTACTTTCCATAGTAACAAGTGACAGAAAATTTCAGCACACTAAATATATTTTTTCCTTACCAAATTCCACCTACCAAAGGCGCTTCACTCCCCGACAACAGTGCCAGAAAAGAGCCTTGATGACCCACAAGTATAGGGGATCTATCATAGTCCTTTCGATAAGTAAGAGTGTCAAACCCAACAAGGAGCAGAAGGAAATGATAAGCGGTTTTCAGCAAGGTATTCTCTGCAAGTACTGAAATAAGTGGTAACAGATAGTTTTGTGATAGGATAAATTGTAACGAGAAACAAGTAACAAAAGTAAATAAAGTGCAGCAAGGTGGCCCAATCCTTTTTGTAGCAAAGGACAAGCCTGGACGAACTCTTATAATAGGAAAAACGCTCCCGAGGACACATGGGAATATCGTCAAGTGAGTTTTCATCACGCTCATATGATTCTCGTTCGATACTTTGATAATTTGATATGTGGGTGGACCGGTGCTTGGGTACTGCCCTTACTTGGACAAGCATCCCACTTATGATTAACCTCTATTGCAAGCATCCGCAACTACAACAAAAGTATTAAGGTAAACCTAACCATAGCATGAAACATATGGATCCAAATCAGCCCCTTACGAAGCAACGCATAAACTAGGGTTTAAGATTTTGTCACTCTAGCAACCCATCATCTACTTATTACTTCCCAATGCCTTCCTCTAGGCCCAAATAATGGGGAAGTGCTATGTAGTCGACGTTCACATAACACCACTAGAGGTTAGACAACATACATCTTATCAAAATATCGAACGAATACCAAATTCACATGACTACTAATAGCAAGACTTCTCCCTTGTCCTAAGGAACAAACGTAACTACTCACAAAGCATATTCATGTTCATAATTAGAGGGGTAATAATGTGCATAAAGGATCTGAACATATGATCTTCCACCAAATAAACCAACTAGCATCAACTACAAGGAGTAATCAACACTACTAGCAACCTACTAGCACCAATCCCGGACTTGGAGACAAGAATGGATACAAGAGATGAAGTAGGGTTTGGAGATGAGATGGTGCTGGTGAAGATGTTGATGGAGATTGCCCTCTCCCAATGAGAGGAGCGTTGGTGATGATGATGGTGATGATTTCCCCCCTTAGGAGAAGTGTCCCCGGCGAGAACAGCTCTGCGAGCCCTAGATTGGTTCCGCCAGGTTCCGCCTCGTGGCGTGAGTCTCGTCCCCAAAGGTTGCCTTCTAATTTTTTCTCATCAAGACTTCATATAGGAGAACATGGGCGTCGGAGAGCCGTCGGGGCCCACGGGGGGCGCCCCACCCTCGTGGCGGTGGTGTGGGCCCCAGCCTTCATCTTTAGCGATGATTTTCTTTATTTATTTTAAGGTATTCCGTGGAGTTTCAGGACTTTTGGAGTTGCACAGAATAGTCCTTCAATATTTGTTCCTTTTCCAGCCCAGAATTCCAGCTGCCGGCATTCTCCCTCTTCATGTAAACCTTGTCAAATAAGAGAGAATAGCCATAAGTATTGTGCATAACGTGAAATAACAACCCATAATGCAATAAATATTGACATAAAATCATGATGCAAAATGGACGTATCAGATCCCATCTTGGAGCCTTCGCCGGCGCTCCAACGGAGGGGGAATCGACCATGGAGGGATTCTACATCAACATCCTTGTCCCTCCGATGAGTTGTGAGTAGTTTACCACAGACCTACGGGTCCATAGTTATTAGCTAGATGGCTTCTTCTCTCTTTTTGGATCTCAATACAATGTTCTCCCCCTCTCTTGTGGAGATCTATTTGATGTAAACTCTTTTTGCGGTGTGTTTGTCGAGATCCGATGAACTGTGGGTTTATGATCAAGTTTATCTATGAATAATATTTGCATCATCTCTGAATTATTTTATGTATGATTGATTTATATTTGCAAGTCTCTTCGAATTATCAGTTTGGTTGGGCCTACTAGATTGATCTTTCTTGCCATGGAAGAAGTGCTTAGCTTTGGGTTCAATCTTGCGGTGTCCTTACCCAGTGACAGAAAGGGTTGCAAGGCATGTATTGTATTGTTGCCATCGCGGATAACAAGATGGGGTTTATATCATATTGCTTGAGTTTATCCCTCTACATCATGTCATCTTGCTTAATGTGTTACTCTGTTCTTATGAACTTAATACTCTAGTTGCAGGAAGGAGTCGGTCGATGTGTGGAGTAATAGTAGTAGATGCAGGCAGGAGTCGATCTACTTGTTGCGGACGTGATGCCTATATACATGATCATGCCTAGATAATCTCATAATTATTCGCTTTTCTATCAATTGCTCGACAGTAATTAGTTCACCCACCGTAATACTTATGCTATCTTGAGAGAATCCACTAGTGAAACCTATGGCCCCCGGGTCTATTTTTTATTATATTTGCTTCCAATTTACTTTTATTTGCATCTTTACTTTTTGCATCTATATTATAAAATACCAAAAATATATTTATCTTATCTTATTATCTATATTAGATCTCACTTTTGCAAGTGGCCATGAAGGGATTGACAACCCCTTTATTGCGTTGGTTGCGAGTTCTTTGTTTGTTTGTGTAGGTGTGTGGGACTTTTGAGGAGCCTCCCACTGGATTGATACCTTGGTTCTCAAAAATTGAGGAAAATACTTACGCTACTTTTGTTGCATCACCCTCTCCTCTTCGAGGAAAACCAACGCAAGCTCAAGAGATAGCATACCCCCTCATCAAACTCATGGCAAGGCACATAAAAGGTCTGGTACACAGCATGGCATACTTTATAGAACCTATGACTGAGGCATAGGGAATGATTTTCATTCTCTCTCTATCTTCTGCCGTGGTCGGGGTTTGAGTCTTACTCAACTTCTCACCTTACAATACAGGCTAGAACTCCTTCTTTGCCTGATCCATGTTGAACTCCTTCAAAATCTTGTCAAGGTATGTACTCATTGAAAATCCTATTAAGCGTCTTGATCTATCTCTTATAGATCTTGATGCCCAATATATAAGTAGCTTCACCGAGGTATTTCATTGAAAAACTCTTATTCAAGTATCCTTTTACGCTATCTAGAAATTCTACATCATTTCCAATCAATAATATGTCAACCACATATAATATTAGAAATGCTACAGAGCTCCCACTCACTTTTTTGTAAATACAGGCTTCACCATAAGTCTGTACAAAACCATATGCTTTGATCACCTTATCAAAGCATATATTCCAACTCCGAGATGCTTGCACCAGTCCATAGATGGATTGCTGGAGCTTGCACACTCTGTTATCACCTTTAGGATCGATAAAACCTTTTGGTTGTATCATATACAACTCTTCTTTAAGAAATCCATTAAGGAATGCAGTTTTGACATCGATTTGCCAATATACAACTCTTCTTTAAGAAATCCATTAAGGAATGCAGTTTTGACATAAATTGTGGCAATTGCTAACATGATTCAGACAGATTTAAGCATCGCTACGGGTGAGAAAGTCTCATCGTAGTCAATTCCTTGAACTTGTCAAAAACTTTTTGCGACAAGTCGAGCTTTGTAGATAGTAACACTACCATCACCGCCTGTCTACCTCTTGAAGATCCATTTATTCTCAATGGCTTACCGATCATCGGGCATGTCCACACTTTGTTCTTATAGATGGATCCTATCTCAGATTTCATGGCCTCAAGCCATCTATCGGAATCTGGGCTCATCATAGCTTCTTCATAGTTCATAGGTTTGTCATGGTCTAATAACATGACTTCCAGGACAGGATTACCGTACCACTCTGGTGCGGAATGTGCTTTATTCGACCTACGAGGTCCAGTAGTAACTTGATCCAAAGTTTCATGATCATCATCATTAGCTTCCTCTATAGTTGGTGTAGGCATCACGGGAACGGATTTCACTAATGTGCTACTTTCCAATTCGAGAGAAGGTACAATTACCTCATCAAGTTCTACTTTCCTCCCACTCACTTCTTTTGAGAGAAAATCCTTCTCTAGAAAGGTTCCATTCTTGGCAACAAAGGTCTTGCCTTCTGATCTGTGGCAGAAGGTGCACCCACTTGTTTCCTTAGAGGATCCTATGAAGACGCACTTCTCTGATTTGGGTTCGAGCTTATCAGGCTGAAGCCTTTTGACAGAAGTGTCGCAACCCCAAACTTTAAGAAACGACAACTTAGGTTTCTTGCCAAACCACAGTTCATACGGTGTCGTCCCAACGGATTTAGACGGTGCCCTATTTAACTTGAATGCAGTTGTCTCTAATGCATAACCCTAAAATGATAGTGGTAAATCGGTAAGAGACATCATAGATTGCACCATATCTAATAAAGTACGGTTACATCGTTCGGACACACCATTACGTTGTGGTGCTCCAGGTGGCTTAAGTTGTGAAACAATTCCACGTTGTTTTAAATGAAGGCCGAACTCGTAACTCAAATATTCGCCTCCACGATCAGATCGTAGAAACTTTATTTTCTTGTTACGATGATTCTCCACTTCTATCTGATATTCTTTAAACTTTTCAACTGTTTCAGACTTGTGTTTCATTAATTAGATATACCCATATATGCTCAAATCATCCGTGAAGGTCAAAAAATAACGATACCCGCCACGTGCCTCAGCACTCATCAGACCGCATACATAGGTATGTATTATTTCCAATAAGTCATTGGCTCACTCCATTGTTCCGGAGAACGGAGTTTTAATCATCTTGCCCATAAGGCATGGTTAGCAAGTATCAAACGATTCATAATCAAGTGATTCCAAAAGCCCATCAGCATGGAGTTTCTTCATGCACTTTACACCATTATGACCTAAACGGCAGTGCCACAAGTATGTTGCACTATCATTATCAACTTTGCATCTTTTGGCATATCAATATTATGAATATGTGTATCATTACGACCGAGATTCAATAAACCACTAACATTGGGTGTATGACCGTAGAAGGTTTTATTCATGTAAACATAATAACAATTATTCTCTGTCTTAAATGAATAACCGCATTGCGAAAACACAATCCTATCTTGTTCATGCTCAACATAAACACTAACTAACATTTATTTAGGTTTTACACTAATCCCGAAAGTATAGGGAGTGTGCGATGATGATCATATCAATCTTGGAACCACTTTCAACACACACTGTCACTTCACCCTCAACTAGTGTCCATTTATTCTGCAACTCCTGTTTCGAGTTACTAATCTTAGCAACCGAACAAGTATCAAATACCCAGGGGCTACTACGAGCACTAGTAAGGTACACATCAATAACATGTATATCAAATATACCTTTGTTCACTTTGCCATCCTATCCGCCAAATATTTGGGATAGTTCCGCTTCCAGTGACCATTTCCTTTGCAGTAGAAGCACTCAGTTTCAGGCTTAGCTCCAGCTTTGGGCTTCGTTACGGGAGTGACAACTTGCTTGCCATTCTTCTTGAAGTTCCCTTTCTTTCCCTTTTGCCCTTTTTCTTGAAACTAGTGGTCTTGTTAACCATCAACATTTGATGCTCTTTCTTGATTTCTACCTTCGCCGATTTCAGCATCGCGAAGAGATCGGGAATCATTTTCGTCATCCCTTGCATATTATAGTTCATCACGAAGCTTGTTGAAGATGACTATATAGAACTCTATCAATCACTATATTATATGGAAGATTAACTCCCACTTGATTGAAGCGATTGTACTACCCAGACATTCTGAGCATATGCTCACTGGCTGAGCTATTCTCCTCCATCTTGTAGGCAAAGTACTTGTCAGAGGTCTCATACCTCTCAACACGGGCATGAGTCTAAAATACCAATTTCAGCTCTTGGAACATCTCATATGCTCCATGGTGTTCAAAACGTCTTTGAAGCCCCGATTCTAAGCCGTAAAGCATGGCGCACTAAACTATGAAGTAGTCATCATATCGAGCTTGCCAAACGTTCATAACATCTGCATCTGCTCCTGCAATAGGTTTGTCACCTAGCGGTGCATCAAGGACATATATAATTCTTTTGTGCAGCAATGGGGATAACCCTTAGATCATGGACCCAGTCTGCATCATTGCTACTATCATCTTGCGACTTATTTTTCTCTAGGAACATATCAAAAATAAATGAGAAGCTACATCTCGAGCTATTAATATACAACAAAATTTGCAAATACTATTAGGACTAAGTTCATGATAAATTAAGTTCAGTTAATCAAATTACTTAAGAACTCCCACTTAGATAGACATCCCTCAAGTCATCTAAACAATACGTTATCCAAGTCAACTAAACCATATCCGATCATCACGTGAGATGGAGTAGTCATCAATGGTGAACATGTCTATGTTGATCATATCTACTATATGATTCACGTTCGACCTTTCGATCTCCAGTATTCTGAGGCCATGTCTGTACATGCTAGGCTCGTCAAGTTTAACCCGACTATTCCGCATGTGCAAAACTGTCTTGCACCCGTTGTATGTGAACGTAGAGCCTATCACACCTGATCATCACGTGGTGTCTCAGCACGAAGAACTGTCGCAACAGTGCATACTCAGGGAGAACACTTATACCTTGAAATTTTAGTTAAGGGATCATCTTATAATGCTACCGCCATACTAAGCAAAATAAGATGCATAAAGATAAACATCACATGCAATAAAAACATGTGACGTGATATGGCCATCATCATCTCATGCTTTTGATCTCCATCTCCAAATCATCGTCATGATCTCCATCGTCACCGGCGACACCTTGATCTCCACTGTTGCGTCATGGTCGTCTCGCCAACTATTGCTTCTACAACTATCGCTACCGCTTAGTGATAAAGTAAAGCAATTACATGGCGTTTGTATTTCATACAATAAAGAGACAACCATAAGGCTCCTGCCGGTTGCCGATAACTTTTACAAAACATGATCATCTCATACAATAATGTATATCACATCATGTCTTGACCATATCACATCACAACATGCCCTGCAAAAACAAGTTAGACGTCCTCTACTTTGTTGTTGCAAGTTTTATGTGGCTGCTATGGGCTCCTAGCAAGAACCATTCTTACCTACGGTACAAAAACCACAACGGTGATTTATCAAGCTTGCTATTTTAACCTTCAACAAGGACCGGCCGCAGTCAAATTCGATTCAACTAAAATAGGAGAAACAGACACCCGCCAGCCACCTTTATGCAAAACAACTTGCATGTCTGCCGGTGGAACCAGTCTCATGAACGTGGTCATGTAAGGTTGGTCTAGGCCGCTTCATCCAACAATACCGCTGAATCAAAATAAGACATCGGTGGTAAGCAGTATGATGATCACCGCCCACAAGTCTTTGTGTTCTACTCGTGCATATCATCTACGCATAGACCTGGCTCGGATGCCACTGTTGGGGAACGTAGCATGCAATTTCAAAAAAAAATCTACGCTCACGCAAGATATATCTAGGAGATGCATATCAATGAGAGGGGGGAGCATCTTCATACCCTTGAAGGTCGCTAAGCGGAAGCGTTTGTCAACGCGGTTGATGTAATCGTACACCTTCATGATCCGCCCCGATCAAGTACCGAACGTACGGAACCTCCGTGTTTAGCACACGTTCAGCTCGATGACGTCCTCGCCTTCTTGATCCAGCAAGACGGGCGAAGTAGTAGATGAGTTCCAACAGCACGACGGTGTGTGACGGTGTTGGTGAAGAACAATCTCCGCAGGGCTTCGCCTAAGCACTATGGAAACTATGACGGAGGATAAACTAGAGGGGACGGGTTTGCCGGCACACAGCTTGGTGAATCTTGATGTGTCTTTGGTGCTAGCCCTGCCCCTCTATTTATATGTTGATCCCTAGGGTCGAAACTTGGAGCAAAAGCCTCCTCAAAGTCAGTTTTGCCCAAAAGGTAAGAGTCCCACTTGGACTCTAGGATCAAACACCACAATCCTTGGCGTCTGGCCCAGACGCCATGGGCCTCGGCGTCTGGCCAGGGTCAGACGCCAGGGTCTCCAGCGTTTGGCCTCTAACCTCCATAAAACTTTCTTTTGCACCGACCTATAGCCCCGTGGCCTGACCCCTTGGCCTAATCATATCATCCAATATATGAATCTTTACCTCTGAACCATTCCGGAGCTCCTTGTCATGTCTCTGATCTCATTCGAGACTCTGAACAACATTCGGTCACCAACATTCATAACTCATATAATACTATATTGTCAATGAACGTTAAGCGTGCAGACCCTACGGGTTCGAGAACTATGTAGACATGACCGAGACACCTCTCCGGTCAATAACCAATAGCGGGACCTGGATTCCCATATTGGCTCCTACATATTCTACGAAGATCTTTATTGGTCAAACCTTATGACAACATACGTAATTCCCTTTGTCTATCGGTATGTTACTTGCCCGAGATTCGATCGTTGGCGTCTTCATACCTAGTTCAATATCGTTACCGGCAAGTCTCGTTACTCATTTCGTAATACATCATCCTGCAACTAACTCAATAGTCACTTTGCTTGCAAGGCTTCTTATGATGTGTATTACCGAGAGGGCCCAGAGATACCTCTTCGATACTCGGAATGACAAATCCTAATCTCGATTTATGCCAACCCAACAAACACCTTCGGAGATACCTGTAGAGCACCTTTATAATCACCCAGTTACGTTGTGACATTTGATAGCACACAAGGCATTCCTCCGGTATCCGGGAGTTGCATAATCTCATAGTTAGAGGAATATGTATTTGACATGAAGAAAGCAATAGCAATAAAACTAAACGATCATTATGCTAAGCTAACGGATGGGTCTTGTCCATCACATCATTCTCTAATGATGTGATCCCGTTCATCAAATGAAAACACATGTCTATGGTTAGGAAACTTAACCATCTTTGATTAACGAGCTAGTCTAGTAGAGGCTCACTAGAGACACGGTGTTTTGTCTATGTATCCACACATGTATCAAGTTTCCGGTTAATACAATTCTATTATGAATAATAAACATTTATCATGAATAAGTAAATATAAAATAATAACTTTATTATTGCCTCTAGGGCATATTTCCTTCACTTAATACACTAGATGCATGCTGGATAGCGGTTGATGTGTGGAGTAATAGTAGTAGATGCAGAATCGTTGTGGTCTACTAATCTTGGATGTGATGCCTATATACATGATCATTGCCTTGGATATCGTCATAACTATTTGTTCTTCTATCAATTGCCCAACAGTAATTTGTGTACCCATCGTGTGCGATTTTATCGAGAGAAGCCACTAGTGAAATCTACGCCCCCCGGGTCTATCTTTTATCATATTTGCTTTCAGATCTATCTTTTGTCGTATTTGTTTTCAGATCTATATTTCCAAAAACCCAAAAATACCTTGCTGCACTTTTTCTTTACTTATTTAATTTCGTGTTTTGTTTTGGATCTATTTATCCAATCCACCACAAATTTATCTATCTTTTTGTCGTGGAGGGATTGACAACCCCTCTTACGCGTCGGGTTGCAAGTATTTCTTCTTTGTGTGCAGGTACCATTTACATAGTGTTGCTTGGTTCTCCTACTGAATTGATACCTTGGTTTCACAACTGAGGGAAATACCTACCGTAGCCGTACTGCATAATCCCTTCCTCTTTTGGGGCAATACCTACGCAGTTTCAAGCCGCATCAATACGCTCCCCCTAGTCGATGTCGTCCATGGTGGACACCACGTCCGGTAGGTGTTCGGTCAAATGTCATCGAGTTTATTTTCGAATGCCATGTCATTTTTTAGAGTACGAAGGATCATGGGGTACTCGACCATGGAGGATGAGTTGTTGTGTGATGCATGGTTGGCAGTATCCGCAGATTTTGTAGGTAGAAAAAGAGTGGGAATCTTCTAGCAGTGCCTGCATGGTTCGTTTCATATGTGAAAGCACATTGCTCCCTACGATATGCACATCATCCAACAACGCAATTGTTGGGTAACATAGTAGAAAACAAAAAAAAATGCCCTACAATCAAGGTCCTAGATCACTATGAAGATGCATATAAAGTTAGACCGGATCGTTATCAACTTCGAGATGCTGCGGAAGAAGAGTTGGTGTAGATCATTATTGAAGTCCCTTGAACCGTCCACAATGATCTCTCGAACAAGACCAAAATCATGACCTCTCTATATATTGCAAGTGTACATGCTTCACAATCTAGCAGTGCTTCGCCATCTAGAGCTAATCGTTGCTGGAGATTTAGAGGGAGAAGAAGAGAACCGCACAAGGCTTCTCTATTACGGGGATTATAGAGAACTAGAACTAGATCTAGTCTAGATCGAACTAGATGAGAACTAGAACAAGAGAGAACTAGAGGCTCCAAAACTTATGTTCTAGGGGCTGCCCTACTCCTCTATTTATATGCGCAGACCTAGGGTCGCAACTTTGGGATGGGACCTCCCTAAAGTCGGTTTGGACCTCAAAATGAGTCCTCCTCAGACTCTAGGGCTAAACGCCATGGATCCTTGAGTTTACGTGAATGCCACGGGCTTCGGCCTCTGGCCCAGGGGTAAATTTGGTAAACCCTAGCATCTAGCCCTTGCCTTCCATACAACCCCTTTGTGGACCGACCTAAGGCCTCGTGGGCCTTACCCTTTGGCCCAGCCAAGGTGTCCTCTCATGAGGGACCCTCTGGATTTATCCGCAAGATTCCGTAACCTTCTGTACATTACCAGAAGTTCCTAAGACGTTCCCATAACCTTCAGGAACATTTCTGGAAATATCTTAAACTCCTTCTGAACTCTCTCAAAACTATTTCTTATGTTCCCGGAACTATTTCGAGAATATTTTCTCATAACTCCCACTCCACTAACACTCAACAAATTGCGACTCCCTTAAGCTTGTGACCCTGTAGGTTCTGTAAACCATAGACATGAACAAACCTCCTTTTGTTTAGTGATCAATAGTAGAACCGTGGACATCCATATTGATCCTTATGAATACACAAATGATATTAGAGCGAACCTTTGGTTATCATGTGTTATTCCCTTTGCTTCATGATACTTTATGAAACCCGAGGTGGAGTCATTCTCATGCTCACTACACCTGTCTTCTCTTTACTAGTTTTGTTCTTCTTTCTAGTTCACATGTTCTGGAATCCCCGTGACCTAGTCACGTGTGTCTGGCCAGACGATGATGGATGCCATCACACCAAGAGGGCCCTAAGAATATCTATCCATTGTGAGAGGAGCAAATCTCACTCTTGAGCAATCTAGCCCCTTGTCAACTTTTTGATGTACCGGTAAATTGTCATTATGATTGTAACACCCAAATAATCAAGATACAGTAAACCCCTATTAATGATGCTAGGTCATCATAATTAAAATTTTGCTAAGCCTCACTTATTTCAAACTTAGTTCAAATACAAATTCAAATAACAAGTCAAATTATAGTTTCTTAAAATAGTGAATTAAAAATGTTAAAAATGTTCACTAACTAATTAACAAACAACATCAAACATCTAATAAAATATTCAATTGCCTTATAACAACCAAAATAGTAGAAGAACAACCCCAAATTTAAATCATGTGTATTTAAACAAAATTCAAATGGAGACAGGTGGGCCTGGTCCTGGTTGGCGTCCGCGGCTACTTCAAAATAACACGCTTAACGAGATCTTGGTATTTGATCTGAGTTGGGTCGTTGACCTTATGCGCACTAACCACCACGTGGGACAAGATATGGGCAACCGGCGTCATGGTATCAACAGTAGCCTCCTAGATGTCAGTGACTGAGCGGCGCACACCGGGTTGGACCGCGTAACGCAACTTCCTTTGTAATGGAGGTTGCTAGGTCTGCTCATCGGCCACGTACGCAACGTGCAGGTGTGCAATGGGCGATAGGCCCATACCCCTGCGCGCATAGGATTTAGACCGGCATGCTGACCTCTCTGTAGGCCTAGGTAGGGCTGCGACGTGTTGATCTCCCAAGGCCGGACATGGCCCAGGAAAATGTGCCCGGCCAGAGGGATCGAGCATGTCGGGTAATGTGGTGCACCCCTGTAGGAAAGTTGATCTATTCGAATAGTCATGTCCACGGTAACAGGACGACCCGGAGTTGTACTTCGACCTTATGACCACTAGAACCGAATACTTAATAGAACACACCCTTTCAAGTGCCAGATACAACCCGATGATCGCTCTCTCACAGGGCGACGATGAGAGGATCGCCCGGTAGGATTATGCTATGCGATGATACTTGGGGAACTTACCAGCTACTCTCTTCTACATGCTTCAAGATGTAGGCTACCAGAAGCATAGTCTTTGATAGGATTAGCTATCCCCCTCTTATTCTAGCATTCTGCAGTTCATTCCACCGATATTACTCCTTTATACAGATACCAATGCATATGTAGTGTAGATCCTTGCTTCCGAGTACTTTGGATGAGTACTCACGGTTGCTTTGCTCCCTCTCCCCCCCTTTCCATTCTTCTCGGACGTTGCAACCAGATGTTGGAGCCCAGGAGCCAGATGCCACTGTCGACGACGACCCCTACTACACTGAGGGTGCCTACTACTATGTGCAGACCGTCGATGACCAGGAGTAGTTTAGGAGGATCCCAGGCAGGAGGCTTGCGCCTCTTTCGATTTGTATCCGAGTTTGTGCTAGCCATCTTATGGCACATTGTTTAACTTATGTCTTTACTCAGATATTGTTGCTTCCGCTGACTCGTTTATTATTGAGCTTATGTATTCGAGCCCTCGAGGCCCCTGGCTTGTAATAAGAAGCTTGTATGATCTTTAATTTGTGTTTAGAGTTGTGTTGTGATATCATCCCGTGAGTCCCTAATCTTGGTCGTACATATTTGCGTGCATGATTAGTGTACGGTCAAATCGCGGGTGTCACAATGATCACCGTGTTACAGATGACGTTTGAGCAACCCAAAAGTCCATCGTACGGTAAGAAGTGACTACAATGCTGCCATGGTCTAAGGAACTAAAACATACGTTAACTCTTCGTGTTGTAACGATAGACTTGTGGCAATAGTCTCAGAGTATAACAAATAAGTTGGGTCAATTCAATATGTATGATTGTTCTTCCAATGTCATATTCTCAAAATTATTTTGGGACTACTGTTACGCTTAACGATATCCCTAGCTCCGGAAAACATGATCACAAACAACACTTGAGCTAGTCTTAGAGGCGAGACTAGGAATCCGGTTTTACCATTTTATCATTCCACACGTGCTAATGAAATTTCCACTGAATCGCATATCCCAGGATTGTAGCAATTATGGCAAGGAATATAAATTTTTATTTATAAACATGGAAATAAATAATACAACATTCTTTTCTCTTGGGAAGATTTCCAACAGCAATGTGAAGTCGTTATTGTATCGATAGTGTGCCATCTAGACCTCCGTCACCAACTTTTATGAAGCGGGTTGTCGGCTGGAGGAAATGTAGCCATTGTGCGCGGCATAGGAGGAGATCGTAAGTTTTTGCTTCTTCTTGCTCAACTCGTTGATTGAATCATTCACTCAATGTTGGTCTACACGTTATGTAGCCTTCACGCACTGTCATTTGGTGCCACATGACAGAGAGACGGCCATTTACGCACATATACTGTTGGATCAAGCTGAAGAGGCAGTATGTGTGGAACGACATGATCCGTTCATGAAAAACTTGTTGAACATCCGGTTAATCTCATTGAATTAGAATTATTGTTGTACTAGACTTATTTGCATGTTGTCTGGATGACTTGTGCTACTTTATATCCGAACTTTGACTAGACTTATTTGCACTGGATGACTTGTGCTACTTTATATCCGAACTTTGATTTCATCCATCGTGTTTTCATGAATATTGTCAGGTTAGTTTAGACAGTGTTTATATAATGTAACCGGACATATGCGGCTAGCTTTGGATGGCCGGCTCCCGCATCCATGTCCGCAGACTGGCCCCCCTGTTCGTGGACGGATACCGAAGCAAATTTGCGGGTTAGCATTGGAGATGCCCTAAGAACATATCCAATAGAATATTTAGATGCAAAAGTAACTAACTTTTACATCATTAAGGCCTAAAAACGCAGCTCCAATAGATAATGTAGATGCAAAAAAAATGACATCACCTCCTTCAAGTGATGTAAAATACAACACTTGGAGATGCAAATTTGCATCTCCACCTTCTTGGTGATGTAAAACGATAGCTGCGTGCGAACGACCAACTGTCACTTCATTTCCTCCCCCACCCACCACGCGATCGCGTCTCCTCCTTCCGCCGCCTGTCCACCGCACCACGCCGCACCGCTCCGCCGCCATATCCGGCCTCTCCACCACCCCAGCTACCTATTCCGCCGTCGCTCGCCTCTAATCCGCCCAATCTATTGTTTTTTCGCTGCTCCGCCACCGCCGTGCCGCAACTCGATTCTTCTCCTTTCGCCGCCCAGCCCTCTCCCGCCGCATGTCCACCATCGCCGCTACCCGATTGAAGCCCCACCCATCGCCGCGCCGCGCCGCCGCTGAAGAAGCCCTCGAAGAGCAAGACGGGCTTCTTCGGGGTGTTGGCGAGGCCGTCCTGGAACTTCAAAGTCGAGTTCTCCAACAACCGTTGCCGCCCGATTGAAGCCCCAGCCATCGCCGCGCCGCCCCGCCACCGAAGAAGCTCTCGAAGAGCAAGACAGGCTTCTTCGGGATGTTGGCCAGACCGTCCTGGAACTTCGAAGTCGAGTTCTTCGACGACCTCGCCGCTTCTAGCTCGGCACGTACAAGACCGTCGAGGAGGCCGCACGTGCGTCCGACGTGCCAGTGTGGCGTTCTGACCGGTCGAGGACAGAGCTCAACTTTCCGAAGATCGAGACCCGAGTCGATGCAGAGTCCCTCGCGCTGAAGAATTTCTGGATGGAGGAGAGGAAGAAGAAGAAGCTCGCAATTCGCGTTGCTCCCGACGATAATGACGAGGCGGCAATGGCGAGGTTCGCTCCAGGCTGAGCGGGAGTCCTTCTGGAAGCACGAGGGCGAGCATAAGAAGGGGGTGAAGAAGGGGGACGAGGCTGGCCCCTCGACTCGTCGGACTGGCCTGGCTTGGAGGAGGACGACGACGAGTGGGACGAACGCAGCAAGGAATAGTTCTCGGAGTAGTTCAAGAGCGATTATAATTAGTTTTATGTTCGATGTAGTTGAAGTAGTAGTAGTTTGATGGATGTAATAGTTTGAACTATGTCTAAATCAGAATTATGTTTAATTATTTTTAATTTAAAACTATTTTGCTTCAAGTTAACCCTCTATGTTTGAATTGTATTTGAAATGTTGTAGTAGTTGAACTAGTTTACATCTTCAAATACATCATCCGTCGGAGTAGAAGTTTTACATCACTAAATATACATCATTTGTTGGAGGTTAAATTTTTTTGAAGATGTAAAACTATTTTTAATGATGTAAATTATACAACCCCTATTTTTACATCTCTAAATATATATCTTCTGTTGAAGATGCTCTAACCCCGGAAAAAAACGCAAAAAAAATGGTATGCGTACAAACGCCGACATGCTGTACTCGGTGCTCGAAGAAAGCACGTGTGGATCAGTGGATGCCATGGCGGCCCATGGGTGCGACAAGAGAGCCTGGGCGGCATGTGAACTCTATTGTCCTTTTGGTTTTGTCTTGTGAGAGCAGTGGCATACGCATGCGATTAGGCTAAGCTCCGGCCAGTGCACCCCAGCGAATTTGTCGCACCAATCATGGGCTCACGTTGTTTAAACCCTCGCTTCTCATCTTGTGCAAGTGTGGCAGTGTTTCAGCGAAAGGCCAACGTGCATGTCAATTGTTGAGCACATTGGTATTCAGCGGGGAACAAAATCTTGAGCATATCAACAAGCTCGTGATGTTATGAACTTATGATCATTCCCGTTGCTCGGCAAAGGTTCGGTATGATGACATAATTTGACCCCTTTTTTTCGCGTGTATATGCAGGCTAGTTAAAGAAAGGATCTGCCACTTGTTTTATGTGCTTCAGAAAATGAATTGGCACACTGCGTGCACCTACGTAACGCAAGAGAATAAGGGCATATTGAACACTGGTTCTTAAATCGGACACTGTATCCGTCCGTGGACCGGCGATAACCAGTCTGTGGACAATATTTCATCCGTTTATAACCAAATCAAGCCCGCAACATTCATAAATAGCGTGTGAATATCTCTAGTACAATAATAGTTCGAATTCAACGAGATAAAAATAGTTCTACAAGTTTTTTGATTTCATTAATTTCAAATTCAACGATACTAGAACAATCAAAGCCGGCACATGTTGTCCCACACAGGCTACTCCTTGAACTTCATCCAACAATGTATATGTGTGGATGGCGTGCTCAGTGATGTAGTACATCACTGCAGAGCGCGAAAGCTATACAACGTGTAGAGCAACATTGTGTGAATGAAAGAATTAACCAACATGTATATCAACAAGTACCAAAACTTACGATCTCCATGGGACATGCCCAATGGCTACAATGCTTCCACGAGTTCAATCGCGCCGCAAAATTTTATGACGGAGTTCTGGATGGTCCCATGTGCCCTAACGACCTCACACCACATTCATGGATGATGTGCATGTCGTAGGGCGCAAAGTGGTATTGCGCATGAAATGAACCAAGCATGCGATACCAAAAGATCAAGTCCCTTGAGTACCTTCCTACAATGTTCGTAGATACGGCCAACCACGCATCGCACAACAAATCATCCCCCTTCATCGAGTACCCTAGCATCGTGCTTACTTTGGAGGATAGCATGAAGTTCGAAAATAAACTCAATGACATTTGACCAAACACTTGCCAGGCATGATGTCTGCCATGGACGTCGTCATTAGTGGGGCAGATGGTACCTGGCTGCGGTGGGATCCTGGGAAGACGGCGGTTGTGTGCAACCTTTTTCAGCCCCTTTTTCTCGTTGGAGCACACCATCGGCGGCTATATAAACTGGTAGTCTCCTTGTTGCCACCACACCCACCCATCTTCCTCTCCTCCCACTACCTTCCTACGTGCCCACCTCACTAGAGCCATGTCGCGTTCGGACCCTCCTCGTGGACCCTTACCGGGTGAGATCAAAGTGTAACACACCAAATTTAAGTATTGGGAGAGGGCCCGACGGCAGTGGCGGACCTAGTGTCGGGTGTGCCATGGCACACCCAGAGTTTTGGAAAATCTTTTTTACCATGTTATAATGAGCTAAATTTCAAGGCCCATCCAAATGAAACAGACACACAATCCAGGCGCAGCAGCAATCCATTTCCTCTCACACTCCTCTCCTCCTATATGTTAGACAAGAGAGAGACCTACCATCCACTCGCCTCCCGGTTGGAGATTGATGGGTTGATGGCTGGCTGGCGTCCAGACACTTGCTCCCCTCCAAGCCGCGGCGTCGCCACATGCCATTGTTGGCCCGATGCCCCATGGCTGCCATCCACTAGCCTCTGCCCCTAGCTCGCATGACTGCTCCCCTCTCCTGGTCGAGCGTCGACTTGCCCGTGACGACACGGTCTGCCCCCTCCCCTCACTGCAAGCTCCTACGATGCATCGACCTCCCAGGATGCCACTAGCCAAGTCGCTTGGTTCGGGAGCAGGAGATGTCGACTGTGCGAAATACCGTCAGATCCCTTGGTAAGGGTCCAAGCGCAGTTGGATGTCTTAGATCAGAGGTCACACGAGTGGTTTATCCAGGTTTGGGCCTCCAGAGAGTAATACCCTATGTCCTACTTGTTTTGGTTATCCATGGTGGAGGAATACCTCATCCGAGGGATTACAATGGTGTATGAGATTGCTACCAAGAGTTTTCCATCTGAGAATAAATGGAATGAGAGCTTTCTAGCCTCCCTTGTATACACAAAGGGGGCTAGGTAGATGCGACCTTGGCTGCCGCCGCCATTGTCTTGGAGGGCAAGAAGGTCTCCGACGCCCTTTTCGGGGCTCCCCTTGATCCCGGGCCTCGTGGGCCTCTGTGCAAACCTGAAGCAGGCTCCCTTGGTTGAGCCACCCCCGTTGCATGACACCATCAAATGTGCTTAGTCACTCGGTGCCTCAGTCTCAGTTGCTCCTCGCTAAACTTAGGTTGTCAGGGCATCAGGAAATCACCACGTCATTGGTAATTTGCGCCCCCAGCCCCCGAGGCATCCGTACCTTCACCACTTCAGCGAGACAACAAGGTACACCCCTCCCATTCCTAAATATAATTCATTTTAAAGATTTCAATATGGACTATATACGGATGTATATAGACATAGTTTAGAGTGTCACTCATTTTGCTCCGTATGTAGTCTATATTAGAATCTCTAAAAAGACATATATTTAGGAATGGATGGAGTAGATATGATGCCATTGGTTATTGCTTATATCCTATTGATTGATGCTATTAAATTATGGAATTGCTTCATGCTTATATGCAATTGACTTTATTGCTTATATAATTAAATTAGAATATTGTGAGACTTGAACTGACCTATGCTTATGTTATTCTTTTGCCATATATTGTATGATGCTTGGATTAGGTAGATTTTTTTGGACCCTTCATTTTATCCTTGGGTCCGCCATGGCCTGACAGTACTAAAAGAGTGTCTAGGACAAAGCGCTCCGTGAGGATCAACCAACAGTCGGGGCCACACACCTTCCTGCGAGACGGAAGTTGCCATGGCAGGAGCAGAAATCACTGTCATGGATGGCTACAAAAATGTTGTTATCTTCTGTATCCACGAAGCCCAATGATACGTAGAGTGTGTCAAAAAGCAAGTGGATGCAACTAAAGCCTCCCCTCTTATGAGGTCATTTCCAATCGAAGGAAGCCGGCAAAATAAAATCGTGTTTCAATTTCTTAATTTAGGTCAATTCTAATTCCTTGTTCCAGGTTAATTGCAATTTGGTTGTGTGATGTTGAAATCGAAGTTCAGCCAATGAAAGTTGCAATATTTCAACGCAATGTAAACATATAGAAATTTCACCGTGTGAAGAGAGAACATAGACGTTGACGGGTAGGTCCACAAAAATATGCGTATTTGGGTTATGGCAAATCAAAGATTGCAGACAGTCTCCGCAATCTTCCAAAAAATATTGGTGAGCGATCCAAAATGGTTTTGGAGCTTGTGAAGACTATGCATCCGCTATAGTATGTGCATCTACAGCTCCGGTCAACAAATCGGTCCCCTCAAATGCCCACGGAGGTGCTCGGCAGTGCCCAAGCATGCCTCATATGTTTACTCTTATAGCCATGACCCTCATATCTGAAATCTCAAACACATGCAACCCCATGCAATGGTACGTACATAACATGACAAAAGACGCTTAATCCATTGTACATAACATGGCGAAAGATGCTTAATTCATCCTCTACAGATGAATCATAGTTCATCGCCAGACAGAAGGATTAGAATTCATAGGCGGGTGAGGGAGTCCTGGATTATGGGGTCCTCGGAGAGCCGGCCTATGTGACGTGGGCCGGGCTGACGGGCCGTGAAGATGCAAGACCGAAAGCCTTCTCCCGTGTCCGGATGGGACTCTCCTTTGCGTAGACGGCAAGCTTGGCGTCCGGATGTGTAATTTCTTTCCTCTGTAAACCGAATTTGTACACCCCTAGTCCCCTCCGGTGCCTATATAAACCGGAGGGTTTAGTCCTTAGGGGCAATCACAATCATACAGGCTAGACATCTAGGGTTTAGCCATTACGATCTCGAGGTAGGTCAACTCTTGTAACCCCTATACTCATCAAAGTCAATCAAGCAGGAAGTAGGGTATTACCTCCATTAAGAGGGCCCGAACCTGGGTAAACATCGTGTCCCCTGCCTCCTTGTTACCTTCGATCCTTAGATGCACACTTCGAGACCCCCTACCCGAGATATGCCGGTTTTGACACCGACATTGGTGCTTTCATTGAGAGTTCCAATGTGTCGTCGACAGAAGGATTGATGGCTCGCCTTGTCATCAAAGACAACATCACTTCCGGAGAAGCCCTAGCTTTAGGGCGAACCCTCCGGCTCGGCAACTTCCTCATGGGCGCTTGCCCGGCCGTTAAGCCTGAAGCATCCCAACTCATCGCCAAAAATCACCTCCGCGTCAGCCCTGAATACTATGACAAGATGGATCCGGCAGATGTATCGGCCTTAAACAAACTGCTAGATCGCATCCCCGCCCTGGGGGTCGCAACCGACTATGATCGGATTGGGCTTAAACCGATCAGAGAGAAATCAGATCTCCGCCGATCACCCATCATGTGGTAATTGTGGAGGAACAAGCCGACAATGACTCTTCTCCTACGTTGAGAACAAAGTATGTTCGAGTTTCCGAACCCGGAGAACCGGACTCCCCTCTTCTGGAAGACACTTCCTGTCCTCCGAACATTGAATTGGGCACTGATACGTCCCCAACGTATCTACTTTTCCAAACACTTTTGCCCTTGTTTTGGACTCTAACTTGCATGATTTGAATGAAACTAACCTGGACTGACGCTGTTTTCAGCAGAACTACCATGATGTTGTTTTATGTGTAGAAAAGAAAAGCTCTTGCAATGTCCTGAAAATCCACGGAGGCACTTTTTGGAAAATATAAAAAATACTGGCGAAAGAATCAAGACCAGGGGGCCCACACCTTGTCCACGAGGGTGGGGGCGCACCCCCTATCTCGTGGGCCCCCTGGACCTCCACCGACCTCAACTCCAACTCCATATATTCACGTTCGGGGAGAACAAAATCAGAGAGAAAGTTTCATCTCGTTTTACGATACGGAGCCGCCGCCAAGCCCTAACCACTCTCAGAGGGCTGATCTGGAGTCCGTTCAGGGCTCTGGAGAGGGGGATTCGTCGCCGTCGTCATCATCAACCATCCTCCATCACCAATTTCATGATGCTCACCGCCGTGCGTGAGTAATTCCATCGTAGGCTTGCTGGACGGTGATGGGTTGGATGAGATTTACCATGTAATCAAGTTAATTTTGTTAGGGTTTGATCCCTAGTATCCACTATATTCTGAGATTGATGTTGCTATGACTTTGCTATGCTTAATGCTTGTCACTAGGGCCCAAGTGCCATAATTTCAGATCTAAACCTATTATGTTTTCATGAATATATGTGTGTTCTTGATCCTATCTTGCAAGTCTATAGTCACCTATTATGTGTTATGATCCGACAACCCCGAAGTGACAATAATTGGGATACTTCTCGGTGATGACCGTAGTTTGAGGAGTTCATGTATTCACTATGTGCTAATGCTTTGTTCCGGTTCTCTATTAAAAGGAGGCCTTAATATCCCTTAGTTTCCACTAGGACCCCGCTGCCACGGGAGGGTAGGACAAAAGATGTCATGCAAGTTCTTTTCCATAAGCACGTATGACTATTTACGGAATACATGCCTACATTACATTGATGAACTGGAGCTAGTTCTGTGTCACCCTATGTTATAGCTATTACATGAAGAATTGCATCCGGCATAATTATCCATCATAGATCCATTGCCTACGAGCTTTTCACATATTGTTCTTTGCTTATTTACTTTTCCGTTGCTACTGTTACAACTACTACAAAAACCCAAAAACTATTATCTTTACTTTGCCACCATTACCTTTATTATCATACTACATTGCTACTAAATACTTTGCTGCAGATACTAAGTTATCCAGGTGTGGTTGAATTGCCAACTCAACTGCTAATACTCAAGAATATTCTTTGGCTCCCCTTGTGTCGAATCAATAAATTTGGGTTGAATACTTTACCCTCGAAAGCTGTTGCGATCCCCTACACTTGTGGGTTATCAAGACTAATTTTTGGCGCTGTTGCCGGGGAGCATAGCTCTAATCTCTGAGTCACTTGGGATTTATATCTGTTGATCACTATGAAGAACTTGAAAGACGACAGAACTATGATTTTCCCTCAACTACGAGGGGAGGTCAGGAACTGCCATCTAGCTCTACACTAGATTCTCCTTCTGTTTTGAGTAAGCTTGCAACACCTAAACCTACTACTGCTATGAATTCTGATATGTCGCATGTTATTGATGATGCCACTTCTGCTATGCATGATACTTATGATGAAACTACTTCTGTCGTGATACTACTTTGCCATTAGGTGAATTTCTTGATGAACAACTTGCTATAGTTAGGGGGAATGAAATTAATGAAGATGCTATTATTGATGATAGTGATGATGAAAGTTCTTGCAATGATTATGAATTTCCTGTTGTTCCTGAGGGTTATGTTATGAATGAAGAAGCTGCTAGAGCTATCTTTGCTTGCAATGATAGATATGATCTTAAGAAATTATTAGCTAAATGGAAGCAGTAGTCTCTTAATGCTAGCATGAAACCTGACCCTGCTTTTCCTACTTCACCTATCTGTGTTACTGATAAGGATTATGAATCCTTTGTTGATCCTGAAATTATTACTTTAGTAGAATCTGATCCCTTTTATGGCCTTGAATTTGAAACTGTTGTGGCACATCTTACCAAGTTGAATGATATAGCTACCCTGTTTACTCATGATGATAAATCTCGCTATTTTTATATCCTTAAGATATTTCAGTTCTTGTTAAAGGGTGATGCTAAGACTTGGTATAATTCTCTTGCTCTTGGTTGTGTGCGTAGTCCCCCGGATATGATTTATTACTTCTCTGCTAAATATTTCCCTGCTCATAAGAAACAAGCTGCCTTGCGGGAAATATATAATTTTGTGCGAATCAAAGAAGAGAGTCTCCCACAAGCTTGGGGGAGGCTTCTACGGTTACTCAATGCTTTGCCTGATCATCCTCTCAAGAAAAATGAAATACTTGATATCTTTTATAATGGACTAACCGATGCTTCCAAGGACTACTTGGATAGTTGTGCTGGTTGTGTTTTCAGGGAAAGAATAGTCGACGAAGCTGAATTACTATTGAATAATATGTTAACTAATGAAAATAATTGGACTCTTCCTAAGCCAATTCTTGAGGCAATTCCTGAACCAATTGAGCCGACTCCTGAGCCTATTCCTAAACCCACTCCGAAGAATAGAGGTGTTTTATTTCTCGGTCCTGAAGATATGCAAGAGGCAAAGAAATCAATGAAAGAAAAAGGTATTAAAGCTGAAGATGTTAAGAATTTACCACCTATTGAAGAAATACATGGTCTTAATATACCGCCTGTTGAAGAACCACATTGTCTTGATAACCTGACACAGGTAGTAAAGGTAAATTTTCTCTATAGATATGATAAAGTTGAAATCCCCTCTACTAAACTTCGTAGCCCATGCTTAGATGAATTTGACGACTTTATGGCTAGACAAGAAAGTTTTAATGCTTATGTTGGTAGAGAGTTAAAGAATAATGCTTTCGAGGTAGGACGTGTGAGCAATAATATGGCTAGAGTTAAAGGTGAACTCAAACTCATTAGCAAATATACTTCTATGGTTGCTACTCAAGCTGAGCAAGTACTCAAAGCTCAAAATGATTTGCTTGATGAATTAAATAATAAAAATGACTTTGTTGTTAGAGTGGCTACTAGAACTGGTAGAATGACTCAGGAACCTTTGTATCCTGAAGGCCACCCTAAGAGAATCGAGCAAGATTCTCAGAGAAACAATTTAGAGGCACCTACTTTTTCTAAAAAGAAGAAAAAGAAAAACGATAGGACTTTGCATGCTTCTAGTGAACCTACTATAGACACACCTGAGAATCCCAATGATATTTCTATTTCTAATGCTGAAACACAATCAGGTGATGAACATGAACCTATTGACAATGTTAATAATAATGTTCATGTTGATGCTCAACCTAGCAAAAACAATGATGTAGAAATTGAACCTGCTGTTGATCTTGATAGCCCACAATCAAAGAATCAACGTTATGATAAGAGAGATTTTGTTGCTAGGAAGCACGGTAGAGAAAGAGAACCATGGGTTCAGAAACCCATGCCCTTTCCTCCTAAACCATCCAAAACAAAGGATGATGAGGATTTTGAGTGCTTTGCTAAAATGATTAGACCTATTTTCTTACTTATGCGTTTAACTGATATGCTCAAAGTGAATCCTTATGCTAAATATATGAAGGATATAATCACAAACAAAAGAAAGATACCGGAAGCTGAAATTTCCACCATGCTTGCAAATTACACTTTTAAGGGTGGAATACCAAAGAAACTTAGAGATCCGGGGGTACCAACTATACCATGCTCCATTAAAAGAAATTATGTTAGAACTGCTTTATGTGATCTTGGAGCCGGTGTTAGTGTTATGCTTCTCTCTTTATATCGTAGACTTGAATTGAATAAGTTGACACCTACTGAAATATCTTTGCAAATGGCTGATAAATCAACTGCTATACCTGTCGGTATTTGTGAGGATGTGCCTGTTGTGTATGCAAATGTCACTATCTTAACGGACTTTGTTATTCTTGATATTCCCGAGGACGATAGTATGTCGATTATCCTTGGTAGACCTTTTTTGAATACTACAGGGGCTGTTATTGATTGCAACAAAGGCAATGTCACTTTTCGTGTTAATGGTAATGAGCATACGGTACACTTTCCGAGGAAACAATCTCAAGTTCATAGCATCAATTCTATTGGAAAAGTTCCAACTATCATTATTGGAGGTTTTGAATTTCCTCTCCCTATTGTGAAGAAAAAGTATGATATTCTTATTGTTGGGGATTTTCATATCCCCGTTGAGGTAACTTAGTGTTATTCGAAATTTCTCCGGTTCCGTGTTATTCGGAATGAGTTTGTTAACAAGACTTGATCAACCTTGTTAGTGGATTCATTTTGATGATCATGAGATGGATGAAACTAGAAGGCACAACCTTCTGTACCCTCCTTTTACTTTTTGTTATTTAGAATAAATAAAGCAAAAATAGTTTTATCCGTCTGTTTTCTGAATTATCCGTGCACTAAAAAATATCCCGAAAATAAAAGTGCTCCAAATGCCCTGCAAACTTAGTATGATTTTTTATGGAATATTTGAGGATTTTAGGCACTGAAAACACTGCAGGAGGGGCAAGCACCAGGCCACAATAGTGGAGGGCGCGCCCACGCCACCTGGGCGTGCCCCCTGTCTCGTGGGCCCCTGGTGGCCCCCCTCCACTTATGTCAGCACCCACACACTTCATATTCTACCCAAAAAAAATCCCCATCCAGCTCAAGCACAAGTTCTAGCTCATTTTGCTGCGATTTTCGATCTCCTTGCTCAAAGCTCCAGTCACAAAACTGCTTTGGGAGATTGTTGCTTGGTATGTGACTCCTCCATTGGTCCAATTAGTTTTTGTTCTAGTGCTTTATTCATTGCAAATTTTTGCTGCATAGGTGACCATGTTTTTGAGCTTGAATGTTGAATTTATGAGGTCCCAAGCAATTCTAATGCATGATATAGGCTCTAGGCACTTGTAGGAGTAGTTGCTACCAATCTTGTTTAGTTTTATTCACTTTTATTTCGAAGTTACTAAAATTTTAGAAATTTTCAGAAAATGTTAAGGAAACTTTTGAGGGGCTCTTCTAGCCAAGGCTCTCAGGAAAAACAAGCCAAAGATAAGGAAAAAGCCAAGTACAATCTTCCTTGCTTAGCGGAAGTGCGGTCGTGTGAATGGCCATGCGATGATTTCATGAAAGAAGCTGAAATTCATGAAGATTTTTATTCTTTGATCGAGAATGCAGGCCTCACCGGTTTCATCAACGACCGGATCGATCAGTATCTCTTACTCACCAATACTTTCGTGCAAAATTTTTATTATTATCCTAAGAAGACACCGCCTGCAGTATCATTTTATTTATATGATGAATTCAGAGAAATGTCTCTACATAATTTTTCCGCGGTGTGTAGGATACCTTATGAGGGAGAATTAGAGGAACCCCATCGTAAAGATGTGGATGACTTTGTTAATACTATCACTGTAGAGGAGCCAAAGAAGGGTTCCGAGGCAAAAATCTCTAGCATACACTTTCCTGTTTTACGCTACTTTGTCATATTTGCTAGTAGATGCTTGATTGGTCGTGGAAAGAGTGGAAACTTTAGTGTTCCTGATATTATCATTCTTCAACATGCCTTGCTTGGAGACAATAGTTTTAGTATGGGTGTCGTCATTGCTAAACGGCTAGCCCTGAATCGTATAAAAGGCCCCATATTTTGAGGTATCTATGCTTCACGTCTTGCTAGACATTTTCAGATACCCATTAGGCACCATGAGAAAGAGGAGACAAAATTGCCTCCTCACATTTTAGATTACAAGAGCATGGTAGTACACAAGTTTATTGTTGACAACGAAGAGAAGATGCTCTTGTATAACCTTAGATTTAATAAGAAACACATTGAGACTATTATTTTGTGTGCGCCTCTGTTGTTTGATTTGACTTCAGATAATTTTCTTGTTACACCCGAAGCGGTGTACAATCATCGAGCCCAAGCTTTCACTCCAGAACCTGAACCTGAGCGGGAACCTGCACTGGACCCTTATCGTGCATCATCTGTCCAGTGGGATCCGGAGATGACCAGCCAGTGGTATCCTGATTACACCTCCCAGTACACTGGGGAGAGTAGCGGCGGTCCTTGGTATTAGACCAACTTAGGCCAAAAGCCTAAGCTTGGGGGAGTACGTATTTCTCACCGACTTTACATTCATGTTCACACAATAGTCGTCGGTGCTCATACTCTTTCATTGTATTATCCATGTTAGTTTAATTTTCCTTTTCACTTTCTTCTTGTGTGCTTGATAAACCTTAAGAAAAACCAAAAAAATTAGTTAGTTTAATTTCCATGCTTGTAGTAGAAATTAAAATGAAAACCCAAAAAGATTTCTAGTTCTTCTTCTTACTTGTTGGGAGCTTTCCCGTGTAAATAGTTTTATTTTCTTTTCTTTCCTTTGGGGGTCGAGAAGACCATATCGAAAATGCTTAGTGGCTCTCTTATGCTTGATTGTTTATTTAATTTAGAGCCCATATTACTTGTCTTCTCTCTTGAGTTGAATGCTTGCAGATTCCAGCTTAGTCCAATGCACGTGCACTATTATTATTATACACATCGTTCGGTCGTGCAAGTGAAAGGCAATAATGACAATATATGATGGACTTATTGGGATGAGAAAAGCTGGTATGAACTCGACCTTTCTTGTTTTTGTAAATATGATGAGTTCATCATTTCTGAGTCAGCCTATTATGAGGTAAACATATTTGCAATGACATTTAGAGATTATAGTTGCTTGTGCCATGCTTGATTAGCTATGAGTTATAATGGTTTACCTTGCATGCCAACATGCTATTAGAATGATTATGATGTGGTATGATGGGATGGTATCCTCCTTTGAATGTATTGAGTGACTCGACTTGGCACATGTTCACGCATGTAGTTGAAACAAATCAACATAGCCTTCATGATATTTATGTTCATGGTAGATTATATCCTACTCATGCTTGTACTCGGTGTAAATTAATTTTAATGCATGTTTATGACTGTTGTCGCTCTCTCAGTTGGTCGCTTCCAGGTCTTTTGCTAGCCTTCACATACTAAGCGGGAATCTGCTTGTGCATCCAAACTCCTTAAACCCCAAAGTTGTTCCATATGAGTCCACCATACCTTCCTATATGCGGTATTTACCTGCCGTTCCAAGTAAATTTGTATGTGCCAAACTCCAAACCTTCAAATGAAATTCTGTTTTGTATGCTCGAGTAGCTCATGTTTCAACTAGGACTGCCTATATCTTCCATGCTAGGTGGGTTATTCTCAAGAGGAGGACTCCGCTCCTCATTCACGAGAAACGGCGATGGCAGGATGCCGAGTCCCATGATCCAAAAAGATCAAAGCAAATCAAAATAATTAAACAAAACTCCCCCAGGGATGTTGTTAGTTGGAGGCACTCGTTGTTTCGAGCAAGCCATGGATTGATGCTTGTTGGTGGTTGGGGGAGTATAAATCTTTACCATTCTGTTTGGGAACCGCCTATAATCCATGTAGTATGGAAGATACAGCCATCTCATAGTTGTTGCATTGATAGCAAAAGTATGCCGCTCAAAATGTTTTTCAATCTCTATTTTAAAGATACAGCCATCTCATAGTTGTTGCGTTGATAGCAAAAGTATGCCGCTCAAAATGTTATTCAATCTCTATTTTAAAGTCGAGCTCTGGCACGTCTACAAATCCCTGCTTCCCTCTGCGAAGGGCCTATCTATTTACTTTTATGTTGAGTCATCACCCTTCTTATTAAAAAGCACCCGCTGGAGAGCACACTGTCATTTGCATTCATTATTGTTGGTTTATATTGGGTATGACTTGATTGGATCTCTTTTACCATGAATTACAATGTTTAGTCAGTCCTTGATCTTTAAAGGTGCTCTGCATTTATGTTTTGCGGTCTCAGAAAGGGCTAGTGAGATACCATTTTGTTATATCATGTTACGATTGTTTTGAGAAAGTGATGTCATCCGAGTTTTATTATTATGGCTCGCTAGCTGATTATGCTATTGATATGAGTAATTGTGAGACCTAAGTGTTATTGTGAGTATGGATAGTTCATAATATTTGCTGAAACCTGAATGCTGGCTTTGCATGTTTCAACAACAAGAGCAAACAAAGTTTGTAAAAGTTTTTCTTTATCACTTTCAGTTTATCAACTGAATTGCTCAGGACAAGCAAAGGTTTAAGCTTGGGGGAGTTGATACGTCTCCAACGTATCTACTTTTCCAAACACTTTTGCCCTTGTTTTGGACTCTAACTTCCATGATTTGAATGAAACTAACTCGGACTGATGCTGTTTTCAGCAGAACTGCCATGATGTTGTTTTATGTGTAGAAAAGAAAAGTTCTCGGAATGTCCTGAAAATCCACGGAGGCACTTTTTGGAAAATATAAAAAATACTGGCGAAAGAATCAAGACCAGGGGGCCCACACCCTGTCCACGAGGGTGGGGGCACGCCCCCCTATCTCGTGGGCCCCCTGGACCTCCACCGACCTCAACTCCAACTCCATATATTCACGTTCGGGGAGAAAAAAAATCAGAGAGAAAGTTTCATCGCGTTTTACGATAAGGAGCCGCCGCCAAGCCCTAATCTCTCTCGGGAGGGCTGATCTGGAGTCTGTTCGGGGCTCCTGAGAGGGGATTCGTCGCCGTCGTCATCATCAACCCTCCTCCATCACCAATTTCATGATGCTCACCGCCGTGCGTGAGTAATTCCATCGTAGGCTTGCTGGACGGTGATGGGTTGGATGAGATTTACCATTTAATCAAGTTAGTTTTGTTAGGGTTTGTCCCTAGTATCCACTATGTTCTAAGATTGATGTTGCTATGACTTCGCTATGCTTAATGCTTGTCACTAGGGCCTGAGTGCCATGATTTCAGATTTGAACCTATTATGTTTTCATGAATATATGTGTGTTCTTGATCCTATCTTGCAAGTCTATAGTCACCTATTATGTGTTATGATCCGACAACCCGAAGTGACAATAATCGGGATACTTCTCGGTGATGACCGTAGTTTCAGGAGTTCATGTATTCACTATGTGCTAATGCTTTGTTCCGATTCTCTATTAAAAGGAGGCCTTAATATCCCTTAGTTTCCACTAGGACCCCGCTGCCACGGGAGGGTAGGACAAAAGATGTCATGCAAGTTCTTTTCTATAAGCACGTATGACTATTTACGGAATACATGCCTACATTACATTGATGAACTAGAGCTAGTTCTGTGTCACCCTATGTTATAGCTATTACATGAAGAATCGCATCCGGCATAATTATCCATCACTGATCCATTGCCTACGAGCTTCTCACATATTGTTCTTTGCTTATTTACTTTTCCGTTGCTACTGTTACAACTACTAGAAAAACCCAAAAACTATTATCTTTACTTTTCCACCGTTACCTTTATTATCATACTACTTTGCTACTAAATACTTTGCTGCAGGTACCAAGTTATCCAGGTGTGGTTGAATTGACAACTCAACTGCTAATACTCAAGAATATTCTTTGGCTCCCCTTGTGTCGGTGTACTAAAGTAGGGGTACCTTAGTATCCCGAACTTGTGCACGGGCAGCCGCAGCACCCAGCGGCAAGGCTTGCCGGGCGTCCGCCAAGATCCTCCGTAGCTCATATTGATGCCATTCAAGAACAAAGTGTTTTGACTAAGTAGACAAGACTCCGGCAAGAGTAGCTTGCCGGGAAGGGCAAGGCCCCGGCAAGAGGAGCTTGCCGGGAAGGCCAACCAAGGCATTTCAAGAAACTTGCCGCGACGCACCGCGCGTCCCGGCAAGACCCGGCGAGCGACAAGCTTTGGTGCGACAAGACAACGATCATGCAAGACGCTTGCCGCGAAGGTTACCACTCTGCGCACGCCTCCAACAGATCCGGACGACATGTCGCCCCAAGATCGTTCTGGCGCACATGGCGGGCGGCTGTGCAGCCAAGCGGTGCGAGGTGGCAACTGGAGATGACGAGAAGGCCATCGTGGCAAGCGGTGGCGCCCCAAACGGTCGTTTTCTGCACTGTTTGGGCGACCGGACGGGCATTAAATGCCCTTGTCCCCTGCCGTCAGAGTTAGGTAGAGTACACTGTAGAGGCAGTTGTACCAACCCCTCTTTTTACATTTGTACCCCTCTCTGCGTTGCCACCTGTCGGTGACCCCTTTAGCTTATAAAAGGAGGCCCATGCGCAACGAGGGGGGTTCACTCATTCAAACTACGTAACGCCACTCTCTCGAGCAAGAACACAATACAAACACAAAGCAGCAATAGGAGTTTTATCTCTCCGGAGAGCTCCGGCTGGGTAAAATCCCTCGCGTCGTCGCCTCGATCCGCTCTTCGTCGCCCTCGCTCCTCGCCGGACGAGAAGGGCCCTGCCCCATAGGTGCTCGCTTCCCGACATCTTTGGCGCGCCCGTAGGGGCGTCGAGGTTGTCGAAACTGATCCGGTGTTCACGCCGCGCACATCATCATCTTCATCGACATGCCACCAAGAAGAAGGCTTCGAGGTGGTTGGCCCGTCTGCGTCGATTCCACCGCCACCGAGCAAACGAAGCGGTGGAGTAGACGCCGCGAGGAACGGGCGCCACGAAGGAACTCACATTGTCACCAGATCCAAGGACAAGGCCCGCAAACTTTGGCGTCCGTGCATGCACCGCGCCTCTCAGAGGCGCGGATCGACAACGCCATGGTGCTCCTAGCACCGTGCTCGCGTTAGAACAAGGAAGCTGGCGGATCGCGGGGCGCTCGAGCCAACATGCACGCCAACATGTTGGCGCGAAGCGTGGCACGGTCGCTGGGCGAGATGTTGCTCCTTCTAACACCGTTAGAAGTTTGAGCATATCCGCTCCTCGCGTCTTTTCGCCCGCCGCCGAAAACCCGGAAAAGCGTTGGCCCGAGCCCAATCTGCATTAGACTACCCTCCAGCGCGGACAAGATCGACGATCGGGGATCACCATCGAGCCTCATCGGCCGCTTAACGGCGACAAGCCCCGCAATCGAGCATGTCGAAGCCCGGCAAGACGCCCGAGCGCAAGCCGGTGGCGATAAGACCGGTGGGGTGCCACCACCGCACTCTCCGCCCGAAGGCCAAGATCGCCGACTGGCGGGCTAACCTCGACACCGACTCCACCGCCGTCGGACCCACGAAGTTCATCGCGATCAGCGCCAAGTTCTCCAAGAACGACGACAAGAGGACGCCGTACTCGAAGCGTCGAAGAGAAGCGCCGGCGTCGGTCGACCAGCGCCCGGGCCCACGTTGATATGCATGCGCCAGGAACCAGCGACTTGCCGTATCGCGTAGGTTGCCCTGCGCTCACTCGTGAGCTGCGGCAGTCCATGGGCCCAACCAAGAACTTCAAGCCGACGTGCGAGAAGTACGACGGCAGGATACATCCGTCGGAGTTCCTCAAAGATCTACACTATCGCGTGTAGGCTGCCGGGCGCGACGAGAAGATCCTCGCCAACTACTTCGCCGGTGCTCAAACCCAACGCCGATCTTGGCTCATGCACTTGCCGGACAACTCCATCTCCTCATGGGCAGATCTGTGCCATCATTTTGTCGGCGCCTTCACAGTGCCCACAAGCCCCATGGCCAGAAAGCGATCTTCATCTCGCTGCGCCCGAAGGAAGGAGAACCCTGTGCAAGTTCATTCAAAGATTCAGCCAGTGCAACGCAACATCCCGTGACGCCCACCCCGCGGTTATCGGCGCGTTCCATCGTAACGTCGCGTAATCGCAGGATGAGGGAGGATATGGCGATATGCAAATCAGAGATGTCGGCGAGCTCTATGCTCGCCGGCCGACAAATGCGCTACGTCTTGAGGAGGGAGAAGCTCCCGAGAGAATGCAGGAGCGAAGGTCTCGACAAGGAGGATGCCGCCCGCAAAGAAGAACCGGAGGCGGAATAATGAAAAGAGGAAAGCCAAGGATGTGCTAGTTGTCGAGCAGTCCGCAGAACGGAGGTGGCGCCGAGAAGGCCAAAGCTGGTGACTCCGGCGAGGCTGTGGTGGCCGCCGACAAGCGGGACGGCTCCGCAAGCGGTATCGCAAGATCCACCGCACCAAGGGCCATGATCTCCGTGCCTGCAAGAAAGTTGAGCAGCTCGCTGAGCTGCGAAAGCTGAATACGAAGCGGCGCGACAAGGAGAAGGCCCAAGAAGGTGGTGGAGGATCCGGCAAGAAGCGTCCCGCCCGGGGAGGGCGCCGCGGCAAGGCTAAGCAGCGGCAAGGAGACAGGCCTCCCCGCGGCCGCGACAAGGATGAAGATGAAGACGAAGATGAAGAGATAGATGAGGATGAGGCCGACGAGCAGGAGTTTCAGAAAGCGACGGAGGTTTTGTGCGTCGACGGCGGTGCCTCTCTGCATACTTCGCACCGCCAGCTCAAACAATGGGTGCGGGAAGTTAATGCGGCAGAACCGTCGGTTGAGTCGCGCAAGCCCCTGGTGGTCCAGAAGACGCCCATCATCTTTGATGTTGAGGATCACCCCGATCGCATAACTGCGGTCAGGTGCTTGCCGATGTTGGTTTTGCCAACTATCCGCAACCTCAAAGTCACAAAGATGCTGGTTGACGACGGGGCCGGCTTGAATCTGATCTCCTCCGCGGTGCTCAAGAAGCTCCAGATCCCCGACAATGAGCTCAAGAGACCGGTACCTTTCAAGGAATTAACCCGGAAGAAGCAAGTCGAAGGGGAAGATCACACCGCCAAGGACATTTGGCGCGAGCTGAACTTCGTGACGAGAAGGTCACCTTTGACGTTGCTGATTTCCCATTGCCCTACAATGGGATACTTGGCCGCCCAAATACCGCCAAGTTCATGGCAGCCTCTCATTATGCTTACAACGTGCTCAAGATGCCCGGTCCGATAAGTGTCATTTCGCCCTGGCGACAAGAAAGATGCCCTTATCTGTACCGACAAGATCTACGGGAAGCAAGAGCCGCAGCAGATCGCAAGACACTTGCCGTTGAAGCTCCCGGGGGGGAGAAGAAGACCAAGTCCGACAAGAGTAGCTCTGATGCCCACTCCGGCAAGCGCACCTCTTCGGAGTGCTGCGCTACCGTCGAGGACGCACCATCGAGCTCCACCGGCAAGTACAAGAAGGCAAAGACAGCTTCACCAGAGACCAAGAAAGTGGCCGCCAAGGAGGACGGCACTGGTGGTACCTTCACCATCAGTGCCACGCTTGACCCTAAATAGGAAAGCGCGCTCGTTGCTTTCTGCGGGCGAATGTCGATGTGTTTGCATGGCAACCGCTCGACATCCCCGTGTTCCTGTGAAAGTAATTGAGCACCACCTTGCCGTCTGTCCTCACGCGCGGCCCATCAAGCAGAGAGTCAGGAAACAAGCAGTAGAGCGACAAGAATTCATCGCAGAAGAGATCAAGAAGTTGGAATCTGCAGGCCTTGTCCGAGGAGTGCTCCATCCCACATGGTTGGCTAATCCTGTAGTCGTGCACAAGGAAAACGGGAAATGGAGGCTTTGTATTGACTTCACTGGTGTTAATAAAGCTTGTCCCAAGGATCCATTTCCCTTGCCACGCATTGACCAGATTGTCGACTCCACGGCAGGATGTGATTTGCTTTCATTTCTTGACGCATACTCAGGATATCATCAGATCTTCATGGCAGAAGAGGATGAAGAGAAGACCGCATTCATTACTCCATGTGGCACGTACTGCTTTGTACGGATGCCTTCCGGACTAAAGAATGTTGGTTCAACATTTGCAAGAGTAGTCAGCCATGCTTTTGAGCCACAGCTGCACAGAAATGTAGAAGCTTACATGGATGACATAGTGGTCAAGAGCAAGGACAAAGAAACTTTGATCCAAGATTTAGACGAGACCTTTGCAAATCTGCGCAAGATCAATCTCAAGTTGAACCCCGAGAAGTGCGTGTTTGGAGTTCCTTCCGGCAAGCTTCTCGGGTTCTTTGTATCCTAGAGGGGGATTGAAGCCAATCCCGACAAGATCAAGGCCATTGAGCAGATCGAAGCACCGAAGCATTTCAAGGATGTACGAAGGCTTGCCGGCTGCGTTGCTGCTCTCAGCAGGTTCATCTCTAAGTCTGTTGAGCGCGCCCTGCCATTTTTCAAAATTTTGAAAAAGGCAGGTCCAATGAAATGGACTTCGGAAGCGGAGGCTGCGCTACAGGACTTGAAGAGATACCTGTCCTCCACTCCAATACTTGTCGCACCTAAGCCACAAGAGAAGTTGCTGCTGTATCTAGCGGCAACCAATCAGGTGGTTAGTGCTGCGTTAGTAGCGGAAAGGGAAGCAGATGATGAGCTAGCAACCACGGCAAGCGAGTCCAGCGACAAGCAGGGGGCTTCCCCGACAAGCTCTAGTCCCGACAAGGATGGATCTGTGCAGCCATAGGAAGAGAAACAAAAGAAGATGGTGCAGCGCCCGGTTTATTTTGTCGGCCTCCTCTCTGCAGGGGCTAGGTCAAGGTACTGGTGTGCGGTTGCTTTTGGCCTTCTCATGGCCTCGAGGAAGCTGCGCCATTACTTCCAAGCACATGAGATCACAGTTGTCACTCGCTTTCCGTTGAAGAGGATATTGCAGAATCCAGAAGCAACAGGCAGAATTGTTGAGTGGGCACTGGAACTGTCAAGCTTTGGCCTCAAGTTTGAGAGTACTTCAACTATCTAGAGCCGAGCATTGGTAGAATTCATAGCAGAATGGACGCCAACACCTGATGAAGAAACTCCAGAGACGAGCATCCCCATCAAGGAAGCAAGCAAAGAATGGATCATGTACTTTGATGGTGCCTTTTCGCTGCAAGGCACCGGTGCGGGCGTGTTACTTGTCGCACCCACCGGAGAGCACCTCAAGTACGTGGTCCAGAAGCACTTTCCCAAGGAGCAAGCAACAAACAATACTGCAGAGTATGAAGGATTGCTTGCTGGACTCAGGATCGCTGCTGACCTTGGGATCAAGAAGCTCATTGTCAGGGGTGACTCGCAGCTTGTCGTCCGTCAAGTGAACAAAGATTATCAGAGTCCATTGATGGAAGCCTACATTGATGAAGTGAGGAAGTTGGAAGAGCATTTTGACGGCCTACAGATGGAACATGTTCCGAGAGCTCAGAACGACATTGCAGATGGCCTGTCAAAATGCGCCGCACTCAAGTTGCCTGTGGAACCAGGGATCTTTGTGCTCAAGTTGACTCAACCATCTGTAACACCATCAACCGGACAGAACAAGAAGAGGAAGTTAATTTCTGGTGACTACTTTCCGGCTGAGCTCCCCGAAGCCGCCGCCAAGAAGGTCCCCAAGATCAACACCAAGAGTGCTGAGGAGCAGTCTGTTCCGACAAGCCCTAGGGTTTGTTTTGTTGAAGCAGACGCTCCTGACAAGTTTTGCTCCGGCAAGCTTGCCGGGGAACATCAAGCTCCCGCTGAATCACAGATTCTTGCCGTAGAAGCAGATGCTCCCGCAGCAGCATTTGTGCCTTTAGTCCTTGTTGTCGAGCCGCAGGCTCCAGCATGGGCACAACAGATCGTCCATTTCCTTCAAACAGGAGAACTTCCCGAAGAGCAAGAAGAAGCAGAGAGAGTAGCCCGGCAATCAAGTATGTACCAGTTTGTCGATGACATACTATACAGAAGAAGATTCAACGGAGTAAAATTGAGGTGCATTCCCTGAAGATGGATGTAAGTGTTGGCGGAGATACATGGAGGCATATGTGGTCACCACATTGGTGCAAGAGCACTTGCTTCAAAGCCTTCCAAAAAGGATTCTTTTGGCCAACAGCCCTCCGTGATGCAATCGCACAAGTAACCAAGTGTGAAGCATGCCGCCCACTCCAAGCAGATACATCAACCAGCTCAAGCTCTCCAGACGATCCCTTTATCCTGGCCATTTTCGTCCGGGGCTCGACATCCTCGGCCCCTTTCCCCGAAGTCGTCGGGGGCTTTGAGTACTTGTACGTGGTGATCGACAAGTTCACAAAGTGGTCGGAAGTGGAAGCAAAGGAGAAAGGTGACAAGACAATCGTGATCAAGTTCTTCAGTCGATTGTTTGCCATTTCGAGTCCCTAACAGATCATCACCGACAATGGCACTCAATTCACGAGCCGCACCTTCATACAAGACATCCAAGATCTTGGCGCCAAGATCGCTTCGCTTCGCTGCTCACCCGAGAAGCAACGGTCAAGCGGAGAGGGCGAACACTGAAGTCGTCGCGCGGGCTCAAGACCGAACTTTCAACAGGCTGCACAAGTGCGGAAGGAATTGATCGAGGAGCTGCCGTGGTTCTTTGGTTGATCGAACGAGACCAAATCGAGGCAATCGCCGACACCTTTTGCTCTTGTTCACGGAGCGCAGGCGCTTCTCCCCGAAACTCGTATACGGATCGCCTCGAGTGCTCGCTATGATGAGCTTGAGCAAGAGCAGCTGCGGCAAGATGACGCGCTGCTCCTTGAGGAAGATCGTCTTCAGAGCTCAGACGAGATGCTCGCTACCGACAAGCTTTGCATCACTACCATAGCCGCAGTTAATGCCGAAGTTTCGAGGAAGGCGACCTTGTTCTTCGCTGCTCAATCCGCCAAGAATTCCAACAAGTTGATGCCAAGGGGAAGGCCCTTATCGGGTAAAACGAGTCACTAGGCCCGCGCCGTCTCGCTTTGGGACCAAGATGGCTTTCCGTGAGCAACTCTCGAACATAGAGCATCTTCGTAAGTTTTACCCATGAGGCGCGGTTGCCGGAACCCGCTGTTCCGGCAACCACCTTTTGTACAAGCCTTGCCGCTGTTGCATGTAACCCTTTGTACAAAGCCGGGCGCAGATCCCGTGCATAAATAAAGATCATATGCTCCGCACATCTTGTCAAATTTCATGCCTTTTTCTTTCTTCGCATGTATTATCTGACACTTTGTGCAACACTTGCCCCCGGTAAGCAATGACGAGCCTTAAGGCTCCACACATTTATTTTCTCTTCTTTCTTTTTCTCAAAAAGAAGGTTCCTTCGCCCACAAGTTCACCGGGGGGAAGGAGAGGATAATGGTGTGGATCAAGCGTCGTTCAAAGAAGTATAGCCTTGCCGGGACGCAGACGACAGAAAAGCTAAGTTGCCAAAGTTTGAGCACAATCAGTTTTAAATTTCTTAAGCTGTATTCCTTGAACGACCGTGCTTTGTATGGAAAACATGTGCGTGGAGGAACCGGCTCGTGGCTAGTTGCGCCCTTACTTTGTTTCGAGTCCGCTCAACAATGTAAGTGTGCTGCGACTAGTTCCGACAAGGTTTTGTTGCGGAGGCAACACCACCAGAGAAGGCTGCGATGTTCAAGACTCAGCGCAATGCAAGGGTGCCCGCGCCGGCAAGTTCCCTAAAAGCGTAGGGTAAAAACATGCAAAGGAGGGAATCAAGTAAAGGAGACAACATAGCAAATACTATCGAGAATAAAGTTATATTACAATAATGACTTGCCGCGCTCTAAATAAATTATTCCCGTGACATGTTTGGCAGCGGCAAGAAAAAGGGGAAAGTAAGCGGCCTAGTCTACGCGGTCGCCATCAACTCTCCTGACTTCATTCACCTTGTCCACAATGGGCGCGACAAGGGCCTTGAGCTCTGCAAGATCGGCACCTGCCGGCAGCTTCTTGAGAACGTTGGTGAGGTTGAGGTTCGGATTGCGGAAGAGCACCTTCACCAACACCTTCTCCAAGACTCTGGCACAGATTGCGCGCGACTCGTCAGCCAGCTGCTTTGGGATCCTTTCCCGGAGTTGCTGGAGAGCCGTCACCACGCCCTTGAAGAACAGAGTAAGCTTGGCGCTGGGCCGGAGGTTCTCGTCGGAGGAGTACCCGAAGCCCACCAAGTCCAGTTGCGCCAGCTCCTCGTCGATGTTTGCAGGGAAGTTGACGAGGCCCTCCGTCCAGAGCTCCACCGTGGCCCTGAAGGTGTTTTGAGTCTCGGCAGCCCTCGTTAGCAGCTCCTCGTTACCTTTGATCTCTTTCTTCAAGTCATCTTCTCGCTTCTTGGCGCCGTCCAGCGTCTCCGTCAGTGTGGCCAGCTTCAGCTCCAGATCAGCATTTGAGTCCTTGGCGGCGTTCGGCCTTTGCCCTTGTCGGCAAGTTGGACTTGCAGATCACCATGAGCGAGGGCATCCTTCTCGCGTTATACTGAGCTGCAAGCTCCTCAATCTTCCCTTTCAGATCAGCCTCCACCAAGGCCACCTTCACCTCCATTCCTTCTTGGCGGCCTCGGCAGCTGCGGCGGCGTCGCTTCGCTTCCTTGAGCGCCCGCCAAGTGATTGCTCACAGGCGGCGAGCTCCTCCTCGTAGCTGTCCAGATTGACTTTTCGCTGCGTCAGTTCACCTTCCCGGGTGGACAGCTCCTCAGCGGCAAGCCTCTGTTGCTCCTCGCCTTCGCCTTCTCAAGGATGAAGGCCTTCCGCCGACAAGCTCGCCCTCTCCTCCGCAATGGACCGGAGGGCCTCTTGTTGCGGCTCGAGCTCCTCCGCATGCTTCTATGTTAACTCCCGCCACGCGACAAGCGCTTCCGACTCCAGCTTAAGCTTGCCGGTAGCGGTAGAGCGACACCAACTTCCGGAGCAGCTTGCTCCTCCTCGACTCGCCACTGCTTTGCTTGCGGCCAACCAGTGTCAGCCAATGAGGCGAGCACCTCTCCGTCAAAACCTCTCCTCGATCGGCGCCACAGAGCTCGACGCCTGTGGAAGCTTGATGAAGACACCTCACCGCCTTCAAGTAGGCGCCGGCTAGGGCTCCTCGGGGCCAGTCTGCATCGAGGCAGAGGGTCGGCGGTCGGTGTAGCACCTTCCGCTCCCACGCCCTCGGGTCGTCGGTCGATCGCGGACCTCGCCCCCTCTGCGCCAAGAGCCTTGGCGGCCTCTTCACGGCGGGGTCGTCGGCCACGGCCTCTTCCTCGGTGGCGGCGACATCTTCAAGATGCACGACGTCCTCCTCGCCGATGGCCTCAGTCTCCATCGGATCTGTGGCAGGGGGATCTGAAGACAGGAAGAGGAAGGAAAAGTCAAGCTAACATCCAAAAAGAAGACCAGAAGAAGAGGAACCCAAGGGAAAATTTTTGACAAGGAGGGTTACTGTCTGGCTCAGGACCATGGGCTCCACCACCAAGGCTCGCTGGTCCCATCCCTTGCCGGGACCTCTCCTTGCCGGAGAGCGCCCTTGTCGGAGAATCGCCTTTGCGCGGCGAAGTTGAAGCAGATAGCACCTCCGAGCGGCTTCGTTGCTCTGATGGGCCTGCTCGCCCTACACAAGCAAGTCAACAAATAAGATGTCGACAAAGAAAGAGCACCCATGCACGCCCCACCACCGGAAGTGAACAAGTACTTACGCTGGGGGCTGCGCTGGGGGCTGCTTCGGGGAGAGGTTGCCGGGTCCGTCAAGGTGGTCTCGGATGCGTCCTCTGTTGTCGCAGCAGGATCATCCTCGATGACTACCACGGGGACCTTGGCCCTCTTCGCCGCTCTCTCGGCCAGAGTCCTGAAAAGGAACGAAGTTCAGAAGGAAGCAGATTAGATACAAGACAAGAAACAGCAAGAAACAAAGAAGTATAAACACAACAGGAAGAAAGTCTTACTCCTCCTCCTTTTCTTCCTCCTCGTCGGAGCTGAGCGTGGAAAGGTCGAAGTCAGGTACCCTTTCTGCGGATTTGGGCGAGGAGTAGGCTCCTTGGGCGCTTGGCGGAGTTGCAGCAGGATCGAAGTGGCGGCCCGAGAAGACCCTTCCAGCTTGCCGGGCGCTGCATGAGATGCTCCCTGTCGGCGGTGCTTGCACGGTGGAGCGTGTCCCGCGGCCACGGCTGTTGGCCCGCCCGCCGCCTCTGCTGTGTCTCCGTCCTCCTGGAGGCGCCTCCTTGGTTGAGATGGAGGCTGCGCTGAGGGCCCCGCTCATGCAAGCTACTCAAGATGGCTGGCCACTTGCGCCCGGCAGTCTCGCCGCCTCGGCTTGTGCTCCCCTCGCCAACGACCTCCTCGCCAAAGTCCTCTCGGTCGGCAAGGCTTGCTTCCTCGGCCGCCTCGCCTCCAACGTGAAACCAAACTTCGCCACGGTAGCGGCTACCGCCGCCTCTTCCGCCTCGGTGGCGATGTACGCATCTCGCCGCCGCTGGTGTCGCGGTGAGGAACCTCTCGCCATCAAGACGGACTGCTACCTCCACCAAGCCGTCAAGAATTGCCGCACGACGTCGCCGAGGGCTCCCGCCAAGTTGGGATAATCCGTGCGAGTCGCACCGGCATCATTCGCGGATGCGATCGAGCCGAGTTGCTGCATGGGGATGACGCCTGCGGCAGCCTGAACCACTCCGGTGGTTGGGGTCGGCTTGAACAGCTCCTCGAGCATCCCGTCCAACTCAAAACAAGGAAGTTAAAATTGAGGCCTGGGCGCAGCCTCATGATATCTACCGGGCCCCGAACAGCCAGCGGGCCTCCCCTCCTCAGAGAGGCGTCGCGGCGAAGGAAGTCCGCGCCAACGGCCCTCTGGAGCTCGGCAAGCCCGAGTCGCAGAATCCGGTGGTGGCGATCTTCAACTTAGCATCATCCGCCGCCAGAGCGCTCGATCGCCGCCACAGCACCACTCGGTTTGGCGCGCAAATTGGTGAATGGCTGCGGATCTGCGCCAACAATCCAACACCACTCCGCCTCCGCCATCCCACTTGCTGCGGAGCTCCCTTCCAGATAGACCTCCTTCTTGCTGGCCCTCGAGATCCAAAGCGATCCCGCCAGACAGGGGCTCTCCTTTCTCGACTCGGGCATGAAATAGTGGCGAAAAGGGCTACGTTAGTAGATTCTGACGAAGTTCTCGCAAAGATGCGCGAAAACCTCCATGGTCAGAACGGTGTTGGGGGTGAAGTCGAGGAGATGGAGCCCGTACGTGTTCATAATGTCGCAGAAGAAATTGGAAAAGGGCGGGCAGAGCCCGCAATAGAAGAACAATGGGAAGAAGTAGTACCCTTTTGGGCACCGCTCCGAAGTAAAAGCTTCGGAGAGAGTCTGCGTCAAGGCGCGATGCGCCTGCTCTCCGCCGACTGAGGAGATAGAACTCCTCCCGCAGCGCCTTCGGGGTGAGCTCGGGAGGGAAAAGTGCTCGCTCCTTGCGCAGCGCCTCAAGCAGCAGCGCCTCAGCCGACTTCCCACTCTTTCCGGTCTTCGGAGCCATGGCGGAAGCGGTGGAGGAGGGCGGCGGCGACGGGCGGCGGCGACGGGCGGCGGAGCGCTGCTCTCTTTTGGCTTGGGAAGCGGAGGGGAGCGGCGGAGCTTTCTGAGGAAGGAACCGCAAGTGGCGAAGGTGGGGAACGCCCTGCTTCCCGCTATAAAGAGGGAGGCGAACGTTACGCCTTTCTTGATTAAAGAATTGCCCACGATCTCTCCCACGACGCCGCGTTTGACGCGTGCCGTTACGGGAGGGCGCGGTGGATACGGAGTTAGATTTGGTATGGACCCAGGCCGCGCATGCCCGTGCCCTGTCTTGGGCCTGGCCCAACAGCGCTCGGCACCGTGTGTGGCCCAGGCCCGGGGGCTCCTGTCGGTGTACTAAAGTAGGGGTACCTTAGTATCCCAAACTTGTGCACGGGCAGTCGCAGCACCCAGTGGCAAGGCTTGCCGGGCGTCCGCCAAGATCCTCCGTAGCTCATATTGATGCCATTCAAGAACAAAGTGTTTTGACTGAGAAGACAAGACTCCGGCAAGAGTAGCTTGCCGGGAAAGGCAAGGCCCCGGCAAGAGGAGATTGCCGGGAAGGCCAACCAAGGCATTTCAAGAAACTTGCCGCGACGTGTCAAGGCCCCAAGAAGACCCGGCGAGCGACAAGCTGGTGCGACAAGATAACGATCGCGGCAAGACGCTTGTCATGCGGGCGGTTACCCACTCTGCGCTTCACGCCCAACGATCCGACGACGTGTCGCCCCAAGATCGCTCTCGGCGCGCGTGGGCGGGCGGTCAGTGCAGCCAAGCGGTGCGAGGTGGCAATTGGAGATGACGAAGGCCATCGTGGCAAGCGGTGGCGCCCCAACGGTCGTTTTACAGACTGCTTATGACCGGACGGCATTAAATGCCCTTGTCCCCTGCCATCGAGTTAGGTAGAGTACACTATAGAGGCAGTTGTACCAACCCTCTTTTACATTTGTACCCCTCTCTGCATTGCCACCTGTCGGTGACCCCTTTAGCTTATAAAAGGAGGCCCATGCGCAACGTAGAGGGGGTTCGACTCATTTGAAACTACAGAACGCTCACTCTCTCGAGCAAGAACACGATACAAACACAAAGCACAGTAGGAGTTTTATCTCTCCGGAGAGCTCCGAAGCTGGGTAAAATCCCTCGCGTGCTTCGCCTCGATCTGCTCTTCGTGCGCCCTCCGCTCCCTGCCGGACCGAGAAGGGGCCCTGCCCCATAGGTGCTTGTTTCCCACGACACCTTGTGTCGATTAAATAAATTTGGGTTGAATACTTTACCCTCGAAAGTTGTTGCGATCCCCTACACTTGTGGGTTATCAGGCACTAAGCCTAAAAACACACCGGATGCTCTGGAGCCCAGGCCTGTAACCTCGGAAATTCTTCAGAATCCCGACTTCTCAGTGGGTCAGGGTTCGGATTCGATCCCGCCCACCCACCGCAAGCAATATTCCCCAAGAAACTCCGGTCCTCCGGACATATGCGACTTAATGTATGTGTGGCAGCGGCCTCAGGAAACAGTCCACCACTTTTGGGCTAGATTCCTGCTTGTTAAAAATAGGATCAAGGATTGTTGTGACAATGACACGATCTCGGTATTTTGCAACAATTGCACGGATGAGGGAATCCTTAATTCCCTAAACCGCCGTCGCTTACTGCACTTTACCGATTTGGCACACATAGTATAGAAGTACTGCGCAATGGAAAGCGCCTAGAAAACCCAGACAGCCCGCTGGGAACCACAAGCCTTTAGGCCATCTCCCGGACGGGCAAAGAGGATGCAGCCCCGTGGAGCACCCAATCATCATCCCATGGACAAGAAAGTTAAACCCATTACGGGGCATAAAAATATCCTCGAGGAATGGCTCGACAAACCCTGCAAAATTCACATGACGCCGGACAGCGAACCAACGCATAGCCTTCGGGCATGTTGGATACTCCGGCAGGTGGCCAAAAGCGGCGAGGGTCTCCTCACTAACAACACTCTAGAGAACTATTCTTCAAAGGACAATGATCCCGAAGTATTCACAGTCTTCGAGACCTTTTCTTCGAATAATCGGTCCAAGAGAGCACTCCGCGACCTTGCCGAAGTCTGCCATGTGGTAGCAGTAAATCCTTGGAACGACACGGCGATCACTTTTAACTCCGATGACGAACCAAGAGCCCACTTAGTCCGGGCACCAGCCGCTTTGGTCCTAAACCAAATCATAGACGGCTTTCGGCTCACTAAATTGCTCATGGACGGCGGTAGCAGACTGAACCTCGTTTACGAGGACACGCTCAATAAAATGCAAATGGACAGGAGTCGCATTGAGCAAAGTAACACAACCTTTTGCGGTATTATCCCCAGCTGAGAAGCCTGATGCTCGGGAAAAATTAAACTCGTTGTGGTATTCGGCACGCCAGAGAACTATAGCTCCGAAGAGTTACTCTTCCATGTGGCACCATTCAACGGCAGGTATCATGCTTTGCTGGGGCGGGACGCATTCACGTGCTTACAAGCCATACCCTATTATGGGTATATAAAGCTCAAAATGCCCGGGCCCAATAGAATTATCACTATTGCCAGTGATCCGGACATAGCATTCCGCGCCGAAAGCAAAACCGCCTCTCTGGCCCTTGAGGTATTATCTGAGGCCCTCGCGGCCGAGGAATTGACCACTCTATGTTCCATAGTAGACAGAGACGATGTAATCCTCGATAAGAGACCCAAGTCTACCTCCTTCAAGCCGGCAGACGAAATAGTCAAATTTCGGGTCCACCCGACGGATCCCAATAAAACAGCTTCCATTGGGGCACAGCTAGATCCAACGGTGGACGCTGCATTACGCGCATTCCTGCATGAGAACTGGGACATTTTTGCCTGGCACCCTTTGGATATGCCAGGTATCCCACGAAGACTGGCCGAGCATAGTCTCAACATACTTAAAGGATACAAACAGTCAAACAAACTCTGCACCGATTCTCTAAACTCAAACAACATGCTATGGGGGAGGAGCTAGCCAAGCTACTCGAGGCTGAGTTTATCAGAGAAATCAAACATCCGGACTGGCTAGCAAACCTAGTCATGGTACCTAAGAAGGATAAAGCCTGGCGCCTGTATGTCGACTTCAAAGACCTTAATAAGGCTTGCCCTAAGGACTCCTTCCCACTAACTCGAATCGACCAGATTATTGACGCAACCATAGGGCACGGTTCCCTGTGCTTCCTCGATGCATACTCCGGATATCATCAAATTAAGATGAAAGAATCCGACCAAGCCGCAATGGTATTCATCACTCCATATGGGCCCTTCTTCTTCAACACTATGCCTTTCGGACTCAAGAACGCCGGTGCAACCTACCAACGCATGATTCAAACATGCCTAGAAAAACAGATCGACAAAACTGTGGAGGCATACGTAGATGACGTAGTCATCAAAACAAAATGTGTCGATTCATTGGTGGATGACTTACGCCTTACATTCGACAACCTCCGAGCATATGTCATACGGCTCAATCCGGAAAAATGCATTTTTGGCGTTTCAGACGGAAAGCTGCTGGGATTTATAGTCTCCAATAGAGGAATCGAGGCAAATCCCGCTAAAATCTGAGCCCTGTCACAGTTGGCAACACCAACAGACCTCAAGCAGGTCCAAAATTAGTTGGGTGCGTGGCAGCTTTAAGCCGTTTTGTCTCCAGACTAGGGAAAAGGCGCTGCCATTCTATCACTTGCTATGCCGAACTGACCACTTCGTGTGGACGGACGCTGCCACATCTCGATTGGAAGAAAGAAAGGCTCTGTTAGCGAGTAACCCAATCCTGGCCGCACCAAACATCGGTGAACTGATGCTTCTCTACATATCCGCAACTCACTAGGTGGTGAGTGCGGTGCTCGTCGTCGAACGAGATGAGGAGGGACATAAATTCCCACTTCAGAAACTAGTATATTATATCAACGGTCCTTACACCATGTAAATCCCGATACCCGCACTATCAAAAGATAGCATATGCGGTCTTTATGGCATCCCGCAAGCTGCGGCACTACTTTCAAGAGTGCTCCATCACGGTGGCTTTCGAAGTACCACTTAACGATATTATAAATAACCGGGACGCCACCGGCTAGATTGCCAAATGGGTCATGAGCTCTTACCATTTGAAATAAATTACAAGCCACGCCGAGCTATAAAATCTCAGGTGTTGGCTGACTTCATCGCCGAATGGACAGAGGCCGAAATACCTAAAGAATATGGCACATACTCCAACTGGGTGATGCGCTTCGACGGCTCTAAGATGTTAGCCGGATTAGGGGCTCGTGTCATCTTGACATCCCCCACAGGAGACACAATCCGTTATGTGCTCCAAATACTGTATACAGATTCTAACAATGCAGCCGAATATGAGACCTTATTGCATGGTCTTCGGATGGCCGTCTCCATGGGCATCCAACGCCTTGAAGTGCGCAGGGATTGAAACCTTGCAATATCTCAGATAAACGGAGACTTCGACACAAAAGATTTGAAGATGGTGGCTTATCGTAACCCCGTACTCAAAATGTTAGCTCAGTTTGAAGGGCTCGAGTTTCATCATGTGGCTCAAGAGAATAATCAAGCTGTAGACATACTTGCCCGCATGGGCGCTAAACGCGACCCCGTCCCACCTAACACCTTCATGGGGAGGCTCTTCAAGCCATCCGTAGTGTGGCGGGATGATAGCGGCAACATTGTTCCGGAGCCGACCATACCCCCAGATTCCGAGCACAGCTCCGATATCGTCGGGGGTTTGGGCACCGAGATAACACCATCAGCCCATGAAATCATGGCTGTAATCGCCCCATGGACAGAACCTTTCCTCGCCTACCTTACTAGGAACGAGCTCCCTGATGATCAGACGGAGGCCCGTCGCATTGCTCGACGCTCGAAGGCTTACATAGTCCATGAGGGGGAACTATACAAGAAAAGCACCATCGGAGTCCTACAAAGGTGTATCTCCGAAGAAGAAGGACGGTAGCTCTTGGCCAAAATACATGCCGGTCTTGGTGGCAACCACGCCACCACTCGGGCCCTTGTAACTAAGGCCTTCCGTACGGGTTTCTTTTGGCCCACGGCCCGAGCAGACGCACAAGACCTCGTACAACAATGTGTTGGATGCCAGCTTTTCGCAAATCAAAGCTATATGCCGCCCACTGCTTTGCGAACAATCCACATTACATGGCCTTTTGCGGTTTGGGGGCTTGACATGGTCGGACCCCTTAAAGGAGGAAGCCATAAGAAGAAATATTTACTGGTTATGGTCGACAAATTCACTAAGTGGATAGAAGCCAAACTAGTGAAAACGGCCGAGGCCGAACCAGTTATAGACTTCATATCCGGTGCGGTACACCGTTATGGTGCCCGCATAGTAACATTACTGAAATGGTTCTAACTTTACGGCCGATGAGGTAAAAACTTGGTGTGCTAATTTGGGCATTAAGCTAGATTATGCCTCTGTATATCACCCTCAGATAAACGGTAAGGTCGAACGGGCTAACGGCTTGATAATGAGCGGCATTAAACCCAGACTAGTATGATCCTTGCGTGAATCAGACATGCACTGGGTTCAAGAACTCGATTCCGTGCTCTGGGGGATGCGTACCACGCCCAATTGCACGTCCGAATACATACCTTTTTTCATGGTGTACGGCGCCGAGGCAGTATTGCCTTGCGACATTATTCATGACTCACCTCGAGTGCGCATGTATGAAGAGAGAGAGGCCAAGCTCAATCGGCAGGACGATCTGGATGGCTTGGAGGAGGAGCACAACATCGTGAAGGCCCATTCCGCATTTTACCAACAGCAAGCTCGGCAATATCAAAGCAGGGAAGTATGGGCAAAGACTTATAATGTCGGTGAACTCGTCCTGCGCCTACCAGAGAAGTAAAAGGACAAGCTCAAGCCCAAATGGGAGGGTCCCTTCATCATATATGAAGTTCTCACTGAAGGAGCCTATCGCCTTCGCAACGCTTCGGATAATCATTTGGATCCAAACCCATGGAACGTCGCTCGGCTCCGAAGATTCTACGCCTAAGTCCACAGTTGTAACTTTTTTCGTCTTTTCTCCCTCTGACCCTTTTTTCTCTTTTTCGGTTTTTATACAACTTCTACCAGTGTTCAGATCAACCGCACACTCGAGGGATATACATCATTAAATGTACATACCCCATATCACCTTGGGCTTCTTTTTACAGAAGCTTATTCTAATTATTATTTTGGAGCGTCAAGCTCACCGTATATATGTGTTGTCTACTCATATGTGTCTTGTCTTCGCCATTATATGCACCTTTATGACTTAAGTTTTTGCCAAGCTGGGTTGCCTGGCTCCTCTGCTTATGCCCTACGTTCCCGCTTGTTCGGCTAGGGCATAAAGGGAGCACCTCTGCGATTGTTATAGCCGGGTTATCCGGACGTGTACCTCAGACGGGTGAAGCCGAAAGCTAGCATTCTTAAGGGAATAATCGGTCGGCGGACAAGAGATAAACTGCCCACGTTGCAATATACGCCCCCAAATTATAAAGTGTACTATGATTTCTCACATCACAGTTTATGTATGCGCAAAACGCATGCTGACCCAGGGAAAGGAACCCTTACCAGAACTATTCTCTCTAGAAGATGTTTCTTACGATCAAATGTAATATGACATAACTCCCCGAATACAACTTGTCTGTTCAAGCAATTATGACCAGACTGCCTAGTTTCCGAACATGCCTTGGTGTTTACCAATGGTATAAATATCCGGAAACACTCCAAACCTCGGGTTCTGGAGGTCGAAGCGGGAAGTCAGCCATGACAATCGTTTGACAATTCGACTGGAGAAAAGTTTGTTGATAAAGTACATTACTATTGGACTCAAAAACTTCTTATTCCTCTAGACCCTCTAGTAGGTTGTCTAGTTTACAATCCTATTAAGAAAACTTAGCGGCTGTTTTCACTTGGTTGTACACTAAGCTAACAGGGATTTCTTGTCCATCTGGTCCCGGAGGTCCGACCCGGGCCATATGATTCGGATCAAGCTTGGTATACCGTGTTCTCACCATGGCCTAGGCTTCTCGGGCGCCTTCCCGACATGTTGATATCTTCCATAGCTCCAAACGGCGTCGAGCTCCCTTGAATAAATTCACAAGCTCATCCATACTTCCCGGAGGAGGATCAGATGGCCATAAAGCCTTAGCCATGTTCCTCAACGCTTTTCGATCTCGCTCGTGCACTTTGGACAGCTCTTGTAGTAGGTCTCCTTGGAATCCAGACCCTTCTCCTTAGGGACATCCTGTTAGCACACCTATAGAAGCAAACTTGTAAAATTTTCAAACAGGAGACCGTTTGGCAGATAGGTTAAAGAGCATATTGAATATGACGCCTTTCAAATTCTTGTTCTCCTTCAAAGCATTCGATAATTAGGCTCTTAAATCCTTCAGTTCTTCGGCCTGCTTGATATTTGCATTCTGGAGTTTGTTCTTCTCAGTAATGGTCTGTGTCAATACATGTTGACCAGCGGCTTCTTGCCCTTCGGCATGTTGTTTATCCACTTGAGAAGCCCTTAGCCTCTCCTCCAGCTAATCTGTCGAGCCTACCAACGAGACAAAAGCATAAATTAAGCAACCTCGTTGTATTCACGGAGCCTTATTTCCGAGCTGCTGTTGCACTTACCATCAGGTGCCTTCTTGGATTTCTTCAAATTTTCTAGTTCGGCGGTGGCAGCAGATAGCTTAGTGTGGCATTCTTCTAGATCCCTCTATAACGTGTTATTCCTCTCCGTGAGTACCTAACAATGTAACGACTCTTAAATTAGTTGGGCCAACTGCTTCAAAACTCGGGGGCTACTGGCGTATGATTACTAAATCTGCGCAAAAAATTCTTACCCGCATATCTTTTGAAAGCTGGTGAGTGGCTCCAGCAACTCCATCACGAGCAGCTTGGATATAAGCATCCACTAAGCCGAGAGCATTAAAAGCCTCTTCGGTAAAATGTGGGTCGCGCATAGCCGCTCTCCGCCGTCGGTGACCCATCATACTCTCCACTTCGGAGTTTGTGACGGATACATTATGCGAATCCTCCGGGAGATGACAGTTCGGCATTGCTGCCGCATCCCCTCCAGTCCTTGTGGAAGGGTCCGGGGATGGATCAGTCTATGAATGGCTAGCCAGGTCTCCGGATGCAGTCCGGCGTACACTCCTCCTGCAATATGACACAGCGGGGAACGTCATTGCCCGATCTAATCCACTGAAGAGCCTCTTTGATGCAGAAGAGGGCCCGACTGTATCATTGTTCGCCTTTCTTTTCAGAGACGCGCCTTGTGCAAGCATCGTCTTCTTAGAGGATGCCTTTGCTGCAGCACGCTGGTGCGAGCGTCGCCCCTTGGGAGCACGATGTAATGTGGTGGGTGAGTCGCAGTGGGAAAACTCTTTTTGAGGAGATATCTCCTGGGTACTTACATGGGAGGAAGGGAGAAGGCCGGGGTAGTCGGCTATAATGGCCACTTCTGTGCTGTTGTAGCTCGTCTGATAAAACAATCCATCCTCAGAATCTACAAATATGTCCGGATCCTCTTCGTATCCAGGATCAAGGTCTCGATTATGGTCCTCCGGCTGCGGAGCGGGGCTGTAGATCCCCACGACGACCTTTCTCCATTCCTGTTAAGGGCAGTCGGATTAAATTTGACTATAAAGTATAGTAAAGGAGAAAGGATCAATTAAGGCCTGCAATCAAAGACTCACCCTGTCAATGGGTGTATACATGGAGAAACCTTCTTGACACTTCAGGCGAGCAAAATCTTCCTTTTCCCCTTTGAAAAGGTTGGCCAATGTGGTGGCCAGCGCGGCAAAATTAGCCGGACCGTTGCATCCACAATGAGAGGTGTCATCCTCCCCATTGTAATGCCACATGGGAAGCCCCCTGGATTGAAGCGGCTGAACGCATCGTGCTATTGAAATCGCCATTACCTCGACTATAGATAGTCCAGAGTGGGCAAGTAATCTGATCTTGTTCGCTAGCCTCTTAACCTCTGCACTATCTTCTTCTTCTTAGCTTCAGGGATGCCAACTGATGCGCTTGTTTAAAGGAGGGGAAGAAAATTCGGGAAGACCTTGTCGGATTAGGTCCGGAAGGATGACGTCTTCGATATAGAACCACTCCGAGGGCCACTCTTCGGATGCTTTCTTCGGAGTGTCAGGCAGGTATCCTGTTCCGCCTATACGCCATACTTCGGCACCGCCACCACGAATATGGATCCCTTCTGGGAGCGGGGGACGAGGCAGAAATATTTCCTCCATAAATAAAAATGGGCCTCGCAATCTAGGAATATCTCGCAAAGAGCAACAAAGCCCGCGATATGTAGAATGGAGCCCGGCGTGAGGTTGTGCAGTTGGAGACCGTAATACTCCAGAAGACCTCTTAGGAAAGGGCGGATTGGAAATCCCAGCCCCTCAGCAAGAAGGAAACAAAGCCCACCCGCTCCCCTTTATTGGGATTGGGGAATTTGTCTGCCAGGGCTTCGCCATTGAAGGTAGTTAGCCCCGCCCGAATGGGGACTAGATCCAATGGAGGGAGGTATCCCTGCGCCTGAAGCTTGGTCAATTGGGCGTGGGACACCGAGCAGCTCTCCCAGTCACCTTCTTGAGGGCCTCGGGGACACGAGGAAGAACAAGGAGCGTTGGCCATCTATCATTGACTGCTTATGGCAGGCTCTATGGATTTTCGTCTGGTGGGGAATGGAATCTGAGATTCAATCTCTTCAAATAATCGCATTCCCTACATGGTCAAGGGGTTATTTGTAAAAAATATTTAAACCCTTCGTATTTGTCTGACACGTGGAAGCCAAGGCGACGGTGGCACAGAAGCTGAAGAGCACAATATTTAATGCAAATGCCAAACTATATGGAGCACAACGGGGAACTCACCTTGCAAAGCCGAAGACATTAAGTCGGATGCAACATCATCATTGAAGGCAAGTTCGGGGGCTACTGAGGGAGACCTAGATTATGGGGTCCTCGGAGAGCCGGCCTATGTGACGTGGGCCAGACTGACGGGTCATGATGATGCAAGACCGAAAGCCTTCTCCCGTGTCCGGATGGGACTCTCCTTTGCGTATACGGCAAGCTTGGCGTCCAGATGTGTAGTTTCCTTCCTCTGTAAACCTACTTTGTACACCCCTAGTGTCGGTGTCAAAACCGGTGGATCTCGGGTAGGGGGTCCCAAACTGTGCGTCTAAGGTCGATGGTAACAGGAGGCGGGGGACACGATGTTTACCCAAGTTCGGGCCTTCTCTATGGAGGTAATACCCTACTTCCTGCTTGATTGATCTTGATGAATATGGTATTACAAGAGTTGATTTACCACATGATCGTAATGGCTAAAACCCTAGAAGTCTAGCCTGTATGATTATGATTGCCTCTACGGACTAAGCCCTCCAGTTTATATAGACACCGGAGGGGACTAGGGTTGTACAAAGTCAGTTACTGAGAAAGGAATCTACATATCCGTACGCCAAGCTTTCCTTCCATGTCAAGGAGAGTCCCATCCGGACACGGGACGAAGTCTTCTATCTTGTATCTTCATAGCCCATCAGTCCGGCCCATGTCACATAGGCCGGACGGCCGAGGACCCCTTAATCTAGGACTCCCTTAGTAGCCCCTGAACCAGGCTTCAATGACAAGGTGTCCGACGCGCAGATTGTCTTCGGCATTGCAAGGTGGGTTCCTCCTCCGAATACTCCAAAGCATCCTTCGAATACAGAAAACGTGTCCGGCTCTACAAAACAAATACCACACACAACCGCAGAGAGCATAGTATTTCACGAGTCTAATCTGCTGACAACTTTTTGTGGCATGACGTCGCATCACCGCCCGACCATTATTCGAACCGTTTTTTAGCCTGCCGCTCCATATTTCGAGATGCGGTTTCATTAGCACGTCTTGTCAAAGCAGAGATCGTCTCCCCTTATTGCAGGATTCTCATCAATACGGGTGTGGGTAACCCAACCGTGCTGCCTACATGGCCCTTGGGTAATAGGCGAGTTTTAAGGCGAGTGGGGAGGCGCTTGATATTCGTTGCCTTTATAAGGAGATAAGGATTCACCCTTTTTCACCCACGCCTTCTCTCTCTCTGCCTCCCCCATTCTCGAGCTCTAGCACCCAAGTTCTCATCTTTTCCGCCCCAAGAAAGCACTCCAACCATGTTCGGATACGGAGCGCAGGGCAAGTGGATGGTCTCCTCCGTCAAGGAGAAGGACATTACGAAGCTCCGGGAGGCTGGGTAATTGGCCAAGGAAATCGTCCACCGGCTTCCGGCCCAGGGACAAATCTTCCCCACCCCGGAGCCCCATGAGAGGGTAGTATTCATCCGGGCTGGCATTTCCTCTCCACCCATTCGTCCACGAACTCATGTTCTACTACGGGCTAGATTTCCATGATCTAGCCCCAAATTCTTTCCTCAACATCTCGGCATTCATTGTCGTGTGCGAGGCCTTCCTCCGCATACCACCCCACTTAGGATTGTGGCTAAAGATATTCAATGTGAAGCTGAAGGTGGTGACTTGCCAACACGCAGAGTGCGGAGGCGCCATGGTGAGCAAGATGCCCAACGTCACATGGCTTGAAGGCTCCTTCGTGGAGACCGTCAAAGGGTGGTAGAACTCATGGTTCTATATCACAGAGCCGCGCGGCACCACCTGGGCCACGTCTCCCGAAATCCAGTCCGGAGCCCCAATGCGGCTCACCTCCTGGACAGAGAAGGGCCTGGACTAGTCCTTGCCGGACGAGCTGACAGCGCTTCAGACGCGCATCAAGAACATGATAGACAAGAATATCAAGCTTGTCAATGTGATCCAGGTGATGCTTATTCTCCGGATCCTTCCGTGCCAAAGCCGGATGTGCCATTTGTGGGAGTACGATACGGCCAAGCACCAGACCTTGCTGCAATTCTTTGGCACTACACACGAAGACATCTGGAAGGTGCTTTTCAAGTCCAGTGAGACATGGCCGGACACGGCCGAGGACCGTGGGCACGACCTGGCCCATCCCGCTAGTCTGGTAAGTTTTTTCATGCTTTCAAGGTGTATCCTTTACTTGCATACTCGAGGAAGACACCTAATCCTCCCTACTGATTCTCTCACGGCTGGACAAAGAAGGCAGAGCGGATTCACTGTCCGACTCGCTGCCCGAAGACCCAGAAATTCCACTTCTGACAAAGATGCTGGTTCTGATGCCCTATCAAGCGCCAGAGAAGAAGGCCAAGAAGAAGGCCAAGGGGACCAGAGGTGGCCTCCATAATAAGGGCACTTCGGACATGACATCCGGAGACGCCAAGACTCCTTCCTCCTCCACCGAGGGCGACGAGGAAGAAGAGGAGGAAGAAGAAAGCCACCCCCCTAGGGGGGAGAAAGAAAAGGACGGCCTCCACGCGTTTGGAGGCCAAAGCATCCAAAAAGGGAAAAGCTTCCCTCCCAGACGACTCCACAGTGGCCACCGACAGCAGCTCGGAATAGCGCCCCAGGGACAAGCCCCTGGCCAAACCGTGAGTACCCGGACACATTCATATATCTGGCTTCTCTACTTCATAGTCTTAACATGTTGAATCATGCATTTGTAGTCGGGCTCGGTCCGACCTCGGGCGGTCCTCGTCTTCGGGGGATTCGCTGGACCCGGAGGCGATGGACAGCGGGTCCCTTCCGGCGGCCTCCTCTCCCAAAGCCATGGGTGACACCAAGATGTTGTCCCAAAGGATCCCAGGCCAGGGAAAGACTCAGAAGGCCATCAGGGCAGCGTCAGAGGGTGAAACCTCAGCCGCCGGACACATGGGGGAGAAAATCCCCATGGATACTGACGATGGGAGCCATATCCAATTCGGCCCCCAGCCGAATACAATTCCAAAGACCCATACGGCTCCGGAATCAGGCAAGCAACCTCTTTCAAAAGAAGGAGGTGCGCCTATTCCACCGGTGACCTCTGTCCATCCAGAGGCACCGGATACTTTGCTAGAAGCGCTGTGAGGCGCTTCCGTTGTCTAGGAACACCGTACCCTTATGGGTACGGTGGTTGAGAGGATCCAATCCGCGAAGAGCGGACTGACTGAAGCCTGCACAAGCCTTCTAACAGGCTTTGAGGTAAGCAACGCAATTATGTAAGAAGAATGTCACAGTATTAATAGTAGCCCCTGAGAAAATGTTCGGTGTTCGAAAATAAAAGCCGGACAGAGGATCAAACAAGTTTTGCAGGAGACTAACCAGTTGAGTCAATGTGAAAAAGCAGGCGTCATTACTGGCTGCAACCTCTCATACTGCTGAGGTTTCTGGACTGAAGCAGAGTCTGGAGCGGGCCGAGGAAGAGCTCGGCCGCGTGAAAAAACAGCTGGAAGACAATCAAGGTATGCAATAACCTTATCTATTTTCAGGAAGGATGAATGATTTGTGCTGACTAAAGTGCCATGATTTTTATTAGGAGCGGCGACCGAGGTGGAGACCCTTAAGAAGGCACTGGCCGAGGCCGAAGAGAGAGCGGCCAAGGAACAAGCCGCCCGTGAAAAGCATGAGTCCAGGGTCAATGAGGTCCAGCAGGAGCTCTAGGACACCATGAAGAAATGCGAGTCCTTGGAGCGCAACCTTGCAGATCAAGAGTCCGAACTTGCCAAGGCCCGCCAAAGCGCACACGATGCCCGGGTTGAAGCCCAGGGCACCCTCCAGGAAGTCCAGGAGGCCAGAAAAATCACGGTGGGTAAGGCCTTTATTATGCAGAGCAAATATGAGAAAATGTTCCTCTTACTGACCCGGATTTGGAGTTCTCTAGGGGCGTTTGTGGATCTGCCGCGCAGCGTTTCAGACACTGCAGAGTTCTTCCAAGCCGAACAGGGGAGCTCCACGGAGAAGTTGTTTTGGTCGTAATGCCTTGCGCTAGAACATCCGTTGCCCTTTAGCGATCAGCTAAAACAGTTGGTCGAACTGCATAGGATGGCCGAACTAGCCATGAAGGATTTGATAATCCGGCTGTGGCCTGTCGAAGCCATACCCAGCAGTTACTTCGGGCTCGTGAAGCGGCTGGTCAATGCCTGCCCTCGGCTTGATGCCATCAAGCTGTCGGTCTGCATTGAAGGCGCGCGAATGGCCTTCGCCCGAGTCAAGATGCATTGGGTGAAGATGGACGCTATGAAACTTGTGAAGGAAATATGCCCTAGAGGCAATAATAAAGTTATTATTTATTTCCTTATTTCATGATAAATGTTTATCATTCATGCTAGAATTGTATTAACCGGAAACATGATACATGTGTGAATGCATAGACAAAACAACATGTCACTAGTATGCCTCTACTAGACTAGCTTGTTAATCAAAGATGGTTATGTTTCCTGACCATGAACAAAGGAGTTGTTATTTGATTAACAAGGTCACATCATTAGTAGAATGATCTGATTGACATGACCCATTCCCTTAGCTTAGCACACGATCGTTTAGTATGTTGCTACTGCTTTTATCCATGACTTATACATGTTCCTGTAACTATGAGATTATGCAACTCCGCTTACGGAGGAACACTTTGGTGCTACCAAACGTCACAACGTAATCGGGTGATTATAAAGGAGTACTACAGTGTCTCCAAAGGCGATGTTGGGTTGGCGATTTCGAGATTAGGTTTTGTCACTCCGATTGCTCGGAGAGGTATCTCTGGCCCTCTCGATAATGCACATCACTAAAGCCTTGCAAGCACTACAACTAATGAGCTAGTTGTGAGATGATGTATTACGGAACGAGTAAAGAGACTTGCCGTAACGAGATTGAACTAGGTATTGATACCGACGATCGAATCTCGGCAAGTAACATACCGATGACAAAGGGAACAACGATGTTGTTATGCGGTCCGACCGATAAAGATCTTCGAGAATATGTAGGAACCAATATGGGCATCCAGGTCCCGCTGTTGGTTATTGACCGTGAATAGTTCTAGGTCATGTCTACATTGTTCTCGAACCGTAGGGTCCGCACGCTTAAGGTTTCGATGATGCTTATTATGAGTTTATGTATTTTGATGTACCAAGAAGTTCGAGTCCCTGATGTGATCACGGACATGACGAGGAGTCTCAAATGGTCGAGACATAAAGATTGATATATTGGAAGCCTATGTTTGGAGTTCGAATGGTTCCGGCGAAAACGGAATTTACTGAGTACCGGAGGTTACCGGAACCCCGGGGTAAATGGGCCTCGGTGGGCCTCGAGGGAGAAGAGGAGGGCCGGCCAGGAGGTGGCCGCGCCCTCTCCCCCAGTCCGAATAGGACAAGGAGGGGGCGCCTCTCTCTTCCCCCCCCAAACCTAATCCAACTAGGAAGGGGGAGTCCTACTCCTGTGGGAGTAGGACTCCTCCCAGCGCTTCTAGCTAGGCCGGCCGGCCCCCTCCCTCCTTTATATACGGGGCAGGGGGCACCTTGGAACACACAAGTTTGATCTTTAGATCGCTCCTTAGCCGTGTGCGGTGCCCCCTCCACCATATTCCACCTCGGTTATACCGTCGCAAGCTTAGGCGAAGCCCTGCGCCGGTGAAACATCAAGATCGCCACCACGCCGTCGGTCGACAAAACTCTCCCTCGACACTCGGCTGGATCGAGTACGAGGGACGCCATCGAGCTGTACGTGTGTCAAGAACTCGGGCGCCGGAGTAACGGCGCCGGATCGGTCGGATCGCGAGGAGAACGATGACTACTTCCTCTACGCCAGATCGCTTCGCTTGGTCTACGAGGGTACATAGACAACACTCTCCCCTCTCGTTGCTATACATCACCATGATCTTGCGTGTGCGAGGAAAATTTTTGAAATTACTACGCTCCCCAACAAAGGGCATCCGAGCCTAGGTTTTTTCTATGGTTTGATGTTTTGCACGAGTAGAACACAAGTGAGTTGTGGGCGATACAAGTCATACTACCTACCAAAGATGTCATACTTTGGTTCAGCGGTATTGTGAGATGAAGCGCCTGACCGACATTACGCCAGACGCTTACGCGAGACTGGTTTCACCGCCACGAGCACTCGCTGCTTAAAGGTGACCGGTGGGTGCTGTCTCTCTCACTTTAGTTGAACTGAGTGTGGCTCGCCCGGTCCTTGAGAAGGTTAAAATGGAGTCTATTTGACGAAGTATCGCTGTGGTTTTGATGCGAGGGTGAGACTGGTTCTTGCTTAAGCCCGTAGCAGCCACGTAAAATTTGCAACAACAAAGTAGAGGACGCCTAACTTGTTTTTGCAGGCATGTTGTGATGTGATATGGTCAAGACATGATGCTATATTTTATTGTATGAGATGATCATGTTTTGTAACCTAAGTTATCGGCAATCGGCTGGAGCCATATGGTTGTCGCTTATTGTATGCAATGCATCGCTTCAGTAATGCTTTACTTTATCACTAAGCGGTAGCGATAGTCGAGAAGCATAAGATTGGCGAGACGACAACGATGCTACGATGGAGATCAAGGTGTCGCTACGGTGACGATGGTGATCATGATGGTGCTGTGGAGATGAAGATCACGAAGCACAAGATGATGATGACCATATCATATCACTTATATTGATTTGCATGTGATGTTTATCCTTTATGCATCTTATCTTGCTTTGATTGACGGTAGCATTATAAGATGATCTCTCACTAAATTATCAAGAAGTGTTCTCCCGAGTATGCACCGCTGCCAAAGTTCGTCGTGCCTGCACACCACGTGATGATCGGGTGTGATAAGCTCTCGTCCATCTACAACGGTGCAAGCCAGTTTTGCACACGCAGAATACTCGGGTTATACTTGACGAGCCTAGCATATGCGAGATATGGCCTCGGAACACGGAGACCGAAAGGTCGAGCGTGAATCATATAGTAGATATGATCAACATAAGATGTTCACCATTGAAAACTACTCCATTTCACGTGATGATCGGTTATGGTTTAGTTGATTTGGATCACGTGATCACTTGGATGACTAGAGAGATGTTTTTCTAAGTGGGAGTTCTTAAGTAATATGATTAATTGAACTTAAATTTATCATGAACTTAGTACCTGATAGTATCTTGCTTGTTTATGTTTGATTGTAGATAGATGGCTCGTCTGTTGTTCCGTTGAATTTTAATGCTGCCCTTGAGAAAGCAAAGTTGAAAGATGATGGTAGCAATTACACGGATCGGGTCCGTAATTTGAGGATTATCCTCATTGCTGCATGTAAGAGTTACGCCCGGATGCACCGCTAGGTGCCAGTGCTTTGCTAATGCAACCGCAGATGTTATGAACATCCGGCGAGCAAAGCTGATGACTACTCTATAGTTCAAGTGCCATGCTTTACGGCTTAGAACCGGGACTTCAACGACGTTTTGAACGCTATGGAGCATATGAGATGTTCCAGAGTTGAAGTTGATATTCCAATGTAATGCCCGGATTGAGAGATATGAAGTCTCCAATAAGTTCTATAGCTGCAAGATGGAGGAGAATAGTTACATTAGTGAGCATATACTCGTAATGTCCGGGTACTACAATCACTTGACACAATTGGGAGTTAATCTTCCGGATGATTGTGTCATTGATGTAATTCTTCAATCACGCCACCAAGCTACAAAGGCTTCGTGATGAACTATAATATGCAAGGGTTAGTAAAGACTATACCGAGCTCTTCGCAATGCTAAAGGCTGCGGAGGTAGAAATCAAGAAGGAGCATCAAGTGTTGATGGTCAATAAGACCACTAGTTTCAAGAAGAAAGGCAAAGGGAAGAAGAAGGAACTTCAAGAAGAACAGCAAGCAAGTTGTTTGCTCAGAGAAGAAACCCAAGTCCGGACCTAAGCCTGAAATCGAGTGCTTCTACCGCAAGCGATCGTCATCGAAGCGGAACTGCCCCAAGTATTTGGCGGATAAGAAGGATGGCAAGGTGAACAAAGGTATATGTGATATACATGTTATTGATGTGTACCTTACTAGAGCTCGTAGTAGCACTGGTATTTGATACCGGTTCTTGCTAATATTTGCAACTCAAACAGGACTACTGATTGAACTTAACTCGCAAAGGACGAGGTGACGATGCGCGCTGGGAAATGGTTCCAAAGTCGATGTGATCGCGGTCGGCACGCTACCTCTACATCTACCTTCGGATTAGTTTTAGACCTAAATAATTGTTATTTGGTGCTGCGTTGAGCATGAACATTATATCTGGATCTTGTTTGATGCGAGACGGTTATTCATTTAAATCGAGAATAATGGTTGTTCTATTTATATGAGTAATATCTTTTATGGTCATGCACCCTTGAGGAATGGTCTATTTTGATGAATCTCGATAGTAGTGATACACATATTCATAATGTTGAAACCAAAAGATGCAGAGTTGATAATGATAGTGCAACTTATTTGTGGCACCGCCGCTTAGGTCATATCGATGTAAAGCGCATGAAGAAACTCCATGCCGATGGACTTTTGGAGTCACTTGATTATGAATCACTTGGCACTTATGTAACCGTGCCTCATAGGCAAGATGACTAGAACACCGCTTCTCCAGGTACTATGGAGAGAGCAACAGATTTGTTGGAAATCATACATACAGATGTATGTGGTCCAATGAATGTTGAGGCTCGTGGCGGATATCGTTATTTTCTCACCTTCACAGATGACTTAAGCAGATATGGGTATATCTACTTAATGAAACATAAGTCCAAACGTTTGAAAAGTTCAAAGAATTTCAGAGTGAAGTTGAAAATCATCGTAACAAGAAAATTAAGTTTCTACGATCCGATCGTGCGGTGAATATTTGAGTTACGAGTTTGGTCTACATTTGAAACAATGCGGAATAGTTTAGCAACTCACGCCACCCGAACACCACAACGTAATGGTGTGTCCGAACGTCAGAATCGTTTTTTACTAGATATGGTACGATCTATGATGTCTCTTACAGATTTACCGCTATCGCTTTGGGGTTATGCTCTAGAGACGGCCGCATTCACACTGAATAGAACACCGTCGAAATCCGCTGAGACGACACCTTATGAACTATGGTTTGGCAAGAAACCAAAGTTGTCGTTTCTTAAAGTTTGGGGATGCGATGCTTATGTGAAAAAGCTTCAACCCGATAAGCTCGAACCCAAATCGAGAAATGTGTCTTCATAGGATACCCAAAGGAGACAGTTGGGTACACCTTCTATCACAGATCCGAAGGCAAGACATTCGTTGTTAAGAATGGATCCTTTCTAGAGAAGGAGTTTCTCTCGAAAGAAGTGAGTGGGAGGAAAGTGGAACTTGATGAGGTAATAGTACCTTCTCCCTTACTTGAAAGTAGTTCGTCGCAGAAACCAGTTTCGAGACACCTACACCAAGTAGTGAGGAAGTTGATGATGTTGATCATGAAACTTCGATCAAGTTGCTCTGAGAACCTCGTAGATCAACCAGAGTAAGATCCGCACTGAGTGGTACGGCAATCCTGTTCGGAAGTCATGCTACTAGATCATGATGAACCTACGAACTATGAAGAAGCGATGGTGAGCCCAGATTCGCAAAATGGCTTGAGGCCATGAAATGCGAGATGGGATCCATGTATGAAAACAAAGTATGGACTTTGGTTGACTTGCCCGAGGGTAGGCAAGCAATAGAAAACAAGTGGATCTTCAAGAAGAAGACCGACGACGACGGTAATATTATCGTTTACAAAGCTCGACTTGTCGCAAAGGGTTTTCGACAAGTTCAAGGGATTGACTACGATGAGACCTTCTCACCCGTAGCGATGCTTAAGTCCGTCCGAATCATGTTAGCAATTGCCGCATTTTATGATTATGAAATTTGGCAAATGGATGTAAAGACTGCATTCTGAATGGATTTACGGAAGAAGAGTTGTATATGATGCAACCGAAGGTTTTATCGATCCAAAGGAGCTAACAAAGTGTGCAAGCTCCAATGATCCATCTATGGACTGGTGCAAGCATCTCGAGTTGGAATAAACGCTTTGATAGTGTGATCAAAGCATTTGGGTTTGTACAGACTTTTGGAGAAGCCTCAGATTTACAAGAAAGTGAGTGGGAGCTCAGAGCATTTCGATATTATATGTAGATGACATATTGCTGATCGGAAATGATATAGAATTCTGGATAGCATAAAGGGATACTTGAATAAGAGTTTTTCAATGAAAGACCTCGGTGAAGCTGCTTACATATTGGGCATTAAGATCTATAGAGATAGATCAAGACGCTTAATTGGACTTTCACAAAGCACATACCTTGACAAAATTTTGAAGAAGTTCAAAATGGATCAAGCAAAGAAAGGGTTCTTGCCTGTGTTACAAGGTGTGAAGTTGAGTAAGACTCAATGCCCGACCACCGCAGAAGATAGAGAGAAAATGAAAGATGTTCCTATGCTTCAGCCATAGGCTCTATCATGTATGCAATGCTGTGTACCGCACTGATGTGTGCCTTGCTATAAGCCTAGCAGGAGGTACCAAAGTAATCCAGAGTGGATCATCGACAGCGTCAAGAACATCCCAAATACCGAAAAGGACTAAGGATATGTTTCTCGATATGGAGGTGACAAAGAGCTCATCGTGAACGGTTACGTTGATGCAAGTTTTGACACGATCCGACGATTCTAAATCGCAGACCGGATACGTATTTACACTAAACGGAGGAGCTGTCGGTTGGTGCGGTTCTAAACAAAGTGTCATAGCGGGATCTACATGTGAAGCGGAATACATAGCAGCTTCGAAGCAGCTAATGAAGGAGTCTCGATGAAGGAGTTCATATCCGATCTAGGTGTCATACCTAGTGCATCGGGTCCAATGAAAATCTTCGTGACAATATCGAGCAATTGCCTTAGCGAAGGAATCCAGATTTCACAAGAGGACCAAGCACATCAAGAGACGCTTCAATTCCATCCGGACTTAGTCCGTGGGAGACATAGAGATTTGCAAGATACACACGGATCTGAATGTTGCAAACCCGCTGACTAAGCCTCTTCCACGAGCAAAACATGATCAGCACCAAGACTCCATGGGTGTTAGAATCATTACTATGTAATCTAGATTATTGACTCTAGTGCAAGTGGGAGATCAAGGAAATATGCCCTAGAGGCAATAATAAAGTTATTATTTATTTCCTTATTTCATGATAAATGTTTATCATTCATGCTAGAATTGTATTAACTGGAAACATGATACATGTGTGAATGCATAGACAAAACAACATGTCACTAGTATGCCTCTACTAGACTAGCTTGTTAATCAAAGATGGTTATGTTTCCCACCATGAACAAAGGAGTTGTTATTTGATTAACAAGGTCACATCATTAGTAGAATGATCTGATTGACATGACCCATTCCCTTAGCTTAGCACACGATCGCTTAGTATGTTGCTACCGCTTTTATCCATGACTTATACATGTTCCTGTAACTATGAGATTATGCAACTCCGCTTACGGAGGAACACTTTGGTGCTACCAAACGTCACAACGTGAATCGGGTGATTATAAAGGAGTACTACAGTGTGTCTCCAAAGGCGATGTTGGGTTGGCGATTTCGAGATTAGGTTTTGTCACTCCGATTGTCGAAGAGGTATCTCTGGGCCCTCTCGGTAATGCACATCACTCAAGCCTTGCAAGCACTACAACTAATGAGCTAGTTGTGAGATGATGTATTACGGAACGAGTAAAGAGACTTGCCGTAACGAGATTGAACTAGGTATTGGATACCGACGATCGAATCTCGGCAAGTAACATACCGATGACAAAGGAACAACGATGTTGTTATGCGGTCCGACCGATAAAGATCTTCGAGAATATGTAGGAACCAATATGGGCATCCAGGTCCCGCTGTTGGTTATTGACCGTGAATAGTTCTAGGTCATGTCTACATTGTTCTCGAACCGTAGGGTCCGCACGCTTAAGGTTTCGATGATGCTTATTATGAGTTTATGTATTTTGATGTACCGAAGAAGTTCGAGTCCCGGATGTGATCACGGACATGACGAGGAGTCTCGAAATGGTCGAGACGTAAAGATTGATATATTGGAAGCCTATGTTTGGAGTTCGAATGGTTCCGGCGAAAACGGAATTTACTGAGTACCGGAGGTTACTGGAACCCCGGGGTAAATGGGCCTCGGTGGGCCTCGAGGAGAAGAGGAGGGCGGCCAGAGGTGGCCACGCCCTCTCCCCCAGTCCGAATAGGACAAGGAGGGGGCGCCGCCTCTCTCTTCCCTCCCCCAAACCTAATCCAACTAGGAAAGGGGGAGTCCTACTCCCGTGGGAGTAGGACTCCTCCCGCCGCCTAGCTAGGCCGGCCGGCCTCCCCTCCCTCCTTTATATCTGGGGCAGGGGGCACCTTGGAACACACAAGTTTGATCTTTAGATCGCTCCTTAGCCGTGTCGCGTGCCCCCTCCACCATATTCCACCTCGGTTATACTGTCGCGAAGCTTAGGCGAAGCCTCGCGCCGTGAAACATCAAGATCGCCACCACGCCGTCGGTCGATGTGAACTCTCCTCGACACTCGGCTGGATCGAGTACGAGGGACGCCATCGAGCTGTACGTGTGTCAAGAACTCGGGGCGTCGGAGTAACGGCGCCGATCGGTCGGATCGCGAGGAGAACGTCGACTACTTCCTCTACGCCAGATCGCTTCGCTTGGGTCTACGAGGGTACGTAGACAACACTCTCCCCTCTCGTTGCTATACATCACCATGATCTTGCGTGTGCATAGGAAAATTTTTGAAATTACTACGTTCCCCAACAACTTGTGACCGAGGGACCGCCCACGGGCAAGGAGCACCGCACGCTCGAACTGTATTTTGACAATGTCTTGGAGGGATACCGCCTTGTGGCGGGGCAGTGTTCAAAAGACATTATCTTTGAATGAAGTCATTCATATTGTCCCTTCTTGTATTATGAAATAGAGTCGTTATGTAATATAATGCCTGTTATTTAAGATTTTACCTCCTGTGCAGCCATTTTGTTAAATCTGAGAGTTGACCAGTCGTCGGCTTCAGCCCCCACGTAGGCAGTATGGGGGTGTTCGAGGTGAATCTAAACACTCTTTATCCCAAAGTTTTGGTCCTTAAAGGAGGTGTTTAGTGCAACGAACCAGGCAATCGGACTATGTGGCTTTATCACCCTCACTTAGCCATAGGAGTTTGACAATAAAAATTTAGGCGCAACCCCTAGTGTTCGTAAGTCCGAACTTGAGGTGTTGTAAACACCTGATCGGATAAAAACCGATTCATCGCATAATGAGGGAAAAATCGCAAAAGATTTGTAACCTCTCAAACAGCTGACCGGCTCACGCCGCATCATGACAGTCAGTTTTCGGCTTTCTCTACTGAGATGCTCATCCAGATGAACCAGGACACAATCGCGGTAGTTCTCCCTTTACTACCCTAGCCGATATAGCGGAACGTAAGGTAGTAAGCACAGGAGCCGGGCAACCCAACTATTGACCAAAGGCATGATTCGGAGCCGATGCATATAATGCTAAAGTTCGGGGTGCTGAACTATACTGTAAAAAAGTGTTCGGACTTTGTTGCCGTATTATGGGGCGTAATGAAGCCCCTGGCGAATTAAGGCGTACCAAAGTGTACAGGTGCAATCTAATAAAAATATCAAAAAATTAAAAATGAAATAATAGGCTAATGCCGCAAAAAATGGGCCGCAAACTATTTTCCATTGTAGTTTGATTAATACGTCAAAGCGTATTTGTACAAGTAGTGCGATAAGCAACAGGGCTATTTAACATGCCACGACCAAGGGAGAGCTGCGTGCGAGTACTCAAAACAGACATAACGGTCGTTTAAAGAGACCACCTGGGAATGCCCTTATATGTCAATGCTTCTTGTCGTCTTGGTGTATCCATCCCTTGATAGGTTCGACAATCAGGCCACCAGGAAAGGCCTGGGAAAAAAGAAGCCTGAAAGGAAAAAGAAAAAGAAAAAGTATGTGGGTCCAGAAAAGGTTGAGTTGTATTATGGACCATGACCTAGCTGTGCCTCCGTCTATGCCCATGGTATTTTGAGTGTGTAGTTATGTACGCGCGATACGAATCGCTGTTTGGTCGGGACTGGGACGGAGACCGAATTGCTAGTCAAGCTCTTGACGAGCGGAACTGTCCTGCTGCAGAGTAGTCCGGACTCGTTTGACAGTGTCTGGGAGCTTGGCCGCCGTATTAAGGTTCTGCCTGGAAAGGCCGCTCTGTACTTTTGCTGCGAGGGCAGTGGTGTGCTCCTCAGTACGGAGGGAGCATTCCGTGTTTCCATTGACTGTTATGACACCGCGTGGTCCGGGCATCTTGAGCTTGAGATAAGCGTAGTGTGGCACCACATTGAATCGCGTGAATGCAGTCCGTCCGAGCAGTGCGTGATAACCACAGGGGAAAGGGACGATATCGAAGATCAACTCTTCGCTTCGGAAATTGTCCGGGGATCCGAAGACCACCTCCAGTGTGATTGAGCCCGTACAGCGGGCCTCTACACCTAGTATGACACCTTTAAAGGTGGTTTTTGTGGGCTTGATCCTTGAGGGATCAATACCCATTTTGCGCATTGTATCCTTATAGAGCATGTTCGGGCTGCTGCCACCATCCATGAGGACTCACGTAAGATGGAATCCATCAATGATTGGGTCGAGGACCAGTGCGGCTGAACCGCCATGATGAATACTGGTCGAATGGTCCCTACGATTGAAGGTGATCGGGCAGGACGACCATGGGTTGAACTTTGGGGCGACTGGCTCCATCGCGTAAACGTCCTTGAGCGCGCACTTGCGCTCCCTCTTGGGGATATGGGTAGCATATATCATGTTCACCGTTTTAACTTGGGGAGGGGACTTCTTCTGTCCCCCTGTGTTCGGTGGCCGGGGCTCCTCGTCATCGTCCTCGCTTTGTGACCCCTTCTCCTTGTTCTCGGCATTTAACTTGCTGATACGTCTCCAACGTATCTATAATTTTTGATTGCTTCATGCTACTTTATCTACTGTTTTAGGCAATATTGGGCTTTATTATCCACTTTTATATTATTTTTGGGACTAACCTATTAACCGGAGGCCCAGCCCAGATTTGCTGTTTTATGCCTATTTTAGTGTTTCGAGGAAAAGGAATATCAGACGGAGTCAAAACGGAACGAAATCAACTAGAGAAGTTATTTTTGGAAGGAAACCCACCTGATGGACTTGGACCCCACGTCAGAAGATACGAGAGGTGCTCACGAGGGTGGGGGGCGCGCCCTCCCCCCTGGGCGCGCCCCCTGCCTCGTGGGGCCCCCGTAGCTCCACCGACGTTCTCCCTCCACCCATATATACCTACGTACCCTAAAACTTCCAGAACAGAAGATAGATCGGGAGTTCCGCTGCCGCAAGCCTCTGTACCTACCAAAAACCAATCAGGACCCTGTTCCGGCACCCTGCCGGAGGGGGATCCCATCATCTGAGGCCATCTTCATCATCCCGGCGCTATCCATGACGAGGAGGTAGTAGTTCACCCTTGGGGTTGAGGGTATGTACCAGTAGCTATGTGTTTGATCTCTCTCTCTCTCTCGTGTTCTCTCTCGTGTTCCTCTATGGCATGATCTTGATGTATCCCGAGCTTCGCTATTGTAGTTGGATCTTATGATGTTTCTCCCCCTCTACTCTCTTGTGATGAATTGAGTTTCCCCTTTGAAGTTATTTTATCGGATTGAGTCTTTTATGAACACTTGATGTATGTCTTGCGTGGGATAACCGTGGTGACAATGGGTTATTCTATTGATCCACTTGATGTATGTTTTGGTGATCAACTTGCGGGTTTCGTGACACTTGGGAACCTATGCATAGGGGTTGGCACACGTTCTTGACTCTCCGGTAGTAGCTTTGGGGCACTCTTTGAAGTACTTTTATGTTGGTTGGATGAATATGAGATTGTGTGATGCATATCGTATAATCATGCCCACGGATACTTGAGGTGACAATGGAGTATCTAGGTGACATTAGGGTTTTGGTTGATTTGTATCTTAAGGTGTTATTCTAACTCTTTTATAGATCGATCCGAAAGAATAGCTTTGTGGTGGTTTCGTACCCGACCATAATCTCTACGTTTGTTCTCCGCTATTAGTGTCTTTGGGGTGACTCTTTGTCGCATGTTGAGGGCTTGTCATATGTTCTATCTATGTTATATTGTTGAGAGAACTTGCACTAGTGAAAGTATGAACCCTAGGCCTTGTTTCCTATCATTGCAATACCGTTTACGCTCACTTTTACCACTTGTTACCTTGTTGTTTTTATTATTTCAGATTACAAAAACCTATATCTACTATCTATTTTGCACTTGTATCACCATCTCTTCGCCGAACTAGTGCACCTATACAATTTGCCATTGTAGGGTGTGTTGGGGACACAAGAGACTCTTTGTTATTTGGTTGCAGGGTTGCTTGAGAGAGACCATCTTCATCCTACGCCTCCTACGGATTGATAAACCTTAGGTCATCCACTTGAGGGAAATTTGCTACTATCCTACAAACCTGTGCACTTGCAGGCCCAACAACGTCTACAAGAAGAAGGTTGTGTAGTAGACATCAAGCTCTTTTCTGGCGCCGTTGCCGGGGAGGTTAGCGCTTGAAGGTATATCTTTAGATCTTGCAATCAAATCTTTTTGTTTCTTGTTTTAGCACTAGTCTAGTTTATAAAAGAAAACTACAAAAAATATGGAGTTAAGTTTGTCTCATACGCTTCACCTTTTTAATATCTTTCGTGAGTATGATGGAAAAGAAAATTGTCCTCAAGTGCTAGAAGAAGAATTACATAGAATTCTTGGCATAAAATATGTGAATGATGAGCATGATTTCAATGTTGTTAGTATGAATTCCTTGAATATCCATGATGCTAATGATATGCAAAGCCACAAGCTTGGGGAAGCTATGTTTGATGAAGATGATATTTTTTGTCCCCCAAGCTTTGATGAGCAAATTTACTATGATGAAAGCATGCCTCCTATCTATGATGATTATTGTGATGATACGTATGCTATAAAGAAGAAGTGTGCTTATGAAGAGAGTAGTAAATTTTTTATGCTTGTAGATCATGAAAAGAATGCTTTAGGTGCTGGTTATATTGTTGAATTCATTCATGATGCTACTGAAAATTATTATGAAGGAGGTATATATGCTTGTAGGAATTGCAATAATATCAAGTTTCCTCTCTATGTGCTTAAAGTTTTGAAGCTATGCTTGTTGTGCCATCCTATGCTAGTTGATTATTGTTCCCATAAGTTGTTTGCTCACAAAATCCCTATGCATAGGAAGTGGGTTAGGCTTAAATTTGCTAGTCATATGCTTCATGATGCTCCCGTTATGTTTCAATTCTTATCTTTTATGTGAGCATCATTGTCATCATCATGCCTAGCTAAAAGGCATTAAAGAATAGCGCTTGTTGGGAGACAACCCAATAATTATCCTTACTGTTTTTGTGTGTCCACATGATTATGCTACTGTAGTAATCATGTTCTATAGCTTTTGTTTCAATAAAGTGCCAAGTAGAACCTTTGGGAAGACTTGGGTGAAGTTTATGTGATCTTGCTGTGAAAAACAGAAACTTTAGCGCTCATGAGATTAGCTGCCATTGTTTACTGGAGAGTGGTTTTAGGTTGATTCTTTTTGCAGATGATTAATAGACAAATTTCTCAGGTCCAGCAATTTATTTCATAATTTTTGGGGTTCCAGAAGTATACGTTTTATATAGATTACTACAGACTGTTCTGTTTTTGACAGATTTTGTTTTCTATGTGCTGTTTGCTTATTTTGATGAATCTATGAGTAGTATCGGAGGGTATAAACCATAGGTAAGTTGGAGTACAGTAGATATTACACCAATATGAATTTAGAATGGGTTCATTACAGTACCTAAGTGGTGGTTTTATTTTCTTATACTAACGGAGCTTACGAGTTTTGTTTTGAGTTTTGTGTGGTTGAAGTTTTCAAGTTTTGGGTAACGATTCGATGGACAATGGAATAAGGAGTGGAAAGAGCCTAAGCTTGGGGATGCCCAAGGGCACCCCAAGGTAATATTCAAGGACAACCAAGCAACTAAGCTTGGGGATGCCCCGGAAGGCATCCCCTCTTTCGTCTTCGTTCATCGGTAACTTTACTTGGAGCTATATTTTTATTCGCCACATGATATGTGTTTTGCTTGGAGCGTCAATTTCTTTTGTTAGTTTTTGCTTCCTGTTAGTTAGAATTGTGTTTTGCCTCTTTAGTTTCAATAAAAAAATCAAGGATAGCCTTTGCCATGCTTATTTTGCTAGTTTGCATGTTGCTGTTTGAAAACAGAAAGTTTACCGCTGTTGTAAAAATTCCCTAGAAAATTCAGAGCATAGTCTAACGTTGAATCTTTTTACTTATTGAGCTCTAATAAATTTATTACAGTGGGAATTTTATTTCATAATTTTTGGAGTCAGGGAAGTATTGATACTCTTGCATTCTTTACAGACTGTACTGTTTTGGCAGATTGCTGTTATGGTTGCCTTGTTTGCGTATGTTTGCTTGTTTAATGATTCTATTTGAGGATAGGAGTATTAAATATACAGAGGCATTTAGTATGCAATGTTGAATAATAATTTTAGTGATTTGTTACAGTAGGAAATGATAAGGTTTTGTATTGGTTTATACTAACCTATCTCACGAGTTCTTGTTGAGTCGGTTGTGAATGAAGCTTTTGATAAAAAGAGAAACCATGATATGAGAGGAATTAAGGAGACACAAAAGTTCAAGATTGGGGATGCCCAAGGCCCCCAAGATAATATTTCAAGAAGTCTCAAGCATCTAAGCTTGGGGATGCCCCGGTAGGCATCCCACCTTTCTTCTTCAACAACTATCGGTTAGTATCGGTTGAGCCTAAGTTTTTGCTTCTTCACATGAGTTGTGCTATCCTTGCAAAGTAGTTTTCTTTAGCTTTGCTTGCTGTTTGAATAAGTATCAAGATCTGAAATTCTTTAATGAGAGAGAGCCTTACACAAATTGGAATTTGCTAGAACACTCTATGTGCTTCACTTATATCTTTTGAGCTTGATAGTTTTTGCTCATAGTATTTCACTTATATCTTTTGAGCGTGATAATTTTTGCTCTAGTGCTTCACTTAGATCTTTTAGAGCACGGTGGTGGATTTGTTTTAAAGAAACTTGATCTCTCATGCTTCACTTAGATTATTTTGAGAGTCATTAATAGCATGGTAATTTGCTTAATGTTAATATACTTAGTGTTCAAGATATGTGAAACTTTCTTTTGAGTGAATTGAATACTAAGATAAATCTAATGCTTAATAATTGTTTTGAGATATGGAGGTGATAATATCAAAATCATGCTAGTTGGGTGATTATGAATTTGAGAAATACTTGTGTTGAAGTTTGCAAATCCCGTAGCATGCACGTATGGTTAAAGTTGTGTAACAAATTTGAAACATGAAGTGTACCTGGCTTGTGCATCCTTATGAGTGGCGGTCGGGGACGAGCGATGGTCTTTTCCTACCAATCTATCCCCCTAGGAGCATGCGCGTAGTACTTGATTTTTGATGGCTTCTAAATCTTTGCAATAAGTATATGAGTTCTTTTGACTAATGTTGAGTCCATGGATTATACGCACTCCCACCTTTCCGCCCTTGCTAGCCTCTTCGGTACCGTGCATTGCCCTTTGTCACCTTGAGAGTTGGCGCACTTCGCCGGTGCATCCAAACCCCATGATACGATACGCTCTATCACACATAAACCTCCTTATATCTTCCGCAAAACAGCCACCATACCTACCTATCATGGCATTTCCATAGCCATTCCGAGATATATTGCCATGCAACTTCCACCATCATCATCGTGACATGCATTACTTTTGTCATATTGCCATTGCATGATCTTGTAGTTGACATCGTATTTGTGGCAAAGCCACCATGCATTATTTTCCATACATGTCACTCTTGATTCATTGCACCATCCTGTACATCACGGAGGCATTCATATAGAGTCATATCTTGTTCTAAGTTTCGAGTTGTAATCCTTGTGTTGTAATCAATAGAAGTGTGATGATCATCATTATTAGAGCATTGCCCAAAAAAAGGCCAAAAAAAGAAAAAAAGAAAAAAGGAAAGGCCCCCCAAAAAAAAGAGAAAGGCCAAAATAAAAAAAAGGGGCCCAAAAAAAAGAAAATAAAAAAATAAAGGGCAATGCTACTATCTCTTTTTCCACACTTGTGCTTCAAAGTAGCACCTTGTTCTTCATGTAGTGAGTCTCATATATTGTGCTTCAAAGTAGCACCTTGTTCTTCATGTAGTGAGTCTCATAAGTTGTCTTTTTTTATACTAGTGGGAATTTTTCATTATAGAACTTGGCTTGTATATTCCTACGATGGGCTTCCTCAAATGCCCTAGGTCTTCGCGAGCAAGCAAGTTGGATGCACACCCACTAGCTTTCTTTTGTTGAGCATTCGTAGCTCTAGTGCATCCGTTGCATGGCAATCCCTACTCCTCATGTTGACATCAATTGATGGGCATCTCCATAGCCCGTTGATTAGCCTCATCAACGTGAGACTTTCTCCTTTTTTGTCTTCTCCACACAATCCCCATCATCATATTCTATTCCACCCATAGTGCTATATCCATGGCTCACGCTCATGTATTGTGTAAAGTTTGAAAAAGTTTGAGATTATTTGAGTATGAAACAATTGCTTGGCTTGTCATCGGGGGTATAGAAGTTGGGAACATCTTTGTGTGACGAAAATGAAGCATAGCCTAACCATATGATTTTGTAGGGATGAACTTTCTTTTGCCATGTTATTTTGAGAAGACATGATTGCTTTGATTATTATGCTTGAAGTATTATTATTTTTGTGTCAATATGAACTTTTGTCTTGAATCTTTTGGATCTGAATATTCATGCCACAATTAAGAAGATTTACATTGAAATTATGCCAAAGTATCACTCCGCATCAAAAATTCTTTTTATCATTTACCTTTCCGAGGACGAAAGCAGAATTAAGCTTAGGGATGCTTGATACGTCTCCAACGTATCTATAATTTTGATTGCTCCATGCTACTTTATCTACTGTTTTAGGCAATATTGGGCTTTATTATCCACTTTTATATTATTTTTGGGACTAACCTATTAACCGGAGGCCCAGCCCATTTGTTGCTTTTATGCCTATTTCAAAGGTCGAGGAAAAGGAATATCGACGAGTCAAAACAGAACAAAATCAACTGGAGAAGTTATTTTTGGAAGGAAACCCACCTGATGGACTTGGACCCCACGTCAGAAGATACGGGAGGTGCTCACGAGGGTGGGGGCGCGCCCTCCCCCCTGGGCGTGCCCCCCTACCTCGTGGGGGCCCCATAGCTCCACCGACGTTCTCCATGCACCCATATATACCTATGTACCCTAAAACTTCCAGAACAGAAGATAGATCGGGAGTTCCGCCGCCGCAAGCCTCTGTAGCCACCAAAAACCAATCAGGGCCCTGTTCCGGCACCCTGCCGGAGGGGGATCCCATCACCGGAGGCCATCTTCATCATCCCGACGCTATCCATGACGAGGAGGGAGTAGTTCACCCTCGGGGATGAGGGTATGTACCAGTAGCTATGTGTTTGATCTCTCTCTCTCTCGTGTTCCTCTATGGCATGATCTTGATGTATCCCGAGCTTTGCTATTGTAGTTGGATCTTATGATGTTTCTCCCCCTCTACTCTCTTGTGATGAATTGAGTTTCCCCTTTGAAGTTATTTTATTGGATTGAGTCTTTTATGAACACTTGATGTATGTCTTGCGTGGGATAACCGTGGTGACAATGGGTTATTCTATTGATCCACTTGATGTATGTTTTGGTGATCAACTTGCGGGTTTCGTGACACTTGGGAACCTATGCATAGGGGTTGGCACACGTTCTTGACTCTCCGGTAGTAGCTTTGGGGCACTCTTTGAAGTACTTTTATGTTGGTTGGATGATGCATATCGTATAATCATGCCCACGGATACTTTAGGTGACAATGGAGTATCTAGGTGACATTAGGGTTTTGGTTGATTTGTATCTTAAGGTGTCATTCTAGTACGAACTCTTTTATAGATCGATCCGAAAGAATAGCTTTGTGGTGGTTTCGTACCCGACCATAATCTCTACTTTGTTCTCCGCTATTAGTGTCTTTGGAGTGACTCTTTGTCGCATGTTGAGGGCTTGTCATATGTTCTATCTATGTTATTATTGTTGAGAGAACTTGCACTAGTGAAAGTATGAACCCTAGGCCTTGTTTCCTATCATTGCAATACCGCTTACGCCACTTTTACCACTTGTTACCTTGCTGTTTTTATTATTTCAGATTACAAAACCTATATCTACTATCTATTTTGCACTTGTATCACCATCTCTTCGCGAACTAGTGCACCTATACAATTTGCCATTGTATTGGGTGTGTTGGGGACACAAGAGACTCTTTGTTATTTGGTTGCAGGGTTGCTTGAGAGAGACCATCTTCATCCTACGCCTCCTACGGATTGATAAACCTTAGGTCATCCACTTGAGGGAAATTTGCTACTTTCCTACAAACCTGTGCACTTGCAGGCCCAACAACGTCTACAAGAAGAAGGTTGTGTAGTAGACATCAAGCTCTTTTCTGGCGCCGTTGCCGGGGAGGTTAGCGCTTGAAGGTATATCTTTAGGTCTTGCAATCGAATCTTTTTGTTTCTTGTTTCTTGAAAATCCTCAATCCATACCGCGGGGTCTGTTGTCCCGTCATATGATTCGATGTTCATGGGTTTAAACCCTTCTAGGAATTCATATTCCATTACTTCATCGAAGCAAAGGGGGTGTGCGGCGCCTCTATATCAGGCCAAGTCGCGACGTAGCTCGGATGGAGTTTGTCTATGGTCTTCGGCCCGGGTGTGGTTATGTTTATCACGTCCGGCCAGATGGCCATCGTCGCGCGTCGGGGCACGCCCCCGCGATCCAGAGATCGATCTAGTTTGACCTACTCTTTTTTCCAGGTCGTGCCGCAAGTCATATGTGTATCCCCGAGCTGTTGTGTCTCTATTTTTACGGCGAGGTAGTGCAGGCTGGTGTTCGGATCGAGTTGCCGCTTTGTCCCGGCCACTTGGTGGTCGGTCAGCCGCATTATGCGCTGGTAGGACGGGCTCCAGCGCCTCGTCATTGAATTGGGGTAGCAATTTGCGCTTCGAGTAACTTTTGGTTGGGCGCTCGAGGCCGTATTCTTCGGCTGCTAGGACATTAGTCCATCTATCGTTGAGCAGATCTTGATCAGCTTAAAGCTGCTGCTGCTTGTTTTTCAGGCTCCTTGCAGTGGCTATTAGCTGGCGCTTAAAGCGTTCCTGCTCAAGAGGTTCCTCAGGCACGATAAAATCATCATTGCCGAGGCTCGCCTCGTCCTTGGAGAGTGGAAAGTAGTTACTGTCCTCCGAGTCTTCGTTGATGGCCTGTTCATCAGGGCTAGCTCGCCCATCCTCCCGTTTTTCCTGTTCGAAAAAGTTGGCTCAACGGGGTTTTCGTTGTCTTCGGCATCGTCCGGAGTATTAGTTTCTCCTGTTTCGGTATTGCTGCTTTTTCCACGGCGTGGTTTAGAGCGGCGCCGCTGACGCCGTCGCTTTGGTTGTATCTCAAGAGGCTTATTCTCGACTGGATCCTTTTCATTATCGCCGTTGTTCTCTTTGGGCGTATCCACCATGTATACGTCATACGAGGAGGTGGCTGTCCAGCGCCCTGTAAGCGGTGGCTTTTGTGACTGCTCCTCTCCGACATCATCGTCCATACCGTCGATGTCTTCGGAGCCGTAATCGAGCATGTCGGTTAAATCTTTGACAGTGGCTATGAAGTGGGTGGTGGGTGGGAAGCGGAATTCTCCATAAGCTTCCAATTCAATTCGGATATAGTTCGGCTGAGAGTCCCCTGACAAGGAGAGGGCTTTTAATGAGTTTAGCACATCGCCTAAAGGTGAGTGCCAGAAGATGTCCGCGGAGCTGAACTCAACTATCGGCGCCTGATCAGGTTCGATGGGCGCGGATGTACGCGGTTCGGAACCTATGGCCGGAGACGAATCCGAGGTTCCGGTGACACAGGCCCTACCAAGGTTGGGTATGTGTGCAACTCTATCGCCGCTAAGTCTACGGCTTCCACGGCAGGTTTGAGCTTCCGTCCTTGATTTGGCGATTCTCGGGATCTAGAGCCGAGGCGATTCTAGCGCTATCTCCTGGGCACGGTCTGATGACAGATTTAGGTCATGTTCATCGTGGTGGCCAGGAGCAGCTGTCATGGGCTCGAATCCATCAAAGATCAAGTCTGCGCGGATATCGGTAACATCATTCAAGCTTCCAAACCTGACCTGATGGCCAGGGGCGTAGCTGTCGATCTGCTCTAGATGGCCAAGCGAGTTGGCCCGCAGTGCGAAGCCGCCGAATACGAAGATCTGTCCGGGGAGGAAAACCTCCCCCTGGACTGCATTGTTGTAGATGATTGATGGAGCCATCAAACCTTTCGGTGACGACGCAGCGGGACTCTCAATGAAAGCACTAATGTCAGTGTCAAAACCGGCGGATCTCGGGTAGGGGGTCCCGATCTGTGCGTCTAAGGTCGATGGTAACAGGAGGCGGGGGACACGATGTTTACCCAGGTTCGGGCCCTCTCTATGGAGGTAATACCCTACTTCCTGCTTGATTGATCTTGATGAATATGAGTATTACAAGAGTTGATCTACCACGAGATCGTAATGGCTAAAACCCTAGAATTCTAGCCTGTATGATTATGATTGCCTCTACGTACTAAGCCCTCCGGTTTATATAGACACCAGAGGGGACTAGTAGGGTTGTACAAAGTCGGTTATAGAGAAAGGAATCTACATATCTGAACGCCAAGCTTGCCTTCCACGCCAAGGAGAGTCCCATCCGGACATGGGACAAAGTCTTTTGTCTTGTATCTTCATAGCCCATCAGTCCGACCCACGTCACATAGGCCGGACGGCCGAGGACCCCTTAATCCAGGACTCCCTCACCTAGTCCCCTCCGGTGCCTATTTAAACCGAAGGGTTTAGTCCTTAGGGGCAATCACAATCAGACATGCTAGACATCTATGGTTTAGCCATTACGATCTCGAGGTAGATCAACTCTTGTTACCCCTATACTCCTCAAAGTCAATCAAGCAGGAAGTAGGGTATTACCTCCATTAAGAGGGCCCGAACCTGGGTAAACATTGTGTCCCTTGCCTCCTTGTTACCTTCGATTCTTAGACGCACAATTCGGAACCCCCTACCCGTGATCTGCCGGTTTTGACACCGACAGCGGGCAACAGAAAATTCATACTATAAACGACTAAAAACATAAATAAAACATAGATAAACGGAGAAGAGTGGAGGAAATAATCATTTCCTCGCCACCCCGTTCCCCTTGTGATCGCCGGCACAACACTGCCCCTCCGTGTACGACTTGGCGGGCAGTGGTGCGTCGTCGACGGATCTGGAGCTAGAGCTGCCCGTCAGGTTGGAGTCGCCGGAGCACCTTTGCCCCGACAACCTCCTTAGCAAGCGGTCCTGCTCCCTCGCATGCCGGGCCGCCCTCGCCTCGCCTGTCGCCTCCTTGGATGCCTCGCGTTCTGACAGCTCGATGGCGAACCAGTGTGCGTTGGCATTTTTGCCATGGAGCCTCCATGCATTTGTTTCCACCATCGTGAGGGAGCGGTGGAGGATCGATACGATGAACGCGACCTCGGGATCCACCCCGCGCTCGCGCGTGCCTGGCACGCGGCCAATGTCTTCCCAGCCGCCACCTTCTTCCTCGCCCGCTGCAGCTTGCGGCGGGCCGCCCATGCCTCGGATTCACACGTCCTCACCCGCGCCACGGGCACAAGGACCCACCGATGTCCGGGTGGCCCTTCCGAAGCAGATTGAACCCACGGTGGAGGACTACGTACTTGGACGGTCGAGGAAGCCGGCGCAAAGCGGCCTGAGCTACGCGACGGGCGGGATGGCCCGATGACGTCGCCGTCGCTGTGTCGGAAGGCGACGGGCACTGCAGAACTCGAGCTGGAGCTGGAGCTGCCGCCTTGTTCGAGCAGCAAACGCCTCAAAGCAATGCGGAGGGCAACGTCCTCCACATCGTCGGGCTCTGCATCGCACAACAAGCTTGGCCAGTCGTCGGAGCCACCTGATATGCCACTGGTGCCGATATTGCTACCGTCGCTGGCCATCGAACAGATTTGGAGGGGACTCGAAGTGGAGTGAACGGAGAAGGGAGTGGAGTGGACTAACGGATTGGACTTCGGTCTAGACCTCTAAGATTCTCCGGATGAGGATATTTGTGGGGGCAAGGGTGGGCCAGGCTAGGCTAGTCCGATGTGGTGGACTCACCCGAGCCCTCGGGCCGCCTCATATCCGTTCAAGATTTTGGCTTGATATGTGGGGTGCCGGACAGTCCGGACGTTTACGGGTCGATATTTTTTGACCGGTCCATCTGTTTGAGTTGCCCGGCTGTAGATGCTCTAGTTTTGCCAAGCATTGTAGGGCCGCATTGTAGTGTTACATTTTCATGACGGACAGCGACAGTAGCTAGATTCTGCCCTCTTGGAGCGGCGAACGAAGGAAACCAAATTAGTGCAAGCATCTATTCATTGAAGTCCCTCTCGGCTCTTGCGACGACTTGGAGTCTTGCCACTGGATGCCTCAGCACCAGCAGTTCCTTTCTCTCGAAGAAAAGAGGCAGTGCTTTGAAGCATTCAGACTCCACAAGCCGCAGCCCCCCAGGTCCGCAGCAGCCACCAGGCACGCGAGAAGAAAAGTACGCCAAGATCACCATCCGGCCCTCAGCATCTCCAGGAGTCCAGCTCATTATGATTTAACAAATCCTACTGTCAGATCACCACATCAAGCCGAACATGCATGATAGACTTCAAAATAGACGGACGTCACACACGCCATACATTGATCCTTTGTTTTTGTATACAAGCCAGAGCGAAGCGTGAGACTAATTGTACGTTGCGCTAATAACAGAGTACGTACTACTGTTTATTCTAGAAGCGTAGTGACCCGGCCAGCCACTACAAGTGAGCCTAGTGGCCGCGGTAATCTTTGCATTTCTAACCGCCCGGGGAACCAGCCGGAGGCCACTCCGGCCGAAAACGTCAGGGATCGCCAGCTCCCTTTGCGCCACGACGAAAGGGGCCTGTGTGACGCGTTAGTCGGGGCGGACGGCGGGCGGTTGATCACCAGCACTGGTCGGTCTCCCAGGTGCGGCGGCGGCACCCGGGGAACGACGGCGAGCGGGCGAGGTTTGGGGCGCTGCGGCGGCCAACGGCGGAGGGGATCATGATCATGCGGCGGTCGTAGTCGGCGCGCTTGCTGGGGTCGGAGAGCGTGCTGTAGGCGGCGTGCACGCGTATGAAGTCGTCGGCGGGATGCGGGGACACGTCCGGGTGGACGGCGCGCGCCAGGCGGCGGTACGCGGCCTTGATCTCCACGTCGCTCGCGCCTGCGTCGAGGCCGAGCACGTCGTAGAAGCAGGAGGAGGCGCCGCGTCCCGGGGCGGCGACGGCGGAGCAGGAGAAGCTGGCGGGGCGGGCGAACGGGGCCGAGAGCAGCGGCGGCGGCGCCTGGGCGGCCGGCGAGGCAGGCGGCGACGGGGAGAATGAGGCCGGGCGGGAGAAGGAGGCGGAGCGGGAGAAGAAGCCGGAGGAGAGAGTGGGGCGCGGGGAGATCATGGTGGCGAGGCTCGGTTCGGTTCGGATGCGCAAAGGAGCCGAGGCTGCTATTTAACGCCGGACGAGGAGGCAATCACCAATCAGACGAGGCATTTGAGGGGGATTGGCTTTGGCTATTCGTTAACGCCGGGCGAGGCTCGCGTTGCGTTGTGGTTGTCCGTTTGGCTGCGCGTTGTTTCGTCAACGATTCTCCCTGGGCTGCTCCCATTGGCTGCAGCGCAACTCGAGGGGGTCATTTGGCGGAGTGCGGTCATGTGCCTCTGGCCGACTAGTACTACTAGTTGATTTTTGTTGCCATCAACACCTCGTTATTGGGTTAGCGCGAATCTCAAGACTGCAACTGTGACGAGTTTCATTTGAAGCAGTCGTTCACGGTGCCGATTTAGTTTGCAGGCATGATTCATCGTGACAACGACATAGGAGTACTGCACAAAATAGTTCCGGCTGCTGGCTGCATGTACATGTCAATGTCACGTAAGGGCCGACATCTGTACACCAGTTTGTATTAAAAGAATATCAGGTTCTAATATTAAGTTTCCGTAGAAAGTTGAAATATCAAGGTTGGGAACTTGAGAAGAGCATAAGTAGCTGTCAGTTTTACATGTTCATTTCCTGTACCCTTATCTGAGTACATCATCATACATGAAGTTTGAGAAAACCGTAAGGCCAACAACAACGCTAGGCCCCGAATGGATGCGGACATTTGTCCGTCGGGAGAGCGGAACGATCCGCGTCCACGGAGAGGACGGTTGGGCGACACATCTGTACTCAACGCGGCAGGACCAAAATGGACAGACCATTCTCTCTCCACCTCCAGGACCAGCCTTCCTCTCTCCCGCACGGCGTTGCTACCGCTCATGTCCACCTGCCCCCTGGCGGGGCCAGCGGTGTGCTCAACCTCGACGTCGCCGCCGTGCAGAGGCTCTCGGGTCGACCTGTCGAGCTCGTTGTGATCGTGCACGCGGGCCAGTCGAAGGGGAGCACGAGCACCGGCTGTCGCGTGGGCGCCAACCGCACCCTAGGGAAGGTGTGTGTGGTCGTCGACGTGGTCCAGCCCGAGATCAAGGTGCGCGACGCCGCGCGCATGGATGTAGGACTCCCCTTTCCTAGTCCCACTAGGAAGGAGGAAGGGGGAAGGAAAGAGAGGGAGAGGGAGAGGGAGAGGGGGGCCGCGCCCCCTCCCCTAGTCCAATTCGAACTCCTCAAGGGGGGGTGCGCCACCTCCTGGGCTGCTGCCCTCTCTCTCCCCTCAGGCCCACTAAGGCCCATTACTTCTCGTGGGGTCCGGTAACCCTCCGTGATCCGGTTTTCTCGAAATCACGCTGAACACTTCCAAAGGTCCGAATATAGTCGCCCAATATATCAATCTTTATGTCTCGATCATTTGAGACTCCTCGTCATGTTCGTGATCACATCCGGACTCAACAAACTTCGTACATCAAAACTTACAAACTCATAATAAAACCGCATTGAACGTTAAGCGTGCGGACCCTACGGGTTCGAGAACTTATGTAGACATGACCTAGAACTGCTTCCCATCGATAACCAATAGTGGAACACGGATGTTCATATTGGCTCCTACATATTCTACGAAGATCTTTATCGGTCAAACCGCATAACAACATACATTGTTCCTTTGTCATCGGTATGTTACTTGCTCGAGATTCACCGTCGGTATCCAATACCTAGTTCAATCTCGTTACGCAAGTCTCTTTACTCGCTCAGAATACATCATTCGTAACTAACTCATTAGTTACAATGCTTGCAAGGCTTAAGTGATGTGTATTACCGAGAGGGCCCAGAGATACCTCTCCAGACAATCGGAGTGACAAAACCTAATCTCGATTTACGCCAACCCAACATGTACCTTTGGAGACACTGTAGAGCACCTTTATAATCACCCGATTCGTTGTGGACGTTTGGTAGCACACAAAGTGTTCCTCCGGTAAACGGGAGTTGCATAATCTCATAGTTGTAGGAACCTTGTATAAGTCATCAAGAAAGCAATAGCAACATACTAAACGATTAAGTGCTAGGCTAACAGAATGGGTCAAGTCAATCACATCATTCTCCTAATGATGTGATCTCGTTAATCAAATGATAACACATGTCTATGGTTAGGAAACATAACCATCTTTGATTAATGAGCTAGTCAAGTAGAGACATACTAGTGACATTTATGTTTGTCTATGTATTCACACATGTATCATGTTTCCCGATAATACAATTCTAGCATGAATAATAAACATTTATCATGATATGAGGAAATAAATAATAACTTTATTATTGCCTCTAGGGCATATTCCTTCAGTCTCCCACTTGCACTAGAGTCAATAATCTAGATTACATAGTAATGATTCTAACACCCATGGAGTCTTGGTGTTGATCATGTTTTGCTCGTGGAAGAGGCTTAGTTAACGGGCCTGCAACATTCAGATCCGTATGTATCTTGCAAATCTCTATGTCTCCCACCTGGACTTGGTCCCGGATAGAATTGAAGTGTATCTTGATGTGCTTGGTCCTCTTGTGAAATCTGGATTCCTTTGCTTAGGCAATTGCGCCAGTATTGTCACAGAAGATATTCATTGGTCCCGATGCACTAGATATGATACCTAGATCGGAAATGAACTCCTTCATCCAGACTCCTTCATTTGCTACTTCCGAAGTAGCTATGTACTCTGATTCACATGTAGATCCCGCTATGACACTTTGTTTAGAACTGCACCAACTTACAGCTCCACCGTTTAATATAAATACGTATCCGGTTTGCGATTTAGAATCGTCCGGATCAGTGTCAAAGCTTGCATCGACGTAACCATTTACGACAAGCTCTTTGTCACCCCCATAAACGAAAACATATCCTTAGTCCTTTTCGTATTTCAGATATTCTTGACCATTGTCGATGATCCACTCTGGATTACTTTGGTACCTCCTGCTAAACTAATAGCAAGGCACACATCAGTCCGGTACACAAGATTGCATACATGATAGAGCCTATGGTCAAGCATAGGGAACTCCTTTCATTTTCTCTCTATCTTCTGCAGTGGTCGGGCATTGAGTCTGACTCAAATTTATACCTTGTAATACAGGCAAGAACCCTTTCTTTGCCTGATCCATATTGAACTTTTTCAAGACTTTATCAAGGTATGTGCATTGTGAAAGTCCAATCAAGCGTCTTGATCTATCTCTATAGATCTTGATTCCCAATATGTAAGCAGCTTCACCGAGGTCTTTCATTGAAAAACTTTTATTCAAGTATCCTTTTATGCTATCCAGAAATTCTATATCATTTCCAATCAATAATATGTCGTCTACATATAATATTAGAAATGCTACTGAGCTCCCACTCACTTTCTTGTAAATACAAAGCTTCTCCAAAAGTCTCAGATAAAACCATATGCTTTGATCACACTATCAAAGCGCTTATTCCAACTCCAAAGGCTTGCACGCACCATAGATTGATCGCCGGAGCTTGCACACTTTGTTAGCTCCCTTAGGATCGACAAAACCTTCGGTTGCATTATATACAACTCTTCTTCCAGAAATCCATTCAGGAATGCAGTTTTGACATCCATCTGCCATATTTCATAATCATAAAATGCGGCAATCGCTAACATGATTCGGACTAACTTAAGCATCGCTTCGGGTGAGAAGGTCTCATCGTAGTCAACCCCTTGAACTTGTCGAAAACCTTTTGCAACAAGTCGAGCTTTATGTGATAACAATACCGTCGTCGTCGGTCTTCTTCTTGAAGATCCATTTATTCTCTATTGCTTGCCGACCATCGGGCAAGTCAACCAAAGTCCACACTTTGTTCTCATACATGGATCCCATCTCAGATTTCATGGCTTCAAGCCATTTTGCGGAATCTGGGCTCACCATCGCTTCTTCATAGTTTGTAGGTTCACCATGATCTAGTAGCATGACTTTCAGAATAGGATTACCGTACCACTCTGGTGTGGATCTTACTCTGGTTGATCTACGAAGTTCAGTAACAACTTGATCTGAAGTTTCATGATCATCATCATTAACTTCCTCACTAATTGGTGTAGGTGTCACAGGAACCGATTTCTGTGATGAACTACTTTCCAATAAGGGAGCTGGTACAGTTACCTCATCAAGTTCTACTTTCCTCCCACTCACTTCCTTCAAGAGAAACTCCTTCTCTAGAAAGGATCCATTCTTAGCAACGAATGTCTTGCCTTCGGATCTGTGATAGAAGGTGTACCCAACTGTCTCCTTTGGGTATCCTATGAAGACACATTTTTCTGATTTGGGTTCGAGCTTATCAGGTTGAAGTTTTTTCACATAAGCATCGCAGCCCCAAACTTTCAGAAACGACAACTTTGGTTTCTTACCAAACCATAGTTCATAAGGAGTCGTCTCAACGGATTTTGATGGTGCCCTATTTAACATGAATGCAGCCGTCTCCAAAGCATAACCCCAAAATGATAGCGGTAAATCGGTAAGAGACATCATAGATCGCACCATATCTAGTAAAGTACGATTACGACGTTCGGACACACCATTGCGCTGTGGTGTTCCGGGTGGCGTGAGTTGCGAAACTATTCCGCATTGTTTCAAATGTAGACCAAACTCGTAACTCAAATATTCTCCTCCACGATCAGATCGTAGAAACTTTATTTTCTTGTTACGATGATTTTCAACTTCACTCTGAAATTCTTTGAACTTTTCAAATGTTTCAGATTTATGTTTCATCAAGTAGATATATCCGTATCTGCTTAAATCATCTGTGAAGGTGAGAAAATAACGATATCCGCCACGAGCTTCAATATTCATCGGACCACATACATATGTATGTATGATTTCTAACAAATCTGTTGCTCTCTCCATAGTACCGGAGAACGGTGTTTTAGTCATCTTGCACATGAGGCACGGTTCACAAGTACCAAGTGATTCATAATCAAGTGGTTCCAAAAGTCCATCAGTATGGAGTTTCTTCATGCGCTTTACACCGATATGACCTAAACGGCAGTGCCACAAATAAGTTGCACTATCATTATCAACTCTGCATCTTTTGGCTTCGACATTATGAATATGTGTATCACTACTATCGAGATTCAATAAAAATAGACCACTCTTAAAGGGTGCATGACCATAAAAGATATTATTCATATAAATAGAACAACCATTATTCTCTGATTTAAATGAATAACCGTCTCGCATCGAACAAGATCCAGATATAATGTTCATGCTCAACGCTGGCACCAAATAACAATTATTCAGGTCTAAAACTAATCCCGAAGGTAGATGTAGAGGTAGCGTGCCGACCGCGATCACATCGACTTTGGAACCGTTTCCCACGCGCATCGTCACCTCGTCCTTGACCAGTGCTCGCTTATTCCGTAGTCCTTGTTTCGAGTTGCAAATATTAGCAACAGAACCAATATCGAATACCCAGGTGCTACTGCGAGCTCTAGTAAGCTACACATCAATAACATGTATATCACATATACCTTTGTTCACCTTGCCATCCTTCTTATCCGCCAAATACTTGGGGCAGTTCCACTTCCAGTGACCAGTTTGCTTGCACTAGAAGCACTTCGCTTCAGCATAGGTCCGGACTTGGGTTTCTTCTCTTGAGCAAAGAACTTGCTTGCTGTTCTTCTTGAAGTTCCTTTCTTCTTCCCTTTGCCCTTTTCTTGAAACTAGTGGTCTTGTTGACCATCAACACTTGATGCTCCTTCTGATTTCTACCTTCGCAGCTTTTAGCATTGCGAAGAGCTCGAAATTGTCTTGTTCATCCCTTGCATATTATAGTTCATCACGAAGCTCTTGTAGCTTGGTGGCGATGATTGGAGAATTACATCAATGACGCTATCATCCGGAAGATTAACTCCCGCTTGAATCAAGTGATTATTATACCCGGACATTTTGAGTATATGCTCACCGACGTAACTATTCTCCTCCATCTTGCAGCTATAGAACTTATTGGAGACTTCATATCTCTCAATCCGGGCATTTGCTTGAAATATTAACTTCAACTCTGGAACATCTCATATGCTCCATGACGCTCAAAACGTCGTTGAAGACCCGGTTCTAAACCGTAAAGCATGGCACATCGAACTATAGAGTAGTCATCGGCTTTGCTCGCGCAGACGCTCACAACATCTGGCGTTGCTCTGCAGCGAGGCTCGGCACCCAGCGATGCTTCCAGGCGTAATTCTTCAGGCAAGAATGAGGATAATCCTCAAGTTATGGACCCAGTTCGTGTAATTGCTACCATCATCTTGTGCTTGTGATCTCCATCTCCGAAGCATCGTCATGATCACCATCGTCACCGACACGACACCTTGATTTCCATCGTAGCATCGTTGTCATTTACGCCGTCTATTGCTTCTACGACTATCGCTACCGCTTAGTGATAAAGTAAAGCAATTCTGTATGCGTTGCATTTCATACAATAAAGCGACAACCATATGGCTCCTGCCAGTTGCCGATAACTTCAGTTACAAAACATGATCATCTCATACAATAAAAATATAGCATCATGTCTTGACCATATCACATCACAACGTGCCCTACAAAAACAAGTTAAACGTCCTCTACTTTGTTGTTGCAAGTTTTACGTGGCTGCTACGGGCTGAGCAAGAACCGTTCTTACCTACGCATCAAAACCACAACGATAGTTCGTCAAGTTAGTGCTATTTTAACCTTCGCAAGGACCGGGCGTAGCCACACTTGGTTCAACTAAAGTTGGAGAAACTGACACCCGCCAGCCACCTGTGTGCAAAGCACGTCGGTAGAACCAGTCTCGCGTAAGCGTACGCGTAATGTTGGTCCGGGCCGCTTCATCCAACAATACCGCCGAATCAAAGTATGGCATGCTGGTAAGCGGTATGACTTGTGTTCTACTCGTGCATATAACATCAACGCATAAAACCTAGGCTCTGATACCACTGTTGGGGAACGTAGTAATTTCAAAAAAATTCCTACGCACACGCAAGATCATGGTGATGCATAGCAACGAGAGGGAGAGTGTTGTCCACGCACTCGTGAGACCGTAGCGAAGCGTTATGACAACGCGGTTGATGTAGTCGACGTCTTCACGATCCGACCGATCCAAGTACCGAACGTCGACACCTCCGAGTTCAAAGACACGCTCAGCTCGATGACGATCCCGGACTCCGATCCAAAGCAAAGTGTCGGGATGAGTTCCACGACCTGACGGTGTGGTGACGATGATGATGTTCTACGGCGCGGGCTTCGCCTAAACTCTGCGACGATATGACCGAGGTGAAATATGGTGGAGGGGGGCACCGCACACGGCTAAGGAACGATCACGTAGATCAACTTGTGTGTCTCTAGGGTGCCCCCTTGCCCCCGTATATAAAGGAGCAAGGAGGAAGGCCGGCCGGCCCTAGGGGGTGCGCCAAGGAGGGGGGAGTCCTCCTCCTAGTGGGAGTAGGACTCCCTTTCCTAGTCCCACTAGGAAGGAGGAAGGGGAAGGAAAGAGAGGGAGGGAGAGGAAGGGGGCGCGCCCCCCCTAGTCCACCCGGACTCCTCAAGGGGGTGCCACCTCTGGGCTGCTGCCCTCTCTCCCCTCGAGCCCACTAAGGCCCATTACTTCTCCGGGGAGGTGGTTCCAGAACCTCCCAAGACTTCGGTTTTCTCCAAATCACCGGAACACTTCCGGTGTCCGAATATAGTCGTCAATATATCAATCTTTATGTCTCGACCATTTGAGACTCCTCGTCATGTCCATGATCACATCCGGGACTCCGAACAAACTTCGGTACATCAAAACTTACAAACTCATAATAAAACTGTCATCGTAACGTTAAGCGTGCGGACCCTACGGGTTCGAGAACTTATGTAGACATGACCTAGAACTGTTTCCGGTCAATAACCAATAGTGGAACCTGGATGTTCATATTGGCTCCTACATATTCTACGAAGATCTTTATCGGTCAAACCGCATAATAACATACATTGTTCCCTTTGTCATCGGTATGTTACTTGCCCGAGATTCGATCGTCAGTATCCAATACCTAGTTCAATCTCGTTACCGGCAAGTCTCTTTACTCATTCTGTAATACATCATTCCATAACTAACTCATTAGTTACAATGCTTGCAAGGCTTAAGTGATGTGTATTACCGAGAGGGCCCAGAGATACCTCTCGGACAATCGGAGTGACAAAACCTAATCTCGATTTACGCCAACCCAACATGTACCTTTGGAGACACCTGTAGAGCACCTTTATAATCACCCAGTTACGTTGTGACGTTTGGTAGCACACAAAGTGTTCCTCCGGTAAACGGTTGTTGCATAATCTCATAGCTGTAGGAACCTTGTATAAGTCATCAAGAAAGCAATAGCAACATACTAAACGATCAAGTGCTAGGCTAACAGAATGGGTCAAGTCAATCACATCATTCTCCTAATGATGTGATCTCGTTAATCAAATGACAACACATGTCTATGGTTAGGAAACATAACCATCTTTGATTAATGAGCTAGTCAAGTAGAGGCATACTAGTGACATTTATGTTTGTCTATGTATTCACACATGTATCATGTTTCCGGATAATACAATTTAGCATGAATAATAAACATTTATCATGATATGAGGAAATAAATAATAACTTTATTATTGCCTCTAGGGCATATTTCCTTCAGCTACCACGTCCGCGTCCGACCGCCCTTGCCCACCCGAAATGCCCACCCACCCCTCCCGTGCTTTCCATCCAACACCTGCGCCGCATTCATGCTGGCCCAGAGCATGCAGCGGCCGATAGTGATGTCGAACAACGCGACCGGACGTGAAGGCGGCGCTGACGAGAATGTTAGACCCTCTTTCGTTGTTACAAATCATTTGTTAGACGTGATTCAGACACTGTCACAGTACCAACCCATTCATACCACACCTGAAACCAAACGCATCCTAAGACAGTGTCACAGTTTGTACCTAGTATCTAAAAATGTTTCCATCTCATCAGCGGTTCTATTAGAAAAATATTTGGCACAACTTCAGTAGTTTGTGCAGCCAATTTTGGTCCACACATCCGAGCAGCAAAGCAGTAAAATACTAAATCTTTATGGCACGAAGGAACTGGGCATCGGAGCAACTAGGTGCTCCGGAGTCCGGGTCCCTGATTTTTTCCGCTGCATCCACTTGCCAGTGCAGGGCACCGGTGTGAGATGTAGCAACAGTTGTCTTTACACCGGTTTTGACATACATAGTGGACGACCTTAGTGCTATTAGTTCTATGTTACTAAATTTGTGCATGTACACACCTGTTAGTATCAATTTGCTGTCATCCAAACACTGTCACTATGTTATTGCAGTTATATTTACCTTCCTCATAAAATGCTCAATTTGTTATTTATAGTACATGAGTAAGAACTTGTAGCGTTGTTGTAATTAATTATGGCTTCTGATGTTTTAGAATTTGGTTGTTGTCTTAGTAGCAATTAATTCATTTGCACATTGATCTTTTTGAGAAGATATGTCATAATTAATCTGTTTCTTTAGTTTTTCAAAATAAGTATTGATGATTTTATATGTTGCTATAAACCCATTTCCCTACAATTGTTACTGATCTAGTTTTAAATATTATAGGATGAACGAAAGTGTTTTTACTTGGAGTGGGTTAATCAAGAGTGGCCAAAGTCTTTGAAGATGTGCCTAGCAAAGCTTTGGAGCATGTATGAGGAAGAGAACATAGGTAGGCTTAGAGAAAGTGTTGTCAACGCTGAATAATATTTGAAGATGCGGGATAAAAAGAGGAGGTGGAGAATGAGCTCATATTTTTTAAATCAGACTTTGCTAAGATGGTGTTGACGAAGAAGGAGGCACTTTCCCAGTTGGCTAGTGCAAAACAGGTTCTTACTGAACTGAAAGCAGAGGTGGATAAGACGAGTCTGGATGATCTCGACCAGGGAAATGAATATATTGTTCTAATATTATTCTTATGAAGTTGAACTAGCTATATGTTGTACTTTGCTGTTTTCAGATAGCTATCGTACTATGATGTTAAAATATATCTATGTGCCTGATATGAAATTGGCAAACAACTGTTCGATATGAAATCTGAATTTGCGTAATACCGGAACTAATAATTGTAAACTAATAAACCTGCTAAATGGGTCATGGAACTTTGCAAACGATTCTAGCAGTAAAAGCGCTTGTGATGGATAGCCCAATGCCACACAGTTTTCTTCATCAAATCGTGTGTGATGTAGTTGATAAAAATAAAGGGTTAACCAAGGCAGAGCGTGTGTGATAGTTACACCTATCACACATGATCCTATACATAAACCTGTCTGGGATGTACATACGAACGGAAACGTTTTCCCTGGAATGACTGTGTGGGATGTACATACGAACGGTAACGTTTTTCCTGGATTGACTGTGTGGGATGTACATACAAACGGAAACATTTTCCCTGGATTGACTGTGTGGGATGTACATAAGAATGGAAACGTATTCCTTGGTTTGATTGTGTGTGATATACATACGAACGAAAATGTTTTTCTGTGATTCACCGTGTGGGATGTACATACGAACGAAAACGAGCAAAAGAACTATGTGGAGCCGCACCCTTTCCATAGGACCGCAATGAGGATTCTCTCCAACATAGATGATCCACCATCGAAGAGAATGTAGCAACTTTGTTTGTTACTATAAGCAAGTGGTTGGGTGGAACAAAGTGGCGTTGGAGCCCAAAGCCATGCAACTTTGACGCCGAGTTTGTACCAACAATCTGAGAAGAAGCCATTGACTTTATCCCATTGTTGGTTGAAATTGAATGAAAAACCAAAGTGCCAAACCATCGGTGAGGAGCTCCACAGTGGCACCAAAAAGATGGAAAAAACAATGGCACTAGCTCCAGTCAATCAATTGCATTGGGTGATGAAGAAGAACAAAGTGGAGGGGCGGACATACAAGATACAACTCACAGTGCCCAAGAGGAACCAAGATGTGATGGGAACACGCAGGAGAAGGAGAGATCACGCGTGATGGCGTGGCAAGCAAATGTCCACCAGATGGACGGGCATTTTTTCTGTCAAGGAGATGAAGAAAGGAGGAGATGTACAATCTCTTCGCTGATGTGCAAAGGGAGAGGATGAATTTTGGAGTTCGACCAAGAGAGGGTCAAAGGGATGTTGAACATTGAGAGGGAGAAAATAGACTTGAAGAAGCAAGAGAAATATACAAAACGGGAGCTCAAAAAGGAGGTGACATTGCAAGGAATCGTGAGAGGGGGGAGGGGTTGAGGATTGCGAAAAAAACGAAGGAATTAAGGACCTCTTGGATGTTGAAGGCAAGAAATAGGTGATCAACATGAGGAAGATGATCAACGAGCGAAACAATGCAGGTGTATGATTCATTCGTGTATCCCATATCTATGTATGGATTGTTTGAATTTTATTTTAACATGTAATGAATAGTTGGATCAGGCGTTTATTTGTGCTCTATGATGGACATGCATGAAATTGTATGAATATGAGGTTTGATATATGGGAAGTGTGGTTGTCTGGAAGTACAAATCTGTCCGGCCGACCGAACTCCTCTGAAACATTTGGAGGGTCGGATTTGTTCGATGTGATGCATACGTTTTAGGATAATTAAAACTCGTCCGGCAGAAAAAAGTAAAATTTTTTTGAACATCAGTACAGACACAAGTGCTCATATACACGTGCATACACTCATCCCTATGAACACACACACATTCCTATGAATGTGCATCGCCGGAAATCCTGAAATAAATCCAAAGGAGAGGATGAATTTTGGAGTTCGACCAAGAGAGGGTCAAAGGGATGTTGAACATTGAGAGGGAGAAAATAGACTTGAAGAAGCAAGAGAAATATACAAAACGGGAGCTCAAAAAGGAGGTGACATTGCAAGGAATCGTGAGAGGGGGGAGGGGTTGAGGATTGCGAAAAAAACGAAGGAATTAAGGACCTCTTGGATGTTGAAGGCAAGAAATAGGTGATCAACATGAGGAAGATGATCAACGAGCGAAACAATGCAGGTGTATGATTCATTCGTGTATCCCATATCTATGTATGGATTGTTTGAATTTTATTTTAACATGTAATGAATAGTTGGATCGGGCGTTTATTTGTGCTCTATGATGGACATGCATGAAATTGTATGAATATGAGGTTTGATATATGGGAAGTGTGGTTGTCTGGAAGTACAAATCTGTCCGGCCGACCCGAACTCCTCTGAAACATTTGGAGGGTCGGATTTGTTCAGTGTGACTGTACACGTTTTTAGGATAATTAAAACTCGTCCGGCAGAAAAAAGTAAAATTTTTTTGAACATCAGTACAGACACAAGTGCTCATATACACGTGCATACACTCATCCTTATGAACACACACACATTCCTATGAATGTGCATCGCCGGAAATCCTGAAATAAATCCAGGAATAAATGTGAGCACCAGGATTTGAACCCTGATGGGTTGGGATACCACAGTCCCTCCAACCATCCAACCACAGGTTGGTTCATGCAGAAAAAAGTAATTAAAACTCTGTTCTGAGATGAAAAGACCCTGCCCATCAGCAGTTCAGCATCTTCACGGCAGCTACGGATAAACGTCCCGTCCGGTGAGGGCGCGCAAGCAGCTGCCGCCGGGATAAACCGTTTGTTGGCCAGGTCTCTCTATCCGGCTTCACCCCGCAAACTATATCGTGCAGTCAGCCGCGCCGCCGAGCTAAGACAAAAATGCTCTCGCTGCGGGCGCCGCCCCGTACTTTCTCGCCCTCGCCGTGGCGGAGACGGGGCCGCCTCGACGGTTTCGCCGCGCCGCGTTGTGTCAGCGCCGCGCCACCCGCGACAACCCTAGAGACGGCTACCGCGCGGCCGGCAGGCGTCTCCTTCCCGATTCTGGTACGTCCGCTGCATTTATCACGCCACCCCTAACCTGTTCGGCGGAATGCCGCTGAGGCCACTGGTCTTCAGTTGTGTGCAGTCGTAACTTTATCGCACTAGGTAAACTTCCACGATTTTGTCATCATAAATCGTTTCTTTAGTTATATACATGGTTACTTGATGCACAGTGAGGTATGCGACTTTGACGGCTATAAATTTGCCCTTTATCATTATGTACTGGATTTCGAGTTCCCATGCTGGTGCTGCAAAGGAGGAGTACTTTTTTCATTTGAAGCAACCAAATATCAGTGCAAAATGTCTTACGCTTATAAGACAAGGTCAATCCTGCTCCACAATATCTTATCCATATAATACCCTATCTAGGCCTTTTGGAAGACTATAAAGGACAGACGAGGAAGTTGATGCAATCATCAAACGAACATAAACATAGCTGCCAAAATAACAAAAGGAAGTTGAACTGACCTAACCACATTTGATTACTTTAGTAATAGATGATGCCCAACGTATAATTCTGTAAAAAATGAATGATGTCCTGTTTGGTTCACATTTTACACTGATTTTTTTTTTGTATCCACTTGTAAAGAACAGAAAATGTGTTGATCTTATAGTCCAATATTTTTTTAACTAGCAATGTGCCCGTGCGTTGCAACGGATCCAAAGTAGAATAATGTATATTCACAAATTTGAAAGAAAACAGTCAAGTTTTGATATACATATATTACTAAAAATATATTATGTTTCACTCAAAATATATTCCTTGGGCTATTTTGATGAGGTAAGGGAGGAATGTGGTTGGTTTCAAGATACTAAGGGGTTTTCTGTAAATTGGAACAGAGAAGTGGGATATTGTTGCAAAAAGGCCACAACTTACATCACAGTCGTTAGATGCAAATCTAATGGTCAGAAATGACGGATGGCAGACACACCATCGTCACCAACTGAGTCTTTTATACGAGCAGAGATCCAAGTTTCAAAACTTTGTAGTATGGTAGACCAATTTGCCAGCCCTCTACCTGTACATATTAAGGATGACACGTGTGTAGTCAATAACAGTGATTAAAGGTCCAGTCCAACAACTCTGGCTGGATAAGACAAAGGGACTAGAGTTACTGAATTTATACAATTGCCTGCAATGCTACTAGAAGATCAATTGGAATATATTCTCATACAGTCATGCTAGACAACTATTTGACGAATTTATTTAGTAGTATTTACTGTTTAGTCTTTCATTTGTTCAATTCTGTAGGTGAATGGCTGCACTGGTAAAATGGGGGTATCTGTTGCTGAGGCAGCTACTTCAAGGGGTCTTCACCTAGTTCCTGTTTCATTCAGTAGTAGAGAGAACCTTGATAAAACAATACAAATTGGTGATGTTGACATTGAGATATATGGCCCTTCTGCAAGAGAAGATGTTCTTTCATCTGTCATCGATGAATTCCCAGATGTCGTTGTGGTGGACTACACGGCGCCTAATTCTGTGAATTGTATGACGTCTTACTTACTTGGAATGATTTATCATCGCTGGTAGCTTCTACAATCATGAAATTACTGCTGCAGAAATTCCTTTTCCAAGCCATTATGTACAAACATGCTTCTATCTGACTAATATCTGCAGAAATTTCAGCTGCTTGGCTTTTTTCTGAAAATTTATTTGCAAGATTTGACGCATATATTTTTTGTTTGGCCTACATTAAGGATTAATCTCAGTTTTATATGGCAAGACACTGTGATAGGAAACTACTTTGATTTGATATCTTGATTGTTTTTTACCTAGAATAACTAAACTAGTAAATTGATTTGGATCTTGCTGAAAGCCTCAGGCTCTTAATCAGCGGGTAGTTTTTGCCCCTCCATTGCTCAAGAGGGATACAAAAAACAAACTAAAGATGCTTGATTTTTCGGTCTCTGTGTTGTTTCCTTTCCGTCGTCGCCTTCGGTCTGCACTCTTCTGGCTGAAAATGCATAATACTCTTGCATTATGCAGCTAATGCCGAGCTCTATTGCAAGCTTGGTGTGCCATTTGTAATGGGCACAACTGGCGGGGATCAGCAGTTACTGTACAAATCAGTGCAAGATTCAAATAACTATGCACTAATATCTCCACAAATGGGCAAACAGGTACGTCAAAAGCACTGTCAAATCTAATAAGTAAACTATTATTGTTGCCAAGTTGTTGAAAACACAAACGGCACACATCATTTTCCCTTGTCAGGTTGTTGCATTTCTTGCTGCAATGGAAACAATTGCGGAGCAGTTTCCTGGGGCCTTTTCAGGCTATCGTTTGGAGGTATGGTTCTACCTTGAAAATTCAGGTTCAGAAAGGAAGTGTCTGACAATGTTAAAAGTCTTTTAAGCTTTTACTTCAATGACCAGTACTTCAATCACTAGTTTACCCTAACACCTCGTTCGGATGTTGATATTGAGGCCTTGAAATTGATATTGGCATTGGGCAGCCCGAATGCCATTGTTCGGATGGTTAGGGTATTGACTGGCTGAATTGGGCCAAGATATTGGCTGGCTCCATTCACAGCCCGCGTAGGTGTCGCCGAATTTAGAGCATAGGAGCTCGACTTTGCCTGATATTCGGGATCGAGCGCCTAACTTACCGCTTCGCCCGCGCTCGAGGGAAAATAAACAGGCAACCGAGCGAGAGAGGAGACGAACAGAGACACGACAGGGAGCTCCGGCGGCGCAGGTCAGACCTCTCCGCCCTCCTCCTCCTCTCTTCTCTCCTCTCTCCGGCGGGTTCGCTCCTTCCCCCGCGTGCGCCCACCCCCGCGCGCTCGTCCACCTGACCCATCCCGCGCGCTCGTCCCTCTGGCCACCGCGTGCTTGACCCACTGTACACCCGCCTCCCATGGCAGATGGCACGACCGCTGCTTCCCCCCATGGCTGCTTCTTCCTGTAGCCCCGGTGCCACCGTCCCCTAGCTCCCGCCCTAACCCTACACAGAAGCCCTAATCCCCTCTAATCCTTGTCCACATGTGGTAGTATTCTGAGCTAATGTACATGTTGGAAACCACTGTCGAAATTGATCTGAATGATTCTTCAGATTCCGCTGTGGAGTGCTTGAACTGCACTGATCTGAATTTGATCTTTGTAGTGTCGTGTATGTACGAGCTGATGTATGTACGAGCTCATTTATTCAGTCGGTGTTTGTCTGAACTATGAAAGCTCATGCGTTTCAGATTCAGAGTGCTAGTTCACATGTTAGTTGATACTGTCCAGAGTGTTGTCTCAGGCAGAGGTATTAACAGCCAATTCATGCGTTTGCGTTTCAGAACAATCCGAAAAATACTTGTTACTGCTCCTTACATATATATAGTTGGTACTGAAAACCAATGACAAAACATATAGGTACCTGTGTACTGACACCACTTTCTTTATAAAGAAATTACATCAAAGTGCAATTCCAATGTAGACAATGACCATCCAAACAAGCTTCAGAATTTAGCCTCTCGTGCGAATTTGAAATGTCAATATCGTGCACATCCAAACAACAGAATTCAAGTTCAATGTCAATATCAAAGTCTGAGAGATTTGATATTGGAGCCGATTCAATTCCATGGCCCTGAATATCAGCATCCAAACGGAGCATAATATGTTTGAGAGCAACTACTCAGTAATATAAGCTCCTTTTCAAGTTTTCGTATTGTTTGTTTGGTCTGAGACTTTTTTTTAGAAAATTAGGCCCAATGCATTTCTATTGTCTGACCCTAAACTTCCATGTGTCATTTTGGAGGTCTAAGTGTGAGAACATTGCAGGTACTGGAATCCCATCAAGCAGGAAAGCTGGATACATCTGGTACAGCTAAAGCTGTAATTGCTTGTTTCGAGAAGTTAGGCGCGGTCTTTGACATGGACCGGGTAAATTCGTATTCTTGTGCTTGAAATTGAATGTATATATTATCCGTATTCTTAAGCAAATAGCAACCTGACCCTCATAATGCGCATCATGGCCTTAAACTAGTCATTTTCAAATCCACAGTGAAATTGCCATGCCATTATTTTGGAATTATATCTTTCCTTCAAGTATGATTGATCTTCCCTCAACTTCTGTCTTTCTAAACCTGAGACATTAAAATATTGATGATAACTACTTCCGTGTTGGATTTTGTTAATATTGCCTTTCTTTCCACAAAAAGGTACCATAGTACTGTATGTATTACCAATTTGAAAGAAGGGTTTGCTCTTAGTGACTACTCTTGGGAGTTCAGCCAAGCTGGTTCGTTGGCTGCATGATAAATTCTGAAAATTATATGATCATAGCTGCATCTCCTTGTTATTTTGTTGGAAAATGTTTTAGTACATCAACTGGAGGTTATAAGTTCCAACTCTAGCCTCTTTACTCTTAAATACTTGATAACTCCTTTTGGGAACAAATACTTGATGACTGTATTTTCTGGAAGCATGATGATTGTAGGTCTCTATCTTTGTCTCTTTATACCTTTGGAGCCAAGTTTATGTTTACCTGTTAGTGTCCTGAAGCTAGGATTGTAGGAGATGCGCTGCGGTGCCTGTTTACTTTCGTCCTATTTTGTCGGAAAGATGGATGGGTCTGATCGTAGACAAGTTCACGGGTGCCATTTCGTTTCTCCTCCTACCATCTGGGGGGGCTGCTGAGGACGGCACAGTACTGCAGTGAGCTCTTCGGATGTGCCACTTGCCACCAGCTCACTGGATATAAATGACAGAATGAAAGTCGACGCACAGTAGTACAGTGAGCTCTTCGGGTGTGCCACTTTGGGTGGAGCCTGTTTTCTTCCATGAGAAAGATCCATTAAATTTACGAACTACCAGCCCAAAAAAAAATTCTGTCTACTGATGTCTTTTTTTCTAGCTTGTTACTACTGATTTATAGCACTGGTTTGCTATACAAGCGGTCAATAGACTTGCGCAATTTTCTGAAAGTTATGGAACTGGTGTTATATTATGGGTCTGTCTAGGACACATCTATATTATGTATTAGACAAACTGTTATATTATGTATTGGTTGTTACCTTCTATGCCCGCAGATGGTTAAGATCAGGGATCCTGAGCAACAGCTTTATATGGTGGGTGTCCCCGAAGAACACATTGAAGGGCATGCATTCCATCTGTACCATCTGACTTCTCCCGATGACAGGTAATTACCACCCTTCTGAAATGTGATGCTTTATATTCAGGTTTGCTGATTGTTCGGGTTTCTCCTGCCAGCGTTTCATTTGAGTTCCAGCACAATGTTTGTGGCCGTTCAATCTACGCCGAAGGGTCAGTTGATGCCGCCGTATTTCTGTACAAGAAGGTTTGTGCATGTCTTGCTTTGTACGGAGTACGTATGATTGTTGTAACACGTGTTACTTGCACTTTTTGTTTCGTGTTATCTTACTCTTTTCTTTCTAATTTAGGTACAATCAATGGATCCTAAGAGAATTTACAACATGATTGATGTCTTGCAAGAAGGCGATATGCGGTGAAGTTATTGTTTAGCTCTTCGTGCATCCGAGCGAAATTTTGAAACAATCTTCTTGTATCCTGCGGAAACACAGGGGGTGGGTGGGGGAGGGGGGGGGGGGTAGTATTTAGTGAGTAGTAGTCTGAAACAGTGGAGTTTTTTTAGGGTTGATGATATATGTACGAACCGCATGCACCCGAATAGTTTACTCCAGAACCTTAAATTGTACAAACGGATGGTGGGCCAGGACGTGAATATTGTCCGATGTGGCTGTTAAGCAAGTTTTTCCGCTCATTGATCTACCAAAGTTGCATCTCATGTGTGTTGGATAATGAGCAACTCACTTCAGAGGAGGGCCAAAGGCCAATACATAGGTAAAGTGCAAAAGACCCCTTATACAATGGGGATAAACCGAAAAGGGCTATACACATCTAACACCCAACCCCCCAAACTCATGGTGGATCGATAACACTGAGTTTGGAGAGAAGAAAACGATGCTGCGCTCGAGTCTGTGTCTGCGTGAAGAAGTCCGCAACTGTAACTCAGAGGGCACATAGTGTAGAGCGAGAGTCCGATCTCAAGCAAAGAAGACGCACAAAGTGGGCATCCACACCGATGTGCTTGGTGAGCTCATGCTTCACCGGTCACGCTGCATATCTTGATAGCACCAAGATCTTGTCGACATCTTGTCGACAATAAGGAGTCGAGGTAGTAGCAGACACACCAAAATCCTCAAGTAGCCACCAGTAACAGATCACCTCACCACAAGATAGCCATGGCTCGCAACTCACCTCTCAGACTCGGCGAAACTGCGATCTGTTTCTTTGTCTTCTAGACAATAAGAGAGCCATCAAGAAAGACACAATAAGCACACAAGGAGTGTCGATCGAGGGATCACTAGCCTGTAGCATCGAGTAGGCCCGGAGCTCAAGAGAGCCGGGCGGGGAAAGAAAAGGGCTGAGAGATCGTGCCACGAAGATATCGTGAGAACACGGAGGAGATGACTATAGTGGACGAGGTGGGGGCTGAAACGAATCGACTCGTAATGTGGACGGGATAGGAGATGTCGGGGCCAGTAATGACAAGATAGACAAGACGCCAACAAGGTGACGATAGCGAGTGGGATTAGGGAGAGGGTCACCATCAGAGGCACGAAGCTGAACGTTGAGCTCCATGGGAGTTACAATAGTGCGCTCATCACCGAGAGCAGCGCGAGCAAGAAGATCCTGAATATATTTTTCTTGGGAGATATAGAAGCCACCAGAGGTCAAGATCTCAATGCCAAAAAAATAGCGAAGTGGACCGAGATCAGTCGTGAGAAACTGGTCGCGAAGGCGAGCCTTAACAAACACAATGTAATCAGAGTCGTCACCAGTGATGATCATGTTATCAACATAGAGAAGGAGAAGAGTCCGACCACGAGGAGACGTGTGAACAAACAACGCGGGATCATGATCATTGGGCAAGAAACCAGCGGCAGTCACCACAGAGGCAAAGCGCTCAAACCAGGCGCGAGGGGCCTATTTGAGACCATAGAGGGAGCGGCGAAGTCTACAGACCATACCATCAGGAGCATAGTACCCCGGTGGTGGCTGCATATAAACCTTCTCACCCAACTCGCCATTGATAAAAGCGTTCTGAACATCAAGTTGAGAGATAGACCACTGACGAACAGAAGCCACAACAAGAAGAGTGCGGACAGTGGTCATGTGGGCCACAGGAGCGAACGTCTCATCATAATCGCGCCCCTGCTCCTGCTGAAAACCACGGGCCACAAGATGAGCTTTGTAGCGCTCAAGAGAACCATCGGAGGCGAGTCTTAATCTTGTAGACCCACTTGCAGGTGATGGGACGGACACCGGAAGGAAGGGGCACCAAATCCCATGTGCCAGAGCGCTCAAGAGTAGCAAGCTCTTCGGCCATCGCAAGCTGCCATTCAGGCTGAGTCATGGCAGTCCGATAGGAAGTGGGCTCAGCAATAACAGAGAGATCGTACCGATGAGGGGAGTAGCGATCAGGCGGGGGGCAAGGCCGAGTACGGAGGTTGTGAACCGGGGGAGGCGTGAGAGGTGCACCAGAGGTGGAAGGCTCGTCAGGGGAGACATCCTCAGTACGAGATCGATGAGTATAGTGGAGAGGAAACAGTGAGAAAGCGCGACGGACTGGAGATGATGGTGGAGAGGTGGAGGAGGAGGATGGAGAAGACGGGGTCGGTGGTAAATGAGAAGGAATGAGAGGTGCCGGAGGAAGAGGTGACACAAGAGGCACATAGCAGGGTGTATCGGGAAGGAGAAGGAAAGAAAGGTCGTCCACAGAAAAACTCGAGGAAGAAGAACGTGGGTAGTAAGAACGAGACTCGTCAAAAGTCACATCACGCGAGATGCGCAAGCGACGACCCACAGGATCCCAACATCAATAGCCCTTGTGCTCATCACTGTAGCCAAGGAAAACACACTCAACCGACTGAGCAGTCAGTTTGGTGCATTCTCGGGGGGCAAGAAGAACATAGCACACGCATCCAAACATACGAAGAGCTGAGTATTCAGGAGAGCGACCAGTGAGACACTCCGTAGGAATACCACCCTGCAGAGCAGTCGATGGCTGAATATTGATGAGATAGGTGGATGAGGAAACAGCCTCAACCCAAAAATGGGGTGGAAGGGAAGCAGCAATCATCAGTGCACGAGCCGTCTCAAGCAAACGACGATGCTTTCGTTCGGCAACGCCATTCTGAGCATGAGCACGTGACATGAGAACTGGCAAGAGTACCTGTTCGTGAGAAAACCACGCAACGACTAAGAGATATACTCTCCAACAGAGTCAACACGAAAAGTACGAATGGGCGTGGCAAACTGGGTGTGAACCATGGCAGCAAAAGGTTTGTATATAGGGAGAACCTCGCTACGAGATTTCATGAAGTAGAGCCAAGTGTAGCGAGAGAAATCATCAATACACAAAACATAGTAGCGATGACCACCTTTCGAATCAAAGGGAGCAGGACCCTAGACATTAGAATGAACTAAGTCAAAAGGACGCTGAGATACAGACTCACTAGTAGGATAAGGTAACTGAGTTTGTTTGCCAAGTCTGCAACCATTACAATGTAAGGAGACATCTCGGATCTGCACCCCTAAGAGGCCCCGACGAACTAAAGAAGACAAGCGAGAGCCACAGATGTGACCAAGGCGATGATGCCACCGCTGGAAGGACGCAGACGAAGAGGCAAGAAGAGCATGAGAGCTGGCGAAGTGGTGGCGTGGAAGGAACACAAAGCCAATCAACCTCCCAAAGGCCCTCGACTCACGGCGCCGGGCCAAGACCAACCAAATCCTTGGTGTGACGATCCCGAATGGAGCAAGAGTCGGTATCAAGAATGACACGACAACTAGAATCAGTAAGTTGGGCAGTGGAAAAAAGATTCATGGTAAGGCGAGGAACATGTGAAACACTCGAAACAGAAAAAGATAGAGTGGAAAGAATACCACGACTGGCAACAGGAAGAGATGTGCCATCGGCAGTAAGAATTAACAGGCGAATCAAGAGGCCGGAGAGAAAACAACGCGAAAGAATCAGAAGACATATGAAAGTGTAGGACCTTGAAGTATGTCTAGAGGGGGGGGGTGATTAGACTACTTGACCAATAAAAACTTAACCTTTTCCCAATTTTAGAGTTTAGCAGATTTTAGCTATTTTAGGACAAGTCAAGCAATCATCACACAATTCAAGCAAGCATGCAAAGAGTATATAGGCAGCGGAAATTAAAGCATGCAACTTGCAAGAAAGTAAAGGGAAGGGTTTGGAGGATTCAAACGCAATTGGAGACACGGATGTTTTTGGCGTGGTTCCGATAGGTGGTGCTATCGTACATCCACGTTGATGGAGACTTCAACCCATGAAGGGTAACGGCTGCACGAGTCCACGAAGGGCTCCACCCACGAAGGGTCCACGAAGAAGCAACCTTGTCTATCCCACCATGGCCGTCGCCCACGAAGGACTTGCCTCACTAGCGGTAGATCTTCACGAAGTAGGCGATCTCCTTGCCCTTACAAACTCCTTGGTTCAACTCCACAATCTTGTCGGAGGCTCCCAAGTGACACCTAGCCAATCTAGGAGACACCACTCTCCAAGAAGTAACAAATGGTGCGTTGATGATGAACTCCTTGCTCTTGTGCTTCAAATGATAGTCTCCCCAACACTCAACTCTCTCTCATAGGTTTTGGATCTGGTGGAAAGAAGATTTGAGTGGAAAGCAACTTGGGGAAGGCTAGATATCAAGATTCATATGGTAGGAATGGAATATCTTGGCCTCAACACATGAGTAGGTGGTTCTCTCTCAGAAATGGTAAGTTGGAAGTGTAGGTTCGTTCTGATGGCTCTCTCCACGAATGAAGAGGAGGTGGAGGGGTATATATAGCCTCCACACAAAATCTAACCATTACACACAATTTACCAAACTCGGTGGGACCAAATCGTTAAACTCGGTCGGACCGATTTAGTAAACCTAGTGACCGTTAGTGATTTTCGGTGGGACTGACATGCATCTCGGTGAGACCGATTCGGTTAGGGTTAGGGCATAACTTAATCTCGGTAAGACCGATTACACAAACTCGGTGAGACCGATTTGGTAATAAGCTTTCTAGAGAGTTGGTCAGGTAAACTCGGTGGGACCGATTTGCTCTTTTCGTGAGACCAAATGTTACAAAAGGAAGCAGAGAGTTTACATTGCAATCTCGGTGGGACCGATCGCTCACTTGGTTAGACCAAAACGTTACTGAAGGGAAACAGAGATTGCAACCCCATCTCGGTGAGACCGAGATTCCTATCGATAAGACCGATTTGCTTAGGGTTTGTGGCGTGGCTATGACTTTTGGAATCGGTGGCGCGGATAGGAAGAATCGGTGTGACCGATTTTGGCTTTGGGTTTAGGTCATTTGTGGATGTGGGAAAGTAGTTGAGGGTTTTGGAGCATATCACTAAGCACATGAAGCAAGAGGCTCATTAAGCAACACCTCATCCCTCCTTGATAGTATTGGCTTTTCCTATAGACTCAATGTGATCTTGGATCATTAAAATGTAAAATGAAGTGTCTTGAGCTTTTGAGCTTGAGCCAATCCTTTGTCCTTAGTATTTTGAGGGATCCACTTTCATCATCCATGCCATGCCATTCATTGAGCTTTCCTGAAATAATAGTCTTGGAATAGCATTAGCTCAATGAGCTATATGTTATTATGAATTACCAAAACCACATAGGGATAGTTGCACTTTCAATCTCCCCCTTTTTGGTAATTGATGACAACATATAGATCAAAGCTTCGACAAATGATAATAAGATTTAATAACATTGTCGCTTTGAGAAGTATGTGATAAGCAAGAGCTCCCCCTAAGTTTGTGCATGGGTTAAGATTTGCTTTGGACTGCAAATGCACAATGAATTAGACTCATGGGTTACTCTTCCATGTCACATACATCTTGGTGGAGCGCTCAAAATAATAAACAATGAGTACATGCACTCATCACCAAGCATAGTGAGTGATCACATAAGATAGATAGGATATTATCAAGCATGCATAAGTGTAGCTTATGATCAAACACATGATCATCAATGTCTCACAGGCATAGTATCTCAACCAAAAGCAAACAAAGTTTGAAAAACCACCAGATAAAGCAAGAGAGAATAAAGGCAACACTCTCTCTCTCGAAGCCTATGATCTATACATTTTTCTCCCCCTTTGGCAACAAGTTACCAAAAAGTTCATAGAAAATGTATAGTGCTAGATCGTCTCTCAGGCTTGATCTTTTGGTGGTGGTGTCCTAATAGCTCCTTGGATGAAGGCTTCAGTTGAAGTAGAGGGTGCTGGAGTGGATGCTGGAGCTGGTTGCCTTTGAACTGTAGGGCGATGGCTGGTGCCAAGTTGTTGCTCTAGTGTCTGTCACTGGCACTGCAACTGACCTCTGGGCTCTGGGCACTCTGGCAAACACATTGGTGGTAGTCTTGCCCTTCCTCTCCTGCATATCATCCTGCAGCTTCTCTACAACACACTGAATCTCAGTTACTTTTACATCTAGATCATAGAATTTTTGTTCCATGATTCTCTCAAGACTCTCCTGATTCTGAGTGAGGGTGGCCAGCCCCTTCTCAATCCTTAGAGTGCTATCAAGTAACCAAGCTGCTCCTGTTTGGTTTTCAAGAAATATTCAGATGCCTCCTCTTGAGTTGGCATCTTGGAAGCCTTCTCCTTCTTTGCCTTCTCCTTCTTCTCCTGAGCTTGAACTGATTGTAGATCATCTTCATTCATGACAACCTCATTGTCCTCAAAGTCTGGATAAATTGGAAAATGTTCCTTATCCAACTAATATTTCCCTGTGCCCATCTTTGAGTTGATCAATTCTTGAATCTGAGGTGCATATCCACAGCTCCTCTTCTGATCTGCTGCAGTCCTCTTGATTGTTTCAACTATGAGGCTCATGACTTTGAACTTCTGGCGCACATCAAACACATGCAACATGTTGATGGCATGCCCTCTGATCATGTTATGGTCACCAGACTTGGGCAACAGAGTATGCCTCAGAATCCAATTGATGGTTGGCAACCCTGACAGCAGAAAGTGAACTGATCCAAACTTGTGAGTCTCAACTGCCTTGTCTGGAATTTCCTTGTACATGTGAGCCATTGAATTGTGACCCAACTTCTTCTTTGCATAAATGTCCAGGTCATCCTCATCTTCCTTGGGGGCAGTTATGAGTCTTGCCCATTCTTCAACAGTGGATTGGTACCTTGTACCTTCAGACATCCAGACAATTCTACCATCTGGGTAAAATGTGATGTGGAGTAGAACTGCATGATAAGCTCATCATTCCAGTTGGTGAACTTCTGTCCAACAAAATCAGCAACTCCACAAGAAATAAAGCTGTCTTGCACTCCAGGATAGTGCTCTTCATTGTCCTTGATGTAGGTCCAGTCGACCCACCTCATGTCACAAACTATGGGCTTCTTGTCCAACAGAATTGTTTCATAAAAGTCCTGTTGTTCCTTTGTATGGAACCTGTAGTCAACAACAGTTCTTCCTCTTGAAGCATATGGATCTTCCATTCTCCACAGTCTCAGCCCTGAATCCTTCCTGATTCTCATGTCCTCAGCCACAAGATGGGCATCATTGTGGTCTGGTATCTTGGGCTTGAGCTTTCTAAGGACTTGTCCTTCCTCATCCTCTTCTTCAGCAACATTTGGCACTGGGGCCTTGTTCTTCTCAGCAGCTGGAATACTCCTAGTATTCCTCTTTGGAACTTGCTTGGCCTTGGAGGCAGCTTTGGGTGCTTCCTTGGGCTTGGATGTTGCAGCCCCTGATCTAATTGCATCTCCCATAAGCTTAGATGCCTTAGGTGCTGGTGCAGCATCCTCTTCCTCTTCATCAGAATCTCTTCTCATTGAGGGCTTTCCAAGGACCTTGGCAGTTGTGGTTCTTGCTCTCTTCTTTTTCTTGTCCTAATCACCATCATCCTCTGATTCAATTGTGAACTTCATAGTTGCACCAGTGGGGACTTTCTGAGGTTTGGATGATGTATCTTTCCTTGCAGGTGCCTCTTTGGGTTGAGCTTGAGGTGGCACTTGAGTGGATTTTCTGGCCTTAGGCATAGGTGTCCTCTTGGCAGGAACTTTCCTCTTCAGACCTGGTTTTGTGCTCTGTGCAGAGCCATATTCTTTCTTGAGCACCACTTTCTTGGAAGTGGCCTCATCTTCCTCAGCTTTGTAATCTTCATCCTCGAAATCTGAAGTTCTTTTCCTCCTTTGCCTAGTTGCAGCCTTAGGCAGATTAATAGGAGTACTTCTGCTCCCATCATCTGAGGTTGAGGGACTAGTGCCCTCACTCAAGTCCATCTGCTCTTCTGACCTGTTCTGGCTGTCACTTTGATCTGACATACTGCAAAAGCTGACTGCTGACCCTGTGAAGAGTTATAGATGAGATATAATAGATGAGCATCACAAAATGCAGAGATTTTTGCAAAAGAATGATCCAAAAGTTCAGTTTTAGTTTTCCACAGAAAGCATTTCGGATCAACCGATTTTCAAACTCGGTGATACCGAAGCAGTTTTGGAACCTAAACTAATGATCTCGGTTGGACCGAGTCACGCTTCGTGGCACCGAGATCGCTAGGGTTTCACAGAATCCTCAAATCGGTCGCACCGATTAGTAATTCTCGGTCAGACCGAGAGTCACTAGTGCAATGGCATACGCCAAATCGGTGAGACCGAGTTTTTCAACTCGGTGGGTCTGAGATGGTTTCGGCGGAAACCTAACCCTAAAAATTTGAATCGCATCTAATCTATGGACTATTTTGGTTGGATAGAAGAGTTTCAATCGTGGCAAGATTCAAAGTAAATACAATGTGCTTGGAATCAGATGTGGATAGCACAAAGATCAAGTCCATACCCTAACTTGGCGGTGGACTTGCTACGGCGGCAACGGCGGGGACGAAATCCATTGACGGCGGCGGAGACCAGCGACAGGAGGCTGCTGGCGACGAGGAGACGATCCGGAGACCACTGATGGCAGAGCGAGCTATTGCGCGGCGAAGGGTTTCGGAGAAATTTCCAAAATTTTGCCCGTGGCTATATATAGCCCAACCCTGTCGGTGTGACCGAGTGGAACAACTCGGTGGCACCGAGATGCATAAGTGTGTTCAGTTACAGGAAATCGGTGAGACCGAAAAGTTCAAATCGGTTGCACCGAGATTGAAAACTCAGATCAACTTGATGATCTTGGTAGGACCGAAATGGTGGAATCGGTCTGACCGAGAATCACAAAGAGGTTTTGGAAGTTTAAGTCTATGACGAATCGGGGACTCCGAGTGCTCCTCACACAGAGTGGTCCGAATCTGACTTGATCAAATTTTGTGATGTAGCATGAATAGAGTTTGAGATGAGAAAAGCATAGATAGCTAAAGAAGGTTCTTAGGCATTCTTGTCCATCCACTTGGCAAAAAGAAAAGAACCAAACAATCAAAGCAACAAGTGGATGTCCTTGAATGAGTAAAATATGCACCAACATGCTCACACAATAAGATGGCAAATGAAATATGTGGCAAAGCATGCACAACCAATTCTAGCATCTATCAAACAATTGGCGATGACTAGGTCATCTATATATGAGTATATTGACTTAGGAGTCAAATGAGAACATTTGATCATAGGTCATACTCATCGTTTAAGCTCAAGTGGGGTTACCACTTTCACATAATGCATTAATGTGTTCACACCATTAGAGTTGCTTTGACTCAATTCTTAGAGTTAAGCTCCCCCTAGATGTGAGATCCCCCCTTAGAGGGATGAACTAACCTTGGGTTTTTTTCGATGATGACTTCTTGTAGGTGTTGAAGATGTAGATGCTCAATGTTGATGTAGATCATTTGGAGCAATCCTTTGGAGTGAGTTGCACTTTCAACTTACCTACATGGGTTAGTCCCACAAGGAACAAACAAGAATATCCATAGACATAGAGTGATGCACACACAAGATGATGTCCATGAAATCGTTAGGTTACCTTGTCCCTTGCCTTACCAGTATGAGGGTTTGTGACTCCTTGAACTAGTGCAAGATGTGGAAGTTGATTGCACTTGTTCTTGCCAAAATGATATGAGTGAAGAATATTGGCGGAGTCACCCTCAAGAACTTTCTAGTTCTTCTTCTTCGGGATCCACATCATCTTGATGGGAATCCTTGGAGTTGTAGTTGTACTTGATAAAGTAGAACTTGACGTAGTCTTGGGGACCCACTTGAACGAGGCTTTTGGTGCTTCTTCAAATGCATAAATCTCTTCTTGAAGCTTGTCCTTGCCTTTGTTCTTGTGGTCTTGTGGGGGAAGATCATCTTGAGCTTGTGTTCCCTTGAAGGAAGTAGGATCATACTTCACTTGTTGAGGAACAAACTTCGTCTTGGGGTATTGATCTTCTTCCCACTCAACTCCATTGGCATTGAACTTTCGTTCAAAACCAACACCTTGATTCTTCCTGTGCCTTCCTTGCTTGCGTACAATTTCCTCGAATTGCTTACTCCCGGCAAGGCTCTTGTAAACACCTTTCTCTATAATTCCCTTCAATAAGCTATTTTCTTGCTCAAGTGTAACTTGGCTAAGAGAATCATTAGTGGAATCAACAGAACTACTAGAAGCAACAATATTGGATTTGACATTATTATTGTTACTACTAGAGGAAGTATCTTTCTTGTACTTGTACCTAGACTTGACTTGAGGCATGTAAGTAGATAAGAGTAAACGCTTGGCAATGTAAGAAGAACTTTTCTTGCGGAGATCATCATTGATTGCTTTTAAGAACTCATGCTCTTGCTCAAGATTGAGCTTTTCAAAGCGTAACTTCTCATGAGCCCTTAAAAGTTCTCGATGATCTTCGTAGATAGTTTAATGAGCTAACTTAAAAGAGTTTAGTTCTTTAGTTAGAAGCTCAATCTTCTCCTTATCATTGTCATTTGTTTTATCTTGTTTAGCATGATTAATTGACGTTTCATCATAGTATTCATCACTAGAGTTGTCAACAAGTAAATCATCATCCACAAGCAAGTCATCTTCATCACTATTGAAGTCAACATACTCAGGATGTGTTACCTTTGGACCTTTGGCCATGAAGAATCTTCCAACACCTTCGTTTGGTGAGTCAAATATGTCGTAGGAGTTGGTTGACACAAGTGCTAGACCGGCAACACCTTCATCTTGAGTATATTCGGAGTCGGAGTGATAGCTTCTCTCGGAGTGATTATCGGAGTCGGAGCCGGATACCCATTCACCAACATGAGTTTGATGTCTTTGTTTTGTGTAGCTCCTTGATGACTTGTCCTTCCTTTTCGAATCCTTGCTTCTCCGTGAGGGTCTTCGTTCATAACGATCATCTCTACTCCTCCTCTCTCTTGGTGGTGATTCTTCTCTTTTGCTCCTTCTTCTTAGAGAATCTTCTCTTCTTTTGTAGGGTGTCGTACACTCATTGGAGTAGTGTCCGGGTCTCCCACAATTGTAGCAATTGCGCTCTCGACTAGAAGATCTTTTATCATTGTAAGACCTTGATTTGGAGCTTCTTTCTTTGCTTCTACTCTTGTAGAATTTGTTTAAGTTCTTCACCATTAAGCTCAATTCTTCATTGAAGGTTTGTTTCTCACTTGATGATGTGGGGGCTTCACTTGAGGCTTTGTAAGCACCACTTGACTTGTTGTGAAGTTCCTCCTTATCCTTGAGTGACATCTCATGAGCAACAATTCTTCCAATGACATCCGTTGGCTTGAGATCTTTGTAGTTTGGCATCATTTGAATCAATGTGCACACGGTATCATACTTTCCATCCAATGCTCTTAGAATCTTCTTGATGATGAATTTGTCGGTCATCTCTTCACTCCCTAAGCCGGCAATCTCATTTGTGATAAGAGCAAGCCTAGAGTACATTTCAGCGACACCTTCACCATCCTTCATTTTGAACTTGTCAAGTCGACTCTGAGCACATCCAACTTGGATTCCTTGACGGACTCGGTACCTTCATGCATATCAATCAAAGTATCCCAAATTTCCTTTGCATTCTCAAGACGGCTGATTTTGTTGAATTCTTCGGGGCACAATCTGTTGAAGATGATATCACAAGTTTGAGCGTTGTATTGCAGCATCTTCAATTCTTCCGCATTAGCTTCACGGTTCGGTTCTCTCCCATCGAAAAATTAACCTTGCAAGCCAATACAAATAATTGCCCAAATGGCGGGGTTATGTCCAAGAATATGCATTTTCATCTTATGCTTCCAACTAGCAAAATTAGTACCATCAAAGTAAGGACCTCTACGGTGATAATTTCCCTCGGTAGACACCATACTCTCCTAGGTTGTGAAACCAAGGCTATGACCACCAAAAGATATGGAAATCAAAGCAAATGGAGACCAAAGCTCTGATACCACTTGTAGGACCTTGAAGTATGTCTAGAGGGGGGTGATTAGACTACTTGACCAATAAAAACTTAACCTTTTCCCAATTTTAGAGTTTGGCAGATTTTAGCTATTTTAGGACAAGTCAAGCAATCGTCACACAATTCAAGCAAGCATGCAAAGAGTATATAGGCAGCGGAAATTAAAGCATGCAACTTGCAAGAAAGTAAAGGGAAGGGTTTGGAGGATTCAAACGCAATTGGAGACACGGATGTTTTTGGCGTTGTGACGCCCCGATTTAATCGTACACTAATCATGCACACAAACGTGTACGATCAAGATCAGGGACTCACGGGAAGATATCACAACACAACTCTAAAAGTAAAATAAGTCATACAAGCATCATAATACAAGCCAGGGGCCTCGAGGGCTCGAATACAAGTGCTCGATCATAGACGAGTCAGTGAAGCAACAATACCGAGTACGGACATAAGTTAAACAAGTTTGCCTTAAGAAGGCTAGCACAAAGCTGATACAGATCGAAGAGGCGCAGCCTCCCGCCTGGATCCTCCTAAACTACTCCTGGTCATCATCAGCACTCGCACGTAGTAGTAGGCACCTTCATGTAGTAGTCGCCCTCGACGGTGGCGTCTGCGCCTGGACTCCAAAGATCTGGTTGCGACAACCGTAAAGAAAGGAAAGGGGGAAAAGGGGAGAAAGCAACCGTGAGTACTCATCCAAAGTACTACAAGCAAGGAGCTACACTACATATGCATGGGTATATGTGTAAAGGGCCATATCGGTGGACCGAATCGCGGTATGCCGTAATAAGAGGGGATAGCTAATCCTCGTCAAGACTACGCTCGCAGCCTCCGTCTTGCAAAGATGTAGAAGAGAGTAGATCAAGTCCTCCAAGTAGCATCGCCAAGTAGCATCTCCAAGAAGCATCTCCAAGTAGCATCTCCAAGAGCATCGCATAGCATAATCCTACCCGCGATCCTCTCCTCGTTGCCTGTGGAAAAGCGATCACCGGGTTGTTCGTGGAACTTGGAAGGGTGTGTTTTATTAAGTATCTGGTTCTAGTTGTCATAAGGTCAAGGTACAACTCCAAGTCGCCCTGCATCAAGATCACGGCTATTCAAATAGATTAACTTCCTGCAGGTGCACCACATAACCCAACACGCTTGATCCCATTTGGCCGACACACTTTCTGGGTCATGCCCGCCTCGGAAGATCAACACGCCGCAGCCCCACCTAGGCACAACAGAGAGGTCAGCCCGCCGGTCTAAATCCTATGCGCCGTAGGGTGCCGGCCCATCGCCCATTGCACACCAAGACGCTGCGTAGGGCGGCCGGAAGCGTAACTAGCCCCTTAATACAAGAGCAAAGCTTACGCTCCAATCCGGCTAGCGCCGCCGTCCGACGCCAAGAAGGCTTCGCCGATACCACAACGCCGGATACCCATAACTACTCCCACGTAGATGGTTAGTGCGTATAGACCAAATGGCGGACTCGGATCAAATACCCGGATCTCGTTAAGCGTGTTAAGTATCCGCGAACGCCGAACAGGCCAGCCCACCTGCCTCCTAGGTGGTCTCAACCTGCCTGCCGCTCCACCACAAAGTAACAATCGGGGCCGTCGGAACCCAGCCCACCTATACCGGATGGAGCCACCGTCCTTTCAAATTTCTCATCGTAATCACTTATGGTACTCAATGAGTGACCCGACTTTAGTCACCATCTGTATAGTATGTATGTATGTATAGTATATACCCGTGATCACCTCCCGAGTAATCACGGCCCAATAGTATAGCAAGGCGGTCGACACGAATGTAGGGCCAATGATGATAAACTAGCATCCTATATTGAGCATTTAGGATCATGGGTAAGGTATCAATGAATGTAGCAACAATGACAAAGCTATGCAATGTAATAGGAGCAATCAAACAAGAATATGCTACACTACTCTAATGCAAGCAGATAGAGAAGAATAGGCGATATCCGGTGATCAAAGGGGGCTTGCTGGTTGCTCTGGCAAGAGAGAGGGGTCCTCAACTCCGTAGTCGAATCGGGCAAAAAGAACGCCGGTCTCGTAGTCTATCGGAGAGAATAAGGGGAAGAAACAATGAATACCATGCAAACAGATGCATATCGATGCATGACAAGACAAGTAACGATGCTAGGTGTGCCCAATCGCGGTAGTAGGTGATACCGACGAAGGGGGAAAACATCCGGGAAAGTATTCCCGATGTTCCGCGTTTACGGACCGGTGAACCGGAGGGGGAACATTGCATGTTCGGTATGCTATGGGTGTGTGGCGGACGAACGAGCTGCGTAACCGGATTTGTCTCGTCGTTCTGAGCAACTTTCATGTACAAAGTTTTTCCATCCGGGCTACAGTTTATTTTATATTAATTTTAAAAGATTTAATCATTTTTAGAATTTATTTAATTATTTAATTCTAACATTATCCAGAATAGTGTATGCTGACGTCATCACGATGTCAGCATGACGTCAGCAGTCAACAGAGGTGTTGACTAGCCAAACTGACGTGTGGGTCTAGTGGGACCCACCTGTCATACACTATTAGGTTAATTAGGGTTTAGATTAAACTAATTACTGTTTAGATAAACTAACAGGTTAATTAGATTAATTAAATAGGATTAATTGACTTAATTAATTTAATTAATTTAATTAATTAACTAATTAAATTTATTTTTATTACTTTTTTTTAAAACGCTACAGGCGCAGTCTGCTTGTCATAGGCCACGTGCCTTAGCAGGCGGCGAAACAGCATGGGCGCTGCGGATTCTTGCGCGCGCCACTTTGACGCAACCAGGTCGGGGCCACGGCGGGGCGTTCGCCGGGCGTGGCAGCGAAGGCCACGACATGGCAAAAGGGAGGAGCAGGCGCGAGCACGGCGCTGGCGTGGGCGAACCCGCATGGCGTCGGGAGCCCGCCCAGAGGTTGAGGTCAGCAACGGGCGCCGATCAGGTGCAGACCGGGCGGTGCGGGGCGCCACCAAGGCGAGGCCGAGCGGCGGAGGGCGAATGGGGCGCGGAGACGGCGAGGACGGTCGGGACCATGGAGGACGCCGGCGGTGGCCGGCAGAGTGTAGCGGGCGCTACAGGCTTGGGAGCAGAGCTCCAAGCGCAGCGGCGCTACGGACGGGAGCGACGAGCTGCGCGGGGGAAAGAGGCGGGTGAGGAGGCGGGCGCGCCCTAGGTGGCCGCGTCCAGCAGGCGCGAGCAAACTCGGCTGTGGGTGCGGTGAGCCCCAGCCAGGGGTGACGCGGGCACGACCGTGCGTGCACGGGTCGCGTGTCAGAGCGCGAACGCACAGCGGCGAGTGTGTCGCATCTGAGACGCGACGGCGGATCCGCCAGGGAAGAAGAGGGGAAGGGAAGGGGGCTCACATAGCCATGTAGATGTGCTATAGCGGGCTCGGGGCAGCGCCGGAGCTCGGGCCGGCGGTGGTCGACGACGAGACAGCAGCGTCGGGCGATGGCGCGCGACGGAGGCAGCTGGTCTTCGGGAAGGGCATCTGGTGCGCGATGTGGCGCAGGAAGTTGGCGAGGTGGCCGGCGGGAGGTAGGAGGCGCGCTAGGCGGGGTAGGGTGCTGCCCTGCGCGAGCACGGTTGTGCGGCGGCGCGTGTGGAGTGAGGGGATCGGGCTCGATCCAGATCCAGCGATGGTGGGGGGAGAACAAGAGAGAGACGTGGGGGAGTGGGGCGGTTACGGGCTAGGGTTTCCTGTCGGTGGGGGGTTATGGGGAGTGAGGGCCCGGTTGGGCGGCCATTGGGCAGTGTGTCGGCCAGCTGGGCCGTCTGGCCCAGTTGGCCAGGGGGCTTTTCCCTTCTTTCTTTTGTTTTGTTTTCTCTTAGTTTGTTTTTCTGTTTTCATTTTATTTTAAATCATTTAGGCATTTTATAAAAATGTGTTTGCCTTATTATAATTACCCTTGTAATACCCGGCACCCACCGAACATTTTTGTTTCAACTTTTGAAAACTTTTATTGTTGACATTAATTTGAGTTTGAATTTTGAAGCGGTTTCGAATTAACCCGAGATTAACTACAGTGACAGAGGTGACGTGGCACCATTAACGTGAGATTACGGTAGCATGATTATCCGGGCGTCACAATTCTCCTCCACTACAAGAAATCTCGTCCCGAGATTTAAGAGGTAGTGAAAGGGGGAAAGGTTTGGTAACGAATCTAGCGGGTCTTCTCATTCTGGCTTGCTCTTCTCGAAGAGACCGGTCCAATACGTTGATGTCTTCATTCCTTTTCTTCCGGTCATCATGATGAAGTCGACATCCTTTCGTCGGATCTTCATCGCATTTACGAATAGGTAATGTATGGATCGGCAACGATGAATGCTATAAGGGTAATAATCTGGGATTAACCCATGAATGAGTATATGAGTACCTCTCGAGTTGAACAAATAAAACACATCGAGAGTGAGGTTCGAAGGTACAATAAGAGGTTCCAAGCAGATAGATAGTGGCTCGAAGTCTGAACCAGAGTGAGAAAGGGGTTCAGAGTAGCGAGAGTAAGTATAGCGACTGATACCAGAATAGAGCACTCGGACGGTGGCTTGTGAATTAAATACAAAGCCAAGCATGGGGAATAACCATTAGAAACAGAATTGTACAGGTGAGTCAGGTTTCGATCCTGGGACCTGTGGGTTATGGGCCCACCATGTGGGTTAAAAGTAGGAAGGGCGTTGACGTCTTGCACGATCATGTAAGCAAGTCATGTCAGAGGATAGCCTATCAGTTATGTTGACTGCATCGTCGGTACCAAGGGCGAGGGACGAAGGGAACCATTTTCCTGCTCGATGAACGAGGCAGAGCAATAGGCAAAGTTCTCGTCCATCGGTGGTTACCGGAATATCATCAACAATAGTAACAGGGTCTTACTGACCAATTGTAAACCGAGGTGTTTACATAAGCAGTGAATCTTTACTGCTTAGATTATATAGATCACAAGAAGGTCAAACACAACAAAGTAAAGGAAAAGGTGATCATCAGATTAAATAGAACAATGGAATGGAAAATGTGTTTATACACATATTTCAAGGGTATATCCTTCCCAAGGGCAAGCAAAGCATGATATCCATGACAGGATATAATGCATAAAACTCTTCGGGTAAGGGGAGAGAAATTTCAAGACATTACCCATACAGCGGTGTTTTGATAATTGAGCAGGAAACATTTAGCATTGGGCTTCAAATGTTCTTGTTGAAAATCGGAGTACCACAGACATGCTTTGAGATAGCATTGACATGGTCATTAGTAAAGGTCAGACTTTGGATACACAAAGGATCCATCAGGGACAACTTGTAGAATAAGTCTTACAATTTCCTCACGGAAGAATGACTAACCTTGCGAAAAAGGAAACTATAACAATAGATCCTCCGGCCAGGTGTGCTGGACATACCATCACCTTACCGGGTCATAAAAGACCAATGTTATAACTCTTGGAAATGTCCCAACCATCATATCTGACCGAGGTTCAGATCCGATTGGTGTCAGGATACCTCTGACTTAGGATGTCAGAGAAGAAAAGGTGCAACACAAATGACGAGATGACACTGTAAGATTCCCGGGAAATGTACAATGGAAGCGAGTTGCGAAGCAAGAGTTCATCATTAATCCAAGGAGAGATGAGGAGGTGGCTGATGGATTCAGCAACATCTCGTCAAGGTATCCAAAAAGATGGATTTCCATAGTCATGTGAACAAGGAGATAACATTTGTCAAATCAAATGATATAATGGTGTGCTAGAGGAAAGCATACACAATTAAACATTGATCGAAAAGTGCATCCAAAATATGGACTAAGTAACACGATCAATGTTAGAATGATGAGTCAATAATCAACACATGAAGAAAGAAACTATCATTCGTAACTAACAAGCAATAGGGTTGCTAGAAGTTTTGAATTCACAAATCATAGTTCATTTTTCGGCATTCCGGTTATAAATAACACAGGGACCAAGAAGGAATGGTGATGGTGAGAAGCATCACTTGTATCAGGAATTCTCAAGAGGTGGTAAAATTCTCACGACATTCTTGACATAAAAGATGGCAATACTCCAAGGTAAAGGAGAACAAATGTTGGATAGCAAGGTATAACACAAAACACGAACAAGTTTGTGTCGGGGGGGAGGTAAGAATGTTGTCGATGATTACACAAATCATCGAGGGGCAAGGATGGTATTTCCCATCATGAATTCAATTGATATCTTGGAAGAGCTCGGAATGCTGATGATGATCACGACACATTTGTCAAGAGATTCCATGAGGATGTAATCGATCGGCGATGACATCAAGTCAAAGGAATGATGAAGCGAAAGGTTATTGGAACCACGGATACGACACAAACTCGAAATCAAGCTTGCTATTCAAGGCGAAATGCTATGACGAGTAAGGTCGACATAAGTTGAGCTCATCGTCGAAAATTGTGCTCCGGGAATAAAGAGCAGGTAGCACAGTTAAAATTTAGCACGATAATGATATAGCCGACCAGGCTAGGAATGACTTGAAGGATTAATAAACTCATAAGCAACGAAGATTAATTAGAGTTATGGAACCATAGTGCAGACTCGGTTCACATATCGGTGTTCTCGGTTGACGACAACCCAGAACCTAGGAAAATTGGAATCGGTGAGAAATAACAGTTGATGAAGAACCCATAAAAAGTTATGCAGTTCCATGATATTTTCGAGATACCAGAGTGTCATACTCGATGGTAGATCAAAATAAAGGTTGGACAGGTGCAAAGATCTGCAGAAGACAAGTACTTCAACTTGTCCGAGAAATGGTATTTAAAGGAGAACATGGCCGGAACAACGATTGCAAAATGCCAGATCCCAGATATAAGATAAACTTATACCAAGGAAATATTTATTCGAAGAGAAGCTTTAATGATATGATCTACATTGTTTCCATGGGCATGAACACAAAGGTTCAAGGTCGACTCCCACTTCCTCAATGCATAACCTTACATTGACCTCTCGTATTTCGAAAATGACATTAGTTGTGGAAAGTTTTGCCTGGTGCAATACCAAATAAGTATGACCCGTGAAATATTTCGGCTTTGCACATGTTAGGGAAGGCATTGGTTCAACCCATCGGGGCTTCTTATGAACATATACCACAAGCTTCAAGAGTAAATATCACCAGCTCGAAAGCAGAGCATGGTTGACAAAAGGAGAGGATACCATTTACCAAAGGCATTATGTATCGGGTAAAGAACTGATAAGAATTTTGGTTGCGAAGGACACTGTCGGATAATAGCCCGGCAATGGGTATGGCGGTCCACAACAGGGCTGATGTGAGTATCGGTACTCAATCAGATGAAGAAAGAATGCAAATGCATCGGATTATAGGACATCGGAATAATTTGATGCTTAGATAACAAAGGAATTATGATTTCCAAAACGAAGGATCAGAAGCAGACGCTCTGATCATAGATGGATAGCCGAATAGACATAGGGGGTTACAATCAACGGCAACTTGATTGGTCGAGAACCAGCTCAGGTTCGAAAGACGTCTGAGCCGGAAAGATACTTTATAAGGATCAAGTGATGATTGCGTGCATTCGCAACATTTTGAATCAACGGACTCAAAATGACAATGACAATGGATGTCAACAAGATTACTAGACTTATGGGATTAACCATAATGCAAGCAATCAAGAATTTCGAGAGCAATAGGATGCTCAAGATTTTGGGAAGATCGAATGATATTTTGAGGATTGGTGACATACATGAATCAACTGGGGATGAGTGGATACTCGGTAAGTGCGAGAAATTATCCGTAATGGTATTCGTGTAGCAAAGAACTGCAAGGCAGTAGGCACAAAGTATTCTCGGAACATTAGAGAGAATTTCGAGGTATCTTGTAATAACAAGATCGACTGGGAATAAAGGTAAGCACGACATGTGTAAGTATTTATCCATAGGGATATTTCGGTGGAAGGGAATTGCAAAAGCAACAGGCACAAGGTCTCGAGAGAAAATCGGAGAGTATCTTCGAAATCTTCTGGTGCAGCAGGCGGTCATCGGTAACAAGGGGCTCTCCGGGAGAAAGTACTTGCTAGAACCTAAAGTTAGTATTGTTTTTAGCAAAATCATTTAATCCGAATAGAAGAGAGCTCAGAGTCCCAGAGTAAAGATCAAGGACTAAAAGATCCTAATACCACCCAAATGGCGACGTGTGCCCGTAAGACACACAGCCATGTTAGTAAAAGTTTTTGCAACGTCCAGACTCGACTTCGGCCAAGGAGTGTGGATGGGGATTCCTACAGCAATGGCTCGGTACCAACTCAGACGCCCCGATTTAATCAGACACTAATCATGCACGCAAACGTGTAACGATCAAGATCGTGGACTCACGGAAGATATCACAACACAACTCTAAAAGTAAAATAAGTCATACAAGCATCATAATACAAGCCGGGGCCTCGAGGGCTCGAATACAAGTGCTCGATCATAGACGAAGTCACGAAGCAACAATACCGAGTACGCACATAAGTTAAACAAGTTTGCCTTAAGAAGGCTAGCACAAACCGATATCAGACGAAGAGGCGCAGCCTCCCGCCTCGATCCTCCTAAACTACTCCCGGTCGTCATCGGCAGCCGCACGTAGTAGTAGGCACCTTCAGTAGTAGTCGCCCTCGACGGTGGCGTCTGCTCTGGATTCCAAAGATCTGGTTGCGACAACCGTAAAGAAAGGAAAGGGGAAAAAGGGGAGAAAGCAACCGTGAGTACTCATCCAAAGTACTACAAGCAAGGAGCTACACTACATATGCATGGGTATATGTGTAAAGGGCCATATCGGTGGACCGAATCTGCGTAATGCCGTAATAAGAGGGGATAGCTAATCCCGTCAAGACTACGCTCGCAGCCTCCGCCTTGCAAAGATGTAGAAGAGAGTAGACTCAAGTCCTCCAAGTAGCATCGCCAAGTAGCATCTCCAAGAAGCATCTCCAAGTAGCATCTCCAGAGCATCGCATAGCATAATCCTACCCGCGATCCTCTCCTCGCCGCCTCGTGGAAAAGCGATCACCGGGTTGTTCGTGGAACTTGGAAGGGTGTGTTTTATTAAGTATCTGGTTCTAGTTGTCATAAGGTCAAGGTACAACTCCAAGTCGCCCTGCTATCAAGATCACGGCTATTCAATAGATTAACTTCCTGCAGGTGCACCACATAACCCAACACGCTTGATCCCATTTGGCCGACACACTTTCTCGGTCATGCCCGCCTCGGAAGATCAACACGCCACAGCCCCACCTAGGCACAACAGAGGTCAGCCCGCCGGTCTAAATCCTATGCGCCGAAGGGTCCGCCCATCGCCCATTGCACACGCAGCACGCTATGTTCGGCGGCCGAAGCGTAACTAGCCCCTTAATACAAGAGCAGGCTTACGCCCAATCCGGCGCTACCGCTCCGTCGCCGACGCCAAGAAGGCTTCGGTGATACCACGACGCCGATACCCATAACTACTCCCACGAGATGGTTAGTGCGTATAGACCAAATGGCCGACTCGGATCAAATACCCGATCTCGTTAAGCGTGTTAAGTATCCGCGAACGCCGAACAGGCCAGCCCACTGCCTCCTAGGTGGTCTCAACCTGCCCTGCCGCTCCACCACAAAGTAACAATGGGGCCGTGGGAACCTGTGCCCACCTCTACCGGGATGGAGCCACCGTCCTTTCAACCCCTCATCGTAATCACTTATGGTACTCAATGAGCTGACCCGACTTTAGTCACCATCCGTATAGTATGTATATATGTATAGTATATACCCGTGATCACCTCCCGAGTGATCACAGCCCAATAGTATAGCAAGGCAGACTGACACGAATGTAGGGCCAATGATGATAAACTAGCATCCTATACTGAGCATTTAGGACTGCGGGTAAGGTATCAATGAATGTAGCAACAATGACAAAGCTATGCAATGTAATAGGAGCAATCAAACAAGAATATGCTACACTACTCTAATGCAAGCAGTATAGAGAAGAATAGGCGATATCTGGTGATCAAAGGGGGGGCTTGCCTGGTTGCTGTGGCAAGAGAGAGGGGTCCTCAACTCCGTAGTCGAACTAGGCAGCAGCAACGTCGGTCTCGTAGTCTATCGGAGAGAAGAAGGGGGAAGAAACAATGAATACCATGCAAACAGATGCATATCGATGCATGACAAGACAAGTAACGATGCTAGGTGTGCCCAATCGCGGTAGTAGGTGATACCGACGAAGGGGGAAAACATCCGGGAAAGTATTCCCGATGTTTCGCGTTTACGGACCGGTGAACCGGAGGGGGAACGTTGCGTGTTCGGTATGCTATGGGTGTGTGGCGGACAAACGGGCTGCGTAACCGGATTTGTCTCGTCGTTCTGAGCAACTTTCATGTACAAAGTTTTCCCATCCGGGCTACGGTTTATTTTATATTAATTTTAAAAGATTTAATCATTTTTAGAATTTATTTAATTATTTAATTCTAACATTATCCAGAATAGTGTATGCTGACGTCATCACGATGTCAGCATGACGTCAGCAGTCAACAGAGGTGTTGACTGGCCAAACTGACGTGTGGGTCCAGTGGGACCCACCTGTCATACACTATTAGGTTAATTAGGGTTTAGATTAAACTAATTACTGTTTAGATAAACTGTAGGATCGTTGAAGGAAAGAGTGTCTAGAGGGGGGGTGATTAGACTACTCGACAAGATAAAGATTATGCCTTTTGGCAAAGACAAGTTTTTGGCAGATTTTGCATATCACACAAGTCAAGCAGCTTACTACACATGCAATTCTAGAGTATGGGCAGCGGAAAGTAAATTGCACAAGTAGTAAAGAGGAGTGGAGAAGATCAAACGAAGTTTGGAGACACCGAGATTTTTCTCGTGGTTCCGATAGGTGGTGCTATCGTCAATCCACGTTGATGGAGACTTCAACCCACGGAGGGTAACGGCTGCGAGAGTCCACGGAGGGCTCCACCCACGAAGGGTCCACGAAGAAGCAACCTTGTCTATGCCATCATGGCATACGCCCACGGAGGACTAGCCTTACTGGGTAGATCTTCACGAAGTAGGCGATCTCCTTGCCCTTACAAACTTCTTGGTTCAACTCCACATCTTGACGGAGGCTCCCAAGCGACACCTAACCAATCTAGGAGGCACCACCTCCAAAAGGTAATAGATGGTGTTGGTGATGATGAACTCCTTGCTCTTGTGCTTCAAATGATAATCTCCCCAACACTCAACTCTCCTCACCGATTTGGCTGTGGTGGAAGAAAGAATTGAGTGGAAAGCAACTTGGGAAGGCTAGAAATCAAGTTTCATATGGTGGGAGTGGAGCAACTTGATCTCAACACAAGGGTAGGTAGTTTTCTTCTTAGAAATGTAAGGTAGGAGTGGTAGTTCTTTCTGATGGCTCTCTCCACGAATGAAGAGGAGGTGGAGGGGTATTTATAGCCTCCACACAAAATCCAACCGTTACACACATTTGACCAATCTCGGTCAGACCGAAGTTGACAACTCGGTGAGACCGAAAGTTCAAATCTTGTGAACGTTGGGATTTTCGGTGGGACCGAAAATACAATCTCGGTGAGTCCGATTCTTCCAAAGACTAGGGTTTGCCATTCTCGGTGGGACCGACTTTATCATCTCGGTGACACCGATATGATGACAGTATGTTCTGAAGCTTGGCAACACTAGTTTCGTGAGACCGAGTTTGGAATCGGAAAATCCGAAATTACTAGGGTTTGGCTTTGTGGCTGAGGTGGTTCATCTCGGTGTGACTGAGTTTATGGAATCGGTGGGACCGAGATTACTTATGAGTGTGTATTGGAAGTGAGAGGTGCTGATAGTCTAGGAGATGTATCACTAAGCACTTTGAGCAACCAGATCATTATCATAACCTCATCCCCTTTTAATAGTATTGGCTTTCCTATAGACTCAATGTGATCTTGGATCACTAAACCAAAAATGGAGTCTTGAGCTTTTGCCAATGTTTTCCTTAGCATCTTAGGGGTCCACCTCTTCAGTCCTTTTTCCATGCCAGAGTGATTGACTTTCCTGAAACATACTTGATAAAAGCATTAGTCCAACCACAAAGTATGTTGTCATTAATTACCAAAACCACCCAGGGAGCAAATGTGCTTTCAATCTCCCCCTTTTTGGTAATTGATGGCAACACACAAAAGAAGATATCAAAGCCTACCAAAGAAAGACAGAATTATCATTAAAGCTTTGACAAACATGTAGTACACAGTGCTCCCCCAGTAAATGTGCAAGATTTTCATAGATTATGGTTTTGGACTACCACAAGCACACAAGAGAGAAAAGCAAGATGTGCTACATGTAGCTTGGCTATATGCATCGAGCGATGAAAAGAAGTGAGTGATAATGCATATGTGCATGGTGATTTCTTGCAAACAGATATTCACAAGCAAGTCACCATCATGCACATTCTGCAAGATGCATATACTTACCTTGAGGTTCCTTGGCATTGTACCTGAAGAGATAAACTTGGGAAAATAGAGTTAGATAACACAAGATTATTTCTTCAACCAACTGCAAGAACATCAAGAGTACCAAGCCAGGGATTGACATGTATAAGGGGTGTCTCATATTGAGCACAAGCTTGAATCAGCAAACATGTCTCCCAAGACTAAAAGATTTTCAATGAGCTTTGAGAAATTTTGCTTTTCATAAGATACCAATTGTGCTTTTCATAAGATACTAATTGTGAGAGCGAGGAAAGCAAAATCAAAAGAATGATGCCAAATGTAATATCCAATATGGAACACGGTAAAGCTTTGATGTGATTCTCTCCCCCTTAAGGTAAGATTGCTCTTCTTCTCCTCCTAAATCTTCTCTGCTTTATCTCCCAAACTCCCCTAGGCTCCCCCTAAATCTTCTCCCCCTTTGACATCAAGTGCCGAAAAGGACAGTAAACTAGGAAGATCAGGAAAGATGGAAGGAAAGAAGTGGGATCCTGAAGAATCAGAACTTGTTCAATAGAAACATGCATAAAGAATCATTAAGTTGAGCTGCAGAAGATGCTAGCCTGAAAGAAAATCGGTGACACCGATGGAGATGGATCGGTGGGTCCGAAAGTCTGAGACTTAGGGCAGATCCTTTTTCGGTCAGACCGAAAGTTTTAAATCGGTGACGCCGAGTTTAATTCCAAGGAAATTCAGAAATAATTCAGCTCACTTTGCAAGGAATGTTTCAAGAGATTTGCAATGAATTTGTAAATGATTTTCAGGGAATTGATCAGAGCCAAAAGGATATTCACAAAAACAAAAGAGTAGAAACAAAAGGATTGCTAGATGAAGTGTTTTTTTTTATTAAAAGAAAACTCAATGAGAGAATCATAAGAGAAAATAGTAAAACTCAAAACATATGTACTTCATCTAGACAGGGGTCGGCGACAAAGTCACCTATGTTTGAGTATATTGACTTAGGAGTCAAATGAGAACATTTGATCATAGGTCATACTCATCGTTTAAGCTCAAAATGGGGTTGCCATTTTTCGATTAAGCATTTGATGTGATCACATCTTATGAAGCTGCTTGTACTCATGACTTTGAGCAAAGCTCCTTCAAGATGTGAAGAACATACCTTGGGCTTGTTGTTGCTTGTACTCATGTCGGTGAACTTGATGTAGATGCTCATAGAATGTGAAGTTGGAGCACCTTTTCCAATTGTGTAGTTCATCTTCCTACATGGGTTAGGCAAGCAAGGAAATACTCAAGAATATCCAAGATGACAAGAGTGAAATACTAGATGTATAAGGTGTCAAAAAGGATATGTGGAGTTTTGTTCCTTGAACTCAACATCCCAAAGTGCTAGATACTCGGTCAATGACAAGATTACTCATGATGTGAGTGAGAGGTAATCTTGTGGAATGTAGACCATCCAAGTACTGCAAGGAGTTAGATGCAATACAAGGGGCAAATGTGTCCAAGACATGTGATCATCATCATAAGAGAAATATCAAGGATTAGACAATAAGGCTCATGCCTTGCATGCATCATTGGAGTTTTCACTCCAAGTTTGAAGCATCAATGATGTTCAACTCACTCCTTAGCGACAAAACACTTTCTCATCAAGTGGTTTTGTAAAGATATCTGCAAGCTGTTTGTCAAGATCGAACATGCTTAAGATCAATGTCACCCTTAGCAATGTGATCACGAATAAAATGGTGACGAACTTCAATATGTTTCGTGCGAGTGTGTTGCAATCGGATTGTGTCCAATCTTGATCGCACTCTCGTTGTCACAAAGCAAAGGAACGGTCTCGCATGTATCCCATAATCCTTAAGCGCTTGTGTCATCCACAAAGAATCGAGCACAACATGAACCAGCAGCTATATATTCTGCTTCGGCAGAGATAATGATACAGAATTTTGTTTCTTGGATGACCAAGATACAAGGGATCGACCAAGAAATTGACACGCACTGTTGACTTTCTATCAACCCTGCCTCCCAGCATAGTCCGAGTCGGAATAGCCAACAAGATCGAAAGAGGCCCTCTTAGGATACCAAATGCCAAAGTTAGGTGTGTGTATCAAATATCTCACAATTCTTTTGACAGCTTTAAGATGACATTCTTTAGGGCTGCTTGATATCGAGCACACATGCAAACACTCAACATGATGTCGGACGAGAAGCACAGAGATATAGTAGAGAACCAATCATGGATCGGTAAACCTTTTGATCAACGGGTTCTCCATCTTTTGTCAAGTCATTATGTCCACTAGTAGGCATGGGGGTTTTCATACCTTTGCTTTCTTGCATGTTGAACTTCTTGAAGAGATCCTTGGTGTACTTTGTTTGTGAGACAAAGGTACCCTCCTTAGATTGCTTGATTTGCAACCCAAGGAAAAATTTGAGTTCACTCATCATGGACATCTCATACTTCTCTGACATGAGCTTACCAAACTTCTCGCTAAAGTGAGGGTTAGTTGAACCAAAGATAATATCATCAACATATATTTGGCACACAAATAGTTCACCATCAACCCTTTTCTTGAATAGCGTTGAGTCTATTTTACCAATCTCAAATCCTTTCTCAAGAAGAAAGCTAGTCAAGCATTTGTACCAAGCTCTAGGAGCTTGTTTAAGACCATAAAGAGCTTTGTGCAATTTGTAAACATGATTAGGCTTTTAGGATTCACAAATCCGGAGGTTGTTTCACAAATACTTCCTCCTCAATTTCACCATTTAGGAAAGCACTTTTAATGTCCATTTGATAGAGAGTAATATCATGGTGGTTGGCATAAGCAAGAAGAATGCGAATGGACTCAAGTCTAGCAACGGGGGCATAGGTCTCACCATAGTCCATACCTTCGACTTGTGTGTAACCTTGAGCTACGAGACGAGCCTTGTTGCGGATGACTTGTCCATCTTCATCTTGCTTGTTCCAAACACCCATTTGGTTCCAATGACGTTTTGGTCATCATTGGGCTTCTCTACCAAAGTCCAAACGTTGTTCCTCTCGGTTGTGTAGCTCTTCATGCATAGCGCTCACCCAATCCGGTCTTCAAGCGCTTCTTCTACCTTCATAGGTTCAAGACTAGAGATAAATGAGTAATGCTCACAAAAGTTAGCTAAACGAGTTTTAGAGCGAGTAATTCTCCGAGTCGATGTCATTCATCATTTGTTCCACGGGATGATCCTTCTTGACTCTTGCTCGAACTCGGGATAGCTTTTGTCGTGGTCGTGGCTGAGCTTCCTCATCATCCTCATCTTCCTCTTCTTCCACATTGTTGTTGGTGTTGTCTTGTGGTGGTGGAGAAGGAGGTTGTGGTGGATCTTCTTGTCGCACTTCCTCATCTTGTTGAGTTCCACTTGTGGAAGCCTCCATGTTGCCTTGAGGATCATCTCTTCGTGAGGTAGGGGGCTCCACATATGTAGATGAGGTACTCTCCTTCACTTCCATGGGACGAATCTTTCCAATAGATAGATCTTGAATGGCTTCCGATGGGTCCTTGTCTCCTACATCAATAGGCATTTTCTCTACTTATGAGCCGTTAGATTCATCAAACTTCACATCTACCGTCTCTTCAACCTTTCGGGTGAAATTATTGTAGACACGGTAGGTGTGGGAGTTTGATCCATAACCGAGAACAAAACCTTCATGAGCTTTAGGAGCAAACTTAGACCGACGATGTTTATCAAGGATATAGCATTTTGAACCAAAGACACGAAAGTATCCCACTTGGGGTTTGTTACCGGTGAGGAGCTCGTATGAAGTCTTGCCAAGGAGCTTGTGAAGATAAAGCCTGTTGATAGCATGACAAGCTGTCTCGACGGCTTCTCCCCAAAAGTGTTTTGGTGTCTTGTATTCGTCAAGCATCATTCTCGCCATCTCTATGAGCGTTCGGTTCTTCCTCTCAACAACTCCATTTTGCTGAGGTGTGTACGTAGCCGAGAACTCATGTAGAATCCCTTCCTCATCGAGAAAAGAGTCCACATGGGCGTTCTTGAACTCCGTTCCGTTGTCACTCCAAACTTTCTTGATCTTCACCTCAAATTGATTTTGGGCCTTTCTAGCAAAGGTTTTGAAGATTCTCTGAACCTGAGATTTGTCATCAAGGAAAAATACCCACGTAAATCTGGAATAATCATCAACTATAACTAGACCAAAGGAGTTACCACCAAGGCTTTTGTAAGCATTGGGACCAAAAGATCCATATGAAGAAGCTCAAGCGGTCTCCTTGTGGTCATGATGTTCTTCACGGATGACTTCCACCTACTTGTTTTCCCGCTTGACAGCACCGCAGAGTCTATCTTTGTCAAAGAAAACATCCTTAACACCAAGAATATGATCACCTTTAATTAGCTTATCTAGATTACGCATACCAACATGTCCAAACCTTCTATGCCATAACCAACCTTTAGCAGATTTAGCAATGAAGCAAGTTCTAGGTTGAGCTTTCTTAGTGAAATCAACGATATACAAATCACCTCTACGGATACCGGTAAAGACCATGTTATGATTGTCACGACAAAAAACTTGGCAATCTACTTCAGTGAATAGCACATTGAATCCAAAGTCAGCTAATCTAGACACGGAAAGTAAATTGTATCCAAGTGATTCAACAAGCATGACATTTTGAATAGAGCTATCATGAGATATGGCCACCTTACCAAGGCCAAGTACCTTACCCTTGGAGTTGTCTCCAAAAGTCACATACTTGCGTGGACCATCGTTCTTTGCGAGCTCTCGAAACATGTCTTCATCTCCGGTCATGTGATCGGTGCATCCACTACCAAGAATCCACTCTTTTCCACCGGATATGTAGTCTCTCAAATTTTCCATAAGATTGAGACTCTTCATGATCTTGTCTAGCTCGGTGTCCGAATCGGAGTAATCGTCATCATGCTCATGTTCATCATCATATTGACCCATAGATAATTCATCATCAATACCTAGGTCAATTTGACAACTACTTGTATTAGTTTTGTCAATGTGACAATAATCATCGGAATGCAATACAAGAGCATTTCTAATTAGAACATTGATAAGTCTGGGATCACCCTTCCTTTTCATAAGGTCACGAAGCTCAAAGAAGCATTTATCAAAGTTGGGATCATTAGAGCGATCATATCAAATTCAATAGTCTTGTATAGAATTTCATCAAGACCTCTCAAAGAGTAGTCCGGATAAAGTTCTTCCAAGAACTTCCACATAGCATAGGCGCACTCAAAGTTTGTGACAAGCTCAAGCAAGTTATCGGGCAAGCCTCTAATGATAAGATTTACAGTTCTAAGGTTACGAAGCAAATCAAGCTCTTCATCCATAGTAGGGTGCAAGGGGTCAAATGGAGGCATATATGGGGTTTCAACATATTTGCGCAAGTTATACATCTTAAAGATAGCAAGCATTTCAATCCTCCACGAGTTATAGGATACTCCATCAAGAATAGGCACTCTATGGCTAACACTCCCAAACGTAGACACGTCCATCTTCCTCCAATGGTGTGCAAACCAAAGCAATGGAGACCAAAGCTCTGATACCAATTGTAGGATCGTTGAAGGAAAGAGTGTCTAGAGGGGGGGTGATTAGACTACTCGACAAGATAAAGATTATGCCTTTTGGCAAAGACAAGTTTTGGCAGATTTTGCATATCACACAAGTCAAGCAACTTACTACACATGCAATTCTAGAGTATGGGCAGCGGAAAGTAAATTGCACAAGTAGTAAAGAGGAGTGGAGAAGATCAAACGCAGTTTGGAGACACGGAGATTTTTCTCGTGGTTCCGATAGGTGGTGCTATCGTCAATCCACGTTGATGGAGACTTCAACCCACGGAGGGTAACGGCCATGAGAGTCCACGGAGGGCTCCACCCACGAAGGGTCCACGAAGAAGCAACCTTGTCTATGCCATCATGGCATACGCCCACGGAGGACTAGCCTTACTCGGGTAGATCTTCACGAAGTAGGCGATCTCCTTGCCCTTACAAACTTCTTGGTTCAACTCCACATCTTGACGGAGGCTCCCAAGCGACACCTAACCAATCTAGGAGGCACCACCTCCAAAAGGTAATAGATGGTGTTGGTGATGATGAACTCCTTGCTCTTGTGCTTCAAATGATAATCTCCCCAACACTCAACTCTCCTCACCGATTTGGCTGTGGTGGAAGAAAGAATTGAGTGGAAAGCAACTTGGGAAGGCTAGAAATCAAGTTTCATATGGTGGGAGTGGAGCAACTTGATCTCAACACAAGGGTAGGTAGTTTTCTTCTCGAAATGTAAGATAGGAGTGGTAGTTCTTTCGATGGCTCTCTCCACGAATGAAGAGGAGGTGGAGGGTATTTATAGCCTCCACACAAAATCCAACTGCTACACACATTTGACCAATCTCGGTCGCACTAAAGTTGACAACTCGGTGAGACCGAAAGTTCAAATCTTAGAACGTTGGGATTTTCGTGGGACCGAAAATACAATCTCGGTGAGTCCGATTCTTCCAAAGACTAGGGTTTGCCATTCTCGGTGGGACCAACTTTATCATCTCGGTGACACCGATATGATGATGTAGATTCTGAAGCTTGGCAACACTAGTTTCGTGAGACCGAGTTTGGAATCGGAAAATCCAAATTACTAGGGTTTGGCTTTGTGGTGAGGTGGTTCATCTCGGTGTGACTGAGTTTATGGAATCGGTGGGACCGGGATTACTTATGAGTGTGTATTGGAAGTGAGAGGTGCTGATAGTCTAGGAGATGTATCACTAAGCACTTTGAGCAACCAGATCATTATCATAACCTCATCCCCTTTTAATAGTATTGGCTTTTCTATAGACTCAATGTGATCTTGGATCACTAAACCAAAAATGGAGTCTTGAGCTTTTGCCAATGTTTTCCTTAGCATCTTAGGGGTCCACCTCTTCAGTCCTTTTTCCATGCCAGAGTGATTGACTTTCCTGAAACATACTTGATAAAAGCATTAGTCCAACCACAAAGTATGTTGTCATTAATTACCAAAACCACCCAGGGAGCAAATGTGCTTTCATAAACTAACAGGTTAATTAGATTAATTAAATAGGATTAAGTGACTTAATTAATTTAATTAATTAATTAATTAATTAATTAAATTATTTTTATTACTTTTTTTTAAAACGTTCTGGGGCGCTGGGGCCCGTTTGTCATAGGCCAGAGGCCTTAGCGAGCGCGCAAGCACAGCACTGAGAGCTGCAGATTCTGGCGCCAAGACCGACGCAGCAGATCGGGGCCACGGCGAGGGGGGGGCGTTCGCCGGCGTGGCAGCGGTGAAGGCCACGACATGGAAAAAAGGGGAGGAGCAGGGCGCGTGCACGGGCGCCTGGGCGTGGGCGAACCCGCATGGCGTCGGGAGCCCGCCAGAGGTTGAGGCAGCAACAACGGGCGCCGATCAGGTGCTGGACCCGGCGGTGGGCGCCATCACAGGGGAGCGAGGCCGAAGCGGCGGAGGGCGCAATGGGGCGCGGAGACGAAGCAGGGACGGTCGGGACCATGGAGGACGCTGGCGGTGGCCGGCAGAGTGTAGCGGGTGCGCGTGGGCTTGGGAGCAGAGCTCCAAGCGCGGCGGCGCTACGGACGGGAGCGACGAGCTGCGCGGGGGAAAGAGGCGGGGTGAGGAGGCGGGGCGCGGCCCTAGGTGGCCGCGGTCCAGGCAGGGCGCGAGCAAACTCGGCTGTGGGTGCGGTGAGCCCCAGCCAGGGGTGACGCGGGCACGGCCGGTGCGTGCACGGGGTCGCGGTGTGCAGGGAGCGAGAACGGCACGGGCGGCGAGTGTGCGCATGCGGACGCGACGGCGGATCCGCCAGGGAAGAAGAGGGGAAGGGAAGGGGGGCTCACATAGCCCTGTAGATGTGCTATAGCGGGCTCGGGGCAGCGCCGGAGCTCGGGCCGGCGGTGGTCGACGACGAGACAGCAGCGTCGGGCGATGGCGCGCGACGGAGGCAGCTGGTCTTCGGGAAGGGCATCTGGTGCGCGATGTGGCGCAGGAAGTTGGCGAGGTGGCCGGCGGGAGGTAGGAGGCGCGCTAGGCGGGGTAGGGTGCTGCCCTGCGCGAGCACGGTTGTGCGGCGGCGCGTGTGGAGCGAGTGGATCGGGCTCGATCCAGATCCAGCGTTGGTGGGGGGAGAACCAGAGAGAGACGTGGGGGAGTGGGGCGGTTACGGGCTAGGTTTTCCTGTCGGTGGGGGGTTATGGGGAGTGAGGGCCCGGTTGGGCCGGCCGGCTGGGCCAGGTGTGTCGGCCAGCTGGGTCGTCTGGCCCAGTTGGCCAGGGGGCTTTTCCCTTCTTTCTTTTGTTTTGTTTTCTCTTAGTTTGTTTTTCTGTTTTCATTTTATTTTAAATCATTTAGGCATTTTATAAAAATGTGTTTGCCTTATTATAATTACCCTTGTAATACCCGGCACTCACCGAACATTTTTGTTTCAACTTTTGAAAACTTTTATTGTTGACATTAATTTGAGTTTGAATTTTGAAGCGGTTTCGAATTAACCCGAGATTAACTACAGTGACAGAGGTGACGTGGCACCATTAACATGAGATTACGGTAGCATGATTATCCGGGCGTCACAGGCGTGGTTTCGATAGGTGGTGCTATCGTACATCCACGTTGATGGAGACTTCAACCCACGAAGGGTAACAGCTGCGCGAGTCCACGGAGGGCTCGACCCACGAAGGGTCCATGAAGAAGCAACCTTGTCTATCCCACCATGGCCGTCGCCCACGAAGGACTTGCCTCACTAGCGGTAGATCTTCACAAAGTAGGCGATCTCCTTGCCCTTACAAACTCCTTGGTTCAACTCCACAATCTTGTCGGAGGCTCCCAAGTGACACCTAGCCAATCTAGGAGACACCACTCTCCAAGAAGTAACAAATGGTGCATTGATGATGAACTCCTTGCTCTTGTGCTTCAAATGATAGTCTCCCCAACACTCAACTCTCTCTCATAGGTTTTGGATCTGGTGGAAAGAAGATTTGAGTGGAAAGCAACTTGGGGAAGGCTAGACATCAAGATTCATATGGTAGGAATGGAATATCTTGGCCTTAACACATGAGTAGGTGGTTCTCTCTCAGAAATGTTAAGTTGGAAGTGTAGGTTCATTCTGATGGCTCTCTCCACGAATGAAGAGGAGGTGGAGGGGTATATATAGCCTCCACACAAAATCTAACCGTTACACACAATTTACCAAACTCGGTGGGACCGAATCGTTAAACTTCGGTCGGACCGATTTAGTAAACCTAGTGACCGTTAGTGATTTTCGTGGATCGACATGCATCTCGGTGAGACCGATTCGTTAGGGTTAGGGCATAACGTAATCTCGGTAAGACCGACATACAAACTCGGTGAGACCGACGGTAATAAGCTTTCAGAGAGTTGGTCGTAAACTCGGTGGGACCGATTTGCTCTTTTCGGTGAGACCAAATGCTACAAAAGGAAACAGAGAGTTTACATTGCAATCTCGGTGGGACCGATCGCTCACTTCGTTAGACCGAAACGTTACTGAAGGGAAACAGAGATTTCAACCCCATCTTGGTGAGACCGAGATCCCTATCGGTAAGACCGATTTGCTTAGGGTTTGTGGCAGTGGCTATGACTTTTGGAATCGGTGGCGCCGGATAGGAAGAATCGGTGTGACCGATTTTGGCTTTGGGTTTAGGTCATTTGTGGATGTGGGAAAGTAGTTGAGGGTTTTGGAGCATATCACTAAGCACTTGAAGCAAGAGGCTCATTAAGCAACACCTCATCCCTCCTTGATAGTATTGGCTTTTCCTATAGACTCAATGTGATCTTGGATCACTAAAATGTAAAATGAAGAGTCTTGAGCTTTTGAGCTTTAGCCAATCCTTTGTCCTTAGTATTTTGAAGGATCCACTTTCATCATCCATGCCATGCCATTCATTGAGCTTTCCTGAAATAATAGTCTTTGAATAGCATTAGCTCAATGAGCTATATGTTGTTATGAATTACCAAAACCACCTAGGGATAGTTGCACTTTCAGAAAGGAGGCTCCAGAATCCAGAACCCACGAAGATGTACCTGACTATGTAGATGCCGGTGGTGGTGAGGAAGAGGATGCAGTCATAGCAGCAGCGGAAGCAGTCGACGAGGAGCCTGAGGAAGCAAGAAGATGCTTGAGGCGAACAATGTCCTGGTCAGTGAGTGACGGAGTCGAGGAAGACACAGGAGTCCACTAGAGGAGGAGCGCCTTTGGTCTCGCTTCTTCTGACGACAATTAGACTCTGGGTGACCTGACCGAGAGCAATAACCACAGATGGTGTCACGGCGCGACGTGCCCTTCTCAGCATAAGGAGGATGACTCACCCCCTGGAGGAGTAGGCAGGAGCGGCGGAGCAATGAGGCAAGCAGACAACACAGGAGCCCGGGCGGCCAACACTGACGGAACCAGAAGCAACCCAGCAGAGCGAAGGTGGGTCTCCTCAGCATGAAGCTCAGCAAGTATCACTGAGATAGGAACACGGCCACAAGCAAGCAAGTGAGCATGTCGAGGCTCAAACTCAGGTCGGAGACGAGATAAGAACTCATGGACCCTCTGAAACTCGAGATCAGATTGAGTAGTCTGACAGCAACGACAGGTTCCACAAACAACTGTCTGAAGAGAGTCAAGCTGGCGCCAGATGGCAGAGCACTGTGAATAGAACTCATCAACAGAAGAGTCACCTTGTTGGACTGCGTGCTCCTGGCGCACCACAGATAGGTAGAGAGCATCACCAGAGGGCTGATAGCGCTGACAGAGGTAAGACCACATCGCTGCAACTGTGCCAAGTCCCATGAACTCCGAAGCAAACTGAGGGAGGACACTCGCAGTGAGAACAACAGCAGCTCGAGCATCATCATTGCACCACTGAGTGTAAGGCATGATCATCCCGTACACGAGAGAGCATCGAATAAGCAGATACCTGCTGATCATAAGAATCAACCGCAGCATCATCCAGAGCCTTGGCAGCATCCTGGTCAGCCTGAGAAGCATCAGCAGCAAGGACCGGCGGCACTGGTGGGATTGGGGCCACTGGCGCAACCGGGCATGGCGGACAGGGGACCTCGTCGGAGAGAACACCCCACAAAAGGAGTCCACGCATATGGAAGCGCATGAAGCCCACAAACTCAGCATAGTTGGTGCCATCAAAGATCACCGAGCACCGAGGAACCACGACATAGCCCGAAGAGGACACGAGGAAGTCACTTTGCAGCTTTTTTTGGAAGTCAACGGACCCAGAAGAACTCGATCTGGATCGAGGGATCGAGCACCCGATCGCTCGCTGGGGGAAGCGCTCGGGTCAACCAGCCCGAGCCCCAGCCATAGAGGGAGAGCGGAAGCTCGAGCTCGAGCAGGGGCGCTCGAGGCGAGGGCCGGCGGAACACGGGACGAGAAGTCCCCGGCCGGATCCGAGGCGAGGAAGCCACGGCGGAGCAAGAAGCAGCGGCGGCCGGCCAGTCAGGGGACGGCGTCGGGCCGGAGGAAGAAAAGCCTGGCGGCGGGCGGGACGAGGCAGGCCAGCAGGAAGCGACGCTAGGCCAGCAGCTCAGCGGTCCAGCCGGGGGGAGCTGCAGCCAAGCCGAATCCTGGCTTCGGGCGGGACGAGGGGCGGCGGCCTGAGCAGAGCAGCAGGCGGCGGAGGCGTGAGGCAAGTTGGGACAGGCAGGAATCGAGCCGGGGCGGCCGGAATCGAGCAGAAACGGCCGAAGATGAGGTAGGCTAGGAGGAGGGAGCACGGAGTTGCAGCGTGAGAGGGAGAGAGGCTAGCCTAGCATCTGATACCATGTTGGATAATGAGCAACTCACTTCACAGGAGGGCCAAAGGCCAATACATATACATGTGTAAGGTAAAGTGTAAAAGACCCCTTATACAATGGGGATAAACCGAAAAGGCCTATACACATCTAACAATGTGTACCATCAATGACAAGGTCAGTGGCAGAAGTCGCCGTACGCATAAAGAGATATAACAATCATATTTCCAACATAGTATTACACACGATACATGAGAGTGAAACAAACACACAAAACAAGCAAGATCGAACTACTCCAGAAATGGAACGCTCTCAACCCAACTTACCAATCTTCCTTGCAAAGATTATTTTGTGGAAAAAATCGTGCGTGGCTTCAACCAAAAGAGCGAGCAGCCTCGCTCCGCCGCGGCAAAACTATCTACGGCTTGCCGCTCTGCTTGGCAGGAGGGAAGAACGGCAGCTTCTTGAGGAACGGGAGCATCTTCTTGAAGAGCTGTGGTTCCGTGACGGCGTCACGCTGGGCCGTGGGATGGTAGATCGGCGTGGGGGTTGGCGCCGTCGGCGTGTACACCGGCGTCGTTGGCGGCTTGACTGCAGGCGGGAGATCGTGGTCGTGGTCGTGGTCATGATCATGATCGTGATCGTGGCCATGATCGTGGTCATGATCGTGGTCGTGGCCATGGTCGTGATCATGATCGTGGTCGTGATCATGGTCATGATCGGGCTTGGGAGGGACAATCGCGGGCTTGTGGAAGACGGCCAGGTGGTGCTTGTGCAGAGGATGGCACAGGAACGCTGAGGCGCATTCAGCCGACGGTCGGTGCACCTCGCCGGCGAGCGCCATGAAAGTCGTCTGGTCGTCGCGGCCGGGCCGTGCCGCGACGATCTTGGAGGGCTCCTGCCCGGGGCACGGCGCACCAGACGCGCTGTGGAGCTGCGCGAAGCAGTCCTGCTTCAGCTCGCGGTCGTCGCCGACGAGGCCGACGTCCAGGGGGACGCTGAAGGCGCCGGAATTGTCCACATGCCCTACGGCCTTGCTCTCGTACTCGCCCTTGCCATTCTTACACTTGACAGCAACTTGGAGACCTGACACAAGCCAATGACAAATAGAAAAAGGCCAGTTAGGCTCTGCTTTTCGTTGACGCTGTTGGCAAACTAACATTTAAAAAGTACAGTACCTTTGAAAGCTGCCTCGGCATTCATGTTCTTCCTTGAGCAGTCCGAGCACCTGGCCAGGCCGACCACGACCGGCGCCGCCTCGCCGTGCACATCGTTTGCGAGGCCGATCGCCAGCGCTACGGCGCAAACTCCGAACAGAAACCGCCGAGGTAGGAGCGCCATTGTGGAGCTCGATCTACCACTTGTTCGGAGATGCCAAGGAAGGGAAGCTGTGGATGGATGTGGACAAGGATGGCATCCTTTATATAGGCGTCAAACACTGACGCGGTTCAATCAACCGGAGCGGCCCGTAAGTGAAAAAAGTGAAGAACGGCTAAATTCGGCGCCGGCTTTGCAGATTAGCCATTAACGTCGCCTAATGTGATCTCCTTTCCTTCAAATATACTCTTCCAGTTCCAACTTTCCTCGTACTGGCTGTTAAATGCTCAGGCGAAGTGTAGTACATAGCACATGGATTGCCCTTTTGCAGGATCAAGTTGTCGACCAGATCAGGGGAGGGTGCATGAAAGTTTTTAACAATTTCTTCAAAATACGCATTTTCGGAAGAAGAAGAAAGTAAACAAAACAAAGCGCAAATACTGAAAAGAGGAATAGTTTTCAATACTTCAGTTTTTTGCAATACATTGTTGCCAAACACAGCATGTGAGGCAAAAGTAAAACTAGTAAGCTAAAGACAGAAGTATGCTTAGGGTTCCTCTGACTCCAAAAACAAAGAAACTTAGGGTTCTGACTCCCGCCGGCACTGCCGCCGGTTCGCCTGGTCACTGGTGGCCCTAGAGCCATGGAGGCGCGGTGGACCCGACCCTTGCTAGTGGGAGGGATCCTGCCCCGTTTTTAGGTGTTTTATGATTTCGTTTAGGGTTTGTGTCCTACTCACTTAGACGAGGCGGTGACGCCTCCCTGAAGATGAAATAAACTTCTCCCTGGCTAGCCCCGTTTCGGTGATGCGTCTAGCATCGCCGGAGGGCGTGTGCAGGTGTGCCTCTGACAAATCTCACAGGATTCAGTCGGTACTGGTCTTCGGTGGATCTATTTGGATCCGGTCTTCATTCGTGCGTCTACATGTTGGTTCTTTTGATTTATACTTTTCTTCATCGGCGACAGTCATTGTTCTGGTGCGCTGGTCCTATAGGCCTTAGCATGACGACTTTCCGACTGTCTACTACAACAAGTTTGGCCAGGCTTCGGTGAGGAAGGGACAATGACGGCGGCACGCCTTCGACGCGCTCCAGTGCCTTTAGTCGTCACTACTCGTTAGGCGGTCTACGGACATGGATATAATTTTTGTTATTTCTGTGTTCTTTGTACTGTCATGGCATGATGAGTAGGATCGAGAGCTTTCTCCAAAAGAAGGCAGAAGTACGCTAGGTAGAGAAATAACCAAGTAGCATTACAAGAAAATAAATGAAAGTGCATATAATCCCAAGGTGGATTTTGATGATTCATGTCAACATATCTCAAAGAGCTAAGCATGAAGTTAGACAGCAGAAATACATACAGTACTGAATAATGTTTTTGCAACAATCACGAAGAAAGGGGAGGGGAAGTTCTTCAAAATAGAGGCGATTATAAAATGTAAAGGCAGTGTGAGGAAATATAACTCGGGAAAGACACAGAGATGTGTTACACCAGTTCGAACTATTGGCACAGTTCTACGTCTGGGTTGGAGCGGATGAGCCATAGCTTTGGGAACACTTAGTCCTCGTCTTGTTCTCCATGAGTTAAGTTCCTCAGAACTCGCCCATTGAAAGGATCGATAAGAGGGGTCTAGAAGGGGGTGATTAGACCCTCAACAAGCAAAAGTGGCAATTTTAAAGTTCTTTAAGTTGAGGTGGAGTTTTAGCACAAGTTTAAGTATTCACAATACATTTCAAGCAAGCATGCTAAGAGTATGAGGAGCGGAAAGAGTAAAGCATGCTATTTGCAAGAAAGTAAAGGGATGGGATTGGAGTTTGCAAACGCAATGTAGACATGGAGATTTTTGGCGTGGTTCCGATAGGTGGTGCTATCGTACATCCACGTTGATGGAGACTTCAACCCACGAAGGATAAGGCTGCGCGAGTCACGGAGGGCTCCACCCACGAAGGGTCCAAGAAGAAGCAACCTTGTCTATCCCACCATGCCATCGCCCATGAAGGACTTGCCTCACTAAGGTAGATCTTCACCCTTACAAACTTCTTGGTTCAACTCCACAATTTTGTCGGAGGCTCCCAAGCGACACCTAACCAATCTAGGAGACACCACTCTTCAAAAGGTAACAAATTGTGTGTTGATGATGAACTCCTTGCTCTTGTGCTCAAATGATAGATTCCCCAACATTCAACTCTCTCTCACAGATTTGGCTATGGTGGAAAGATGATTTGAGTGGAAAGCAACTTGGGGAAGGCTAGAGATCAAGATTACTGTGGTAGGATTGGAATATCTTGGTCTCAACACATGAGTAGGTGGTTCTCTCTCCGAAAATGAGTAGTGGAAGTGTAGGCACATTCTGATGGTGAAAGGATCGATATAGTTGACTAGAGGGGGGGATAGGCAACTAACAATTTTTAGCTTTTCTTTATCAAATTAAACTTTGCATCAAAGTAGGTTGTCTAGATATGCAACTAGGTGAACAACCTATATGATGCAACAACAATAAGCACACAAGCAAGCAAGGGATACAACACAAGTAAGCTTGCAAAAGTAAAGGGGCGAGATAACCAAGAGTGGAGCCGGTGGAGACGAGGATGTGTTAGCGAAGTTCCTTCCTTTTGAGGGGAAGTACGTCTCCGTTAGAGCGGCGTGGAGGCACAATGCTCCCCAAGAAGCCATTAGGGCCACCGTATTCTCCTCACGCCCTCACACAATGCGAGATGCCGTGAATCCACTATTGGTGCCCTTGAAGGCGGCGACCGAAACTTTACAAACAAGGTTGGGGCAATCTCCACAACTTAATTGGAGGCTCCCAACGACACCACGAAGCTTCACCACAATGGACTATGGCTCCGAGGTGACCTCAACCGTCTAGGGTGCTCAAACACCCAAGAGTAACAAGATCCGCTAGGGATTAGTGGGGGAATCAAATATATCTTGGTGGAAGTGTAGATCGGGGCCTTCTCAACCAATCCCGAGCAAATCAACAAGTTTGATTGGCTAGGGAGAGAGATCGGGCGAAAATGGAGCTTGGAGCAACAATGGAGCTTAGGGATAGGAGAGGTGATCGACTAGAGGTAGGAGACGTCCCTTTTATAGCTAAGGAAAAGATCCAACCGTTATCCACAAATCCAGCCTGCGACATGCGGTACTACCGCTCCAGGAACGCGGTACTACCGCAATGCCACGCGGTACTACCGTGAGGGACCACGGTACTTCCGCGACAATAGCAGAGACTAGGAAATGCGTGACTAAGAGCAGTACTTCCGCGAGCGCGGTACTACCGCTCCCCCTTGCGATACTACTGCAAGGCAGGAAAGTCCTAGCCTACGAAGGGCACGGATGAATAAAAATACATCTGTGCCTACTTCCGCTGGAAAAGAAACTGTGCAAATATCCGACGCGATACTACCGCTATGGAGCGGTACTACCGTATGGCAGCTGAACTAGGCAGCGCGCGGTACTACCACGCGCGAAGTGCGGTACTACCGTGGAGGCGCGGATGTAAAAAATTACATCCGCTCCTACTACCGCGAAGCAGCGGTACTAGGCATGAGGGCCACGGTACTATGACTCTAGGGGAGCGGTACTACCGTTGGCTCCCGCGGTACTACCGCACAAGACGTGCGGTACTACCGTGGGGGCGCGGATGTAAAAAATTACATCAGCCCATACTACCGCACCGCAGCGGCACTAGGCCTGGGAGCCACGGTACTACGACTCCAGAGGAGCGGTACTACCGTGGGCTCCAGCGGTATTATCAAGAGGTGCTTATGGTACTACCGCCTCCGTGGAGCAAGACTACCGCAAGCTCAGCAATAACAGCCAGGACAATCACAAAGAGGATAACCGGGGGAAGCTCCAAAGTGCAAGGGAAAGGTGGAGACAAGGAGGGAAACGTGTACGTGATGATTCCACCCAAACCTTTTCGCCGCGGACCCCCTCTTAATAGTACGGCCCTCCTGCGATTCAAATCCACCAAAAAGAAACGTAGAACAACGACGTCTTCAATAGTCTTCGAGGGGCACCGAACCGTCTTGTGCCTAGCGATGAAGCGTCCGAGAAACTCAAAGCACACGATTAGTCCGCAAAAGCATTGTCATCAATCACCAAAACACCTTAGGGATAAAAATGCCCTTACAATCTCCCCCTTTTTGGTGGATTGATGACAATACGGGATTTGCACAAAAAGGAGATAATATAGAGCAGAGGCAAACCCCTCCTCTCTAGAATATAGACGGGCTCCCCCTAGATGTGTGCAATCTAGATGGATGCTTTGGACTGCATAGCACACAAACTAGGATCAACACTCCCCCTATATTTTAGAGACAAAGGCATGATTACTAACATCTAAGCAAGAGCATAGCACAAAGGTAGCACAATATATCACAAGCTCGCTAAGATAGATAGAGTGCATATGTCTTATACCATATGAAGGAAAGCAACCCAAAGCAACCGAAACGAGGTTCAAACGAGAGAGCAAACACACCGAACACGAACACGAACACGACACACGACTCGCAAATCCCTACACTCTCTCCCTTTGGCATCGTGATGCCAAAAAGGCAGAGAGGACACCTACACACAAGCGGTGGCTCAAGTAGAGAAATCATCCCAATGCTCCTCGTAGACTCGGCGGCAGGAATGGTCTCCTCGACGTCCTCCTCAGAATCAGTCCACCTGTAGCCTTATTTCTCCATCCACTCAACCTCTGGAGTGATGCGATCCTCAGAACCGCCAGACACGTCCTCTCCATAGAGCTTCAAGATCTTCTTGTTCCGGCGGCAACTCTCCTTGGATGCCACGTGAGTCCTGTACTGCCCCTTAGCTTGCATGCAAAAAAGAGTCTTCATCTTGTCCTTCAGCTTCTTGGCCCACGAGGGCTTAGAGGAACTAAGGGAAGACCTAGCAGGATGGTCCTCAACAACATCCTCTGCTCCAGCCTCCTCCTCATCAACAACCCTCCTAGCAGTAGACGCCTCAGCACGAGTAGTAGTGTTGGCCCAGTTGGGCTTGACACGGAGACAGATGGGATCATGTCGAATCCAGTCTGGAGCAAGGAACTCATCACCAGGGTACAACTTCTCCCAAGTCTTTGAGATCAACAGAAACAGATATGGTCCATAGATAGGCACCTTGCGGTTGAACACCGCAAACCGAAGCTCACACCACATGATGTGTGAGACATCAAGTGGCTGAGTCTGAGACACACGAGCCTCCTCACATAGGAGCATCATATCCACCATATAGGCATGAACCTTGTCCTTGTCGCCAATGCGAGGGAACAGAGAGTTGCGGAAGATGCGATACATGATATCCAGAAAAGAGTTGAGCACCCACGCCGACTTGCCACTGGGAAGCGCCTTCTCAACATAGAATGGCTGAATCTTGTCCTTGTTAGCATACTCAGAATTGGCATGGGGGCGAACATCCACGAGAGAGTCGAGCCCGTCATCAGGAACCTGGAGCCGATCCATGAACTCCTTCCAGGTAGCAGTCAACTTACGACCATTGGTCATCCAGGTCATCCTCCGCTCCTCCTCAGGGTGAAAGTAAACTGAGGCAAAGAACTGACAGATAAGCTCAGGGTCATAGTCATGGTGGAAAGAGATCACATGTTCAATACCAAACTGCTCCACCAAGTCCAGAGCTTCTCCAAAGTATGCACGAAACTTGTCCTTCCTTAGGTGATGCATGTCTATCCATTTAACATCCACGTAGGTATTTTGCTTGTTCTTGATGACATCCAGATAAGTGAGAGTCTGCTGCTTGGTCCAAAATAGTTCACTGCCTCTGACAGTAGCACGAGGATTCACATACGGGTTGAGTTGCCTGAGACAGATGAACTCAGATTGGGGTATCTCGTCCATGCCCTTAGCGGGTCCCTTGTGCTTACTAGCGGAGGTCTTAACATGGCACTTGGGGGCAGTGGAGCCCTTTGGTGCTTCACCTTGATTAGGCAGACGCTTGGAACCAGTGTCACGACTGGGATTGGAACGGCGAGAGCCACCACCTGAGACACAAAGCGCAAAACACCCATGACAAGCAAAAAGGATCAATGCAAAGACCACGGCAAAGCACAAGAAACACATAGAAAGTATACGTGAAAGTTGCCATGAGATAGATTGGACCCACGGTAGTACAGGCGGATGCTACGGTACTAAAATTTTAGTACCGCTCCAAGTCGCGGTAGTACAGTGTGAGGTCACGGTAGTACCGGGGTGGGAGCGGTAGTAAGATCCTAGTGCCGCAGCGCGTGCGGTAGTACCACGCCCGAAGGGCGGTAGTACCGGACAAGCGGTAGTACCGCACATGTGGCGCGGTAGTGCCGCACCGCGTCAGATCCGAACCAAAGTTTGAATCTGAGAGGAACCGTGAAACCACGATGGTACTACGGTTGATCAAATCTAGCACAGGACAATATGTCAAGTACAATCCCTACACAATACTACTCTCCAACATCCTACTCTTGCATAGATTTAGCCTAAAATCTCAAGAACACATGTATCTCCCCACAAAAACCTAGAGGCAAAGAAAACAACCAAAACGAGAGGGAGTTGGGGAAAGACCTTGGTCCATGGCAAGAGCACGTGGTGGGGAACGATCCCACCGGACGGAATCACAGGAGAGCAGCCAGAGGCGGAGATCCGGCGATGGACTCCGGCCCCGTTCTTGAGCGAGGGAGAGAGAGACGAACTGGGGAAAACTGACGAATGGGTATGGGGGAGTTAGAACTCCCCCTGCCCGTCCTTATCCCCACGCGTCTGCGACTGTAAGTGCATCTAGTGCCCCTTAGTGATTTTGGTGTATTGAAGACTTATAGGTTAAGTAACTGATGCGTTTGTGAGTGTACACAGGTCTATAAGTCTATGAGGAGTTTGATATTTACAGAGAAAGTCGACCCCTGAAAATGAAGTTCTTCGATCAAGACTTTGATATTCGAAGACTTTCAAGACTTTGAAAGTGAAGAAATTGGTGTGACCTTGAAGACTTGGTATTCACTTGAGGAACATGAAGCGTGAAGACTTTTGTTTTCGTAGTTTCATTTTCTCTTTCTTGAGTCATAGGAAACACCGCATCGTTAAAGGGGTCGAGGAAATACTAAGGAAAATTTTCCATGTGATGCTCAACTCAAAAGCCTACACCTACCAATCCCTTTGAGTGAAACCATTGAAATCTCATACAGTTCAATCAAGTTCTTGATGGATGAGACGCAGTTCTTCCGGTCATTGACGACTTTGTTCGATCGAGGAGTTAGGAATTCGCCAGTCTGAATTGCCTACACAAAGGAGGAACTTGATAGCCCCGAGGAATTTGAGAGTAAAATTTCCGACCGTTGTTGTCTTCTTGCCACCGCTTTCCAAAATATCTTATCCACCTAACGGTCATATCATTGAAGGGCATTTATGTCTTATCATGTCGGGCTGCTCCTAGGCTATGAATAGCCCCCTACAACCACTAGTTGGTTGGCTGCCCGAGAGAACTTGACACTTGTCATCCGAGAGCAACCCATCCTCCGAGGACTTTGAGCGAAAATCATCAAGTGAGGAAAATCCAAAACCAAACCCCCACAAACCCAAAGTGATTGAGCATCATCAAGAAATTGATCCAGCGTGGATCCGACGCTTGTTACCTTTGAAGAGTGTGCTTCTTCCGACGGTTAGGCGTCAAGGTCTAGAGCATCCAAGAGGAATTGTGGATCGCCGAGTGACCAAGTCTGTGAAGGTTTGGAAGTCACCAAGACTTGCCACGAGTGATTGGACGAGACCTGCGTGGTCTTAGTTCAAGGAGAATACGGTGAGGACGGGTGTCCTGAGTTGCGCTCAAAGACTGGTGTCCGGATCGCGTGTCCTCGAGTTTAAATACTCACCGCTCAACCAGACGCATAACCGAGACAAAGCAGTTGGGCTGGTTTATCAAATCATTGTCTTCACCAACTAACTGGTTCTATTTCCTCAACTCTTTCATTTCCTCATTCTTGTGTTGAATGTTGTTCATATCGTGCTTGAAGACTTTGATCAAGACTTTCTCAAATTCCTCGCCAATTTCTTCATCTGTTTGTCTTCATCTTGTTATCCTGTGTTTACGCTTTACAGACTCTGTGCTAGTCTTCATTTCATCATGATGACTATGCTTGTATCCTGTTATGCTTACTTCTGAGTACTTATTCCGCTGCAAGTAGTTCTTCGCTAAGGAATTTCCTCACCGGCAAATTCCTCATTGAAGAATTCATAAAAATCGCCTATTCACCCCCCCCCCTCTAGTCGATATAACGCACTTTCAATTGGTATCGAGCAAGGTACTCCTTGTTACGTGTGATTTTGGTTTAACCGCCGGAGTTTTAGTTATGTCGACCGCAGGTATGATCAAGGTCTCGGCTGGGTGTCCTACCTTTGATGGGACAGACTACCCCTACTGGAAGAACAAGATGCGAATGCATCTTGAGGCAATTGATAACGGTCTCTGGTATGTTGTGGAAAATGGTGTTCCCTCTGTCACACCCTCACTGAACGCTACCGATGTGAAGAGATTCAAACAACTCGATTCTCAAGCGAAGAATATCATATGTGGGCATTTGAGCAAAGGACAGTATGGAAGAGTGAGTGCTTTGGAAACTGCTAAGCTTATCTGGGATAGGCTATCCAAAGTAAATGAAGGAGTTTCAACTCAGCGTGACTCTCGAGTCGATGTTCTTCGGAATCTCTTCAACCACTTCAAAAGACTCGACAATGAGAATGTCCAACAAACCTTTGATCGCCTCACTGACATCTCAAATGAGCTTCAAGCCCTCGGTGCCACCGACATCACCGATCATGAAGTTGTGAAGAAACCTGTTGAGATCGCTTGATTCCTCATTTGATACTCTGGGACTGATGATACAAGAACGTGCTGACTACAAGTCGCTTGATCCTGCTGATATCCTCGAAAGGCTAAACACTCACGAGTTCCAGCTTGCTGAAAAGAGAGATCTCTATGGTTCAAACTATGGCAAACCACGTGCCCTGAAGGCCAAGGCTGTGTCTAACTCTGAATATGAGGATTCTGGTAGTAGCCTTGGTGATCCTGAAGAATTGAGCCAGGATCTAGCACTGCTCATGAAGAAATTCCAGAAGTTCTCAAGACGTGGTCGCTTTAGAAAATCCTCAAGAAGCAGTGATTCCTCATCTAGTGACTATAAAAGAAGGCTGTCCCACAAATGCAAGAAACCTGGTCACTATATCAAAGATTGTCCTCAGTGGGAAAAGGAAATGAAGAAGAAGAAATACAAGGATTACAGTTCTGATGATGCAAAGAAGAAGAAGAAATCGTCAAAATCTTCGTCATCAAAATCCTCGAAGTCTTCATCTCACAAGAAGAGCAGCTCCAAGAAGGCTCGGGCATTCATTGGCAAGGAAATGGACTCTGAAGCTGAATTTGAGGAAAATGATGAAGAGGAGGCGTCTGAAGAATCTGAGTTTGGTGTGGCGAGTCTGGCCGTCGCTACTGCCTTCGTGAGCAAGTCCATCTTCAACACTGAAGAAACTGACTCCACCGACAAGCCTGATGAAGATAATGATGGCTACGCTCCCACCTATTGCTTCATGGCGAAAGGTGCTAAGGTACTCAAATACAACTCCTCTGAATCTAGTGAAAATGAATCTGATGAGGATCTCAAGCCCAGCTACTCTAAACTTGCTAAGATTGCTGTAAAACAACAACGGGCTTTTGAAAAGGTTCAAAACATGCTAGATAAAAGTGATGACATGTTGGGTGAAGAAATGGATCGCACTAAAGCCTTGACTGAAAATCTTCAGAGACTTCAGTCTAGGTTTGATAACCTTCAAGGTCATCATAACGCTCTCTTGTCTGATCATGAGAAACTTTCTTATGAATTTCTTCAAGAAAAGCAAGATCACGAGAAGCTTTCTCTTGAATCTCTTCAAAGAAAGGAAGATATTGAAAAGCTAAGAGTGTGTTATGAAGATCTTTAGAAGGAGCGTGATTCATTACTAGCTCAACAAATCAGCACTTCTCAGGAAGAATTTGTTCCTCCATGCTTAAAGTGCATTGAACGTGAATCTGCTAATTCTTCACCTGAATGTTCAAATGCTTCAACTGCTACAAATTCTTCATCTGCCTCTGCTATCACTAATTCCTCATCCGAGGACATTGCTAGTATCACCGACAATGCAGGGTTGAAGGAATTGTACATGACAGCATGTACAAAAGCCTCAAAGGGCATCGACACTTTGTGATGTGCTCAAAAGCATATCCTCAACGAAACCCTAGAAAAGAGGGTATTGCCTTTGAGAGGAAACTTAATGCTTGATGGAACATATTGGAAACCCGAGCGGACCCCAAAACCTCATGGGTTGCTGCAAAGGGACCTCCATTGATCCATCTAACTTATCTGGCTTTACATGTGAATCTCCTCATTCTTCCGATGAGTCATTTGACTCAACTATAAACTGTTCAAAAATCGAATGGTGAAGTATTTGCTAGATATGTTGGCACTAATCTGCAGAACGGTTCCCTATGAAGAAAATCTGGGTTCCCAAAAGTTATGTTGAAAGTCTTGGTGAATGTCCTCATGACACCACCGTGAAGAACAGGAACCCCAGATCAAATTCTTCATACGGACCAAATTCTTCACATGGATCAAATTCCTCAAAAGGATCAAAGTCCTCATATGATTATCATCGTGCTAACAACTCTATGTCGCAGGGTAGAGCTAAGGGCTATGAATATGTGCATTATTCTTCAAATCATTATGTTCATAAGTCCTCGAAGAATTACTCTGCTTATTCATATGCTTACCCTAACCCCTCTTGTGTGAAACGAAACGGTTTGGCATCTTTGCCACCTTTCCCATATGGTGCTCGCAGAATGATGAACTCTTTGCCACCCCTCCAGATGTGGGTGGTGAAGAAAAAGAACTAATCTCTTCTGCAGGGTCAGGTCTCGGGCGTGCTTTAACGTCAAGAATTTGTTTGAGGACCTGACAAAATTGCTCGAAAGGATGCAAAGAATCATGATGAAATGAACTTTCATTTCACACGCCCTCATACCGCTATATCTCATTTCTCGCTTGATGAAATTCATCGATGAACTTGATATCATATTCTTCACCGATGAAGCATATGAGATTGTAAGCTACACTAATTCATCTGCAGGATGATCAACCCAAAACCACCGAATGGGTCCTCGATAGTGGATGTACAAATCACATGATTGGTGACAAGAATCTATTGATGGATGCTCCTTTATCACCGTCACCTCTGAAGCATATCATCTTTGCCGACAAAGGAAAAAGTCGTATTGGGTCTTGGTAAGGTTGCAATCTCTAAGGATAAACACATGGACAAAGTCATGCTTGTTGAGTCCTTAGGATACAATCTCATGTCGATCTCAATGCTTTGTGATCTTGATATGGTTGTTGTCTTTGGCAAATATCGCTGTGTTGTGATTATGGAAGTCGACAATTCCAAAGTCTTCAAGGCTTTAGGAGAGGAGATCTGATATTGTTGATTTCTCTACAGACCACAACCAGCCGTGTGTCTACTTGCAAAAGCTTCGAAGGCTGGCTATGGCATCGACGACTTGGTCACGCAGCATGAGGAATTTGAACACGCTTGCGAAGAAGAAGCATGTCATTGGCATTGAGAATGTCAAATTCCTCAAGGATCACTTATGCGAGCTGTGAAGCTGGAAAAATGACCAAGGCCAAGCATCCAAATAAGACTATCATGACCACTACCCGTCCATTTGAATTGCTTCACATGGACCTCTTCGACCTAATCATTATTCAAGTCACTAATGATGCATCTCTATATGGTTTTGTCATTGTTGATGATTATTCTCGATATACATGGGTACACATTGTTACTTACAAACATGAAGTGCAGGAAGTCTTCAAACGATTTTCCTCGAGGGCTTCAACCAACTTTGGTGTGAAGATCAAGCATATCAGAAGTGACAATGGAACTGAGTTCAAGAATTCCGGTCTTGATGCCTATCTTGATGAACTTGGTATTACTCATGAGTTATCTGCTCCCTATACTCCTCAGCAAAATGGCGTCGTGGAGCGCAAGAACAGAACTCTTGTTGAGATGGCTTGCACTATGCTTGATGAATACAAAACGCCTCAGCGTTTTTGGATTGATGCAATTGATATTGCGTGCCACATCATCAACAGAGTATATCTTCACAAATTCTTCAAGAAGACGGCCTATGAACTCCTCACTGACAAGAAACCCAATGTGAGTTATTTCAAAGTCTTCAGTGCTAAATGTTGGATTAGAGATCCTCACCACAACTCTAAATTTGCACCGAAAGCACATGAAGGTTTTATGCTTGGTTACGGAAAGGACTCGCACACCTATAGAGTCTTCAACATTGTTCTTCACAAGATTGTTGACACTGTAGATGTGCGGTTCGATGAAACTAATGGCTTGCAAAGAGAGCACCTACCTTCATGTTAGATGAACCAGCACCGAGGATGCTATCAAGCTCAAGGCAACCGAGGATGTCATTCCTACTAAAGAATCTGCAAGAATTCATTCCTGCTTCATGAAGAACGCCGAGTGATGCACTCAAGAACATGATGAGGAAAATGGTCTTTGAAGAAAATGTTGATCAAAATCCTCGGCGACAACCAACTCATCCACGCTGCAAAAGAAGTGCAAGTGGAGAAGATCATCGATGACATTAGCGCACGAGGTCCTCTCACACGCTCAAAAGCTTCACTTTATCTAACTTTTGTGGGCACTATGCTTTTGTCTCTATCACGAGCCCACTAAGGTAGATGAAGCATTTCGAGCCGGTGGATTCAAAGGCTATGCAAGAAGAATTACATCGTTCGAGCTGAACAATGTCTCGAATTGGTCAATCGCCTGATCCTCGCAAGCATAATATCATTGGCACAAAGTGGATCTACCGCAACAAGCAAGATAAAATGGCCTTGTGGTGAGGAATAAGGCACGACTAGTAGCTCAAGGCTACACACAAGTTGAAGGAATTGATTTGATGAAACTTTTGCACTGTTGCTAGACTTGAGGCTATTCAGATATTACTTGCTTACGCTAACCATCATGATATCATCTTATATCAAATGGATGTGAAAAGTGCATTCCTCAATGGTAAGCTTGAGGAAGAAGTATATGTTGCTCAACCCCGTGTTTTGAAGATCCCAAGAATCGACAAAGTCTTGAGACTCAATAAGGCTCTCTATGGCCTCAAGCAAGCCCCTCGGGCGTGGTATGATACATTGAAGGAATTCTTCGTGAAGAATGGCTTCACACCCGTTCACTCGACCCTACTCTTTTTACTAAATCATATGATGGTGAACTGTTTGTGTGCCAAATATATGTTGATGATATTATCTTTGGCTGTCTTGACCAACGTTATAGTGATGAATTTGCCTATATGATGAGTGAAGAATATCAAATGTCTATGATGGGAGAGTTGAAATTCTTCTTAGGTCTTCAAATTAAATCAAGCGAGAATGGCATATTCATATCTCGGAGAAATACCTCAAAGATGTCTTGAGGAAATTCGGCATGCAAGATTGCAAAGGCGTCAAAATTCCTATGCCCACAAATGGCCATCTATGCAATCGATGAAAATGGTATTGACTTGATCACAAGGTATACCGCTCCATGATTGGTTCTTTATTGTACTTATGTGCATCTAGGCGGATATAATGCTTAGTGTTTGCATGTGTGCGATTTCAAGCTGCACCAAGGAATCACACCATAAGGTTTGTGAAGCATATTCTTCGATATCTAGCTCACACACCAACACTAGGATTATGGTACCCCAAGGGCTCTGCTTTTGATCTCATTGGATATTCTCGACTCGACTATCTTTGGTGATCGTGTGGACCGCAAGTCAACATCGGCACTTGTCATTTCCTCGGACGATCTTTGGTGCATTGGTCCTCGAAGAAGCAATCTGCGTATCACCGCTCTTCTTTGAAGCTGAATACATTGCTGCTAGCTCATGTCTGTGCTCAATCGCTTTGGATGAAGCAAACCCTCAAGGACTATGGCATCAACGTGAAGAATGTGCCTCTCCTCTGCGACAATGAGAGTGCCATCAAGATTGCTCACAACCCGCCAAAGACTCGAAGACAAAGCACATTCAGATTCGCCATCATTTTCTTCGTGATCATGTGTTGAAGGCGACATCTCCATCGAGCATGTGAAGATCGAAGAATAGCTAGCTGATATCTTCACTAAGCCCTTGGATGAGAAGAGATTTAGCAAGTTGCGGTGTGAGCTAAATATCTTAGAATCTTGAATGTTCTTTGAAAAGGACACACATCCTAACCCTTATGCGAAATTGATGACTTAGATGTGCAACACATGAAGAAACGTTTTCTTCAATCAATGAAGAATAACACTCTAAGTGTGAAGAAATTAATGAAGAATTTGATTCTCAGAACCTTACGACAATTGTACGCGGTGTCTGAAATCATCATTCTTATACGGTGGGTCACGCCACCACAAAAGTTGAAAATCTTCAATTTGAGTTTTTCCTCATTTTTGAAATTCTTCAGTTTTTCAAACTCTTCAACTTTGCAAAATCTTCACTATTTCCGTCGTTTTTCCTCATTGACTATATATATATATATGAGTTTATGTCCTCTACAACATTCACTTATTGCTATTTCTTCAAGTTGTGATTTCTGCTAAGTGAATATGATCGGACCCTTCCCCCTCTATGCTATACTCAACTCAATCTATTCACAAATTCTTCATGTGCGTTCTATTTGAAACTCGTTCAAAGTCTTCACTGTGTCCTGTCAGCTGAAGAAATTGCGAACGAAACTTTAAAACAAATCTTATCCAGATTTTCGGTTTTACCGCTCAAACCATTCCGCATCCCACGATGCATTATTATAATCACCCACGATCTTACACGATCTCATCTGCACAGTATGTGGGTGACACATGTCGCGTGAAGAAGAAAGGGCAGGGGCATGTTCGTCCCAAAATCTTCGGGCGAACAGTTTTTACCGTGGCTATAAATACCCCTCTCCCCTTCCTTAGTTCATTTACCGCTCGGTCGCTGTCTCTCGCTCGGGCTCTCCTCAAACCCTAGCGCCGCCGCTACTTCATCGCCGCCGGTGAGGAAGAGCTTCACTGCCTCGACCTCGTCGCCGTCGTACTCGCGCCGGCTGCGGAAATCTTCACTCCGCCGCCGCCGTAGCTGTCTCCCTCTGCCAAGTTAGGGCGTGGGAGATCTAACTTGACGAACTTCACCGATGTTCATCTCTGTTCGTCGTGTTCTTCAGTTCGGGTAATTAAAAGTCACTTTTATTACTCGCTTTGATTCTCAAACTTTTCTGAAAATCTTCAAAGGTGTTTTATTCTTCAAATCTTCACATATGAACACCTCACACACTGTATGCTCTTGATCCATCTCTCTAAGCACTCATTCTTCAAGATTCCTCAATTGTGCGGATTTTCGATCTGTACAACTCTGGAACCTAAGACAAGAACGCTTAGTGAAATTCCTCAAGGCTCAACTGGTCAAATTCCTCAAAACTTTTCTTTTTCAAAAATCTTACGAGAACGATATGACCTCTCCAAATTCCTCGCACCTACACTCTGCTCACAGTACTCATGTCCGCCTTTGAATCACTAGGTTCTCATCAACTTACCTCATTTGCAGCGTTCCTCGAAGAAAAACTGCATACTTCTTCAGAGTGCTCAGTTGTTCAAATTCCTCATCTGAAGAATATGGCTGAAGGAAAGAGACCGCATAAAGGAGGAAAGAGGCCTAAGGTCATGACTGCTTTCAAAATCCCTGATGAAATCTATAAGGACTATTGCACACCTGATGAAGCCAAGTTTGGCAAAGAGAACAAAAATCAGCGCAAAGTGCGCATCCAGAGGATTGAACGAAGATGGGCACGAGAATGGAGGGAATATCGATATGTTACTCCAAAGTACATGAAGAAATTCGCCTTAAATCCTCCATGCCCAAGAGCTCCACTGGCACCTGGCCAAGTCGCTGATCCCACTAGCATCAAAAGTGGTGAGGACTTTCCTGAAGAATGGGCTAGGCGCCAAGCAAAATTGGCAAGACAAGCCAAGGAGGCAGTGAGAAAATTCAATGAGGATTCTGTCGCTGCTACTGCTGCTGAGACCTCGGTCAAGCCGAGAAAATCAATGCCGAAGAAGCCTGCTCGTAAGCCAAGTGCTTCACCATCAGCGCCCACACGGCCAAGTTCCTCAGCCGCGCCCTCACGGCAAATTCCTCGACTCTCGCTGCTCCACCAAAGTCCTCGGCAGCTCCTCCAAGTCCTCAACTCTTGTGCATCGGCTACATGTCAAAGGACTCGGGGCTTCTCAATTGCTTCGTGTCTCAAAGCAAGTTCCTCACCGCACCAATGTCCTCATCAGCCCCACTCTGCTGAAGACAAAAGCAACAATGGGCGCGGTCCTCGACCAAGTCCAAGGAAGAAACAGTTGCATTCAAGTGCCCTCGATGATGAGGCCTCGATGAAGAACTTGCTGAAATCATCGAGAGACAGACAAGCAAAGACCGCTAGAGCCAAGGGCACATCTGTGCCACTGCTTCTGGATCCGAAGAAGATCCTCGACTACATTGACTTATGGCATAAGGATCCAAACACTCCAATGCTCGATCGCCTCGACTCCTGGTCAAAGTCATATGTTGACCCATTTCATCTCTCAAGAGAAATGGAAGTTTGAAAAGGCTCGTGAGATAAAGAGAGCTCAAGCTAGAAAGGAGAAGCTTCGAAAAGAATGTTGTCGACCGACACCAAGAACTTCTCAAGGCTCAATCTGAGATCCAAGCCCTCGGAAGGACTTGATGCATACAATGCTGATTGGCAAGGAGCCAAAGTGAGATTCATCAATTTGACGAAGAAAATGACAATTGTTGCAGCTCCATCGCAACAAGAAAATCCTCGAGTGCAGACTCTGCTCAGCTCTTTGAAGAACATGCCAACACTGCTGATGACTTTCACTGCCGATGAGAATACAAGTTCGTGGCTGATGACTCCATCCCACCGCGAAGAAATTCCTGGGCATCCACTAGTGGTGCGCTGAAGAAATCGAAGAGATCGAGGCAATCGCACTGATTCCAAGAAAATGAACCACGTCCTCGGCTCCTCCGCGCCAACACCAACTTCAATTCTTCCTTCTGCCTATGAAGTGAAGAAGACCAAGGCTGCAGAGCGAGCTGCAGTGAAGAAAAGGAAGGCATCAGCTGCGTCAAATTCTTCGGCTGCGAAGAAAATGAAGTCAATGACCAGCTCTCTTGAAAATCCTATTGATGTCGTTCCGATTTCCTCCATGTCATCAAAGGAAATTGTTCCTTATGGAGAAGACTACAAGATCCCAAGCGGATCTGATGAAGAAAATCATTCTGCTGCTACGTCGGAGCAGTTTGATGAAGAAATTGAAGTGGAAACATTCCCTTCATCGCTAGTCGTTTCCTCACCTATGCCTCAGTTCACAGCTGAAGAGGCTGGTGTTGAGGAAATTGAAAAAGAAGATGAAGATGTGGATATTGGATGCACTACACCAGTGATGAATGATGACTTTTGGGAAAGTCAGCATCCCAATACTCCTCTCTTCACTCCTATTCAACAGATTCCTTAGTCCCGGCTACAACTGTTCAAATGGGCTCTGAAGAAACTCATCCCACATCGTCTCTTCATGAAGAAATTCCAGCCGCTAGTCTTTGAAGAACTCTTCTTCTTGATCCCCAAACTGCACAAGAAGAGGAACCAGAAATTCTCACCTGAAGCACCCGAGATAGTGATTCACGAGGTTGTGCCGCAAATCAACGACACTCCTCTGCCCAAACCAAGAATCCATTCTCTTGCAAGCAAAAATTCAAGGTCAAGACTTCTTTTACGAGCATGTGTTCTTCATCGATTACAATCCATATGACTCTGCTTTCGCATAAGGAAGAGGCGTTTACTGGATTACTACTCAAGCCAACTTCTATTCCTCAGTGCTCTTTGACAAGGACAAAATCTTCGATCATGAGCATATTCCTCATGTGGATATGGAATCTCTGCCATGCTTCGAGCCAGTCCTCAGAGTTATTCACGATGCAGGACTACTGAACTTCTACATTGATATCTGTGATTGGAATGAAGAACTCATTCTTCAGTTCTATGCCACTTTGCATATCACCGGAGATACTGAAGATGTCAATTCATGGGTGCTGGATTGGATGACTGAAAACACTCACTACGAGGCACCAACAACTGAATTGCTTTGTGTCCTTCCTCTTGATCCTCCCCATGACAGTGCACGTTGCATCTACAATGACCGCGAACTGACAGATCATTATATGCAAGTGCTCATGAAGCCTTTGAAGCTGTGGCAGGCCCCACTTAACCAAATTCCTCGTCAAGGAATTGCTCTATGTGCCTCGATCGCTCTATCGAATCTCGACGAAGACAATGAGTCCTATCAAAGGCCACGACTCAAATGATGAAGATGTCGTTGGCATCATGAAGAACATGCTTTTCAACATCATTCATGGCGTTCCCTTCAACTTCCATGATTTCTTCATGAGGACTATGGCTAATGTTGCAATGTCACCTTTTGAGCTGAAGCCCTATGCGCCTTGGATTATGAGATTCATAAGGGCAAGATCTTCACCAATTACAAGGTCGACACTCAACCATGGTAGCTACTTGCCGCCCATTGAAGTCCTCAAGAGACCGTTTCATCATCGATGATAAGGGCAAGGCAGCTTGTGATCGATGAAGGCTCTCGCCCATTGGATGGTCGATTCCGTCGCTACATCTTACTCCACCAATGACGATTCTCGCAACACATGACACCGCCAAGAAATACATCAACAAGCAAAAGCCTCAAGCCACAAAGACCTGTGGTGATGATGACCGTGAGTTACTCCTCGCCTTCATCGGAAGGTTGATCGCAATCACAAATGGGTGAAGCGTCGGTTTGCTGCAATTCTTCACAACATGACCTCAACCCATAATGCGGTGAAGAAAACCAAGATCACCTTCATGAAACCCTCAACCGCACTGGCTGTTCTCACTCATGTATATTCTGCGGAAGAACTCAAGACTATGGGTCTCGGGAAGCATTTGACCGGTCTCGCACCACCTCGAAGAAATTCAAAAGAGTCAAAGTTCTGATCGGTGGCCAGCTCTTATTCTTCATCGCGTGAAGCGATGAGCATGAAGATTTGGACGACACTGCGGCAGGCCCTACTTCAACAAACAACCCCGACAACGCTGGCGCTCCTCCATCAACTTGAAATTCTTCAAGGGCGTTAGTCCTTAGTTTCGATCCTTTTGGTCATTTGATGACAAAGGGGGAGAAATCTGAGTTAGTCTTCAAGCGGGTTTATATTATGGGCGTTTTGTTAAGTTACAACTCTCGTTCTTCCGAAACTTTTTATTGGATCGAGTTGTAATCTTAAACCCGATGGTGCCCTGATACTTTTGAACGGTGCATGGTGCTCTGACTGCACTGTGCTCTGATACTTTTGATGTGTTATTCTGCATGCTTATTCCTTGTTAATATTATTGCACGCATGCTGAATCTCATCAGGCACCATATTTCATCATGCATTTCAAATTCTTCATATTATATATCAAATGCGTGTATGAATTACAAGATATAGGGGGAGATCTCCATGATTCAATTCTTCAAATGTGCATTGCCTCAAAAGCAAATTCCTCACTATGCACATATTCAGGGGGAGTTCTTCTATATCTTGCAATCAAATTCCTCAATATCAGTATTTACACTTCATATGTTTATCCCCGTTGAAAACTTAACCTATGTTGTCATCAATCACCAAAAGGGGAGATTGTAAGTGCATCTAGTGCCCTTAGTGATTTTGGTGTATTGAAGACTTATAGGTTAAGTAACTGATCTTGTTGTGAGTGTACACAGTCTATAAGTCTATGAGGAGTTTGATATTTACAGAGAAAGTCGACCCTAAAAATGAAGTTCTTCGATCAAGACTTTGATATTCGAAGACTTTCTAAAGACTTTGAAAGTGAAGAAATTGGTGTGACCTTGAAGACTTGGTATTCACTTGAGGAACATGAAGCGTGAAGACTTTTGTTTTCGTAGTTTCATTTTCTCTTTCTTGAGTCATAGGAAACACCGTCTTGCTAAAGGGGTCGAGGAAATACTAAGGAAAAATTTCCATGTGATGCTCAACTCAAAATCCTACACCTACCAATCCCTTGAGTGAAGCCATTGAAATCTCATACAGATTCAGATCAAGTTCTTGATGTGAGAGACGCAGTTCTTCAGTCACTTGATGACTTTGTTCGACGAGGAGTTAGGAATTTGCCAGTCTAATTGCCTACACAAAGAGGAACATGATAGCCCCGAGGAATTTGAGAGTAAAATTTCCGACCGTTCTTTGTCTTCTTGCCGCTGTCCAAAATATCTTATCCACCTAACGGTCATATCATTGAAGGGCATTTATGTCTTATCATGTCGGGCTGCTCCTAGGCTATAAATAGCCGCCCCTACAACCACTAGTTGGTTGGCTGCTCGAGAGAAATTGACACTTGTCATCTGAGAGCAACCCATCCTCCGGGACTTTGGCGAAAATCATCAAGTGAGGAAAATCCAAAACCAAACCCCACAAACCCAAAGTGATTGAGCATCATCAAGAAATTGATCCCGTGGATCCAACGCTTGTTACCTTTGAAGACTGTGCTTCTTCTAGGCGGTTAGGCGTCAAGGTCTAGAGCATCCAAGAGGAATTGTGGATCGCCGAGTGACCAAGTCTATGAAGGTTTGGAAGTCACCAAGACTTACCACGAGTGATTGGACGAGACTGCGTGGTCTTAGTTCAAGGAGAATACGGTGAGGATCGGTGTCTGAGTTGCGGCTCGAGACTAGGTGTCCGGACTGCGTGTCCTCGAGTTTAAATACTCACCGCTCCAACCAAGCGCATAACCGAGACAAAGAGTTGGAACTGGTTTACCAAATCATTGTCTTCACCAACTAACTTGTTCTATTTCCTCAACTCTTTCATTTCCTCATTCTTGTGTTGAATGTTGTTCATATCTGTGCTTGAAGACTTTGGTGAAGACTTTCTCAAATTCCTCGCTTCAATTTCTTGATCGTTTGTCTTCATCTTGTTATCCTGTGTTTACGCTTTCTGTACTCTGTGCTAGTCTTCATTTCATCATGATGACTATGCTTGTATCCTGTTATGCTTACTTCTGTGTACTTATTCCGCTGCAAGTAGTTCTTTGCTAAGGAATTTCCTCACCGGCAAATTCCTCATTGAAGAATTCATAAAAATCGCCTATTCACCCCCCCTCTAGTCGATATAACGCACTTTCAGCGACGGCACGGTAGTACCGCACGTCATCGCGATAGTACCGCTTGGGCTAAAGTACCGCACCAAAGCGGTAGTACCGCTCTCCCAGGTGGTAGTACCGTTCTCTCCACAAGCTGTAGTACCATGGCAGGCCGCGGTAGTACCGTGAGCTCAAGAAAAACACACGAAAAAGAGATCTTTGCAAGGAAACTTTGAGCACAAGAGACACCACAAGGACACGCACAACCCAAAGGCAGAAAGTCAACAGGGAGCAACCACGTGACACTACCTCTCAAAAGAGGGGGCGGTGGCCGGAGCCACCTATGTTTGAGTCAGTTGGTATGGCACCGCGAAGAATTATCCTTGGGCCCATGACCAAAACCGTCTTTGAAGCACAAGTACCATCAAAAATGGCTAATGTGAAAGAGTTGATCGATTTATGCATAATGGGGGGGGGAGAGTTCATTGAGAGAACAACAACACTCCCCCTATGTCCATGCCTACACCTAAACTAGACAACAAGTTGAGTGTGGTGGGAGGTGCAAGGGTTCAAGTCACATTGCTCGAATCAATGATATTTAGCTCATGCCTTAACTCGCGAAATCTTGCTTCATCCAAGGGCTTCGTGAAAATATCTGCAAGGTTATCATGAGTGTTGACATACTTGAGCTTGATCTCCCCTCGCCTAATGTGATCCCTGATGAAGTGATACCGAATCTCAATATGCTTCGTCTTGAAGTGTTGCACCGGGTTGAGAGAAATCTTGATGGCACTTTCATTATCACACCAAAGAGGCACTTTGTCACAAATGACACCATACTCCTTTAAAGTTTGCATCATCCATAAGAGTTGTGCACAACCACTACCGGCCGCCACATATTCCGCTTTGGTGGACGAGAGAGACACAAAACTTTGCTTCTTGGAAGACCAACTCACCAAAGAGCAACCAAGAAATTGGCACCCTCCGAAAGTGGACTTCCTATCCACTTTGTCTCCCGCCCAATCGGAATCCGTATATCCTTCAAGCTTGAAGTTTGCCCCTCTTGGGTACCATAAGCCAAAGTTTGGGTATGAGCCAAATATCGAAGATTAAGCTTGACCGCCACATAGTGGCTTTCCTTGATCTTGACTTGAAACCGTGCACATATTCCCACACTCAACATGATATCCGGTCTAGATGCACAAAGGTAAAGCAAGGAGCCAATCATGGAGCGATATACCTTTTGATCCACCGCTTTACCATTGGGATCAATGTCAAGTTGGCACTTGGTAGGCATTGGAGTAGAAGCCGGCTTGACATCACTTAGCTTGAATCTTTTTAGCATGTCTTGAGTGTATTTGGCTTGGTTGATGAAGGTACCTTCTCTTCTTTGTTTGATATCAAAACCAAGGAAGAACTTCAACTCTCCCATTGAAGACATCTTGAACTTGGAGGTCATGAGAGCGGCAAATTCCTCATTGAAAGCTTTGTTAGGGGAACCAAAGATAATATCATCAACATATAGTTGGCATACAAACAACTCCCCCTTGACCTTCTTAGTAAAAAGAGTGGGATCAATTTGCCCAACCTCAAATCCACGATCTTGTAACAACTTAGTAAGGTGGTCATACCACGCACGTGGGGCTTGTTTAAGGCCATAGAGTGCCTTATCGAGTTGATACACATGATCCGGGAAGTAGGGATCCTCGAACCCGGGGGGTTGCTTGACATAAACCAACTCATTAATAGGACCATTAAGAAAAGCACTTTTCACATCCATTTGTTGTAACTTAAAGTTGTGATGGGAAGCATAAGCAATCAACAAATGAATGGATTCAAGGCGAGCAACGGGAGCAAAGGTTTCACCGTAGTCGATGCCCTGGACTTGGGAGTAGCCTTGTGTTACCAATCTTGCCTTGTTGCGAATGATGTTCCCATGAGCATCTTGCTTGTTCTTGAAAATCCACTTGGTTCCAATGACGTTGTGGTTCCCCGATGGCCTTGGCACCAATCTCCACACCTTGTTGTACTCGAAGTTGTTGAGTTCTTCATGCATGGCATTGAGCCAATCCGAATCTTCGAGCGCCTCATAGACCTTTTGGGGTTCAACACAAGAGACAAAAGCGTGATGTTCACAATAGTTTGCTAATTGTCTACGAGTGCTTACCACCTTTCTTAGGCTTCCAACCACATTCTCCATGAGATGACCTTTGGTGGTGAGTTTGGAAGCAATCTTCGCAGCACGACGCTCTAATTCCTCCTCGGATGTGGAAGAAGGAGGGTTAACTTGATTTTCTTGAGCGCCATCTTGAGCTTGTTCTTGATCTTGAACTTGCTCGAGGGGGAGAACTTGACCTTGGGCGCATTTGGTGGTTCACCACCATCTTGAGGTTGATCTTGCCCTTGGTCCTGTTCAGGAGGTTGAGGGCCTTCACTTTGTTCTTCGGAAGCATGTGGGTCTTGGGGAGGTGATGGATCCACTTGAGTGGAGCATTGTCCTTATCCTTCGGCCACAAGGGGTTCCTCAATGGCTAGAATATGACCAATACCCATTCTTCTTATGGCTTGGGGAGGAATTTCATCACCTACATCACAAGTACCACTTTGCTCCACTTGGGAGCCGTTATTTTCGTCAAACTCCACATTACACGTCTCCTCAATGAGTCCGGTGGACTTGTTGAGGACACGGTAAGCATGAGAGTTTGTAGCATAACCAACAAATATGCCCTCATAAGTTCTAGCCTCAAATTTAGAAAAACGAACACCTTTCTTGAGAATGAAACACTTACACCCGAACACCCGGAAGTACTTGAGATTGGGCTTGTTACCGGTGAGTATTTCATAAGGAGTCTTGTTCAAGCCTTTGCGGAGATAGAGCCGATTGGATGCATGACATGCTGTGTTGATGGCTTCGGCCCAAAAGTTCTATGGAGACTTGAACTCTGCCATCATGGTCCTTGCCGCATCCATCAACGTCCCGTTCTTCCTCTCCGCGACACCATTTTGTTGTGGGGTATATGGTGCAGCATATTGATGCTTGATCCCCTCATCACTAATAAACTCATCCAAGGTGTAGTTCTTGAACTCGGTACCGTTGTCACTTCTTATTGTCAAGATCTTTGCATCATGTTGACGTTGAGCTTCATTTGCAAAGTCGATGACGGTTTGTTGAGTCTCACTCTTCCTCTTGAAAAAGTATACCCAAGTGTATCTTGAATAATCATCCACAATCACCAAGCAATACTTTCTACCTCCAAGACTATCAAAGGATGGAGGCCCAAATAGATCCATGTGAAGGAGCTCCAGGGGTCTCTTCGAGTAGATGATAGTCGTGGGAGGGTGAGCCGTTTCATGAAGCTTTCCTTCAATACAAGCACTGCAAGCACGATCTTTAGCACAACTAACATTTGTTAGTCCACGGACATGGTCCCCCTTAAGGAGACTTTGCAAAGATCTCATATTGACGTGGGCTAAACGGCGATGCCAAAGCCATCCCACATCAACTTTAGCCATTAGGCATGTCGCTGTCTTAGTGGGTTGCTCCGAAAAGTTAATCACATAAAGACCGTTCTCGAGATGCCCAACAAAGGCTACTTTAAGAGTCTTGCTCCACAAGAGGGCCACAGTATTAATATCAAAGAAAGTGGCAAAGCCCATGAGTGCAAGTTGACGAACGGAAAGAAGATTGAATGCAAGGGACTCAACAAGCATGACTTTCTCGATCGTTAGATCCTGAGAAATGACAACCTTGCCAAGACCCAATACCTTAGAAGATGAGGCATCACCCCACTCGACATTGGTGGGCATAGAAGGAATCTTGTGCACGTCCACCACCAAGTCCTTGCTCCCGGTCATATGATTCGTTGCTCCACTATCGAGCAACCATGATCCCCCACCGGAAGCAAACACCTACACGAGATCAATGCTTGGTTTTAGGTACCCATTTAGTAATGGGTCCTTTGATGTTAGTAACAAGGGTCTTAGGAACCCAAATAGACCATTCAATGTACTCATAGGGAGAACCAACAAATTTAGCATAAACACGCCCATCACTAGCACGGCACAATACATTTGAAGGATTAAAGTCGCCGGCTTTGTTGGAGGAGATGGTTTTGCCCTTTTTGACATCAACACCCTTCACATTTTCCTTCTTCTCCTTAGGAGCACTGTCGGTGTCAAAACCGGTGGATCTCGGGTAGGGGGTCCCGAACTGTGCGTCTAGGCGGATGGTAACAGGAGACGAGGGACACAATGTTTTTACCCAGGTTCAGGCCCTCTCGATGGAGGTAATACCCTACGTCCTGCTTGATTAATATTGATGATATGGGTAGTACAAGAGTAGATCTACCACGAGATCAATGAGGCTAAACCCTAGAAGCTAGCCTATGGTATGATTGTTGAGATGTAATGTTGCGTCCTACGGACTAAAGCCCTCCGGTTTATATAGACACCGAGAGGCTAGGGTTACACAGTAGTCGGTTACAATGGTAGGAGATCTACATATCCGTATTGCCAAGCTTGCCTTCCACGCCAAGTAAAGTACCTTCCTGACACGAGCCGAGTCTTCAATCTTCTATCTTCGTAGTCCGGGAGTCCGCGGATATTGATAGTCCGCTATCCGGACACCCCTAGTCCAGACTCCTCAAGAGCCCTGAACCAGGTCTTCAATGACGATAAGTCCGGCGTGCATAATGTTCGGCATTGCAAGGCGGGTTCCTCCCTTGAATAATCTGGAGAAGATAATGAACACCGGATAGTGTTCGGCTCGCAAAATAATTTCCACATTCCAACGTAGAGAGATAAAATACACACTTAATTCAATCTCTCGACGTATTACGCAGCGTGATGTCACACCGCAGCCAAGCCCTCGTTTTATTATTCCGCCTCGACGCTTTACGGCGGCTTCCTTGGCACGTCCCGTCGAGCGAGATCATGTTCCCTTTATTCCGGATCCTCATCAATACGTGCGTGGGTAACCCAACCGCTCCCATCGCCACGCCTCTATCGAAGGGAATCTCAAGCGGTCACGGAGACGGCCCTTGGTATTATTTCCCTTTATAAGAGGACCAAGGCCTGTCCTTGTCTTTCAACCTCGCATCGAATCTTTCCTCTGCTCCCGGTTCCAACACCAAGAGCTTGGACTCGGCGCTTGGATCTACACAATGTCCGGCTCCGACCTCCGGGGCGGTGGATGCCCTCCTCCGTCACGGAGGAGGACATATTGAAGTTGCGTGAGGCCAAGTACAGCCTCGGTCTCGCACAGGTTGCTGCCCACGGGCAGGCCGTGCCAACCCCGAGCCCGGCGAATATGTCGTTTCGCATCTCACCTCCGTCTGGGATTAGGCTTCCAGACGGATCCTTTCGTGAGGGGGGCTTGTTCTTCTACGGGCTGGACTTCCACGACTTGGCTCCGAGTCCATCCTCCATATCTCCGCATTCATTATTTTCTCTGAAGCCTTCCTCCGCGTCATCCCCACTTCGCCTGTGGCTGAAAACATTCAAGGTGGAGCCAAGATGATCGGGGCGCCGAAGCGGAGTGTGGCGGGCGACCATAAGCAAGAAGGTCGATGCCCGTGGCTCGAAGGTTCCTTCCAAGAGGAACAGGATTGTGGCAGCAGGAGTGGTTCTACATCACCGCTCAAGGGGCGACAGCGAAGCCGCCGCCTCCTACGCCTGGACCTCCACAAGAATCGATGTCGTGGGTCAACCAAGGGCTCAACTGGGGCTGTCCGAGGGCGTGCCCGCACCGCAGGCCGGATTCGGGACCTCCAAACAAGGGAGATTGATCTGGTCAAGGTGGCGCAGTCATGCTAACTAGGCACCTCCTACCACGCAAACGTCGTCCTCTCCGCTTATGGGAGTTCAATCCGGAGGGACCTCGTATCCTCCAAAGCATTTCATGGGCGCGACACCCTTGGAGATGTACTGAGCTGTTCTTGGACCGCAAGTGGCGTGTCCGGATTCGGCCGAGGATCTTTGGACTAAGCCGCGATCGTCCGGATACTCGGTAAATAGCTCAAAGCCGGACATCCTGTTTTGTATGCCTTTTAAGAGATCGTCTCGACCCTTTGTTCTTTTACAGGAATGGGTGGCGCGATCAAGGCTGATAAGGTGTCCGCCCCCTCCCAGACCGCCTGACCGGAGCCCGTGCTGGTCAGAATGTTGGAGGTTGCGCCCACAGAGGGGGGCGACGGGGAGATAAAGGAGCTAATACTTCGTCCAAAGGGGCGACTGAAGAGGAAGGAGCCAAGGATCCCTCCCTTCAGGGGGAGAAGAGGACCGTCTCCGAAGATCCGGAGGCCCCAGCCCCTAAGCGTGGGAAGAAATCCCCACCGGAGGGTCCGGCGTCCGGAGAGAATCCAGACGCGCAATCATCGCCCACGGACCAGCCCTCCAACGAGCCGTGAGTATGAAAGAGGAAGTTTAATAAGAAAGTACCTTCGTTTATGCTTTTGTAGGTAACTGAAATATTTATATCGCAGTTCGGATCTGCAGCCGTCTCAGATGAGTTCGTCCTTCGGGGATCTTCTTCCGGAGATGATGGAAGCGTCGCCTCCGTCCGTCGCGCCGCCAGATGAGGCAAAGAGCCGAAGTGTCGCCACGGAGGGCGTCCCGAGTCCGGAGGGTCAAAGAGTTCAACACCCACGAGCCGGCCGAGAATCGAAGAATTTGCTTGAGAGGGCGTCCATTTCGAAGATCACCGTGCATTAATGCGTATGGTGATTGGAAGGATTTCGTCCGCTGAAAGCGGATTATGGATCTTGCCATGAGCTTCTTTGGCGGGATTTGAGGTATCTGAAAATAGCATACCCCTTTGTTTTTAACAGTTGTGCATATAAAAATGCGCCTGTATAGATAGTAGCCCTAAGACTCGGTAGGTTGTCGAAGACGACAGCGTCGAGGATCGAAAATCTAAATATCTCGGGTAATAAATATCGCTGTTACGTCATAGTGGCGGATAGTCCGGGGCCAGCCGGACTAATCGGTTCTTGAACCGAGTCGGCAATGGACATGGCGAATCTTGACATAGCACTTTCGTCAATCAGCGACTTGACGAGTCGCAAGGTAAATAAATTCTCCATAGCTGCTTTATTAAGTGGGTTAAAGCCCTCCTCGATCGTTATATGCTGTTTATCTGAGCATAAAGGCTGATGTGGAGAGACTTGGGCGAGCTTGCACAAACCAAGGAGCAAGCCCGAAGGAGTGATGCGGTTGCCTCGAGGGCGGCCGAGGAGTTGAAGGTCGAAAAGGCTGCGCCTTGCCTAAGCGGCGGAGGTGGCGGATTGGCCAAGAAATTAAAGGATGCTACCGACCGTAGCGAGGCTCTTGAAAAGGAGCGCCTATTGGAGCGGGAAGACCTGAAGAAGGCCACCGCCGAGACCAAGGATGCCCTCTCTGCAATGCGGGCTATGAGGGAGGAGCTGCGCCAAGCCGGAGAAATCACGGCTGGCAAGCCGTTTCTTATGCGTCGCCGGTTTATGGATGCCAAGTATGCCAAATTTGAAAAGCAGTGGAGTTCGGAGGATCCTTACATGGACTTGGCTGCGAGTGCGGCGGGCGCCTAAGCACTTCCGGGCCGGGGATCACGAGGTGGAAGATTTATATTGGACTCAATTCCACAGTCCGGATCGCCCTCTTCATTTGTCGGACAGAGTTGGCGAATGGGCGAACTGAATAGACTGTCCGGGTTGGCTATGATCGACATCGTGGCCCATGTGTGGCGAGAGGTCCAAGGCGACGAAGCTATTTTGGCCTCTTCGCAGCAGTTCCTTGGGGCGGTGCCGCATATCAAGGAGATGAAGCGGTCGGCTGCATCGAGGGCGCGGATGGCTCGCCCGTGTAAAGCGCGATGTCCGGAGATGGATGCCACCGCCGCTGCCCGTGGTTCGGATGGGAACCGCTTCTGCCGAACATTATTTGGGGAAGTTATGCACGGCGCTCGTATAATAGAGTCGCAGATGCTTCGAAGAATGTAACGTTCAATTGAGCGCATTAACTTGTTTATGAATGATTATAGTATGAATGCTTTTTATACTTGTGCTTCCAAGTAGTAATACTTCTCCTTGCGGCCGTTTAAGTATACTTGTGTATAACTGAAAGATGCGATCTTGACTTGCCCTTGCACAAGGTCTTTGGGGTGTTCGCAAAATAGCGCTTTTTCACACTTTAATCCGGCGTCTCGGTCTGTTATAAGGAGGTGGTAGCGTAGCGACGAGGCAATCCGGACTATAATGCTTTATCTCTTTCACTTAGCCAATGGAGCTCGAGGGTGGGGCTACGATATAGCCCCTAATGGCACCGCACATCTCCGGATTCGAGTGCGTGTGTGCTGACGAGAAGCGGCCCTTCGTCAAGCGGGAATTCTAAACATTCCGTAGTTGATCAAGTGGTGACCACTCTCGCTATATCATGACGATCAGTTTTGGCTTTCTCTCTTGAGGTGCTCGCCACGGTAATCGGGCACAATCGCATAGTTCTCCGGTGCCGCGTTAGCGGGTGATCTGAGCGTAAGGCAGCAAAACACGGAGCCGGCAAACCCAACATTTGACCAAAGACATGATTCGAGCTGATGCATATAGTGCCCAACTTGAGGCGCCGAACACTCCACGAGGTGTTCGGACTTTATGATAACGGGCAGAATTATGCCTAAGCCCCTTGTGTCCGTGCGGGCATTGTCTTGTGCGCGCCAATGCCAAAGCGTCGAGTTCGCCTCGGCTATAGGAAGAAGCCGAGGGTGATTTAGCAACAAGAGACAAGAATAAAAGGTCTACATAGGGTCTTAATCAAAAGAATCCTTGCAACGGGTCCCTCTTGCACGTCTGCGCTGTGTCTCCGTTGTGCCGTTATCTCGGCGGGTGCGCACGTTGTTCATCTGTAGGAAAGAGAGGAACATTTCAAAAACAGTTCGTGCGAAAATAATGCAAAAGAATAAGCATAAATAACTAAAGCTAGGTTTATATGAAACCGATGTTAGTTGTCTTGCGCAGCCCTTGTGAAAGGGTATGCGGCTAGGAGCCCCTAACTCGCTAAGTCCGGATTCGCCTATCCAATCCGGGGTCTTTAAGTGACCCTCGCCTGAAATGGTGCCATGTGGACGGGCATCTTAAGTGTAAGAGACGCGTAATGCGGTATGGCGTTGAAGCGGACAAAAGCCTTCGTCCTAATAGTGCTTGATGTTCACTTTTAAATGGGACGATATGGAAAATTAACTTTTCTCGTCGGAAATTGTTCGGTGATCCGAACACGACTTGATAATATCGAGCCTGCACTTGGCGTAAGGGCTGGCGTAACTCCTTTGAAGGAAGTGCGGCTGTGTCGAATTTTGGTAGGGTCTATCCCCATCCGATGGATTGTGATTGAATATAGCAGGTTTAGGTCACTGCCTCCGTCCATTAGGACGTTTGTGAATTGCAGTCCATCTATTATCGGATTCAATATCAGGGGAGTCCGTCCCGCGGTTCGAACACTTTTGGAATAATCCCGGTGGTCGAAAGTGATTGGTTTTGATATCCAATCTCTATGGTTTGCGGGGCCGGACCGTGCGAAGCTCTTTTTAGAAAGTGCCGCACTGTTTTTCCGTGTCCTCACATGAAGTGAGTTTATCGCTTGACCCCTTGTGGGAAAGTCTTTTGTTTTCGGTGCCCTTACGGCGGGGTTTATCTTCTTAACTTCTGCGTCGAGCCCCTTGCGTTCGGCGTTTAGTCGGCCGGACTGTTTGAAAACCCAACAATCCCTATGGGTGTGATTTGCAGGCCTTCCAGGGGTACTGTGGATTTGACAGATCCGACCTAGGATTTTGTGTAGGTTAGACAGCTCGTCGCTGTCGTCCTTGATGGGTTGAGCTTTATTATTCGGCCGTGAGCTTTTAAATCCGGCGTTGACTGCCGTGCTCTTTGGGCTTTTCTCTTTATTCCGGCTGATCTTTTCTGCGCCGTGATTTTCCGTTCCATCTCTTATCTCGGATGTACTTGGGTCATTGGTGCTGCTTCTTGCCAACCAGCTGTCCTCTCTAGCAAAAGCGGGTCATGAGGCTTGTTAATGCGGTCATTGTCCTCGGTTTCTCTTGACCGAGGTGTCTGGCGAGCCATTCGTCTCGGACATTGTGCTTAAAAGCTGCTAAGGCTTGGCGTCCGGACGATCGACTATTTGGTTCTTTTTGGTAAGGAACCTGCTCTGAAATTTCAGCACCGACTCTCCGGGCTGTTGAGCTATGTGACTTAGGTCATCTCAGCATCCGGAGGCGGACATAAGTCCCTTGAAAATTTGCTCTAAACGCTTCCTCGAGCTCTTCCCAACTTCCAACAAGTTTTACGGGAGGCTTTTGAGCCAATGGCGAGCTGGCCCTTTGAGCTTGAGGGTAGATATTTTATGGCGTGGAGATCGTCTCCTCCGCCATATGTATATGCATATATAGTCTTTTATCCGCACTCGAGTGCATTGTTCCATCGTAGGCTTCTATGTTGATGGGTTTAAACCTCGCTGGGAATTCATGTTCCAAAGACCTCGTCTGTGAAGCATAGTGGGTGTCTGGCGCCCTGTGCTTATGCGTGCCGCTATCGTCGGACACTTGCGTGTTCCTTTGCTTATTGGGGCTTTCCTTTTGGGTCCGTAGATGGACTGGCTGGGCCATTTGACGGTGGAGGCTTTATGGCCTCTTCGTCAATCTGGGAGCAGCTTGCGCTTGGTAGCTCTTGATTGGTGGCTGTTGCCTTATTTGTCTGCGGTTTTGAGCACTTTGCTCCATCTTATCCGGAGTCGTCTTCCGCTGTGTTGAGCTTCCGCTTTTCCTTCTTGAGCTTCTTCTTTGTAGCGATGAGCTGCGTTTACAAAGATCTTGTTCGACGGGCTCTTGAGTTAAATGTCATCGGGCTTGATTCGTCCTCGAGGGAGGTACATAGTTGTGATCCTCAACCTTTTCTTCTGCCGCCCTTTCGTGAGGGCTTGCTTCTACATCCTCCTTCGCTGAGTCTTGCTGGAGGGGTTTGTCTTCGGCACTCTCCGGAGTGTTATAATCTCCCATGCCGGATTCTCCATTCTTGTTGTGGCGGGATTTAGAGCGGCGCCGCTGACGCCGGCGTTTAGGCTGCTTCTTCAAAGAATCTTCCTCCGCTGCTTTTTCGCCATCCCCTTCCTTTGGGGTATCCACCATGTAGACGTCGTATGACGAGGTGGCCTTCCGGTGTCCCGTGGTATTGGGTTCGATCGTCTCGGCATCATCGTCCCACAGCGTCGATGTCCTCGGAGTCGTAGTCTAGCATGTCGGTTAGATCCTCGGCAAGTGGCTACAAAGTGGGTGGTGGGTGGGCTCAAATTTCTTCGTCGTCCAGAACTCCAACCGCCCCGCCATAGTCCGCCAGATTCTCTGATAGCGATAGATGCTTCAGGGAATTCAGGATATCGCCAAAAGGCGATTGTTGAAAGATGTCCGCGGCGGTGAATTCCATAACCGGCGCCCAATCTGGCTTAATTGGCGGGGCGCGGGAGGCTCGGAGTCCGGCGCCTCGGGATCATGAGTTTCGCAAGGGACGAAATCGGTATTCAGCTCCATCGCCGTAGATGTTGAAGCCCCTGGGGCGGCGTCTATCCACCGACCCTCGTCATGGGTAATCGGCTCCGGGTAAGTAGCCGGGGCGGATTCAAGTGTGGCCACCAAAGCCTTTCCGTGGCGAGCTAGATCGTGCCATCGTCGCGGTCTTGCGGCACGCTATCGTGGCTCGAGTCCGTCGAAGATCAAGTCTCCGCGATCATCGGCCGTGAAGTTTAAACTTCGAATCGACTGACGGCCATGGGGCGTAGCTTCGATCTGCTCGGATGGGCGAGAGTTGGCCCGCGATGCAAAGCCGCCGAATATGAAGATCTGTCCGGGAGAAAAGTCCCACCTCGGACAGCGTTGAAGGTTGAAGATGCCATCGAGCCTATTGGTGACGACACGAGGAACTCTCAATGAAAGCACCAATGTCGGTGTCAAAACCGGCGGATCTCGGGTAGGGGTCCCGAATCGTGCGTCTAGGCGGATGGTAACAGGAGACGAGGGACACAATGTTTTACCTGTGTTCGGGCCCTCTCGATGGAGGTAATACCCTACGTCCTGCTTGATTAATATTGATGATATGGGTAGTACAAGAGTAGATCTACCACAAGATCAATGAGGCTAAACCCTAGAAGCTAGCCTATGGTATGATTATTGAGATGTAATGTTGTGTCCTACGGACTAAAGCCCTCCGGTTTATATAGACACCGGAGAGGCTAGGGTTACACAGAGTCGGTTACAATGGTAGGAGATCTACATATCCGTATTGCCAAGCTTGCCTTCCACGCCAAGTAAAGTACCTTCCGGACACGAGCCGGAGTCTTCAATCTTCTATCTTCGTAGTCTGGGAGTCCGACGGATATTGATAGTCCGGCTATCCGGACACCCCCTAGTCCAGGACTCCCTCAAGCACCCTCTCCCTCTTTCACAAAGGTTTGCTTGACAGGAGGAGGTCGTTTGGTCTTGTCGTTCTTCTTCTTGTTCTTGGACTTGGGTGCGAACCCAATTCCCTTCTTGGGCACAACTTCCTTTTGATTGCTCAAAAGGTCGTTGAGGTTCTTCTCACCTTGAATGCATGTCACAAGGCCTTTCTCAAGTTGATCCTTCAACTTGGCATTCTCCTCCACAAGATGCACATGCTCACAACACGGGTTAGTAGCATATGCATTATCAACTAATACCATATGAGGAAAAGTGGCCTTTTCCTTGGTTAGCTTAACTTGGAGTTGAGCATGAGACTCCTTGAGGTTAGCGTGAGCACCGTTCAAGACCTTGTGGGCCTTGTCAAGTACATCAAACTCCTCCTTGAGTCTAGCATGATCAACCCCAAGTTTAGCCTTCTCGAAAGTTAACACACAAGACACAACAAGAGTATGATCAAGATCTTTCTTTAACTTAGCATGGTCATCGTTGTGTGACTCCTCAAGAGTGAAACGATGCCACGCTCTTTCTCAAGAGCATTGGAGAGATCCGATATCTCATCGGCATAGTCATGACTATGATCTTCCATCTTAGAGATGGTTTCTTAGTGAGCCTCGATCATGTCATTGGCTTCACCAAGTTGTTCCAAGAGAGCAACAAAGTGCTTCTTGGATTTACCCTTAAGTTTACTCATAAAAGACTCAAACTCATTCGACTCTTCATTAGGCCCCTCACTTTCATCAACGCAACCCGTCAAAGAAGGATTAGAAATGATGGTGGTTTTGATGTTGGGGGTTACCTTGTTAGTGGCTTTAGCCATGAGGCACTTGGCGGTGATGTTCTTGTTGGGTGAATCAAAGAGAGACACCCGAGGAGTGGTAGCAATGGCAACGGAGGCCATGAGCATTGCTTATCCATTTTCATCATCATCGTCATCCTCGTGGTATTCTTCTTGAACCACCAACCCACGAGTAGGAGTCTTCTTGGTGAAGTTGTTCTTGTTTGGGAAGGACTTGGCTTTGTCTTTTCGGATGAACTTGCCACCATTGTCTTCCCGCTTCTCGTAAGGACAATCCACAACAAAATGGCTCACATTGCCACAGTTGAAACAAGTTCTAACTCGTTGCTTGCCCTTGAAGCCACTTGAGTTGTTCTTGTTGAAGTTGGGTCTTGAGTTCTTCTTGCTCCAAAATTGCCTTGAAGCAAGAGCCATGTGCTCATGATAATCATACTTTGTGTCTTCGAGGCTGCTCTCCTCATCTTCCTCTTCTTCCACAATAACCTTGGCCTTCAAGGAAAGGTTGGGCTTCTTTGCCCTTTGAGAACGGAGCACCGCATTATCGGCGGTCTTGTCCAGGATGCTCATTGCAACGAACTCATCCAACACTTCACTTGAGGTCATGGAGTGGAAGTCCGGTCTTTGACAAATGACGGAGGACATGGCCTTGTTGTAGGACATCATGGCCTTGAGAAACTTGCGCTTGATCCAATTGTCATCCGTGTCCTTGCTCCCATGATCTCGGAGTGAGACTGCGAGTTTGGTCACTCTACGAAAGAGCTCACGAGGTTCTTCATCTTCTTTCATTGCAAACTCATCAGCTTCATCTTGCACCACTTCATAGTTGGAGCGTTGAATGCTAGCACTTCCTCGATAGAGAGACACAACACATTGCCATGCGTCTTTGGCCATGGCATGGGGTCGAAGATGAGGGAGATCTTCGGGAAGGATTGCATCTTGGATGATGAAGAGAGCACTCTCATTGAATTGATTATCCACCACTTCTCTCGGAGTGAAGTTGCTTCGGTCATGTGGATAGAAACCTTCTTCAGTGATTCTCCAAAGATTAGAACTCACATGATTTAAATGACGCTTGAAGCGATACACCCAAGAATCAAAATCCTCATTTTTCACAATCTTAGGTGGAGGACTGGCATGATTTAAATGAGTAGAGGGAATCGGTCCTCCATAAGTTGGAGGTTCCACATGGGCAAAGATGCCGGTGCCATTTCTACCACTAGTAGAAGGACCCTTCTCACTATTAGCTTCCCCCTTGTCGGAGTTAGCATCCGTCACCTTGTTAGTGGGATCACCCACTTTGAACGGCGAGGTAGGTAGTTTAAGTCCTTCTAAGAATTTATTAAACATGCTTTCTACCGTGGTTGTCATGGAGGTTTTCAATGTGTCCAAGGCCACATTGAATTCCTCACGGGATACCGCGGTTTCCCCATCACCCGTAGACGAGATCGGATTCACACCGGAGTGCTCCTCCTCCCCATGGTCTACGGTGTCAACCATACTCTTCGGACGGCAAAGTCCTTAATAAAGAGACGAGCCTCTGATACCAATTGAAAGGATCGATATAGTTGACTAGAGAGGGGGGGTGAATAGGCAACTAACAATTTTTAGCTTTTCTTTATCAAATTAAACTTTGCATCAAAGTAGGTTGTCTAGATATGCAACTAGGTGAACAACCTATATGATGCAACAACAACAAGCACACAAGCAAACAAGGGATACAACACAAGTAAGCTTGCAAAAGTAAAGGGGCGAGATAACCAAGAGTGGAGCCGGTGGAGACGAGGATGTGTTACCGAAGTTCCTTCCTTTTGAGGGGAAGTACGTCTCCATTAGAGCAGTGTGGAGGCACAATGCTCCCCAAGAAGCCACTAGGGCCACCGTATTCTCCTCACGCCCTCACACAATGCGAGATGTCGTGAATCCACTATTGGTGCCCTTGAAGGCGGCTACCGAACCTTTACAAACAAGGTTGGGGCAATCTCCACAACTTAATTGGAGGCTCCCAACGACACCACGAAGCTTCACCACAATGGACTATGGCTCCGAGGTGACCTCAACCGTCTAGGGTGCTCAAACATCCAAGAGTAACAAGATCCGCTAGGGATTAGTGGGGGAATCAAATATCTCTTGGTGGAAGTGTAGATCGGGGCCTTCTCAACCAATCCTGAGCAAATCAATAAGTTTGATTGGCTAGGGAGAGAGATCGGGCGAAAATGGAGCTTGGAGCAACAATGGAGCTTAGGGATAGAAGAGGTGATCGACTAGAGGTAGGAGACACCCCTTTTATAGCTAAGGAAAAGATCCAACCGTTATCCACAAATCCAGCCTGCGACATGCAGTACTACCGCTCCAGGAACGCGGTACTACCGCAATGCCACGCGGTACTACCGTGAGGACCACAATGATTTCGCGACAATGACGAGACTAGGAAATGTGTGACTAAGAGCAGTACTTCCGCGAGCGCGGTACTACCGCCCCCTTGCGGTACTACCGCAAGGCGAGAAAAGTCTAGCCTACGAAGGGCGGATGAATAAAAATACATCCGTGCCTACTTTACTGGAAAAAATCGTGCAAATATCGTACGAAGACTACCGCTATGGAGCAGTACTACCTTATGGTAGCTGAACCGAGCGTGCGGCAGTACTACAGCAGCGCGTCTTGATTACTACCGTGGAGGCGCGGATGTAAAAAATTACATCCGCTCCTACTACCGTGAAGTAGCGGTACTAGGCATGAGGGCCACGGTACTACGACTCTAGGGGAGCGGTACTACCGTTGGCTCCCGCGATACTACCGCGCGCGACGTGCGGTACTACCGTGGGGGCGTGGATGTAAAAAATTACATCCGTCCCTACTACCGCACCGCAGCGGCACTAGGCCTGGGAGCCACGGTACTACGACTCCAGAGGAGCGGTACTACCGTGGGCTCCAGCGGTACTACCGAGGTGCTTGCGGTACTACCGCTCCAGGGAGCAGTACTACCGCAAGCTCAGCAATAACAGCCAGGACAATCACAAAGAGGATAACCGGGGGAAGCTCCAAAGTGCAAGGGAAAGGTGGAGACAAGGAGGGAAACGTGTGTGTGATGGTTCCACCCGAACCTTTCCGACGCGGACCCCCTCTTAATAGTACGGCTCTCCTACGATTCAAATCCACCAAAAAGAAACGTAGAACAACGCCGTCTTCAATAGTCTTCGAGGGGCACCGAACCGTCTTGTGCCTAGCGATGAAGCGTTTGAGAAACTCAAGGCACACGATTAGTCCGCAAAAGCATTGTCATCAATCACCAAAACACCTTAGGGATAAAAATGCCCTTACAGATGGCTCTCTCTAAAATGGAGAAGGGGGTGGAGGGGTATATATAGCCTCCACACAAAATCCAACCATTACGCACATTGGACCCAACTCGGTCAGACCAAACAGAAGAACTCGGTGAGACCGATTCAGTTCAAAATGTGAACGTTAGGAATCTCGGTGGGACCGATGTGCTAGGGCTAGGGCAAAACCTCATCTCGGTGAGACCGAATGCTTGAACTCGGTGAGACCGATTTCAGCAAAGAGCAAGCAGAGAGTTGGTCAATAAAACTCGATGGGACCGATTGCTCATTTCGGTGAGGCTGAAATGTTACAAAGGGAAATAGAGAGTTGCAGGGCCATCTCGGTGAGATCGAGATCTGTATCGGTGTGACCGAATTGTCTAGGGTTTCTGGCAGTGGCTATGTCAACTGAACTCGGTGGTGCCGGATAGATAAAAAACGGTGGGGCTGAGTTTGACTTTGAGTTTTGGACATATTTGGAATGAGAGAGTGGCTGAGGGTTTTGGAGCAATATCACTAAGCACTTTGAGCAAGTAGACCATTAAGCAACAACTCATCCACTTTTAATAGTATTGGCTTTCCTATGGACTCAATTTGATTTTGGATCACTAAAATAGAAATGAAGAGTCTTGAGCTTTTGCCAATCTTTGTCCTTAGCATTCTGAAGTGGTTCCGCATCCTCTTGTCCTTACCATGCCATTGTTGAACTCATCTGAAACATACTAGATAAAAGTATGTCTAACAAGAGATATGTTGACATTAATTACCAAAATCACCCAGGGAGCACTTGTGCTTTCACCCAATCAATCGAGGTAGATCTTGAAGTGATCTTCGAACCTTCACATATTTGTTCTTCGATCGGCAAACCCACAATCTAGAAGCTCTTGAACAAACGGCTAACCGTCTAGAGGATTATGCACAATCCTCAAGAGTAATAAGCTCAAGTTAGGCTTTGATCAAATTATTTGGTGATGCTCAATCACTTCTCATAATTAGGCTCAAATTATTGTGAGGAATGAGTTGCTCAGGAAACACTTGTTAATTTCTCATGGAGCAACCAACCGCTTATGGTTGAGGTAGGGGATATTTATAGCGAGGGTGGCAACCCAGGGGTTGATATGACCGTTGGAGGTGCACTCACAACCGCAACATGACACACTGCTAACAATTGAATTTCAAATCATGTGTGTGTGGTCCCCAATCTAACTTAGCATTTAGACATCCAACCATCGGCAAAGACATTTAACTCTAATGCCTTGACAATATTGAGACTAAATAAATTGCCTAAAAGGATATGTCAAAGTATTATCTCTCATAAGAAATAGGTTGGATCGAGTACACATCAAATACTTTAATCTAACTTTCACTTGAACCCTTCTTACTAGTACATGTTATCATATGACTCAAATAGAAGCAATAGAGAACTAGTAAACAAAAGTCTACACAAAAGCTTCTAATACTCCACATGACATTTCGAGTTCTTCAATTGTTCCACAAGTTTTTGAAGGAAATATGCCCTAGAGGCAATAATAAAGTTATTATTTTATATTTCCTTATTCATGATAAAGGTTTATTATTCATGCTAGAATTGTATTGATCGGACACTTAAATACATGTGTGAATACATAAACAAATACCGTATCCCTAGTAAGTCTCTACTAGACTAGCTCGTTGATCAAAGATGGTTAAGGTTTCCTAACCATAAAAATGTGTTGTCATTTGATAACGGGGTCACATCATTAGGAGAATGATGTGATGGACAAGACCCATCCGTTAGCTTAGCATATTGATCATTCAGTTTATTGCTACTGCTTTCTTGATGACAGATACATATTCCTTTGATTATGAGATTATGTAACTCCCGGATACCGGAGGAATACCTTGTGTGCTATCAAACGTCACAACATAACTGCTGATCATAAAGATGCTCTACAGGTATCTCCGAAGGTGTTTTTTGAGTTGGCATAGATCGAGATTAGGATTTGTCAATCCGAGTATCGGAGAGGTGTCTCTGGGCCCTCTCGGTAATACACATCATAAGAAGCCTTTGCAAGCAAAGTGACTAAGGAGTTAGTTGCAAAATGATGTATTACGAAACGAGTAAAGAGACTTACCGGTAACGCTTATTAATGTTGAAAGCAATATTATTCAAACTATGACACCTGAGGAACACATAAAGGAGACCTTCCGGAACACTCCAGAATAATAAAAAAGGAGGTACGTGTATGGTAAGTAAGTAAATGGACTCCGAAAAATCCGCAAAAATATTTTCTGTCGGTTTTGGAATATATTAAATATTAGGAAAATAAGAACAGCCGGGAAGGCACCCGAGAAGGGCACAAGACACCAGGGTGCGCAAGGGCCCCCTGGTGCGCCCAGGTGGGTTGTGCCCACCTTGAGAACCTTCCCAACTTCGTTTTCCTCTTGTTTGCTTGTTTCCCAAGATTAAAAAAATCTTTATATACCCCCCCAAACGTATTGACTACCATATCGCGAAGAAATCTTCTGTTTTTCTTTCTTGCTATTTTCTGGCAGATCTGAAAATATGTCGTCTCAAGATTTGGAGGGTGAGAGCTATGTTGCTGATTATATTGCAAACCCCAAAGTTTATGGAGATGTGGAATGTAATGGTTGGACCACGGAGGAAGAAGAGGATTATGCTCCAAAAGGGAAAGAAGATACAAGTCCGGATGAAGATGAAGTTCCATTACCCCAACCTGGGGACATGCACGTGGAATTCAAGAAGTCAAGTCTCCCTAATAAAGTAAAGAAACCTAAGATCCAGTTTATCCCTTTTCACCTCTTGCAGGAAAACAAGCAAGAATTGTGCAAAAAGGTACTAAGGCTTGAGCAGGAGATCGATGACTTGAGGGAGGAGAATTCCGTCCTCAAGCGTAAGCTGAGGAAGAAAAATACTCATACATCACCACCACCACCTTCTTCATCACCAAAGGAGGCTTGATTTCATGGTATGGACACTCCCCTTGGCTTGTGCCAAGCTTGCGGGAGGTGTCCCAGTATCGTATCACCACCAATATCTTTGCTTTTATCTATTTTAGTTCGATCTTTGTTTCACATGACTTAGTTGAATAAAAGTTTAGTTCGATCCTTTCTTTTCGAGTGCTTACTTAGTGATCTATCTATCGATGTAATCATGTTTGATATATATATATATATATATATATATATATATATATATAATAAAGAGTAGTTTGAGTTTTGTTTCTTTACTTTAATGTTTCAATAAAAAGAAAGGAAAATAAATGAGTAAGATCATATGCTAATCTTATGGTAAGTAATGACATCAGATAAGGAAAAGTATAAGTGGTAAATTTGTTGGAGATTGACAAACATAGCATCGGTCAATGATGCAACTCATGAAAGAATTAACAAGGGACGAGAAGATTCACATGCAAATACACTATCTTGGACATCCTTTATGATTATGAGACCCCATTAAATATTTTATGTCAAAATAGTTGACGTTGGACAAGGAAGACAACATAATGATTTATGTTTGTTTATATTCACATAGAAGTAATATTGTCATATATCCTTCAACATGTGGTGCTTGCTCAATATCCTAGACAAAAATTCTGCACTAAGTAGAGATACTACTTGTGCATCCAAAACCCTTAATGCAATACCTACCTATGGATCGAGTAAGATCCTTCAAGTAAGTTGTCATTCGTGCAATAAGGCAATAAAAATTGCTTCTAAAAGTGTTGGATCATTTAGTGTAAGAGAAAATTGAGCATTGTACGAACTTGTGATGGCAAAGAATAAAAGCGACAAACTGCATAATAAAGGTTGCTATCATAAGGGGCAATATAACGTGGCGTTCTTTTGCATTAAGGGATTTGGCATACAAACAAATAAGCGCATGACAACCTCTGCTCCCCTCTGCGAAGGGCCTATCTTTTACTCTTATGCATTTACTTTTATGTAAGAGTCAAAGTATTCTCCCCTATTCCTTTTTATGTTCTCTTTTTGCAAGCACCATATGGTGAGGAAATATCTAGGCACATATATCCAACTGGATATGAGTAGGCATGAGTTATTATTGTTGACATCACCCTGGAGGTGAATATGTTGGGAGGCGAAACTATAAGCCCCTATTTTCCTATGTGTCTGATTGAAACTTTTTGTTCATGGGTATGCTATGAGTGTTAGCAATCATAGAAGATTAAATGATGGTTGAGTATGTGGACTTGCCTAAAGGCTCCGATACGTGACCCTTCCTGAAAATATGATGAATTGTAGTTGCAAAGTTGACTTAGAACATAGTTTGTTAGTTTTCAATAAGGTTTATGCTTTATACTTCAATGTTGTGATGAACTGTTACTTATTCATGAGAAGTTATATGATAAAAATTATACGATAAAAGTTATGTGATAAAAGTTATTTAATAAAGTTTTATGTTAAATTTCCTTGATGTTATAACAATTTACATGATGCTTTTATGTCCGTATTTTGTTTTTATCGACACCTCTCTCTAAAGCATGTGGACATGTTTTTCGATTTCGGTTTTTGCTCGAGGACAAGCTAGGTCTAAGCTTGGGGGAGTTTATACGTGCATTTTGCATCATGTTTTTCTGCTGTTATTTATAATGTTTTTATGCATAATAATGCTTTTGGGAGTAATTATAATGCCTTTTCTCTCATAATTTGCAAGGTTTACACAAAGAGGGAGAATGCCGGCAGTTGGAATTCTGGACCTGAAAAAGCACGCCAGAGCTACCTATTCTGCACAACTCCAAATAAGCTGAAACTTCATGGAGATTTTTATAGATTATTTAAGAATTATTGGAGCAAATAACTACTAGAGGGGCCCACCAAGTGGGCACAACCCACCTGGGCGCGCGAGGGAGCCTAGGCGCGCCCTGGTGGGCTGTGCCCTCCTCGGCCCACCTCTGGTGCCCCTCTTCTGGTTTATAAGTCATTTTGACCTGGGGAAAAAAATAAGGAGAGGACTTTTGGGACGCAGCGCCGCCGTCTCGAGGCAGAACTTGGGCAGGAGCGCTTTTGCCCTCCGTGGAGCGATTCCGCCAAAGGAACTTCCCTCCCGGAGGGGGAAATCATCGTCATCACCAACAACTCTCCCATCTTTGGGAGGGCCATCTCCATCAACATCTTCAACAGCACCATCTCCTCTCAAACCCTAGTTCATCTCTTGTTTTCAATTTTTGTACCGGAACCTTAGATTGGTGCTTGTGGGTGACTAGTAGTGTTGATTACATCTTGTAGTTGATTACTATATGGTTTATTTGGTGGAAGATTATATGTTCAGATCCATTATGATATTTAATACCCCTCTGATCTTGAGCATGATTATTATTTGTGAGTAGTTACTTTTGTTCTTGAGGTCACGGGAGAAGTCATGTTGGAAGAAATCATGTGAACTTGATATGTGTTCAATATTTTGATGATATGTATGTTGTGATTCCCTTAGTGGTGTCATGTGAACGTCGATTACATGGCACTTCACCATATTTGGGCCTAAGGGAATGCATTGTGGAGTAGTTATTAGATGATGGGTTTCTAGAGTGACGGAAGCTTAAACCCTAGTTTATGCTCTAATTCGTAAGGGACCGATTTGGATCCAAAAGTTGCTATGGTTAGATTTTATCTTAATACTTTTCTCGTAGTTGCGGATGCTTGCGAGGGGGTTAATCATAAGTAGGAGGTTTGTTTAAGCAAGAACAACACCTAGGCACCAATCCACACACATATCAAATTATCGAAGTAGTGAACACAAATCAAACCAACATGATGAAGTGATATGATGACATTCCCGTATACCCTCAAGAACGCTTTGCTTATCATAAGAGACCGTTTTGGCCTGTCCTTTGCCTCAAAAGGATTGGGCTACCTTGCTGTACTTTTGTTACCATTACCGTTACTTGCTTGTTACAAATTATCTTGCTATCAAACAACTTGTTACCTATAATTTCAATGTTTGCAGACATTACCTTGCCGAAAACCACTTGTCATTTCCTTCTGCTCCTCGTTGGGTTCGACACTCTTACTTATCGAAAGGACTACGATTGATCCCCTATACTTGTGGGTCATCAACCTCAACATTGATTATCATCCTTGCTGTCATCATCATACTCTTCACCAACATCTCGTTCATCTATTTGTAATACGGAATCCTAGTCTTGATTCATACTTGTGATACATTAATCATTCGTCTACTATTGCCATTACTCATGTGATGATGTTTGTCGTCTCCATGTCCAAGTAAACACCCTAGTTCTTGTGGATATGGAGGAACCCTAGTATGTGTGGGAGCTGAACGCCGGTAAGATACAGGGTACTCTTTTGAATGTTTATGTTAATATTCTTCATGATGTTGTGTGAAAATCGACCATAAATTTTTTGCCTTTATGGACGAAAAAGGGTATTACTATCACTTGCGATGATGTTTTCTTTTAGCTGCCTCCATGAGGAGACCTTTAACCATGGTTGATGTAACCTAAATGTGAGGAGGAATGATGGTGGCATATGTGATATTAAGATGTGGTATGCATGCACGTATATGTACTTGGCTCCGCTTATAGTGTTGGTGAAGGTTGGCGGAGTGCCAGATTTCCTTGGCATTTTTTTGTAATGTTTGAAGTTACTTCAACATTAGGGTCGTGGCAGACCTAGAACTGTAGCATTTGGGGTATCAAACAATGTGATGTGATCTAAATATCATCTTAATCCTAGCAACTACTCCTAAAATGGCATTTGGTTATTGGAAAATTAGTCTCCAGTGTGTAATATAAACTAGATTACACTTTTAGAGGGGGCACCGTGGCACCCATGACACCTCCTAGATCTGCCATGCATTAGGGCAGGTGATTGAGATTGAGGTGGACACCATTGCATACGAAAAACATTATAGTGAAGATGGGTGTGAGGGACACTTGAAAAATCCCCCCCATGCTCACCCCTTCACGAAAATTACATGAGAGAGCTCCCGATCTCTAACATTGAATTTGAATTAAAGAGAGTGGTGGAGCAAGGATGGTACCATGGAGAGAGAGAGAGAGAGAGAGAGAGAGAGAGCTTGTTGCTACAAATACACAAGGAGATGGACCGATGAAGAAAGCAAGAGAATATGAGCAAATAAAGAGATAATAACTTTAGGGAGCAGGGACGGAGCCAAAAAATGGTGATAGGGGGGCAAGGTCTAGAAGCATCAAAACAACAAAAGATAGTCACCTAGCATAGTATCATTGTTTAGAAAGACTGGTAATATAGATATAGTAGGTCTAGATAGTCAAATTATTTTCGTTACTTTGCAATATAAATAAAATTTGAAGTCCTCTCAACGACCAGCAAGATCAAATGACATATTATTAGCACTGTTTTTTCTTTAAATATCTATTGGGGCCATTCTGCTCACTAGCCCTCCACATTGTTCGTATTTGCCTTACCATCGTGTTCATATGGACATTGAGAGATTGAATCTATTAGCTTGTAAAAAAAAATTTATAAATACATTTGGTTCTCTTCCTCTTCATGTCTACATGGACGAATCTGAATTTTTCTAATTAGTTTCTATGACTGTAGTTTCTATAACTGTACTTTAACATTTTGAATGCATAAATTAATCTAATGTTGGGAGATTTTCCAAGGACTCACTAAGACAATCAGAATTACAGAGGAGAACTCCTAAAAAAAGAGAATTAGAGGAGATTAAACTGACCTTCCCTGCTTGCTTCGTCGCCCCTCATAGGTCATGGAGACCATGCGAGCATGCGGCCCTACGTGCGTCCGAGCGCCAGTGGTCTGTAGATCGCTGCCCTGCCCTATCTGATCACCGCAGAGGTCGCTCGATTGGAAATTTGGAATCAGGAAACTGCCCTCGGCGGTGACGGCGCACGTAGTACCGGCAAGTCAAAACCTAAACTATCTGTGTGTGCGTGGGCTGCTGGTTTCCAAGTCTTTCATGGTGCGCTTAATGTAGACATGTAGTAGTTGTTGCTGGATTTTGGCCTGCTATAAATCTGCCATAAATAATGGGCTTTACTTTGCGTTACGGACCAACAGGAGGGCGAGAGTAGTTAGTTAGTCACGGACTCACTGTAGATATTAGCAGTTGTGTACTCGTGATTAAGGGGAAAACCAGATCATTAGGGGGCCCTCGCCCCCCATTGGATTCGTCCCTGTTAGGGAGTCTGTCTGTTACACGATATGGGGAAAGAAATAAAAAACTCTATAGTAACAATGAGAGTTAGAGTGTTGATTTGTAATGGTGATTTTACCCGGTTTATCTTGATTAACAAGACAACATTCTTCTTAATTTTTAAAGCAACATTTTTTTGAAGTACAAACTTTGTAAATGTAAGATGTTTTTGCAGTTTAATTCTTAATGTAACACGTAGTTACAGACTGAGTAGAAAGCAACATTTTCTTAATAAAAATCCACAGGCAAAGCTTTTGCCTCGTTTAGAGAAAGGATTGCTAAATCTCAATCGACTGAGACTTAACGAAGTTCCAGTCGATGTTATATTCATGAGAATGTGAAGATCCGTGCAAAATTTTCTTTTTTCTTTGTTATATGTTGTGTCATTTAACTGAGATTTGGTCAAGTTTCAGTGCGACTGAGATCTTGCAACACCCTAGAAAAATCCTTCTTTTTAGAGACGGTACGGTAATTATCCGATAGTGGATGCGAGCTAGCCCTTTTTTTTTAGCAACAGCTAGCTTTTCACAATATCAGGGTAGCTATCAACCCCCACACACTTGGTGTCCACAGCTAGCTAGCTTTTCTTTATGAGGGCTAGCTTAACCCCAAACCTGGGTCCAGTGGATACACGGGCCCTGAACCTAACCAAACCCATATCTGGAACTTGGGTCGGGCCTGGAGCTCGCCACCCACGACGAACCCACCTACCCACAGATCATCCAACTCCACGCCCTAACCCTACCCTACCCTACCCGGATCCCTCTCTGCACCGGGCCGCTGCCGCTGCCGCTGCCGCTGCGGCCGCATCGCCGACCTCTATCTCCGGCGCCGCTACCGCTGCCGCTGCCACCGCATCGCCGGCTTCGATCTCCAGCACTCCCGATTCTGCCCTGATTTGGATTTCTTCACCTGCTCTGCGTTCTCATCTCCGACGGAATTTGAGCGTGCTGGGAGCAGTAAGCGACGCGATCCCAGCACCCTTTGTTTTCAGTTCTGAATTCCGTAGCTGTCGGCTCTGTTTGCTGCTATGGATGTGTGCTAGTCCTTGTCGACATGTTCCGCTGCTCTGATTTTTTGTTTCTAGTAAGAGAGTTGGGGTATAAGTGGGTGTTAGTTTCAGGGGAAACCGTACCAAATTAAGTGTGGAACTGTTAGCAAGCTCGAACCAAAAGTTCATGGCGACTTGCCATCCTTTTTTTTCCTGAATACGCAGCGCGTCATTTCATCGAGAAGAAAGCGCGAGCGACCAGACTTACAATGATTTACAATGAGCACTGCACCCGCCAATCCAGATTCCGACTGAGGTTGTGGTTGTACCGTAGGACGGCTCGCGTTCGGGACTGGCGCAGTGTTTAGTATTTTGGCTGCCAAATTTAGTGACGAAACCAAGCATACTGGCGCAATGTTTAGTATTTTTGGCTTCATGACAGCTGGCATACAAGTCCAGAACATCGACTCCAGGGTTGCACCACTGTGCCTAGAGGAGTCGTCTAGTGGACGGCAAAACCCAGCTAGAACTGGGGAGGCATCCTCCAGTATGCACCGATAGCAACGTACATCATGCTCCGGAAGTCGACACTCTGCATAGAGGATCAACATTTCTTTTGCCGCTGCCAAGCGTTGTCGGCAAGAGGATCAACATAGTGAACAGAGGCTTTGATATTGTCGACTCCGGCTGCAACCAGGCAGGGAAATAGGTGAATTTTTTGTCTTACAGGCCAAAATCCAAAAGCCATAGTTAATCTTAATTAAACACCCCCTAAGTGCACGCCTAGGCACACTTTTTTCTGTCACTTGTTGGCTGTCACTCAGATAGGTAAGTAGAAATTGCCGGCAGTTGTCGTGTTAAAGTGAGCATCACCTACAGGCCGCTGCTGCCGCCATGCCAGAGTACCACCAGTATGTGCCTGGCAGCGTGGGGACCAGACACACCTGCCAGGGGAAGCTGTTTGACCGCACTCAGCCATCCACTGAGAGTGTGGGGTCGGATGAGGCGATGCTGCTAGGTGAGGCGAGCAGGGCCGCAGGGGTCTGTGGCTGGCTGGCTGGCAGCGGCCCATGGCTAGGATGTGATGTAGGGGTCGAAGGCCCGGCCTGTGCCGAGGATGTGAGGTAGGGGTCGAAGGCGTGCATCGGTTAGTCATCTGCCTGGCAACGCACCACATCCTTTTATGCTTCTCTGTAAAAAATCATGCTTACAAAAATGTGTACTTTCCTGTGTTCAAAGTTATATCTGTAGGTGATGTTGCTTCTTGTGCTTTATTCCTTATTTATCTACTCTGCAGTTCAATCATATGCTTTGCTAAAAATTGATTGTGTCGTATCAACTGCAGCTATGGAAAACATGGATGAGCATGACAGTGACGCTAATATGCCGTTAGGGATAGATTCTGATGGAGCTTCTGCCTCCAGATTCAGGAAGAAGAGGTCTAAGGTGTGGGAAGAGTACAAGCCTATATATATAAATGGAGTGATTCAGAGCGCGGAATGCCACTACTGCCATACTCTCATGAGCTGCAAAGGTGCTGATGGACGTTCCAACGGAACGAGCCATTTATGGCGACATCATAATAATTGTCGAGCAAAAGAGGGATTTGACCTGAGCGAGCTGCATGATACAGACTTCCCTTATGGTATGTTTATGTTGTTTCTTTTATGCGTCATAATTTAGGTAATTGAGTAACCGATGCATGTGTATGCATTGAGGTGGATTATGCTAATCCCAGTTGGTGGAACCACTTTGCATAATATGCTGTATGTAAATTTTGTGTTGTTTTAGGTCTCTTACAGTGCTATGGTATGTCCATTCGGTAGAGCCACTTTTGCATTCGTTGCTGTTTGGCTACATGCTTTTGTTAAAGTTGGTGCAAACATAATTTAATATCGCATCCATCTATGAAATATGTAACAAGAGAAGACGGCTATCTCTGTACCTGTACATAGGCAACTATCCATATTCTTAACTTACAGCAGTTAGTTCAATCTTAATCTGTTTTTCCAAACGAGACACTATGTCTTCCACAGGACCTTGCAAAATAAGCAGAACACAACACCGTAAATTACCAGAAACTGAACCTTATTGATTTTTGCCTACAACAACAACACCAACAACGAAGCCTTTAGCCCGAAACAAGTTGGGGTAGGCTAGATCTGAACCCCATAAGATCTCGCAATCAACTCATGGTTCTGGCACATGGATAGCCAGCTTCCAAACACTCCTGTCCATGGCTAGTTCTTTGGTGATATTTGTGTCCTTCAGATCTCTCTTTACGGACTCCTCCCATGTATGGTCTAACCCAACCTCTCTTAACATTACAACACGCTTTAGCCGTCTGCTATGCACTGGAGCTTCTCGAGGCCTGCGCTGAATATGCCCAAACCATCTCAGACGATGTTGGACAAACTCTCTTCAGTCGGTGCTGTCCCAACTCTACCCTGTATATCATCATTCTGGACCCGATCCTTCCTTGTATGGGCACACATCCATCTCAACATGCGCATCTCAGCTACACCTAACTGTTGAACATGTCACCTTTTAGTTGATCAATACTCAGCGCCATACAACATTGTGGGTTGGATTGCCGTCCTATATAACCTGCCTTTTAGCTTTTGTGGAACTCTCTTGTCACAAAGAACGCAAGCTTGGTGCCACTTCATTCATCCGACTTTGATTTGATGGATCACATCTTCATTGATATCACCATCCTTCTGCAACATTGGCCCCAAGTATCGATGGTGTCCTTCTGAGGTACCACCTGCCCATCAAGGCTAACCTCCTCGTGCCTAGTAGTACTTAAATCGCACCTCATGTACTCGGTTTTAGTTCTACTAAGCCTAAAACCTTTTGGTTCCAAGGTTTTTCTCCATACCTCTAAGTTTCTATTAACCCCCATCTGACTATCATCGACTAGCACCACATCATCCGCAAAGAGATACACCATGGGATATCTCCTTGTATATCCCTTGTGACCTCATCCATCACCAAAGCAAAAAGACCGGCCAGAGAGTAAACAATCTTCGTTGGAACATTACGTGTGCAAAAGTACTCTACAACACCAGCGTAGCTCAACGAGGAGTCTCGAGTCCATTGTGGTGCGCAACATCACGCCCACCAGCTCGACGAGTGCATGGCGCACATTCACACTGGCAATAGGGCCATCAGAGGTCACCAGGATGGGAGGTTGCAGTAGTAGCAGGTCTTCTCTTGCGCACCCACTTGCATCCATCTCGCTGCCGCGCTAACCATCGTCTCTGACCGCTCCGGTTGTTCCAGGTGCCGCTGAACCGTGATGCCTTAAGTCGTCGCCCGCCACATGCTGGAGCTCATCACATCAGGATGAGCGATTGGGGATGGGTCGTCGCATGGCCGGGGCTCGTCGGCCATGCGCAGGTGCCATGTGATGAGCAGGGAGAGTGGGGGACGGAGCACTGCGGCGCCGGGGCTTGTCGGTCATGCGCGGGCGCGACGTACGAGTAGGGAAGCGACGGGGTGGAGGTGGTGCCGTGGAGCAGCAACAAGTGATGTGTCATTGATATCTGGTTGCCATGCCGTCATGTAGGGAGAGACAAAATGAATCAATTGAGGAGGCAAGGGGGAGATTAAGGAAGGAGGTGCATATGACAGGTGGGCCCACGTAGTAAGTGAGAGTAGTTTTTTTAGGCTGGGATCACCTCTTTCCTATTACACCAAACAAGATTTTACTGTCATAGGGTCGGGATTGACTAGGATCAATAGATACAGGGTGCTAATTTCAAGGATTAAAAGTTCAAGGTTCGATTCCAACTACGCGTACAAAGTCAAGGTTTAAAATAGACTTTTCTCCCTACCACATGACATTTTGCTGTATCTTATATTAGGCCTTCTCCAAGTCAATGAACACCATATGCAGGTCCTTTTGCTCCCTATATCTCTTATTAAGTTTTCGTACCGGGAAAATGGCTTCCATGATCGACCTCCTAGACATGAAACCAAACTGATTTTTGGTCATGCTTGTCATTCTTAAGCGGTGCTCAATGACTCTCCTATAGTTTCATTGTATGGCTCATCAGCTTAATTCCATGGTAATTAGTACAACTTTGAAGATCCTCTTTGTTCTTGAAGATTGGTACTAATATACTCCGCCTCCATTCTTTTGGCATCTTGTTTGCCCGAAAACTGAGGTTGAAAAGCTTAGTTAGCCATACTATCGCTATGTCTTTGAGGCCTCTCCACACCTCAATGGGCCTACAATCAGGACCCATTGCCCTGCCTCCTTTCATCCTTTTTAAAGCATCGCAGACCTTAGACTCTCGGATTCGCACAAAACGCCTGCTGGTATCATCAAAGGAGTCGTCCAGTTCAATGGTAGAGCTCTCATTCTCTCCATTGAACAGCTTGTGGAAGTACTCCCACCATCTATGCTTAATCTCCTCGTCCTTTACCAGGAGCTGATCTGCTCCGTCCTTGATGCATTTCACTTGGTCGACATCCCTTGTCTCCCTCCCCCGGATCTTGGCCATCTTATAGATGTCCCTTCCTTCATGTCTAAGCACTGGTAGAGGTCCTCATATGCCCGACCCCTTGCTTCACTCACAGCTCGCTTTGCGGCCTTCTTTGCCACCTTGTACTTCTTTATGTTGTCTGCACTCCTATCCAGGTGTAGCCGTTTGAGACAATCTTTCTTCTCCTTACCAGGTATCTTTAGCTTCGCTTCTACTTTAGGGCACTCCAAACTCCTTTGAAGCCACCTTACAAATGCAAATCGCCATCTTCATCCACATATTGCCTGCATCACCTCCTTCCTCCCAAGGGCCCTCCTTAATGACCTCCTCCTTAATGACAGTTCTAGCGACTTTGGCACGCTTATCCTGCTGGCCACGAATCCGAAAGCGGAAGTCAGCCACCACAAGCTTATGCTGAGGGACAAAACTCTCTCCAGGTATCACCTTACAATCTAGGCAAGCATGTCTATCTTCTCTTCTCGACAGGACGAAATCAATCTGGCTAAAGTGTTGACAAGTACTAAAAGTCAGTAGACGTGATTCTTTCTTTCTAAAGAGGGTGTCAGTTTCGATCATATCGTAGGCTAGAGCAAAGCTTAGGACATCTTGTCCTTCTTGATTCCTGATGCGATAGCCAAAGCCCTCATGCACCCCTTCAAAACCCGTGTTAGATGTACCCATGTGGCCATTGAGATCTCCTATGAAGTGCTTGTCGCCAATAAGTACACTCCTAACCATGTCCTCCAGACCTTCCCAGAACTTGGTGTTCTCATTGTGACCTGCTTGCGGGGTATATGCGCTGATAACATTGAGAATTAAGTCCTCCAGACCTTCCCAGTTTCGATCATATCGTAGGCTAGAGCAAAGCTTAGGACATCTTGTCCTTCTTGATTCCTGATGCGATAGCCAAAGCCCTCATGCACCCCTTCAAAACCCGTGTTAGATGTACCCATGTGGCCATTGAGATCTCCTATGAAGTGCTTGTCGCCAATAAGTACACTCCTAACCATGTCCTCCAGACCTTCCCAGAACTTGGTGTTCTCATTGTGGCCTACTTGCGGGGTATACGTGCTGATAACATTGAGAACTAAGTCCCCAATTGAAGCAGCACAAAGGTTGTGGAGGAGCAACTCCACCTTGTTGCTACAATGTGTACAACACAAGTGTTGAAGGAACAACTTCAACGTGCTGCGCTAGATATCGCTCTAGATGCGAATGTAGGTCGATAGGGCGACAAGAGTTCAATCCGAACTCCTAGGGCACAAGATCTACTCCAAGATCTTAGATAAGAACAACACGTTCTATTATAGGTAGGGGTACATAGTCTGGGTACAAAGTAGAGGTGAGGATCTCTTTTTATAGGGCTTTGGGAAGCCTTCACATACTTCTACTTATAGCTGGAATACTCTAGAAACATTATTTAGGTTCACCATTCTACTCATAGCTACTCACAACTAGAAGACTCTAGAAAACAGTAGGTAGGATAAAGAAAAGAAAAGAAATACTAGACCACAACAGAAGTATCTAGAAGTAGCCAAACAGATTTGACATATGATTATATTTTCATGTTCCTCATCTATTGTTCCTCATCATTCTCCCCTGGTTGTTTGGAACTCGCCCTCGAGTTATCTTCATAGAGCGCTTCTTCTGGATGGTAGAGAGTCAAGTCCGCAACATTGAAAGTGTTGGAGATACCCATATCGCTTGGAAGATCTATCACATAAGCATTATCATTTATCTTCCTCACGATAGAGAAGGGCACATACCTTCGCTGCCTAAGTTTCCCTTTTAACACCTAAAGGCAGCCTCTCTTTTCGAAGGTAGACCATCACCTTATCACCGGCTTGGAATGATTTTGGCCTCCTTTTGCAATCAGCAAGTTGTTTATATTTCTGATTTTGTGCTTCCAAAGCACCGCAAATCTCTTGAAATAACTTGGTGTAATTATTAGCAAAGGACAATGCTGATTTTGAGTTTCCCCTTGATGGTAGCTTCACCAGGTCCACCACATGTGATGGAACTTTAGTGTAGACAATGGAAAAAGGGCTCCTTCCTGTGGATCTATGCTTGGAGTTATTGTAGGAGAATTCTGCAAGAGATAAAGCCAAATCCCATTGTCCCTTTCTTTCTCCACAAATGCATCGGATCAGATTACCCAAAAACTTGTTCACCACTTTCGTTTGTCCATCTGTTTGTGGATGAGCAGTACTAGAAAATTTCAAAGTGTTGAATTGCTTCCACAAAGTGAGCCAAAATGCAGCGAGAAACTTGCTATCACGGTTTGAGACGATGGACCTTGGTACTCCATGAAGTCTGACCACTTCTCGAAAGAATAGGTTTGCCACATGATGAGCATCCGTTGTTTTGCGGCATGGGATGAAATGAGCCATTTTAGAGAATCTGTCCATGACCACAAATACAGCATCACTTCCTCGTCTTGTTCTTGGCAAGCCCAAGGCAAAGTCCATAGAGATGTCCTCCCATGGAGCGACAGGAACAGGCAAAGGCATGTATAACCCTGTGTTCTGGACTTGGCCTTTGCAGGTTTGACATATTGGGCATCGTTGAACAAACTTTCCAGCATCTCTTTTTAGTTGTGGCCAAAAGTAGCGAACTTTCAGGTTAGCGATAGTCTTGTCCCGTCCAACATGGCCACTAAGATCACTTGAATGGAGCTCTCTAACCAGCTTGTCATGTAGAGAACTTCTTGGAATGCACAAACGATCATTTTTTAAGAGATATCCATCTTGCATCAAATAGTCATCACCTAATGGTTGGCCCCTTGCGTGCTTTACCCAAACATGGCCAAAGTCTTCGTCACCCTCATACAACTCCTTTATTTGATCCATGTCCGGAAGTTCAGCTTCAAAAGAAGTCAAGAGGCATGCACGACGACTCAAAGCATCGGCCACTCTGTTAGTTATTCCGATTTATGCACGATGAGATAGTTAAACCTCTCCGATATGTTGCCCATCTTGCTAGCGTCATGGTCAACATGCTTTTGATTTCTAAAATGCTTCAAGGATTGATGGTCGCTATAAACAATGAAATCATTAGGCAAAAATAGACTTCCCAAGTTTTCAACGCTCAAAACGGCATATAATTCTTGCCGATAGTTACTCCACTTCGCCTAGCTTCACTTAACTTCTCACTAAAGAAAGCAATGGGCTTCCTTTCTTGAGATAGGACAGCTCAATGCCTACTCCACTTGCATCACACTCCAACTCAAAAGTCTTGTTGAAATCGGTAGCACCAAGACAGAGCTTGTGATAGTTTTTGTTTAACCTCATTGAAACTAGCTTCACCGCTATACATCCATTGGAACTTTCCTTTTTCAAACACTTTAATAGGTGCCACGATAGTGCTGAAATTCTTCACAAATCGCCTATAGAAAGTTGCAAGGCCATGAAAACTTCTTACCTCAGAAATGGTCTTCGGAGTTGGCCATTCTCGGATTGCTTCAACCTTAGAATCATCAACACGAATACCATCACATGTTATGACGAATCCTAGGAAAAGAAGTTGTGTTTGCAAGGAAACACATTTCTTCAAGTTGACGTAGAGCTCATTTTTCCTTAGTACTTCTAGCACCTTCTGAATGTGATCAAAGTGTTCGTCCTCATCCTTGCTATAGATCAAGATGTCATCGAAATAGACCACAACAAAGTGGGATAAGAAGGGTCTAAGGACTTGATTCATTAAGTGCATAAAGGTACTTGGTGCATTTGAGAGTCCAAATGGCATGACTAGCCATTCAAACAACCCTTCCTTTGTCTTGAAGGCGGTCTTCCATTCATCCCCGGGTCTTATACGGATTTGATGATACCCACTTCTTAAATCTAGCTTTGTGAACACTCTTGCTCCACTAGGCTGATCCAACATATCATCCAGACGGGGAATAGGGAATCTATACCTTACGGTGATCTTGTTAACGACTCTACTGTCCGTACACATGCGCCAAGATCCATCTTTCTTAGGCGCGAGCAGGGCTGGTACAGCACATAGGCTAATACTTTCTCGAATGTGCCCCTTTTGCAGCAATTCCTCCACTTTCTCCTTCAATATATCATGCTCCTTTGGGCTCATTCAATAGTGTGGAAGATTAGGAAGACTTGCTCCCGGAATTAAGTCAATTCTATGTTGAATTCCTCTCATCGGTGGCAAGCCATGTGGCTCCCCAAGTATGTTCTGAAATTCTGCCAATAAACCACGTACCTTTGCTGGAATTTCAACAGTCAGGTGCTCTTCTCCCTTTACAACAAGTGCAACACACAAATCTGCCTCCTTCAAGTCTTCCATAAACTCATGAGAGGTATGGGAGATAGTTAACATAGTTTTCCCCTCCTCCTTAGAGGTATTACCTTCGGTTTTGTTTGGTAAGATAATGATCTTTCTCTTGTTCCAAATGAAAGAGTAAGAATTTTCCTTGCCCTTGTGTGTAGTATCCACATCAAATTGCCAAGGCCTCCCAAGAAGAACATGGCTGGCATCCATGTCAACCACATCACACCACACATTTGAGCGATAATGCTTACCCAAAAAAAGTGGCAGGTTGCATTGTTTGGTGATCCTCATATTCACTCCTTTCTTGATCCATCCAATAGTGTAGGGATTTGGATGATCATGGGTTTCAAGCTTTAAATGGCCCACCAACTTCTGGGAGATAAGATTCTCGCAGCTGCAACTATCAACCACTAGTTTGCATACCTTGCCATTCACCGTGCATTTGCTCTCAAATATTTTCTTCCGTTGTGTGTCATCGAGTTGTGGTGTGGAACATAGGACACGCTGGATCACACATACCACCTCTTCACCTTCTTCTTGACAAACCTCTTGTCCGTCTACATCTTCAGATTCGTACTCTTCCTCATCGCTTTCACCATCATGGATAGTCGTGTTAACAAATTTCCTTAGTGGGCAACCGCTGGATATGTGTCCCTCTTTACCACATTTATAGCACTTTGGGCCTTCATTTGCCTTACCCTTGCCTCTAGTTTGCTTCGGGATGGGCTGTTTTGTCTTTGGTGGAGTGGTCTTTCTTCCACTCTATTAGGCTGGCTCCTAGATGAGCCTTCGGTATGAGGATATGGAGGATATGGAGCCTTAGTTGTCTTTCTCATCCTCACAAACCTCTCGGCCTTTAAGGCTAGAGCTTGTGCTTGATCAACGGACCAGATTTGTTGCAGCATCAATCGATCTTGAATAGCATCATTGAGACCATTGATGTACCTTGCAACTTGTTGCTCTTCAGTTTCAGCAAGGTCCTCACTTGTAGCCTTAGAAACTCCTCCGTGTAATCTGAAACAGTCCTATTTCCTTGAGCACAATTTTGAAATTGGATAAATAGGATCTGGTCATAATCAGCGGGCAAAAATCTCCCTTTCGAGAGGCCTTTCATTTGTCGCCGAGTTCTAACACGAGGTTCTCCTCTCAGCCTGCGCTCCTCTTGAACACGATGCCACCATGCACCAGCTCCTCCTTTCAGCTTGTATGCGACCAAAGGAACTTTACGATCTTCCGGAACCTCCATGACCTCAAAGAAAGTCTCCACTTAATATAACCAATCCAGGCACCCTTCAATGTCAACATTTCCATTAAAACTCGGGATCTCAGCTTTCACCTTGTATGTATCTCTTGCATATGTAGGGTTGGGTGCTCTCCGATATGCGTAGAGATTTGGTTCTTCAAGGGCATCATCATATTCTTCACCTTCAGAAGCCTCAACATAAATTGGCCTTCTTGAAGCACGTTGAACAACATGTTGTCGTGGCGGTCTTGCTCCAAGATTACCTCTCTTTCTTCCTTGATGAACATCTTCCTCTTCTTTAGATGAATCTCCTTCATTGGTAGCAGGGGGAACACCCTTTCTTATCATCTCAACCAGCTGATCAAATCTCCGATTAAGATCTTCACGCAGCTCTTTGATTTGTTGTTCTGCAGCATCCATCCTCTTCTCCAATTGCTCCATTGCTTGCTGCAGCTTGCTCTCGAAGAGGACAGCAATAACTAGTATGGGTCAACGCGGCTCTGATGCCACCTGAAGCAGCACAAAGGTTGTGGAGGAGCAACTCCACCTTGCTGCTACAATGTGTACAGCACAAGTGTTGAAGGAACAGCTTCAACGTGCTGCGCTAGATATCGCTCTAGAGGCGAATGTAGGCTGATAGGGCAGCAAGAGTTCAATCCAGAACTCCTAGGGCACAAGATCTACTCCAAGATCTTAGATAAGAACAACAAGTTCTATTATAGGTAGGGGTACATATGCAAGAGGTGAGGACCTCTATTTTAGGGCTTTGGGAAGCCTTCACATACTTCTACTTATAGCTGGAATACTCTAGAAACATTATTTAGGTTCACCATTCTACTCATAGCTACTCACAACTAGAAGACTCTAGAAAACAGTAGGTAGGATAAAGAAAAGAAAAGAAATACTAGACCACAACAGAAGTATCTAGAAGTAGCCAAACAGATTTGACATATGATTATATTTTTATGTTCCTCATCTATTGTTCCTCATCACCAACTACCAGCTTGACCAGGATAATCCGGTCCCCATGCCTCTTGACGTCTACCACCCCATACTTGAGACTCTTGTTGATCAAGATGCCTACTCCATTTCTGTTTGCAGTTGTCTGCGTGTACCACAGCTTGAAGCCAGTGTCCTCCCACCTCCTTCGCCTTTTGTGCTCTTCATTTGGTTTCTTGGACGCAATGGATATCAACACCTCTCCTCACTGATGTATCAACTAGCTCCCGTAGTTTACCTGCTGGGGACCCTACGTTCCAGCTAAAACCCCACAGGAACGTAGTGCATATGATAGCTGTAGGGTAAGGACCCACTTAGGTAGCTGGAACGTAGGGTCCCTAGCAGGTAAACCCTACAGCTATCATATGCACAGTCCTAGATGGCAGCCATGCATTAAGCAATCAAGCTTCTAATACATTAGTGATATTAATTAAGGGGTATGTTAATAATATCTCAGTTCAACAACTGATGGCATACTTCAAGCAGTCATGTTGATTGTACCAGCTATATCCTTCTTGCTGCACTTGATAACTTAATGAGAAAATTGAATACATGGTTACATTCAGGAGACCTGGCACATTGTTCATCTGCTAGATCAGTGATTACAGGTTACAAATTCGCATTTTGTTTGGCAAGCTACAATTAAATTATAAATAAGATTCTTTACACGACTATACATAAGATCTACAAAGCGCGGACACGCAAAAACAGCTACATCGGCATCCTAGTATGGGTGGACACGGCGATACGCGTATCCTGCAGTATCCCATCTTTTCCGAATTAAAAAAAACTAAATAGGGATATGCTGTGGACACGGTGGGGCCTCTGGAGGCCAGTAACGGCCCTATACAAACCCTACTATTGGCAGGTTTGCACGCATGAGCGCCACAAAAGGGACGAGCTGCTCCAGGCTCCAGCGACTCCGCCACTGCCGCTGTTTTCCATAAGATCAGCAGCCTCTCCTCCCGACGACAACCATGCTCAAGTAGGTAACCTCAATCTCTTCATCTCTTTGTGACTCATTTTTTTGCTGTTGAGCTGCTGCTGCTAGCTTCCCCGTGCGGCCATGCCATTGCTGCTTGGGTTTTTGATTAGCTGCATGCTGTTGTGCCGCTTGAATGCTTTTGGTTGGGTTCTTTTTCTTCGTGCTGCTGTTGAGCGTTGACTGTCATTGCTGCTTGCTGTTAGGGAGCATGGCATCTGGGAGCGCCGCCGCCGGCAGCCAATCGTCCGTGGGTGAGAGTGAAGAGCTCCTAGTTATCATGTTATGAGTGGACTGTGTTATGCTGTCATGTTGTGTCTACTGTCTAGTGTGTACTATGGTTTATTTTTGTAATACCGCGTCACGTTGGGAGCTTGAGATTGCCAAACCATACTGCACTTGGGAGCCAAATACATTGGACATTTGGAAAGCAAATGTCTTTACTGTTTTCATGTTCTGTACCACTTTAGATTATGTCTTCTTAAGTTTCTAATACTAGCATTTGATGTATTTTGCAAGTTGCAATGACATGGGCCTGGAGGACCAATTAATTCAATCATTGAACACTTGAGAAAAAGGAGACAGCAAATGGGGCAGTATTCTGATCTCATCTCAGTTTCTCATTAATCTTTTGTCTTTAACTCCTTATTACATGATGTATTTTTAATTTATATATATTCTCCGTATCCCGGTGTGGCTGTTTTTGGAAAATGCCGTATCCCGTGTCCCTGATGCGTATCGCCGTGTCCGTGTCCTCGTATCCGTGCTTTTTAGCATAAGATTTGGATCTTTATCATTAGGTATGGGTAATGTGTTGTGCTTTAGATTTTGTTGTTTACCACTTTACTATAAATTAAGGGTGCAAGCAGCAGCTTTATTATAAGTTATATCTTTAATCTTAAAGGTATATTCTGACTAACTTATGCGTATTTCATGCATAGTAGGTGTGAATGACATTGATCCAGTGAACCAGATTCTTCCAGAGCCACTTGATGACATGAACTTGGTAAATCATAGTGAGAACGGCAGATTGAGATCGAAGGTATGGATGGACTTTACACCTGTCTATGTTGAGGGGAGAATCCAGGGTGCTGACTGTGTCCATTGCCACACACGACTTAGTGCAGAAAAGAGTACAGGCGATTTAAACCAACACACTCAGACTTGTTCAGCACGGGCTGGAACTAGTGTAAATCATCAGAAAGATGGGCTTTTCTCGTCCAGTGTACCAATTTTTAAATCTAGGGTGAAGGATGAACTTTTACCTGCCTTGACAAATGGTAAGGTTCAGATTGCAGAATATGCTAGCAGGTTCCACTTGGGTTATAATTCTGGTGACAAAACTTGTCAAAATCAGCACATTCTGGCTTTACCAGCAGACAACATGACCCCAATGGAACAATATAAGTCGTCTGCTCGTACTCCAGATATCAAGATCAGGAAATTTGATCAAGAAGCATCTTATCAAGAGCTAACTAGGATGATAATAATGCATGGCTATCCCCTGTCAATTGTGGAGCATGAAGAAATGAAAAGATTTGCGAAGGGCCTTAACCCTGTGTTTAACATGGCTTCAAGCCTAGATATGGAAGAATATTCAATTCTGCTGTTTCAGAAAGAGAAGTCTGACCTTAAGGAGAAAATTGCACTTTCGTCACGGCGAGTTTCGTTATCAGCAAGTGTGTGGGTCCCTGATGGAGCTGATCCCACAGTAAAGTACCTGTGTTTGACCGCGCATTTTATTGATGCTGAATGGAAGCTTCAAAGGAGAATAATCAAGTTTGGTGTGCTTTGGTCCTCACCTTCTGATTTGGAAAGGATGATACACTGTAAGGAGGCTTGTGTGCTAGAATCTGAGGTTGGGGCTTATAATGTCATATGGGAAGCTATAAGAGAGTGGAATCTTGACAGGAAGCTTTTCTGCTTGACATCTGTAAGCGAAATAAGAAACAGTGGAAGTATCTCAAAGCTGAAGGACATGCTTATACAGAGGAACTGTCTTCCTATTAGAGGTGAGCTATACAATATTGCTTGTGTGGATGATATGCTTGACAGCGTTCTTTCGAAAGGGCAACCATTGCTTTACCGTGTCGGTGATCTGCTAGAGAGATTTATTCAAGCACGTGCATCTTCATCGCTGACTCAGCAGCAACTTTTGGAAGTTGCTAACGATGTTGATATGAAGTGCCCCCATGAAGATGCAAAATGGTGGCATAAAATTTACTTTAGACTTGAGGTGCTTTTGCATTTCAAGAAGTTACTTCCCTCTGAAGAATTTGTATCTGTGGAAGAAATGAAAATTGTTGAGCCTATCTATAAGATTTTGAGGGTTTTCTATCGAGTCGTTGAAGTAATGTCTGGGGCTGTTTGCCTGACAGCAAATATGTACTTCCATGAAGTATGGAAAGTTAGGACGATTTTGCAAGAAGAAGCATGTACTGAACACTCCGACGTTGCTAGCATGATTAGAGAGATGCAGGAAGCATTCAATGAATATTGGGCAAAGTCGTACTTGTGGTTGTCAGTGCCTGTTGTTCTTGATCCGAGATTCAAAATTACTTTTATCGATTTCCGTCTTAAACGAGCTTTTGGCACTGATGCAACAAAGTATGTAAATGATGTAGCTGAAATAGTGAGGGAATTGTTTCATGAATATTGCACCCCCGTGGATCAGCCGAATGTTAAGACTTCACATTGCGAAGTTCAAAATGTTGAAATAGATGGATTTGACAGTGATTTATTGGAAGATTGGGATCAGCATCTTACTGCACAGACAAGGAGTCAACTATTGTCGGAGCTTGACAGCTATCTTGAAGATGGTCTTCTTCCACGGAAGGATGATTTTGATATTCTAAACTGGTGGATGAGTCATTCTTCGAAGTATCCAACCCTCTCAAAAATGGTGCAGGATGTCTTGGCAATGCCATCATCTGCTGTTCACTGCCAGGCAGCATTCAGCAGTGAGGGCCCAGTAATTCATAAGCAGTGGAGCACATTAAACATCAAGACAATTGAAGCACTTGTGTGTACCCGAGATTGGATTAGCTAGGTGGTAAGTTCTGCACTTCGGTTTTTCTATTTACATACTTGCTGGCTTCGTTGAGACCCTAAAAAGAAGCATGTGTAATCTTATTAGACCACAGCTTAATTTTGCATCTTGACTCGTAAGAGAAACATCAGACAGACTTTTAGAAGTCTCATATATTGGTTCCATTTCCTATTAATAGAAATTATGCTTACAGTATCTACCATAACACGGCAACATCAGCATCAGAACACCTCAAAAACAAAAGACACACAGGAGTAACTAAGAGACGGGAAGGAAAAACTACTGCAGCGGCGAAGCAGTGCAAACTGGAGGAAACAACGCCCAATCCTTGTGCCTTCATGAGCCTGTTAGTCGGAGTCCATGACGTCCAGCTCTTCCCTGCACAAAACACTTCAGATGTGACGTGTCCCAGCAGCCTTGTGCAGAACTGCAGCTCCTACCATGCGGTTGACTTCACCTTCAGATTGTTCACCAGTTAAGCCAAATAACAAACCTGAAACACCACTGTGGTGGGATCACAGGGCCATAAAGATTGAAAACAAGCTGAATTCCCAGCCTTCCAGATACCCCATCACAGCGGCTACCCCAATATTTAGAAGTTTCTTCATACTTCCCCTTAACCCTCTTAGCCAAACGTTACTACAATGGTCGGCGCTATGGGCTGGGCAGTTTGCTCCAACCACACAGCTGACAACATTCCAAATAAATCTAGCCAGGGGCAGGTAGAGTAAGTGGTCAGTTAACTCGTCACCTCCGCAGAAGGAGTGAAGTGCATCCTAGGTCCTCGAACTATTTCAGAGGTGTCACGTAGGTCCTCAAACTATGAAAAGTGTCATTTAGGTCCTCGAGGTGCAATAAGTGTGTACATAAGTGACACATCTGAAATAGTTTGAGGACCTATGTGACACCTATGAAACAGTTTGAGGACATAGATGGCACTCGAGGACATAGATGGCACACACATTGCACTTCGAGGACCTGGATGACTATTTTCATAGCTTGAGGACCTATGTGACACCTCTGAAATAGTTCGAGGACCTAGGATGCACTTCACTCCCGCAGAAGAGACAAGCTTTAGCGAAGCCCTTTCCTCTCAGGACTGCGTCGCTTCGTGGGCGATCGGCCAGCCCAGCCTCCTCCTCCAGGCCTCCTCCTCCTCCTTCTTCCTTGCCGCCGCCGCTGCCATGGGCGCCGCTTGGCCCCGGCTGCTGGTGGCGGCGGCTCGCCCCTTCCTCCCGGCCGCTCTCCGGCGGCGAGCTGCCCGGTGGTGCGTTTAGGCGGCGATGCAGGCGTGGGCGGGGGTTCGTGGCGCATGCACGCAAGCAGTGGCGGCGGATCGCGCGCCGCTTCTTCTGCCCAGATCTGGGCCCATCGGGCCCCATCTGGCTCGGGCGGGCGGGCGGCGGGATGGTCTTCGCGTGGCTTCGGGAGGCGGGGAGATGCGACGAGCGGCTGGGTGCCGGCGACGACGACGCCGCTTTCTTTGCATCGTGGCGGCGGGGCTTAACGGGCCCGCTTGAACTGGCTGGGCGAGGTGGCCCGGCATGCTCACGCTGCCGCGTCCGGGACGGCTACCGCGACGGTGTCGAGGCACGGGCCTCCCGCACGACGGCGGTGGAGGTGGTTCCTCCCGCCGCATCGGTGTTCTTCTTCCCGTCGTGGTGAGCTTCTCTCCGGTCCTCTTGGCCTCGTGGTGGTGTTCGTAGTGAGGCGGCGTGGGTGGCGGCCCTTCTGCGTTGGTGCATGGTGGTGGGCGTCGGTTTGGCGGGTCGGTTCCGTCCGGTTGGGCGGTTGGGGTTGGAGTGCGGAGAAATCCCTGCCGGCTTCGGCCCCGATGCGATGACACCTGCGGGTGACACCATTCCTTCCTGGAGGGTGTCGGTGGTATCCACCCCCCACCTCCCTCCGCGTGCTCGGGGAAACCTGAGGACTCGTCCGGGCAGCAGCGTCGTCGGCGTCGCATCCCTTCTTGGAGGTGCTGCTTGGTACGCGGTGGATCGGAGCCTCGGTCTGTGGTGATTTGTGTTCGGTGGGCGCCGCGGTGGCGGTTCATCCGCGCTTTGCCAAGCTGCCGTGGTTGGCATTTGTTTCTTCTTCTTTTTCTTGGTGCGTTGTGCTGCTCGCCACAGCGTTATCTGTACTCGATGTTGGTTGCTTTGGAATACAAAGCGGGGGGAAACCCTTTTTCGGTAGAAGAGACAAGCTTTTGGGCATACACCTCCCCTGTGCAGCAGAACATCTCTGGTAATGATGCTTCTCTTAAGCACTAACCAGAGAAAAGTTTCGACTTTGCAGGGGGAATTTGCATTTCCAAAGAAGCCTAAAAGGGACTTCCCAACGTTCTGCATTGCCAAGTAAAAGGATCTAGAGCATGATTGGTTCGATGCCAAAAGTTGGCATGCCAATATTTGGGAAATGCCAAATGCTGGCTAGTGATTGGTTGACTACCAACTTTTCTTGCCAACCTCACAAAAAGTTGCCAACTTTTGGCAGCTTATCATTTTGCTAAATGTTGGCTTGCTGAAGTTGCCATCAAAAGATAGAACAATGTTCAAGACCACACCCTCACATATGTTCAGCAAGCCGTTCCATTGCACGTCTCTTTCCCCAACTAGATCTCATTGACAACATAAGCAATGTAAATCACTTCCGATCGCCTCATTCACAATATTCCGCGGGTTTGTAGAAAGTGGAAATAGCCTAGGGAAGGAATCAACAAGGCTGTTATTGCGCAGCCAGATATCCTTCCGAAAGATAGTTCTCCTCCCATCTCCCACCTTAATCCTACAGCATGACCAAAAGAGAGGTTCACTTCCATATTCCCTTGCTCAGCTTAGCTTGCCTACTTGGCACATTCAAGTCGGAGGCCAGGCAATGGCTAGTGGCTAGGGGTGTCTGAGTTGTATTCTCCAGGTGTTCCCCTTCTTAGGGCTTGTACAAACTCTTCTTTGTACAAAGCATCGAAACGCAAGTCTTTTGCGCTTTCTTGTGAAACAAACTTCCATGTGCCCTTGCCAAAAATGAGAGTCCCGGGCTTTTAGTGATGACTTGGCCTAGAGAGCAATTGCTGAAATACATTTTGGACAGAACTTCCTGTCATGGCCCAGTGTCATTGAATAACTAACATAACCACTCGGCTAGCAAAGAGATGATAAGCACCCCCACCCTGGTTCTTTGGCATACATACCTTTGTCCAACCAACCAAATGATTGTTATTTTGGCACATATTAACTTGTGGCTAGATTGCACAAGGTACTCCCTCCGATCCAAATTAATTGACGCAGCTTTAGTACAACTTTAGTACAAAGTTGTACTAAAGCAGCGTCAGTTAATATGGATGGGAGGGAGTACTACTGTTCAAGTAAAATCATCCAGTTGCATACAAGTGCCAGTTAGTTTATTAAATCGTGCTTCTTAACTCCCTGGTGGTGATGTTTTTCTAACATGAGAGGTTTTCACCAATAATTTTGCAGGCTCCATGTTATGCTACAGAATGCTCTTCATGGAGAGAAGGCTATGCGTTGTACAAATACCCATTCTTCTTCTAACATTGGAGGACGCTATTGCTAGGACGACTTACTAACGAACCATTCTGTTTCCGTGCCGGACATAGTTCACAGCGTCTCAAACATTTCTGCATTCCTCTCTCAAACAAACGTACACTTCGGCTCGTCGCAGAAGCTTGTTCTTGGGGTGTATCATGCTCTGTTGTTCCCTGTGTTTAGATCTGGGGCTCCTGCCCAGACGCTCGCGTGCACAGTGCCTATGGTTGGCTCCTGTTTTAACCTAACGAGGGTCAGTTGTGTAAATTGTATGGAAGACATTCGCTGTTCAATTTACTAGTGGCCATTACGTTTGCTGGATATGCTGGGGAAGGTTGTGGTGTGGTGTGAATGAGATGGATGTTGTCTGGGGCTGATAGCATCGTGTGGAAACTTGAGCCCTCCATAGGATCCCTATATAAAGAGATTCAAATATGTGCCCGTTATGACGTTATGGAAATTTGCAAAGCTAGAATTCCGGCTAAGGCCTCCTTTGGTTGATAGCGTAGAAAAATCATAGGAATAGGAAAATCATATAAAAATGAGATGACATGTGTCTTTAATCCCCTCCGTTCCAAAATAGATGACTCAACTTTGTACTACGGAGGGAGTGTAAATAAGAATGAAAAAAGAGATCCTTTGGTTAAAATCATAAAATTATTGAGTCTAGGCTAATGTTTAGTTTCCTATGAGGCGTGGAAGATAAGAAGAATTCCTTCATAGAAATATGATTATATTCCTATAAACCAAAGGATGCAAAGGAATTTTTCCTATAGATATTCTATATACTCCCTCCGTTCCTTGATATAAGGTGTATAGATTTTTGAGAAAAAGTCCGAAATATAAGGTGTATTGCGTTGCACCACTCGTTTGGATAACTTTTTTTGGGATTCGATTACATTTCCTTATATTAGGTAAGCTCCTCTATTTTTTCATGTCAATTAGTCAGGTGTAATCTCACCCAAAACTTGTGAAATTTTCCCTCCACATGCATTCTTTAATTTCTGTGCCAAAAACTATACACCTTATATATAGGAACGGAGGGAGTACTATACTATAGAATTCATATAAAATTCCTCTAAATCAAAGGAGGCCTAAACGAAAAAAAAATCTTATGGCAAGTTGCTAGGAACAAGTGTGGTCAAGATGAAACTTGCGACTATATTCTTTGTCGGTGTATCGTTGTGAGTCAAGCAAAAAAAAATAAAAAATGGTGTATCGCTGTGAGGTTCATCTGAGTGTTATCCGAGAGGCAACAGATTGTGCCCAGAACCCGGCAGGTTTCGGCGCAACCTCAACATCTCACTGCGGGGACCCAGGGCAAGAATAGGAGGGTTGTGTGGTTCGGCATTGTGACGGCTGCTTGGTCACTTCGGACCTCACGCAAAATAGCTCTTATAGAGGGGTGTATATTTTTTTGAAATGAAAAGGCAGATCCTCATCTACCTTATGCATTCAAAATGGGCAAAAAATACCTGGGTGACCGTAGTCATTTACATGAAGATGATGTAAGCGCTGCACAACATGTGCAGCTGGCCATCACCAGACCATCAGAGGGCATAGCAAATATACATGTAGATGGAAAGGGTGCAAACTAAGTAGGGGCGAAAATATTAGCCCAGTTCACTAGTATCTCTCTAGCCGGTTCTTCCCGAGCCCGCATGCTCCAGAGCCTGAGGAGATCAGCAACCTCCTTGCAAGCACGGCCAGCCCCCAGTAGTTCTTGTCGAAGATCTGTCCATTTCTGGCACTCCACAGGGTTACGGAGCAGGCGACAAAGAGTAAATGCCATAGTCTTCCATGTAGGTCTCTCGCATGTTCAGAGCAGAGGAGGTCTTGAGCTGTTTCAGAGGATGTTGCTATCTGTTGAAGCCCAAGCTTGGCCCAGACTGTATCTGCAAGTCGGCATCTGAGAAGAATGTGGTTCATCGTTTCCGCAGCTGGGCATATATCACAACCGTTGTGGGTGGTTATCCTTTCCCAGTGCTTGGCAAGCATGTTATTCCTCGTGTTGTGTTTGTCCCTCAAAGCGATCCATAGGAAGATACGGTGTTTGTGCGAGATAATCCTCTCCCAAATGTGTGGAGCTAGGAGGCATTCCTTACCCCGAAAGGTTAGAAGCTTGTAGAAATAGGCAGTAGATAGCTTGGTCTCTGTTGTGATAGGCACTCCTGCATCAGGTTTGCCCTCCTCTAGAGTTATGTTGCTGAGCATGTGTGTCAGGGCATCAAGCTCTCGCGCTGCAGTGAGGGAGAGGTTGGGGTGCAGCTAGATATTCCAAAGTCCGTTGCTATGTCGTGATGCGACAGTGCAGAACTTGCGGGTGGAGAAGGAGAAGAGGGTTGGATATACCAGGTATAGTCGGTCACAGTCCAACCACAAGTCATACCAAAAAGAGGTGCCGCTTCCATCTCCAGTACTGCATTTAGTTGCCTCCAGAAGTAGTTTTAATCCTGACTTGAGGCAACGCCAAGTTGCAGTGTCTCCAATGTGAATTGTCCAAGAAATTTCTCTCTGATAGTAGCTTGCGGCAAACCATCTGTAGCATGGTATCTCCGAATGCTGCAGAACCTTAGCGATGAGCTTGCTTACCATGGCCTTATTGTGTGCTCTCAAGTCTCTTATATATCCCCAAACCCCCAACATTCTATGACAGTGTTACCGTGTCCCAGGCCACCAGGCAGTGTCCACCATTAGATTTGTTCTTGCCTTGCTAGAGGAAACCCCTAAGAATCTTCTCCAGCTTCTTCAGGGACTCCTTCGGCCACAGGAAGCATCCCATGTAACAGTTCGGTATTGCTGCTAGAATGGAGTTGATCAAAGTTAGTCGCCCTCCCCATGACAAGAAGGTGGCGATCCATCCCGACAGCCTCTTGTCGACCTTACAGATGACAGGCACCAGTGATCCATGTGTGATCTTGTGCACGGAAAGCGGGAGGCCCAGGTACGTGCAGGGGAAGGACCCGGTCTTGCATTGTAGGAGGGTGGTGATGGCTTGGCAAGTTCCCTGGTTAAGGCAGATAGGAACGAATGTGCTCTTGTGGTAATTGATTTTGAGCCCACTAAAGCCGGAGAAATCATCAAGAATCCTCTTGACAACATGCGTTTGCTGAAGATTCCCTTGTACGAGAAGCAGGGTGTCATCGGCGTACTGCAGGACAGGGGGATGTCCATCGGCCCCAAAAGGGTGGCATAGGTTCCCCATTCTGAACTCTTTGTTGCACAACTGCTGCAAAACGTCAGCTACCAAGAGGAAAAGGTAGGGGGATAGGCCATCCCCTTGTCTCAAACCGCTCTTGGAAATAATCTTTTCTCCAAGTCTGCCGTTGATAAGGATCCAGGAGGAGCTGGTAGTGAGGATGTCGTTGACCCACCGCATCCATTTAGCCCTGAACCCTCTAGCAGCCATAACCATCCTGAGGGCATCCCAGCTCACACTGTCGAACGCCTTTTGGAAGTCTAACTTGAGCAAAAACATTGGTGTTTTCGTTTATGGGCCTATTGGACCAGCTCGGCCACCAGCACAAAACTCTCAGTAATGCAACGCCCAGGCAGAAAACCAGACTGAAGAGGGTGGATGAGTTTTGGTATTTGTTTCTGTAACCTGGCCGCAAGGACTTTGGAAGACATCTTAGGTAAACTATGCACCAAGGAGATGGGTCGGAAGTCCTTAATATTCGTTGGCAGCTCCTTTTTTGGTACAAGCACAATGTTTGCTTTGTTGATGCTCGTAGTGAGCCAACGTGCTCATAAAACTCTTGGAAGAACTTCAAAAGATCATCTTTTAACAACCCCTGGAAACATTTGTAAAACTCATTCGTGTATCCGTCAGGCCCTGGGATTCTGTTATTTTGGTTCTGCCTTATCACTGATAGGATTTCACTCCATGCAAAGGGCTCATCTAAAGCATTCAGGTCTGTCCGATCATATAACTGTGATAGCTCCAGTGTTGGTAGTGATGGGGAGTGTGTACCAAAGATGTTGTTGAAGTAGTTTGTTGCGATCACCAGCTTGTCCTGGTCGCGAAAAAACTCAATGCCGTTGTTGGTGAGCATTCTGATTCTGTTGTTCCTGTGATGGTAGTTGGCTGACGCATGGAAGAATCTTGTGTTCTCGCCCCCAGAGTGCATCCTCTAATTTTGGCTCTTCTTCTCCAGAAACTGGTCTGCCATAGGATTAGTTCCTGTGCTTTCATATTGGCGTGTTTCCTCATGGCGAGCTCGAGCTTTGATAGGTGCCTCCTCTCTTCAACTGCATCCAGGTATTGAACAACGTGTTTGCAGTTGTCAAGGAGAATCTTCATTGGTGTCCTGGCATGATTCCATTTTCTGATGGCAGCCCTCACTCGCCTAAGCTTGAAGTTGATTAGGGTTGATGTGGCAGCTAAGCTCTTTGTACCTTTGTTCCAACTGGATGTGATCCGCTCCTTAGTTGCCGGAATCTGTAGCCAGTGGTTCTCAAACCTGAATAAAGAGCATTTTGGTTTGTCTTGGGAGAACTCAACAGCAATGGGCACGTGGTCAGACATTGTAGCGGCGAGAGTTGCTGTTGTGTTGTGGAGGAAGGCCAGGTTCCGCTCGGCATTTTCCAGAACTCTGTCAAGTTTGACCAGGGTTGGTTGTGCTCACTTGCTCGACCAGGTGAACTGGCGGTTGTAGATATGGATGTCATCCAGTGCATTATCTCTGATCCATGAGTTGAACCTGTCCATGACCAACCAATTGTTCCTCCCGTTCGACTTTTCATGTGCATATAGATACATATTGAAGTCCCCAAGGATAATCCAAGGTCCAGAGATTTGCTGCGCGACTTATTCCATAACCAGAAATAATTCAGGTCGCTCCTCATCTTCGCATGGTGCATAGACCGTGGAAATAGCAAAACTGTCATTGCAACTTGTTGACTGAAAGGGTGACATAACGCTGAACCTGTATCTTGCAATCTCGTTGCCACTCATCGCTTGGTTATCCCAGGCGATTAGCAGGCCGACATGTGAAAGAAGGAAGTATGGCTTGGAGGTAGTAGTGTGGTCGCCTTCCTCCCATCCATCACATGCAATTTAGTTTCCTGCAGGCAGATGATGCTCGATCGGCAGGACAGGGGAGCGTCCTTGACCAAAGAGCATTTGTCAGCATCCCCTAACCCCCTAACATTCCAGATAACAATTCACATAACAACGAAAATGCAGCAAAGGAGAGGAAGCGGGGCCGGCAGGCATAAAAGAAACAACTGGTACTTGATTGGATGGGTGCTCCTTGGAGCTTACAAAGTTGAAAATGCAACGGACTCATACGGGATGGTGTACGATGATGCTTACATGATAGCTGGTATAGATAACACAGGAAAAGAAACATGCTCTACGGCGCAGATACATAGCACAACATGGCCAAAGCCTAGGGCGAACTACAGATGCAGACGTGATCGGGTACGGCAACAGAAAAAGCTTGAGAGCCTCATAAGCTGTAAAGAGGCAATGATCCTTGCATGGTCGAAGACGGTGGTCCCTAGTCATGGGCAGACCTGGCATGCTTGAAGGAGGTCGATGCGCCGCCCGAGGTGGCGTCCGAGAGGGTAGCTGTGGATGGGCCTGCATCCGCCAGAACATCATCGAAGTTTAGGTCTGAAGGAAATATGCCCTAGAGGCAATAATAAAGTTATTATTTATTTCCTTATTTCATGATAAATGTTTATTATTCATGCTAGAATTTTATTAACGGGAAACTTAGTACATGTGTGAATACATAGACAAAATAAAGTGTCCCTGGTATGCCTCTACTTGACTAGCTCGTTAATCAAAGATGGTTAAGTTTCCTAACCATAGACATGTGTTGTCATTTGATGAACGAGATCACATCATTAGGAGAATGATGTGATGGACATGACCCATCCGTTAGCTTAGCATTATGATCGTTACAATTTCATTGCTACTACTTTCTTCATGACTTATACATGTTCCTCAGACTGTGAGATTATGCAACTCTGATACGTCTCCGTTGTATCTATAATTTTTGATTGTTCCATGCCAATATTCTTCAACTTTCATATACTTTTGGCAACTTTTTATACTATTTTTGGGACTAACATATTGATCCCCAGTGCCAGTTCCTATCTGTTGCATGTTTTTTGTTTCGCAGAAACCCAATATCAAACGGAGTCCAAACGGGATAAAAACGGACAGAGATTTTTTTGGGAATATTTATGATTTTTGGGAAGTAAAATCAACGCGAAACGGTGTTCGGGGTGGCCACGAGACAGGGGGCGCGCCCTCCCCCCTGGGCGCGCCCTGGACTCTCGTGGGCCACCCGTAAGGCGGCTGACGCTCTTCTTTTGGCGCAAGAAAGCTAATTTTATGAGAAAGATCTGGGCGAAAGATTCACACCAATCGGAGTTACGGATCTCCGGATATTTAAGAAACGGTGAAGGGGTAGAATCTGAGAACGCAGAAACAGAGAGATAGACCCAATCTCGGAGGGGCTCTCGCCCCTCCCAAGCCATGGGAGCCAAGGACCAGAGGGGAAACCCTTCTCCCATCTAGGGAGGAGGTCAAGGAAGAAGAAGAAGAAGAAGGGGGGCTCTCTCCCCCTTTGCTTCCGGTGGTGCCGGAGCGCTGCCGGGGGCCATCATCATCACCGCGATCTTCACCAACAACTTCACCGCCTTCATCACCAACTCTTCCTCCCTCTATGCAGCGGTGTAACCTCTCTCTTACCCGCTGTAATCTCTACTTAAACATGGTGCTCAACGCTATATATTATTTCCCAATGATGTATTATTGGTGTTTGAGTAGATCCGTTTTGTCCTATGGGTTAATTGCTGATCGTGATTGGTTTGAGTTGCATGTTTTATTATTAGGGTTGTCCTATGGTGCTCTCCATGTCGCGCAAGCGTGAGGAATTCCCGCTGTAGGGTGTTGCAATGAGTTCATGATTCGCTTATAGTGGGTTGCGTGAGTGACTGAAACACAAACCCGAGTAAGGGGATTGTTGCGTATGGGATAAAAAGGGGACTTGATACTTTAATGCTATGGTTGGGTTTTACCTTAATGAATCTTTAGTAGTTGCGAACGCTTGCTAGAGTTCCAATCATAAGTGCATATGATCCAAGTAGAGAAAGTATGTTAGCTTATGCCTCTCCCTCAAATAGAATTACAACAGTGATTACCGGTCTAGTTATCGATTGCCTTGGACAAATAACTTTCTCGTAACAAAAAGCTCTCTACTAATACTTACTTTATTTCATCTTTATCTAAACAGCCCCTACATTTTATTTACACGTTCTTTATTATCTTGCAGACCTATCCTATCACACTTACAAAGTACTTCTAGTTCCATACTTGTTCTAGGTAAAGCGAACGTCAAGCGTGCTAGAGTTGTATTGGTGGTCGATAGAATTTGAGGGAATATTTATTCTACCTTTAGCTCCTCGTTGGGTTCGACACTCTTACTTATCGAAAACTGTTGCGATCCCCTACACTTGCGTGTTATCAAGACCTTTTTCTGACGTCGTTGCCAGGGAGTCATAGCGTGGGGTGAATATTCTCGTGTGTGCTTGTTTGCTTTATCACTAAGTAATTTTTATTTGCTGTTGTAAGTTGTTCTCTATCTTTAGTTATGGATATGAAACACGAAATACCAAAAAAATTAGGTGTACTTGCTACTCATGGAGATGGGGTAACTCCTAAAACCCTCGATTCTCATTATGCGAGAGATATTATATACTACTTTGATAATCCTGAGAAAACCCCATTCAACTTTATAATGGGAGACACGTTGGATCAACGTGAATACTTTAGGGATTATCGCTCGACACAGAAAGGGAAACTATTATGGGATCAATTTATTATGTTGCGTTGGTATGCCTGGGCTCTATGCTTGAGATATGATATTACTTGTTGCTCTAGGATGGAGGCTCCACACCTTCCATTTTCATGCAAATTTAATGATAATGAAACCTTAGCTTCTTATGCTAATGGTATATATGATTACTATGATGTTGAACAAATAGAAGAATTTGTTGCTTTTAAGGCTGCTTATGAAATTGAATCTTTATTTGAAAAGTATGAAGCTTTAGATGATGATGTTTATAGGCCTGAAAATCTTGCTATACTTAGATATTGCTATGCAAATTATGAATACAATTACTATATTAATGCATTTATGAAGAAATTCTCCGCTATCCAAGAAGAGACTAATATTTTGCAGGAAGCTATGGAAGAAGAAATTGATGAAACTGTGAGCTCTTTGGATGAAAAAGATGATGAGGAGAGCGAAGAACAAAAGGAGGAAGAGAGGATTAGCTACCTGTGCCCACCTTCTAATGAGAGTAACCCTCCAACTCATACATTGTTTATTTCCCCTTCGTGCTTACCGAAGGATGATTGCTATGATGATTGCTATGATCCCTTGAATTTGTTTGAAATATCCCTTTTTGATGATGCTTGCCATGCTTGTGGCCAAGATACCAATATGAATTATGCTTATGGAGATGAACTTGCTATAGTTCCTTATGTTAGACATGAAATTGTTGCTATTGCACCCACGCATGATAGTCCTATTATCTTTTTGAATTCTCCAAACTACACTATATCGGAGAAGTTTGTGCTTATTAAGGATTATATTGATGGGTTGCCTTTTACCATTGCACATGATGATTTTGATGAATATAATATGCATCTGCTTGCTGCTCCTACTTGCAATTATTATGGGAGAGGAACTCTTTCTCCACCTCTCTATGTTTCCCATACTATGAAATTGCAAGAAACTGCTTATATTATGCATTGGCCTTTACTATGTGTGCATGAATTGTTCTTTTATGACATGCCGATGCATAGCAAGAGAGTTAGACTTCGTTGTTGCATGATATATGTTACTTTGTGCTCACTACTAAATTACAAATCATTGTTAATTAAAATTGGCTTTGATATACCTTGGGATCCGGGTGGATTCGTTACTTGAGCACTAAATGCCTAGCTTAATGGCTTTAAAGAAAGTGCTGCCAGGGAGACAACCCGGAAGTTTTAGAGAGTCATTTATTTCTATTGAGTGCTTCATATAGTTTAAAAACAAAAATAAATAAAGAGTATAACCTAAAAACTTTTCAAAAAGGAAAGCGAAAGTGAGAAAGACAAGCATTGTTGAAGTGGGAGAGCTCCTTGAACTTTGTTCATGCTCACGGAAACTTTGTGAATCTTGATTACAGAAACTTTTCATCAAAAATAATTATCCCCTTGTACAATTCCATTGTATTATAAAAATAATGTGCTAAGGTTTGCCTTTAGGATGTTTACAATGCTTGTTGGTTTGTACGGTGCAGGACAGAAACTTTGGCTGTAGTGCGTGATTTTACATTTTTAACTGGAATGTCAATTGGTTCTTATTCCTTTTTCACTGTCTTTCTGTACAACTTGTTTATTTTTACTAATTTTGGTAGAATTTTTGGGGTACCATAAGTATGGTGGATGTTCAGATTGCTACAGACTGTTCTGTTTTTGACAGATTCTGTTTTTGATGCATAGTTTGCTTGTTTTGATGAACCTATCAATTTATATCAGTGGATTAAGCCATGGAAAAGTTATATTACAGTAGAAACAATGCAAAAACAAAATATGAATTGGTTTTCTACAGTACTTAGAGTGCTGATTTGCTTTATTATACTAACGGATCTTACCGAGTTTTCTGTTGAAGTTTTGTGTGGATGGAGTGTCTAAACGAGGAGGTCTCAATATGAGGAAAAGGAAGAGAGGCAAGAGCTCAAGCTTGGGGATGCCCGAGGCATCCCAAGTAAATATTCAAGGAGACTCAATCGTCTAAGCTTGCATCCCCTCTTTCTTCAACAAGTATCGGTATGTTTTCGTATTCGTTTCGTTCGTGCATTATGTGCAAGTCTTGGAGCGTCTTTTGCATTTAGTTTTCACTTTTATCTTATGCACCATGCTGGTATGAGATAGTCCTTGGTTGATTTACAGAATGCTCATTGCACTTCACTTAAATCTTTTGAGTATGGCTTTATAGAATGCTTCATGTGCTTCACTTATATCATTTGAAGTTTGGATTGCCTTTCTCTTCACATAGAAAACCGCCATTTGTAGAATGCTCTTTTGCTTCACTTATATTTGTTAGAGTGTGGGCATATCTTTTGTATAAAGAATTAAACTCTCTTGCTTCACTTATATCTATTTAGAGAGATGACAGGAATTGGTCATTCACATGGTTAGTCATAAAATCCTACATAAACTTGTAGATCGCTGAATATGATATGTTTGATTCCTTGCAATAGTTTTGCGATATAAAGGTGGTGATATTAGAGTCATGCTAGTGGGTGGTTGTGGATTAGTAGAAATACTTGTGTTGAGGTTTGTGATTCCCGTAGCATGCACATATGGTGAACCACTTTGTGATGAAGTTGGAGCACAATTTTATTTATTTATTGTCTTCCTTATGAGTGGCGGTCGGGGACGAGCGATGGTCTTTTCCTACCAATCTATCCCCCCTAGGAGCATGCGCGTAGTACTTTGTTTTCAATGGCTTGTAGATTTTTGCAATAAGTATATAAGTTCTTTATGACTAATGTTGAGTCCATGGATTATACGCACTCTCACCCTTCCATCATTGCTAGCCTCTTCGGTACCGTGCATTGCCCTTTCTCACCTCAAGAGTTGGTGCAAACTTTGCCGATGCATCCAAGCCCCGTGATATGATAGTTTCCTCAAAACAGCCACCATACCTACCTATCATGACATTTCCATAGCCATTCCGAGATATATTGCCATGCAACTTCCATCATCATCATATACATGACTTGAGCATTCATTGTCATATTGCTTTGCATGATCGTAAGATAGCTAGCATGACGTTTTCATGGCTCGTCCGTTTTTTGATGTCATTGCTACGCTAGATCATTGCACATCCCGGTACACCGCCGGAGGCATTCATATAGAGTCATATCTTTGTTCTAGATATTGAGTTGTAAGTAAATAAAAGTGTGATGATCATCATTATTAGAGCATTGTCCCAGTGAGGAAAGGATGATGGAGACTATGATTCCCCCACAAGTCGGGATGAGACTCCGGACTTCATGAAAAATAAAAGAGGCCAAAGAATCCCAAATAAAAAAAAGAGGCCAAAGAATCCCACCAAAAAGAAAAAAAAGAGAAAATAAAAAAATGAGAGAAAAAGAGAGAAGGGGCAATGTTACTATCCTTTTACCACACTTGTGCTTCAGAGTAGCACCATGTTCTTCATAGAGAGAGTCTCCTATGCTTTCACTTTCATATACTAGTGGGAATTTTCATTATAGAACTTGGCTTTGTATATTTAGATGATGGGCTTCCTCAAATGCCCGAGGTCTTCATGAGCAAGCAAGTTGGATGCACACCCACTTAGTTTCAGTTTGAGCTTTCATACACTTATAGCTCTAGTGCATCCGTTGCATGGCAATCCCTACTCATTCACATTGATACCTATTGATGGGCATCTCCATAGCCCCTTGATACGCCTAGTCGATGTGAGACTTTCTCCTTTTTTGTCTTCTCCACATAACCCCCACCATCATATTCTATTCCACCTATAGTGCTATGTCCATGGCTCACGCTCATGTATTGCGTGAAAGTTGAAAAAGTTTGAGATTATTAAAGTATGAAACAATTGCTTGGCTTGTCATCGGGGTTGTGCATGATTAAATACTTTGTGTGATGAAGATAGAGCAACAGCCAGACTATATCATTTTGTAGGGATGACTTTCTTTGGCCATGTTGTTTTGAAAAGACATGATTGCTTTATTGGTACGCTCGAAGTATTATTGTTTTTATGTCAAATGGTAGACTATTGCTTTGAATCACTCGTGTCTTAATATTCATGCCATGATTAGACATATGATCAAGATTATGCTAGGTAGCATTCCACATCAAAAATTATCTTTTTTATCATTTACCTACTCGAGGACGAGTAGGAATTAAGCTTGGGGATGCTGATACGTCTCCGTCGTATCTATAATTTTTGATTGTTCCATGCCAATATTCTTCAACTTTCATATACTTTTGGCAACTTTTTATACTATTTTTGGGACTAACATATTGATCCAGTGCCCAGTGCCAGTTCCTATCTGTTGCATGTTTTTTGTTTCGCAGAAACCCAATATCAAACGGAGTCCAAACGGGATAAAAACGGACGGAGAATTTTTTTTGGAATATTTATGATTTTGGGAAGTAAAATCAACGCGAAACGGTGTCCGGGGTGGCCACGAGACAGGGGGGCGCGCCCTGGACTCTCGTGGGCCACCCGTAAGGCGGTTGACGCTCTTCTTTTGGCGCAAGAAAGCTAAGTTTGTGGGAAAGATCTGGGTGAAAGATTCACCCCAATCGGAGTTACGGATATCTGGATATTTAAGAAAGGGATAATTAGATTTATGCCCCTAGTTGTGTCCCACTCGTCTGTTTTACCCCTAATTCCCAAAAGTCACCGGTTCTGTCCAAGTCACTTTGCTCCTCTTATGCTTTTGCCCTTTGACCGATTGACCGTCAGTTTCAAAACTTCATAACTAATTCATACTAAATCAGAAAAATGCAAATAAGATACCAAAATGTTCAGAAAAACATCACCTATATGTCATTGTTATTTGCATTCATGAAAGAAGTGTTGGAAAGTGCACATACAGTTTTAGCTCTTTTGATACCACCATGAATAGTAAACTCTAAACAATTCAAAAAAAAATCAAAAAAAATATGGTGGCAAAGAACGACAAATGTTCTAAGTGCTTGCCAAGTTTCATTAGGGAACGACATTCATGGAATTCGTTGCAAAAAAATAATCTATTTTGGAGTGCTGATTGTTTTTTTTTGCCGCGGCACCCACGAATGGCATTCCCTGATGAAACTTGGCAGGCACTTAAAACATTTGTCATTCTTTGCCACCAATATTTTTTTTGATTTTTTTGAATTTTTTTAGATTTTACTATTCATGGTGGTAGCATAAGAGCTAAAACTCGGATGGGCACTTTCCAACACTTTTTCATGAATGCAAATGACACTGACATATAGGTGATGTTTTTCCGAACATTTTGGTATCTTATTTGCATTTTTCTGATTTAGTATGAAATAGTTATGAAGTTTTCAAACTGACGGTTAAATGGTCAAAGGGAAAAAGCATAAGAGGAGCAAAGTGACTTGGACAGAACTGGTGACTTTTGGGAATTAGGGGTAAAACAGACGAGTGGGACACAACTAGGGGCATAAATCTAATTATCCCTTTAAAAAACGGTGAAGGGGTAGAATCTGAGAACGCAGAAACAAAGAGATAGATCCAATCTCGGAGGGGCTCTCGCCCCTCCCAAGCCATGGGAGCCAAGGACCAGAGGGGAAACCCTTCTCCCATCTAGGGAGGAGGTCAAGGAAGAAGAATAAGAAGGGGGGCTCTCCCCCCCTTTGCTTCCGATGGCGCCGGAGCACTGCCGGGGGCCATCATCATCACCGCGATCTTCACCAACAACTTCATCGCCTTCATCACCAACTCTTCCTCCCTCTATGCAGCGGTGTAACCTCTCTCTTATCCTCTATAATCTCTACTTAAACATGGTGCTCAATGCTATATATTATTTCCCAATGATGTATGGCTATCTTATGATGTTTGAGTAGATCCGTTTTGTCCTATGAGTTAATTGCTGATCGTGATTGGTTTGAGTTGCATGTTTTATTATTGGTGCTATCCTATGGTGCTCTCCGCGTCGCGCAAGCATGAGGGATTCCCGCTATAGGGTGTTGCAATGCGTTCATAATTCGCTTATAGTGGGTTGCGTGAGTGACTGAAACACAAACCCAAGTAAGGGGATTGTTGCGTATGTGATAAAAAGGGGACTTGATACTTTAATGCTATGGTTGAGTTTTACCTTAATGAATCTTTAGTAGTTGCGGACGCTTGCTAGAGTTCCAATCATAAGTGCATATGATCCAAGTAGAGAAAGTTTGTTAGCTTATGCCTCTCCCTCAAATAGAATTACAACAGTGATTACCGGTCTAGTTATCGATTGCCTTGGACAAATAACTTTATCGTAACAAAAAGCTCTCTACTAACACTTACTTTATTGCATCTTTATCTAAACAGCCCCTACTTTTTATTTACACGTTCTTTATTATCTTGCAAACCTATCCTATCACACTTACAAAGTACTTCTAGTTTCATACTTGTTCTAGGTAAAGCGAACGTCAAGCGTGCGTAGAGTTGTGTTGGTGGTCGATAGAACTTGAGGGAATATTTATTCTACCTTTAGCTCCTCGTTGGATTCGACACTCTTACTTATCGAAAACGGTTGCGATCCCCTACACTTGCGGGTTATCAAACTCCCGAATACCGGAGGAACACCTTGTGTGCTATCAAACGTCACAACGTAAATGGGTGATTATAAAGATTCTCTACAGGTGTCTCCGAAGGTGTTTGTTGGGTTGCCATAGATCAAGATTAGGATTTGTCACTCCGTGTTTCGGAGAGGTATCTCTGGGCCCTCTCGGTAATGCTCATCACTATAAGCCTTGCAAGCATTGTGACTAATGAGTTAGTTACGGGATGAAGTATTACGAAACGAGTAAAGAGACTTGCCGGTAACGAGATTGAACTAGGTATGATGATACCGACGATCGAATCTCGGGCAAGTAACATACCGATGACAAAGGGAACAACGTATGTTGTTATGCGGTTTGACCGATAAAGATCTTCGTAGAATATGTAGGAGCCAATATGAGCATCCAGGTTCTGCTATTGGTTATTGACCGGAGATGTGTCTCAGTCATGTCTACATAGTTCTCGAACCTATAGGGTCCGCACGCTTAACGTTCGATGACGATATTTATTATGAGTTATGTGTTTTTGATGACCGAAGTTTGTTCAGAGTCCCAGATGAGATCCGGACGTGACGAGGAGTCTTGAAATGATCGAGACATAAAGATTGGTTATTGGACCATGTTATTCGGACACGGGAAGAGTTCCGGGAAGTTTCAGATAAAACCGGAGTGCCGGAGGGGTTAGTGGAACCCCCCCCCCCCCGGGGAACTAACGGGCCACCATGGACCTTAGTGGAGAGAGAGGAGGGCGGCTATGGTAGGCCGCCCCCCTTGGAGTCCGAATAGGACAAGGGAAGGGGGGCGGCGCTCCCCTTTCCTACTCCCTCTCCCTCTCCTTCCTTCCCCCTCTCTTCCTGGAAGTGGAATCCTACTAGGACTAGGAAGTCCTAGTAGGACTCCTCATCTTGGGGTGCGCCCCTAGGGGTTGGCCGGCCTCCCCCTTGCTCCTTTATATATGGGGGCAGGGGAGCACCCTAGAACACACAAGTTTCTCTTAACCATGTGCGGTGCCCCCCTCCACAGTTACACACCTCGATCATACAATCATAGTGCTTAGGCGAAGCCCTGTGCCGGTAACATCATCATCACCGTCGCCACGCCCGCGTGCTATCGGAACTCACCCTCGTCCTCAACTGGATCAAGAGCACGAGGGACGTCATCGAGCTGAACGTGTGCTGAACGCGAAGGTGTCGTATGTTCGGTACTTGGATTGGTTGGATCGCGAAGAAGTTCGACTACATCAATCGCGTTGTTGAAACGCTTCCGCTTTCTGTCTACGAGGGTACGTGGACACACTCTCCCCTCTCGTTGCTATGCATCTCCTAGATAGATCTTCCGTGATTGTAGGAAAATTTTGAAATTACTGCGTTCCCCAACACTGGCATCCGAGCCAGGTCTATGCGTAGATGTTATATGCACGAGTAGAACACAAAGAGTTGTGGGCGATAATAGTCATACTGCTTACCACCAATGTCTTATCTTACTTTGCTTCAGCAGTATTGTTGGATGAAGCGGCCCGGACCGACATTACATGACCGCGTTCATGAGACTAGTTCTACTGATGTGCTTTTGCACATAGGTGGCTGGCGGGTGTCTGTTTCTCCAACTTTAGTTGAATCGAGTTTGACTATGGCCGGTCCTTGTTGAAGGTTAAAACAGCACACTTGACAAAAAATTGTTGTGATTTTGATGCGTAGGTAAGAAGGGTTCTTGCTAGAAGCCCGTAGCAGCCACGTAAACTTGCAACAACAAAGTAGAGGACGTCTAACTTGTTTTTGCAGGACTTGCTGTGATGTGATATGGTCAAGACATGATGTGATATAATTTGTTGTATGAGATGATCATGTTTTGTAACAAAGTTATCGGCAACTGGCAGGAGCCATATGGTTGTCGCTTTATTGTATGCAATTCAATCGCCATGTAATTGTTTTACTTTATCACTAGCGATAGTCGTAGAAGCAATAGTTGGCAAGACGACAACGATGCTACGATGGAGATCAAGGTGTCGTGCCGGTGACGACGGAGATCATAACGATGCTTCGGTGATGGAGATCATGAGCACAAGATGATGATGGGCATATCATGTCACATATTTTGATTGCATATGATGTTTATCTTTTATGCATCTTATTTTGCTTGGTACGGCGGTAGCATTATAAGATGATCCCTTACTAAATTTCAAGGTATAAGTGTTCTCCCTAAGTATGCATCGTTGCTACAGTTTGTCGTGCCGAGACACCACGTGATGATCGGGTGTGATAAGCTCTATGTTCACATACAACAGGTGTAAGCCAGTTTTGCACACGCAGAATACTCGGGTTAAACTTGACGAGCCTAGCATATGCAGATATGGCCTCGGAACACTGAGACCGAAAGGTCGAACATGAATCATATAGTAGATATGATCAACATAGTGATGCTCACCATTGAAAGCTACTCCATCTCACGTGATGATCATACATGGTTTAGTTGATTTGGATCACGTGATCATTTAGATGACTAGAGGGTTGTCTATCTAAGTGGGAGTTCTTAAGTAATATGATTAATTGAACTTTAATTTATCATGAACTTAGTCCTGATAGTTATTTTGCATGTCTATGTTATTGTAGATCTATGGCCCGTGCTACCGTTCTTTTAAATTTTAATGCGTTCCTAGAGAAAGCTAGGTTGAAAGATGATGGCAACAACTACACAGACTGGGTCCGTAACTTGAGGATTATCCTCATTGTCTTTGCACAGTAATTACGCCCCGAAGCACCGTTAGGTGTACCACCAGCCAAAGAATCGAGACATTGTGAATGCCTGACAGACGCGTGTTGACGACTACTCGATAGTTTAGTGTGCCATGCTCTACAGCTTAGAATCGGGACTTCAAAGACGTTTTGAATGTCATGGAGCATATGAGATGTTCCAAGAGTTGAAGTTAATATTTCAAGCAAATGCCCGAGTTGAGAGATATGAAGTCTCCAACAAGTTCTACAGCTGCAAAATGGAGGAGAATAGTTCTGCCAGTGAACACATATTGTAAGTGCATCTAGTGCCCCTTAGTGATTTTGGTGTATTGAAGACTTATAGGTTAAGTATCTCGATGCGTTTGTGAGTGTACAGTGTCTATAAGTCTATGAGGAGTTTGATATTTACAGAGAAAGTCGACCCTAAAAATGAAGTTCTTCAATCAAGACTTTGATATTCGAAGACTTTACAAGACTTTGAAAGTGAAGAAATTGGTGTGACCTTGAAGACTTGATATTCATTCGAGGAATATGAAGCGTGAAGACTTTTGTTTTCGTAGTTTCATTTTCTCTTTCTTGAGTCATAGGAAACACCGTCTTTGTTAAAGGGGGTCGAGGAAATACTAAGGAAAAATTTCCATGTGATGCTCAACTCAAATCCTACACCTACCAATCCTTTGAGCGAAGCCATTGAAATCTCATACAGCTTCGATCAAGTTCTTGATGTGAGACGCAGTTCTTACAGTCATCGATGACTTTGCTCGACGAGGAGTTAGGAATTCGCCAAAGGCAAATTGCCTACACAAGGAGGAACATGATAGCCCCGAGGAATTTGAGAGTCAAATTTCCGACCGTTCTTTGTCTTCTTGCACCGGCTGTCCCAAAATATCTTATCCACCTAACGGTCATATCATTGAAGGGCATTTATGTCTTATCATGTCGGGCTGCTCCTAGGCTATAAATAGCCGCCCCTACAACCACTAGTTGGTTGGCTGCTCCGAGAGAACTTGACACTTGTCATCTGAGAGCAACCCATCCTCCGAGGACTTTGAGCGAAAATCATCGAGTGAGGAAAATCCCAAAACCAAACCCCCACAAACCCAAAGTGATTGAGCATCATCAAGAAATTGATCTGCGTGGATCCGACGCTTGTTACCTTTGAAGACTGTTCTTCTTCTAGACGGTTAGGCGTCAAGGTCTAGAGCATCCAAGAGGAATTGTGGATCGCCGAGTGACCAAGTCTGTGAAGGTTTGGAAGTCACCTGAAGACTTACCACGAGTGATTGGACGAGGCCTGCGTGGTCTTAGTTCAAGGAGAATACGGTGAGGACTGGGTGTCCCGAGTTGCGGCTCGAGATCGGGTGTCCGGACTGTGTGTCTCGAGTTTAAATACTCGGCCGCTCCAACCAGACGTATAATCGAGACAACAGTTGGAACTGGTCTACCAAATCATTGTCTTCACCAACCAACTGGTTCTATTTCCTCAACTCATTCATTTCCTCATTCTTGTGTTGAATGTTGTTCATATTTGTGCTTGAAGACTTTGATCAAGACTTTCACAAATTCCTCAGTTCAATCTCTTGATCTGTTGTCTTCATCTTGTTATCCTGTGTTTACGCTTTCCGTACTCTGCTTTTAGTCTTCATTTCATCATGCCGACTATGTGTGTATCCCGTTATGTTTACTTTTGAGTACATATTCATTTGCAAGTAGTTCTTCGCTATGAAATTTCCTCAAGAAGCAAATTCCTCGATGAAGAATTCATAAAATCTCCTATTCACCCCCTCTAGTCGATATAACGACTTTCAATTGGTATCGAGCAAGGTACTCCCTTGTTACGTGTGATTTTGGTTTAACCACCGGAGTTCTAGTTATGTCGACCGCAGTATGATCAAGGTCTCGGTGGGGTGTCCTACCTTTGATGGAATGGACTACCCCTCTTTGGAAGAACAAGATGCGAATGCATCTTGAGGCAATTGACAATGATCTCTGGTATGTTGTGGAAAATGGTGTCCCCTCTGTCACTGAAACACTACCGCTACCGATGTGAAGAGATTCAAACAACTCGATTCTCAAGCGAAGAATATCATCTGTGGCCATCTGAGCAAAGGACAGTATGGAAGAGTGAGTGCTTTGGAAACTGCTAAGCTTATCTGGGATAGGCTGTCCAAAGTAAATGAAGGAGTCTCAACTCAGCGTGACTCTCGAGTCGATGTTCTTCGGAATCTCTTCAACCGCTTCAAAAGACTCGACAATGAAAATGTCCAACAAACCTTTGATCGCCTCACTGACATCTCAAATTAGCTTCAAGCCCTCGGTGCCACTGACATCACTGATCATGAAGTTGTGAAGAAACTACTAAGATCGCTTGATTCCTCATTTGATACTCTGGGACCGATGATACAAGAACGTCTTGACTACAAGTCACTTGATCCTGCCGATATCCTCGAAGGCTTAACACTCACGAGTTCCACTTGCTGAAAAGAGAGATCTCTATGGCTCAAACTATGGCAAACCACGTGCCCTGAAGGCCAAGGTTGTGTCTGACTCTGAATGTGAGGACTCTGGTAGTAGCCTTGGTGATCCTGAAGAACTGAGCCAGGACCTAGCTCTGCTTGTGAAGAAATTCCAGAAGTTCACAAGATGTGGTCGTTTTGGAAAACTCTCAAGAGGAAATGATTCTTCATCCAGTGACTACAAGAGAAGACTTTGCCACAAATGCAAGAATCCTGGTCACTATATTCAAGATTGTCCTTAGTGGGAAAAGGAAATGAAGAAGAAGAAATACAAGTTTTGCAGTTCTGATGATATGAAGAAGAAGAAGAAATTGTCAAAATCTTCGTCATCAAAACCCTCAAAGTCTTCATCTCACAAGAAGGGCAGCTCCAAGAAAGCTCGGGCATTCATTGGCAAGGAAATGGACTCTGAAGCTGAATCTGAGGAAAATGATGAAGAGGAGGAGTCTGAAGAATCTGAGTCCGTGTGGCGAGTCTGGCGTTGCTCTCTTTTCGTCAGAAAATCCATCTTCAACACTGAAGAAACTGACTTCACCGACAAGCCTAATGAAGATAATGATGGCTACGCTCCCACCTATTGCTTCATGGCAAAAGGAGCTAAGGTACTCAAATACAACTCCTCTGATTCTAGTGAAAATGAATCTGATGAGGATCTCAAACCTAGATACTCTAAACTTGCTAAAATTGCTGTGAAACAACAACGGGCTCTTGAGAAGGTTCAAAACATGCTAGATAAAAGTGATGATATGTTGGGTGAAGAAATGGATCGCACTAAAGCCTTGACTGAAAATCTTCAGAGACTTCAGTCTAGGTATGATAATCTTCAAGGTCATCATAACTCTCTTGTCTGATCATGAGAAACTTTCATATGAATTTCTTCAAGAGAAGCAAGATCATGAGAAGCTTTCTCTTGAAGCTCTTCAAAGAAAGGAAGATCTTGAAAAGCTAAGAGTGTGTTATGAAGATCTTGTAGGGCGCGATTCATTACTAGCTCAACAAATCAGCGCTTCTCGTGAAGAATTTGTTCCTCCATGCTTAAAGTGCATTGAGCGTGAATCGCTAATTCTTCACCAATGTTCAAATGCTTCAAATGTTACAAATTCTTCATCCGCCTCTGCTATCACTAATTCCTCATCCGAGGACATTGCTAGTACCACTTGACAATGCAGGGCTGAAGGAATTGTACATGACAGCATGTACAAAAGCCTCAAAGGGCATCAACACTTTGTGATGTGCTCAAAAGCAGATCCTCAATGAAACCCTAGGAAAGAGGGTATTGCCTTTGAGAGGAAACTCAATGCCGATGGAACATATTGGAAGCCCGAGCGGACCCCAAAACCTCATGGGTTGCTGCAAAGGGACCTCCATTGATCCTTCTAACTTATCCGGCTTTACATGTGAATCTCCTCATTCTTCCGATGAGTCATTTGACTCAACTATAAACTGTTCAAAAATCGAATGGTGAAGTATTTGCTAGATATGTTGGCACTAATCTGCAGAACGGTTCCCCTATGAAGAAAATCTGGGTTCCCAAAAGCTGTGTTGAAAGTCTTCAGGTGAATGTCCTCATGACACCACCTGTGAAGAACAGGAACCCCAGATCAAATTCTTCATATGGACCAAACTCTTCATATGGATTCAAGTCCTCATACGGACCAAATTCTTCACGAGGATCAAGTTCCTCAACTGGATCAAAGTCCTCATATGATTATCATCGTGCTAACAAATCTGTCTCGCAGGGTAAAGCTAAGGGCTATGAATATGTGCATTATTCTTCAAACCATTATGTTCATAAGTCCTAGAAGAATTACTCTGCTTATTCATATGCTTACCCTAACCCCTCCTATGCTAAGCGAAATGGTTTGGCATCTTTGCCACCTTTCTCACATGGTGCTCGCAGGATGATGACTCTTTGCCACCCCTCCAGATGTGGGTGGTGAAGAAAAAGAACTAATCTTTTCTGCAGGGTCAGGTCTCCAGACGTGCTCTAACGTCTGAAGAATTTGCTGGGGACCTGAAAAATTGCCTGAAAGGACGCAGGCGAATCATGATGAAATGAACTTTCATTTCACACGTCCTCATACTGCTATATCTGTTTACTGCTTGATGAAATTCATCCGATGAACTTGATATCATATTCTTCACTGATGAAGCATATGAGATTGTAAGTTACACTAATTCATCTGCAGGATGATCATCCCAAAACCACTGAATGGGTCCTCGATAGTGGATGTACAAATCACATGACTGGTGACAAGAATCTATTGATGGATGCTCCCTTATCACCGTCACCTCTGAAGCATATCATCTTTGCTGACAAAGGCAAAAGTCAGGTATTGGGTCTTGGTAAGGTTGCTATCTCTAAGGATAAGAACATGGACAAAGTCATGCTTGTTGAGTCCTTAGGATACAATCTCATGTCAGTCTCAATGCTTTGTGATCTTGATATGGTTGTTGTCTTTTGCAAATATCGCTGTGTTGTGATTATGGAAGCTGAAAATTCCAAAGTCTTGAAGGCTTTAGGAGAGGAGATCTGATATTGTTGATTTCTCTCAGACCACAACCAGCCGTGTGTCTACTTGCAAAAGCTTCGTAAGGCTGGCTATGGCATCGACGACTTGGTCATGCAGCATGAGGAATTTGAACACGCTTGCGAAGAAGAAGCATGTCATTGGCATTGAGAATGTCAAATTCCTCAAGGATCACTTATGCGGAGCATGTGAAGCCGAAAAATGACCAAGGCCAAGCATCCAAATAAGACTATCATGACCACTACCCGTCCATTCAATTGCTTCACATGGACCTCTTCGACCTAATCATTATTCAGCGGTCACTAATGATGCATCTCTATATGGTTTTGTAATTGTTGATGATTATTCTCGATATACATGGGTACACATTGTTACTTACAAACATGAAGTGCAGAAGTCTTCAAACGATTTTCCTCAAGGGCTTCAACCAACTTTGGTGTGAAGATCAAGCATATCAGAAGTGACAATGGAACCGAGTTCAAGAATTCTGGTCTTGATGCCTATCTTGATGAACTTGGTATTACTCATGAATTATCTGCTCCTTATACTCCTCGGCAGAATGGCGTCGTGGAGCGCAAGAATGTAACTCTTGTTGAGATGGCTCGCACTATGCTTGATGAATACAAAACGCCTCGGCGTTTTGGATTGATGCAATTGATCTTGCGCCACATCATCAACAGTATATCTTCACAAATTCTTCAAGAAGACGCCTATGAACTCCTCACCGACAAGAAACCCAATGTGAGTTATTTCAAAGTCTTGATTGCTAAATGTTGGATTAGAGATCCTCACCACAACTCTAAATTTGCACCGAAAGCACATGAAGGTTTTATGCTTTGTTACGGAAAGGACTCAGACACCTCAGAGTCTTCAACATTGTTCTTCACAAGATTGTTGACATTTGTAGATGTGCGGTTCGATGAAACTAATGGCTCGCAAAGAGAGCACCTACCTTCATGTTAGATGAACCAGCACCGAGGATGCTATCAAGCTCAAGGCAACCGAGGATGTCATTCCTCTTCAAGAATCTGTTGAAGAATTCATTCCTGTTCATGAAGAACGCCGAGTGATATACTCAAGAACATGATGAGGAAAATGGTCTCAAGAAAATGCTGATCAAAATCCTCGGCGACAACCGACCCATCCACGCGCTGCAAAAGAAGTGCAAGTGGAGAAGATCATCGATGACATCAGCGCACCAGTCCTCTCACCCGCTCAAAAGCCTCACACTTATCTAACTTTTGTGGGCACTATGCTTTTGTCTCTATCTCAGAGCCCACTAAGGTAGATGAAACATTTCGAGCCGAGTGGATTCAGGCTATGCAAGAAGAATTACATCGATTCGAGTTGAACAATGTCCGAATTGGTCAATCACCCAGATCCTCGCAAGCATAATATCATTGGCACAAAGTGGATCTACCGCAACAAGCAAGATGAAAATGGCCTTGTGGTGAGGAATAAGACACGACTAGTAGCTCAAGGCTACACACAGTTGAAGGAATTGATTTCATGAAACTTTTGCACTGTTGCTAGACTTAAAGCTATTCGCATTTTACTTGCCTATGCTAACCATCATGATATCATCTTATATCAAATGGATGTGAAAAGTGCATTCCTTAATGGTAAGCTTGAGGAAGAAGTATATGTTGCTCAACCCCCAGGTTTTGAAGATCCCAAGAATCGACAAAGTCTTCAGACTCAATAAGGCCCTCTATGGCCTCAAGCAAGCCCCTCGGGCGTCAGATGACACATTGAAGGAATTCTTCGTGAAGAATGGCTTCACACCGATTCACTTGACCCTACTCTATTTACTAAATCATATGATGGTGAACTGTTTGTGTGCCAAATATATGTTGATGATATTATCTTTGGCTGTACTAACCAACGATATAGTGATGAATTTGCCTATATGATGAGTGAAGAATATCAAATGTCTATGATGGGAGAGTTGAAATTCTTCTTAGGTCTTCAAATTAAATCGGCGCAAATGGCATATTCATATCTCAGAGAAATACCTCGAAGATGTCTTGAGGAAATTCAGCATGCAAGATTGCAAAGGCGTCAAAATTCCTATGCCCACAAATGGCCATCTATGCAATCGATGAAAATGGTATTGACTTGATCACAAGGTATACCGCTCCATGATTGGTTCTTTATTGTACTTATGTGCATCTAGGCGGATATAATGCTTAGTGTTTGCATGTGTGCCCGATTTCAAGCTGCACCAAGGAATCACACCATAAGGTCAGTGAAGCATATTCTTCGATATCTAGCTCACACACCAACACTAGGATTATGGTACCCCAAGGGCTCTGCTTTTGATCTCATTGGATATTTTGACTCGACTATGCCGGTGACCGTGTGGACCGCAAGTCAACATCGGCACTTGTCATTTCCTCGGACGATCTTTGGTCCATTGGTCCTCGAAGAAAGCAGACTGTATCACCGCTTCATCTCTGCTGAAGTGAATACATTGCTGCTGGCTCATGCTGTGCTCAAGCTGCTTTGGATGAAGCAAACCCTCAAGGACTATGGCATCAATGTGAAGAATGTGCCTCTCCTCTGCGACAATGAGAGTGCCATCAAGATTGCTCACAACCCGCCAAAGACTCGAAGACTAAGCACATCCAGATTCGCCATCATTTTCTTCGTGATCATGTGTTGAAGGCGATATCTCCATCGAGCATGTGAAGATCAAGAACAGCTAGCTGATATCTTCACTAAGCCCTTGGATGAGAAGAGATTTAGCAAGTTGCGGTGTGAGCTAAATATCTTAGAATCTTGAATGTTCTTTGAAAAGGACACACATCCTAACCCTTATGCGAAATTGATGACTTAGATGTGCAACACATGAAGAAACGTTTTCCTCAATCAATGAAGAATAATATTCTAAGTGTGAAGAAATTAATGAAGAATTTGATTCTCGTAACCCTACAACAATTGTACGCGTGTCTGAAATCATCATTCTTATACTGGTGAATACGCCACCACAAAAGTTGAAAATCTTCAATTTGAGTTTTCCTCATTTTGAAATTCCTCGCTTTTTCAAATTCTTCAACTTTGCAAAATCTTCAATGTTTCCGTCGTTTTTCTTCATTGACTATATATATATATATATATATATATATATATATATGAATTTATGTCCTCTACAAGATTCACTTATTGCTATTTCTTCAAGTTGCTATTTCGCTAAGTGAATGTGATCGGACCCTTCCCCTCTATGCTATACTCAATCCAATCTATTCACAAATTCTTCATGTGCGTTCGATTGAAACTCGTTCAAAGTCTTCACCGTGTCCTTGATAATGAAGAAATTGTGAACGAAATTTTAAAACAAATCTTATCCAAGTTTTCGGTTTTACCATTCAAACCGTTCCGCATCCCATGATGCATTAGTTTAATCACCCACGATCTTACACGATCTCATCTCAAGACAAGATGCGTGGGTGACACATGTCGCGTGAAGAAGAAAGGGCAGGGGCATGTTCGTCCCAAAATCTTCGGGCGAACAGTTTTCACAGTGGCTATAAATACGCCTCTCCCTTCCTTACTTCATTTACTCCTCTCGGTCGCTGTCTCTCGCTCGAGCTCTCCTCAAACCCTAGCTCCGCCTCTACTCCATCTCCGCCGGTGAGGAAAAGCTTCACTGCCTCGACCTCATCGCCGTCGTACTCGCGCCGGCCGTGGAAATCTTCACTCCGCCGCCACCGTAGCTGTCTCCCTCTGCCAAGTTAGGGCGTGGGAGATCTAACGTGACGAACTTCACTACAGTTCATCTCTGTTCGTCGTGTTCTTCAGTTTGGGTAATTAAAAGTCACTTTTATTACTCGCGTTGATTCTCAAATCTTTCTGAAAATCTTCAAAGGTGTTTTTGTTCTTCAAATCTTCACATATGAACACCTCACACACTGTATGCTCTTGATTTATCTCTCTAAGCATTCATTTCTTCAAGATTCCTCAATTGCGGATTTTCAATCTGCACAACTCGAACCCGAGACAAAACGCTTAGTGAAATTCCTAAAGGCTCAACTGGTCAAATTCCTCAAAACTTGTTCTTTTGAAAAATCATCCGAGAACGATATGACCTCTCCAAATTCCTCGCACCTACACTCTGCTCACAGTACTCATGTCCGCCTTTGAATCACTAGGTTCTCATCAACTTAACTCATTTGCAGCGTTCCTCGAAGAAAAACTGCATACTTCTTCGAGTGCTCTATTGTTCAAATTCCTCATCTGAAGAACATGGCGTAAGGCAAGAGACCGCAGAAGGGAGGAAAGAAACCGAGGTCATGACGCCTTTGAGATTCTGAGGAAATATACAAAGATTATCGCACACCGATGAATCCAAGTTTGGCAAGGAGACCAAAAACCAGCGCAAAGTGCGATACAAAGGATAGAAAGAAGATGGGCACGAGAATGGAGGAATACCGCTATGTTACTCCCAAGTACATGAGGAAATTCGCTTAAACCCTCCATGCCCAAGAGCTCCACCGGCACCGGCCAAGTCACGATCCCACCATCAAGCGTGGTGAAGACTTTCTGAAGAATGGTCCAGCGCCAAGCCAAATTGGCAAGACAGGCCAAGGAGGCGGTGAGGAAATTCAATGAGGATTCTGCTGCTGCTGCTGCTACTGAGCCCTCGGTCAAGCCTAGGAAATCAATGCCAAGAAGCCTGCTCGCAAGCCAAGTGCTTCACCATCAGCGCCCTCACGGCCCAGTTCCTCAGTCGCGCCCTCACGGCAAATTCCTCAGACTGCTGCTGCTCATTCAAAATCCTCGGCAGCTCCTCCAAGTCCTCAACTCGTGTGCATCCGGCTACATGTCAAAGGACTCGTGGATTCTCAATTGCTTCGTGTCTCGGCAAGTTCCTCACCGCACCAATGTCCTCAACAGCCCCACTCTGCTGAAGACAAAAGCAACAAATGGGCGCGGTACTCGCCAAGTCCAAAGAAGAAACAGTTGCGCTTCAACGTGCCCTCGATGATGAAGCTTCGATGAAGAACTTGCGTAAATCATCGAGACAGATGACCAAGGCCGCTAGAGCCAAAAGAACAAATGTGCCTCTGCTTCTGGATCCGAAGAAGATCCTTGACTTCATTGACCTATGGCATCAGGATCCAAACACTCCCATACCGGATCTGCCACTGATTCCTGGACAAAGTCATATGCTGAACCATTTCATCGCTGAAGAGAAATGGAAATTTGAAAAGGCCCGTGAATTAAAAAGAACACAAGCCAGAAAGGAGAAGCTTCTGAGGAAGAACATTGTCAACTTGACTCCTGAAGAACTTCTCAAAGCTCAATCTGAAATCCAAGCACTCAGCAAGGATTTCAATGCTTACAATGCTGATTGGCAAGGAGCCAAGGTGAGATTCGTCAATTTGACGAAGAAATTGACAACTGTTGCAGCCCCATCGCAACAAGAAAATCCTCAGGCTGAAGATTCTGCTCAGCCTGCTGAAGAACATGCCAAGATCACTGATGACTTTCAGCGTCTTGATGAGAACACAAGTTCCGGGCTGATGACTCCATTCCACCACCAAGAAATTCCTGTGGCATCCACTAGTGGTGCGCTGAAGAAAAAAGAAAACAGGCAATCGCACGGTTCGCCTAAAGAAACTGTACCAAAATCCTCAGCTCCTCCTGCGCCAACACCAACTCCAATTCTTCCTTCTGCTTATGAAGTGAAGAAGACAAAGGCTGCAGAACGAGCTGCAGTGAAGAAGAGGAAGGCATCAGCTGCATCAAATTCTTTGGCTGCAAAGAAAATGAAGCCAATGACCAGCTCACTTGAAAACCCTATTGATGCCATTCCCATCTCCTCCATGTCGTCTAAGGAAATTGTTCCTTATGGAGAAGATTACACGATCCCAAGCGGATCGATGAAGAAAATCAATCTGCTGCTACCTCGTAACAGCTTGATGAAGAAATTGAAGTGGAAGCATTCCTTCACCGCCATTGTTTCTCACCCGTGCCTCGGTTCACAGCTTGAAGAGGCAGTGTTGAGGAAATTGAAAAGAAGACGAAGACGTGGATATTGGGTGCACTACACCAGTGATGAACGATGACTTTTGGGAAAGTCAGCATCCCAATACTCCTCTCTTCACTTCGATTCAACAAGTTCCTCTGTCCCCGGCTACAACTGTTCAAATTGGATCTGAAGAAACTCATCCCACATCGTCTGTCAATGAAGAAATTCTAGCCACTAGCGCTGAAAAACCCACTGCTGATCCTCAAACTGCACAAAGAGAGGAACCAGATATTCCTCAGCCTGAAGAACCTGAGATCACGATTCCTGAGGTTGTGTTGCAAATCACTGATATTCCTCTGCCCAAACCGAAGAATCCGTTCTCGAGCAAGCAAAAATTCAAGGTGAAGACTTCTTTTACGAGCATGTGTTCTTCATCGCTTATAATCCATATGACTCTGCTCGTATGAGGAAAAGACGCTCCTGGACTCCTACTCAAGCAAACTTCTATTCCTCAGTGCTGTTTGACAAGGACAAGATCTTCGACCATGAGCATATTCCTCATGTGGATATGGAATCACTGCCGTGCTTGAGCCAAGACTCCATGTTCTTCACGATGCGAGGCTCTTGAATTTCTGACCGATATCTCGCAATCGAATGAAGAACTCATTCTCGGTTCTATGCCACCGCACATCACGGAGATCTTTGAAGACATCAATTCATGGGTACTGGATTGGATGACAGAGAATACTCACTACAAGGCACCAGCAACTGAATTGCTTCGTGTCCTTCCTCTTGATCCTCCCCATGAAACTGCACGTTGCATCTACAATGACCGTGAACTGTCTGATCACTTTATGCAAGTGCTCATGAAGTCGTTGAAGCCAGGACAGGCCCCTCGAACCAAATTCCTCGTCAAGGATTTGTTGTATGTGCCTCGGACCGTCTATAGAATCATGACAAAGACAATGAGTCCCATCAAAGGCCACGACTCAAATGAAGAAGATGTCGTCGGCATCATGAAGAACATGCTTTTCAATATCATTCATGGCATTCCTGTCAACTTTCATGATTTCTTCATGAGGACTCTGGCCAATGTTGCAATGTCACCTTTTGAGCTGAAGCCATATGCGCCTTGGATCATGAGATTCATAAGGGCAAGATCTTCACCGAACTACAAGGTGACACTCAAATCATGGCAGCTACTTGCCGCCTATTGAAGTCCTCAAGCGACCGGTTTCATCATCGATGATAAGGGCAAGGCAGCAGCTGTGATTGATGAAGGCACTCGTCCATTGGATGGACAATTTCGCAAGGCTGCATCTTACTCCACCAATGACGATTCTCGCAACGCATGACACCGCCGCAAATACCTCACCAAGCAAAATCCTCAAGCCACGGCACCGTGGTGATGACCGATCGTGAGTTACTCCTCGGTCTTCATCGGAAGGTTGATCGCAATCGAAAATGGGTGAAGTGCCAATTTGCTGCAATTCTTCACAACATGACCTCAACACATAAGGCGGTGAAGAAAAATCAGTACTACCTTCATGAAACCCTCAACCGCACTGGGCTGTTCTTAATCATGTATATGCCATGGAAGAATTGAAGACTATGGGTCTTCGTGAAGCTTTGATGTCGCACCACCTCGAAGAAATTCAAGAGAGTCAAAGTTCTGATTTGGTGGCTAGCTCTTATTCTTCATCGCGTGAAACCGATGAATATGAAGATTTGGGCGACAACGCGGCAGCCCTACTTCAACATCCAACCCGACAACGCCGGGCGCCTCCATCATCTTGAAAATCTTCAGGGGCGTTAGTCCTCAGTTTCGATCCTTTTGGTCATTTGATGACAAAGGGGGAGAAATCTGAGTTAGTCTTCAAGCGGGTTTATACTATGGGCGTTTATACTATGGGCGTTTTTTATTAAGTTACAACTCTCGTTCTTCCGAAACTTTTTATTGGATCGAGTTGTAATCTTAAATCCGATGGTGCCTTGATACTTTTGATCGTGCTTCGATACGTTTGATGCTCTGATGCTTTTGAAGCACTAAGCTCAGAATGTGATATTTGAGCTCTGAAACTTTTGATGTGATATTCTGCATGCTTATTCCTAGTCAATACTATTGCACGCATGCAGAATCTCATCAGGCACCATATTTCATCATTCATTTCAAATTCTTCATATTATATATCAAATGCGTGTATGAATTACAAGATATAGGGGGAGATCTCCATGATTCAATTCTTCAAATGTGCATTGCCTCGAAAGCAAATTCCTCACTATGCACATATTCAGGGGGAGTTCTTCTATATCTTGCAATCAAATTCCTCAATATCAGTATTTACACTTCATATGTTTATCCCGTTGAAAACTTAACCTATATTGTCATCAATCACCAAAAGGGGAGATTGTAAGTGCATCTAGTGCCCTTAGTGATTTTGGTGTATTGAAGACTTATAGGTTAAGTATCTGATCGTTGTGAGTGTACACAGGTCTATAAGTCTATGAGGAGTTTGATATTTACAGAGAAAGTCGACCCCTAAAAATGAAGTTCTTCAACTGAAGACTTTGATATTCTGAAGACTTTCTGAAGACTTTGAAAGTGAAGAAATTGGTGTGACCTTGAAGACTTGATATTCATTCGAGGAATATGAAGCGTGAAGACTTTTGTTTTCTTAGTTTCATTTTCTCTTTCTTGAGTCATAGGAAACACCGTACTGTTAAAGGGGGTCGAGGAAATACTAAGGAAAAATTTCCATGTGATGCTCAACTCAAATCCTACACCTACCAATCCTTCGAGTGAAGCCATTGGAAATCTCATACAGCTTCGATCAAGTTCTTGATGGATGAGACGCAGTTCTTACAGTCATCGATGACTTTGTTCGATCGAGGAGTTAGGAATTCGCCAGTCGAATTGCCTACACAAAGGAGAATATGATAGCCCCGAGGAATTTGAGAGTCAAATTTCCGACCGTTCTTGTCTTCTTGCCACCTGTCCCAAAATATCTTATCCACCTAACGGTCATATCATTGAAGGGCATTTATGTCTTATCATGTCGGGCTGCTCCTAGGCTATAAATAGCCGCCCTACAACCACTAGTTGGTTGGCTGCTCGAGAGAACTTGACACTTGTCATCCGAGAGCAACCCATCCTCCGAGGACTTTGAGCGAAAATCATCAGTGAGGAAAATCCCAAAACCAAACCCCACAAACCCAAAGTGATTGAGCATCATCAAGAAATTGATCTGCGTGGATCCGGCGCTTGTTACCTTTGAAGATCGTGCTTCTTCTAGACGGTTAGGCGTCAAGGTCTAGAGCATCAAGAGGAATTGTGGATCGCCGAGTGACCAAGTCTGTGAAGGTTTGGAAGTCACCAAGACTTACCACGAGTGATTGGGCGAGGCCTGCGTGGTCTTCGCTCAAGGAGAATCTGGTGAGGACTGGGTGTCTGAGTTGCGGCTCGAGATCGGTGTCCGGACTGTGTGTCCTCGAGTTTAAATACTCACCGCTCAACCAGACGTATAAGCGAGACAGCGGTTGGGCTGGTCTACCAAATCATTGTCTTCACCAACCAACTGGTTCTATTTCCTCAACTCATTCATTTCCTCATTCTTGTGTTGAATGTTGTTCATATCTGTGCTTGAAGACTTTGATGAAGACTTTCACAAATTCCTCGCCTCAATCTCTTGATCTGTTGTCTTCATCTTGTTATCCTATGTTTACGCTTTCCGTACTCTGTTTTAGTCTTCATTTCATCATGCTGTGTTTACTTCTGAGTACATATTCCGCTGCAAGTAGTTCTTCACTACAGAATTTCCTCACCGGCAAATTCCTCAGTGAAGAATTCATAAAAATCGCCTATTCACCCCCCCTCTAGTCGATATAACGCACTTTCACATACTCAGAATGTCTGGCTACAATAACCACTTGACTTAGCTGGGATTTAATCTTCCTGATGATAGTGTCATTGACAGAGTTCTTTAATCACTGCGACCAAGCTATAAAGGCTTCGTGATGAACTATAATATGCAAGGGATGAACAAGACTATTCGCGAGCTCTTCGCAATGCTAAAGGCTGCAGAGATAGAAATCAAGAATGAGCATCAAGTGTTGATGGTCAACAAGACCACTAGTTTCAAGAAAAAGGGCGAAGGGAAGAAGGGGAACTTCAAGAAGAACGACAAGAAAGTTGTTGCTCAAGAGAAGAAACCCATGTCTTGACCTAGCATGAAACTGAGTGCTTCTACTCCAAAGGGACTGGTCACTGGAAGCAGAACTGCCCCAAGTATTTGGTGGATAAGATGGATGGCAAAGTGAAAGGTATATCTGATATACATGTTATTGATGTGTACCTTACTAATGCTCGTAGTAGTGCCTGGGTATTTGATACTGGTTCTATTGCTCATATTTGCAACTCGAAATAGGGGCTACGTATTAAACAAAGATTGTCTAAGGACGAGGTGATGATGCGCGTGGGAAATGGTTCCAAGGTCGATGTGATCGCAGTCGGCACGCTAGCTCTACATCTACCTTCGGGTTTAGTTTTAGACCTAAATAATTGTTATTTGGTGCTAGCATTGAGCATGGGCATTGTATCTGGATCTTGTTTGATGCGAGACGGTTATTCATTTAAGTCGGAGAATAATGATTGTTCTATTTATATGAGTAATATCTTTTATGGTCATGCACCCTTGCTGAGTGGTCTACTTTTGTTGAATCTCGACCGTGATGATACACATGTTCATAATATTGAAGCCAAAAGATTCAAAGTTGATAATGATAATGAAACTTATTTGTGGCACTGCTATTTGGGTCATATCGGTGTAAAGCGCATGAAGAAACTCCATGTTGATGGACTTTTGGAATCACTTGATTACGAATCACTTGGTGCTTGCGAACCGTTCCTCATGGGCAAGATGACTAAAACCCCGTTCTCCGGAACAATGGAACGAGTTACTGACTTATTGGAAATAATACATACTGATGTATGTGGCCAATGAGTGTTGAGGCTCGTGCCGGGTATCGTTATTTTCTTACCTTCACAGATGATTTGAGCAGATATGGTTATATCTACTTAATGAAGCATAGGTCCGAAACATTTGAAAAGTTCAAAGAATTTCAGAGTGAAGTGGAAAATCATCGTAACAAGAAAATAAAGTTTCTACGATCTGATCGTGGAGGAGAATATTTGAGTTACGAGTTTGGTCTTCATTTGAAACAATGTGGAATAGTTTCACAACTTACACCACAGAACACCACAATGAAATGGTGTGTCCGAACGTCAGAACTGTAGTACTTTATTGGATATGGTGCGATCTATGATGTCTCTTACTGATTTACCGCTATCGTTTTGGGGTTATGCTTTAGAGACGTCTGCATTCACTTTAAATAGGGCACCATCAAAATCCGTTGAGACGACGCCTTATGAACTGTGGTTTGGCAAGAAACCAAAGTTGTCGTTTCTTAAAGTTTGGGGCTGCGATGCTTATGTGAAAAATCTTCAACCTGATAGCTCAAACCCAAATCTGAGAAGTGCATCTTCATAGGATACCCAAAGGAAACTGTTGGGTACACCTTCTATCACAAATCCGAAGGCAAGATATTCGTTTCTAAAAATGGATCCTTTCTAGAGAAGAAGTTTCTCTCAAAAGAAGTGAGTGGGAGGAAAGTAGAACTTGATGAGGTAATTGTACCTTCTCCCTTATTGGAAAGTAGTTCATCACAGAAATCAGTTCCAGTGATTCCTGCACCAATTAGTGAGGAAGCTAATGATGATGATCATGAAACTTCAGATCAAGTTACTACCGAACCTCGTAGGTCTTCCAGAGTGAGATCCGCACCAGAGTGGTACGGTAATCCTGTTCTGGAAGTCATGTTACTAGACCATGGTGAACCTACAAACTATGAGGAAGCGATGACGAGCCCAAATTCTGCGAAATGGCTTGAGGCCATGAAATCTGAGATGGGATCCATGTATAAGAACAAAGTGTGGACTTTGGTGGACTTTCCCGATGATCGGCAAGCCATAGAAAATAAATGGATCTTCAAGAAGAAGACCGACGCTAACGGTAATGTTACTGTCTACAAAGCTTGACAAGTTCAAGGAGTTGATTACGATGAGACTTTCTCACCCGTAGCGATGCTTAAGTCTGTCCGAATCATGTTAGCAATTGCCGCATTTTATGATTATGAAATTTGACAGATGGATGTCAAAACTGCATTCCTGAATGGGTTTCTGGAAGAAGAGTTGTATATGATGCAACCAGAAAGTTTTGTCGATCCAAAGGGTGCTAACAAAGTGTGCAAGCTCCAGCGATCCATTTATGGACTGGTGCAAGCCTCTCGGAGTTGGAATAAACACTTTGATAGTGTGATCAAAGCATATGGTTTTATACAGACTTTTGGAGAAGCCTGTATTTACAAGAAAGTGAGTGGGAGCTCTCTAGCATTTCTAATATTATATGTAGATGACATATTGTTGATTGTAAATGATATATAATTTCTGGATAGCATAAAGGGATACTTGAATAAGAGTTTTTTGGTGAAAGACCTCGGTGAAGCTGCTTACATATTGGGCATCAAGATCTATAGAGATAGATCAAGAAGCTTAATTGGACTTTCACAAAGCACATACCTTGATAAAGTTTTGAAGAAGTTCAAAATGGATCAGTCAAAGAAAGGGTTCTTGCCTGTATTACAAGGTGTGAAGTTGAGTCAGACTCAAAGCCCGACCACTTCAAAAGATAGAGAGAATATGAAAGTCATTCCCTATGCTTCAGCCATAGGTTCTATCATGTATGTAATGCTATGTACCAGACCTGATGTGTGCCTTGCTATAAGTATAGCAGGGAGGTACCAAAGTAATCCCGGAGTGGAGCACTGGACAGCGGTCAAGAACATCCGAAAATACCTGAAAAGGACTAAGGATATGTTTCTCATTTATGAAGGTGACAAAGAGATTGTCGTAAACAGTTACGTCGATGCAAGATTTGACACTGATCCGGATGACTCTAAGTCACAATCCGGATACGTATTTTTATTGAATGGTGGAGCTGTCAGTTGGTGCAGTTCCAAGCAAAGCGTCGTGGCGGGATCTACGTATGAAGCGGAGTACATTGCTACTTCGGAAGCAGCAAATGAAGGAGTCTTGATGAAGGAGTTCATATCCGGTCTAGGTGTCATACCTAGTACATCGGGTCCAATGAAAGTCTTTTATGACAATACTGGTGCAATTGCCTTGGCAAAGGAATCCAGATTTCACAAGAGAACCAAGCACATCAAGAGACGCTTCAATTCCATACATCATCAAGTGTCGGAAGGGGACATAGAGATTTGCAAGATACATACGGATCTAAATGTTGCAGCCCATTGACTAAGCCTCTTCCACGAGCAAAACATGATCAACACCAAAACTTCATGGGTGTTAGAATCATTACTTTGTAATCTAGATTATTGACTCTAGTGCAAGCGGGAGACTAAAGGAAGTATGCCCTAGAGGCAATAATAAAGTTATTATTTATTTCCTTATTTCATGATAAATGTTTATTATTCATGCTAGAATTGTATTAACCGGAAACTTAGTACATGTGTGAATACATAGACAAAACAAAGTGTCCCTAGTATGCCTCTACTTGACTAGCTCGTTAATCAAAGATGGTTAAGTTTCCTAACCATAGACATGTGTTGTCATTTGGTGAACGAGATCACATCATTAGGAGAATGATGTGATGGACATGACCCATCTGTTAGCTTAGCATTATGATCGTTACAGTTTCATCGCTACTGCTTTCTTCATGACTTATACATGTTCCTCAAACTATGAGATTATGCAACTCCCAAATACCGGAGGAACACCTTGTGTGCTATAAAACGTCACAATGTAAATGGTCATTATAAAGATGCTCTACAGGTGTCTCCGAAGGTGTTTGTTGGGTTGGCATAGATCGAGATTAGGATTTGTCACTCCGTGTTTCGGAGAAGTATCTCTGGGCCCTCTCAGTAATGCTCATCACCATATAAGCCTTGCAAGCATTGTGATTAATGAGTTAGTTACGGGATGAAGTATCACGAAACGAGTAAAGAGACTTGCCAGTAACGAGATTGAACTAGGTATGATGATAACGACGATCGAAGCTCGGGCAAGTAACATACCGATGACAAAGGGAACAACGTATGTTGTTATGCGGTTTGACCGATAAAGATCTTCGTAGAATATTTAGGAGCCAATATGATCATCCAGGTTCCGCTATTGGTTATTGACCGGAGATGTGTCTCGGTCATGTCTACATAGTTCTCGAACCCGTAGGGTCCGCATGCTTAACGTTCGATGACGATATGTATTATGAGTTATGTGTTTTTGATGACCGAAGTTTGTTCGGAGTCCCAGATGAGATCACGGACATGACGAGGAGTCTCCAAATGGTCGAGAGATAAAGATTGATAAATTGGACCATGTTCTTCGGACACCGGAAGAGTTCCGGGAAGTTTCGGATAAAACCGGAGTGCTGGAGGGGTTACCGGAACCCCCCGGGGAACTAATGGGCCACCATGGGCTTTAGTGGAGAGAGAGGAGGGTGGCTAGGGCAGGCCGCGTGCCCCCCTTGGAGTCCGAATAGGACAAGGGAAGGGGGGCGACGCCCCCCTTTCCTACTCCCTCTCCCTCTCCTTCCTTCCCCCTCTCTCCGTGGAAGTGGAATCCTACTAGGACTAGGAAGTCCTAGTAGGACTCCTCATATTGGGGCGCGCCCCTAGGGGTCGGCTGTCCTCCCCCTTACTCCTTTATATACGGGGGCAGGGGAGCACCCTAGAACACACAAGTTTCTCTTAACCGTGTGCAGTGCCCCCTCCAAAGTTACACACCTCAATCGTACCATCGTAGTGCTTATGCGAATCCCTGCGCCGGTAACATCATCATCACTGTCGCCACGCCGTCATGCTGACGGAACTCACCCTCGTCCTCAACTGGATCAAGAGCATGAGGGACGTCATTGAGCTGAACGTGTGCTGAACCCGGAGGTGCCGTATGTTCGGTACTTGGATCGGTTGGATCACGAAGAAGTTCGACTACATCAACCGCATTATTGAAACGCTTCCGCTTTCAGTCTACGAGGGTACGTAGACACACTCTCCCCTCTCGTTGCTATGCATCTCCTAGATAGATCTTGCATGATCGTAGGAAAATTTTGAAATTATTGCGTTCCCCAACAAGGTCACAGCAGCGTGCCAGCTGCATGGCCTTGCCCCTAGTGAGTGGCCTGGGTGTATCCTGCAGAGGGAGGCCATCGATGGTGGCAACCTGGGCCACCTTGCCCTTCTTCCTTCCCGCCGCGTGGTGACGGCCAGTCTCACCGGCCGATGGGCTCGCCGAAGCCTTGCGCTTGGACGCACGTTCAACTAGATCAACGCATGCCTCGTTGTACAGTTGCTGGATACGTGGGCTGCGGCGAGGGAAGTCGGCAGAGGCGCGTGGGACCAGATCTGCCGTGTTAGCTTCTCCCCCCTCCAAAGCAGGAGAGCGGCCCTGTTGCGGTGGCCCTTGCACGTGCACCGGCGGCGCAGGCTGGTCATCTGAGATGGTGATGGTTGGAGCACGGAGGAGTTGAAACGTGGGTGGTGAGGATTTGAGATCTATGGCTGAGGGTTCTGGCAGCGGTTGGCGGCAATTGCAAAACCTAGCAGCTATCCCTGCGGGCAGGATGGCGTAGGCACCATGCTGCATATCAGTGCAGGCTATTAGAGAGAGGAAGCCCGGTGGCAAAAGCCCAACAAATGGGCCTGGGACCGGGCGGATGGGCCTAGTGCAGATGGCTCGGGCAGTCAGCACCTGGTGGGCCTGAATCCTGATTTGGGCCAGGGGCTGCTTTAGTGTTGGATAAGAGGGTTCACCAGCAAGGGAGAGGAGAGGCCCAACATCCGGGATCATGGAGCTAGGGACGAACGCTGGCGGGTGTTTGCATTCGATAGAGGTAAGTAGGGGTAGTGTGCGAGAGCAGAACTCGCCGGTGAGAGTTTTCGGCCAAAGCTTGAAGAGAATGGATCGACAAGTGTGATGCTCAATCTGGCCCACAGTCAGATCGAAGCAAATGAAGTGGCTGTGGTCTTTGCTAGCTGGCCCAAGCACGACCACGCCGGAGGCTGATCGCTTGTTACTCATTTGAACTGAGAACGTGAAGCTCAGAGTGTCGGCATCAAAGGCGACGATGGCATGAGGCCGCCGTACTTCTGCAGCCAGGAGGACGGGTTGGAGGCAGAGGCGGTCCTCGTCCTCATGCGCAAGCTCCTGGATGGTAGGGATGGCGAAGGTGTCATACTTGCGGAGTCTAGGTTTGTCCACCAACTTGATCATGGCGACGACATCTCCAAAAGTTGCATAGTGCAGATACTGGAAGGCACGGTCAGCCATGGTCTCATTGATGGCTCATGAGGCACGGGGGTTGGCGTGCCCACGCCTGATTCCACGAGATGGGCTAGAGCCACCGTTCTCAGGTGCATGGTTGTCATGCGGGTGGGGGAGGAGAGGGTGAGCCCAGCGTGCGTGCCACGTCCCAGACCCCATTGATGATGACGTCAGCATACATGCCGGCGCCATCGATGCGGTGGAAGGCTAGGTGGTGTGGGCTGTGCTGCAGAGCCTCAACCTTCACGAGGACGAGGATGCAAGAGAAGTCGTTGCCATGGAGGCAAGTGTGGCTAAGGCCAAATAGGCTGGCGAAACCAGCAATGCTCTAGGACACTCCCCTGCAATCCCAGAGCTCCAAGGGCATCTTCTCGAGGGAGAGGATGACAATGTTGCGGAAGGAGAAAGAGAAAACATTGTCGCCGGTGTTGTGTGGCAGGATATCAACGCGGGAGGAGGTGGTTTTGATGGGGCTCGCTCTCATGGCGGTCGCCTACTCTTCCTCTCTAAGGACGACAGTGAAGACAGTGCCAGAGGCGCATCCAGCGTAGCGGACGGCCGTGATGCCTAGTTGTTCCCTAAAGAGGCGCTTGAGCCAGGGGAGAAAGGCCGACATGTGTGGGGTAATGTTGACGAGGCAAACTAGGGCGTTCTGGTCAGGAAGGAGGGGGTAGTGCATGTCGAGGGATGTGGGGCGACCTCGGACTACCGGATCCATGTAGGTGGGAGGTTTAGGAACAGTGCCGAGGAAGATGTGGGCGCTTGCGGGACGACAGGGGGCTAGAGAGCTGAGGGCTCGAGAGCTGATGGGGACTGGCGTTGCTGCCGTACGCCTATAAGAAGGCAGAGACTGGGGCGGGTATGTGAGGGGTCGCGGCGTGGGTGGCACTGGGAGTGGACGTGGCCCACCTGTCGGCAAGACCAGCAAACCACAGGGTCACGTCAGCCTTTTCGACGATGACTATAGGATAGGCACCTAAAGCATCTACGATGCAAATCTTTGGGCTTTGAAAGTTGCTTTATTGCATTGGGTACATCACGTCGCACAGCAGGCGTTTGATTCCTAGGTGCCAGAGTGGACAGGAGAGCATGCAAGTAGGAATTATGATGGAGGAGAGGAGTGCCATTAGGTTGGTTTTCGCGATCCCTAGCAGGAGATTCATGGCTAAGTGGGTTGACGTCATCAGCATGCTGGTAATGATAGCGGTCGGATTGGGCAGTATGCGCGACAGGCAGCGGGAGAATACCCACACCTAGACAGCAGCATCTTGGTGACAGCTGCACCAAGCAGATCTTGTTTATAAACTTATTGGTGATCATGGATTAAGCGGGACATGTAAGGATGTCACAGGGCCCAGTGCGACCTCGTTCACGTCATGGCGGACATTGGTGAAGAGGCTGGAATAATGTAGCTATGTGTAGTTTAGGAGCCACCGCCCCCCCCTCATTGGAAATGTGATGAGGACGTGGCTACCATGGATATGACTAAATTTCGTGCATACATGTACATTCGTGAGGTGATTTCTAATAAAATTATGGAATAATTTATTTATGTTATCCAAGACAAAAGTATTTCACCTATTATTTGAGGCGGCCACTTCGGTAGTTCCCTACAAGAACGATAACTTCATCTGCCCCCTCAACGACCGGGCGTCTAGGACGGCGGTCTACATTTGCTGGCATATATGGAAGGAACGGAACATAAGGGTATTTGATTGGCAAACACTCCAACTAATGGAGTTTTCCACCTCATCAAACATTACGTGCTACTCCCTACAACTTCCATGCACTGGATCTCGGACGGCGAAAATGATCCAACACTGGAACCGGACTAATCTTTTCTTCTATTTTTTTGGACCCAGATAAAACCCGAACATTTAGATTTTAAGCATTTCATCTCGCACATTTTTACATGGCAACTTTAATTGACGCGAGGTGGCAACTTTAGTTGTTAAAACATGGCAACTTTGTCCCAGTTCATTTTTTGTTATAAAATTGCATGTCAACCTCACGTGAACTAAAGTTGCTATAAAAAACGTTCGGGTTGCCATGCTTAAAATCCGAACATTCGAGATTTACCATTGCCGTTTTTTCTTGGAGGGGTATCTTTTCTTCTATCTTTGTTCTGTTGGTTCAGGCTACCTTTGACAGGCCACCTTTGACTGAACCTTGTAACACAACATTACCCCTCTTAATATATCGGCAGAACACTGCCAATTTTCCTAACAGCAATGAAATAAGCCGGCGGCTGTATAAAATGCAGCTAGCTTGCTGTTCTGGCATTTTCCATTTTTGAAGTATTTCTTTCTCTATATCTGCGAGTTGGGCTGTTGATCTGTCCTGGAGTGAATTTTGTGCTACCGCCTCTAAAAGTAACAAGTCAAGGAAAGAACTTCTCTCTTATCTACCACTCCATCCGTCCCATAATGTAAGACGTTTTTTGTATTAGTGTAGTGTCAAAAAACATCTTACATTATGGGACGAAGGGAGTAAAATGTTTTGTAGAATCCCCGGATTGATCACATATATTGCATGCTGTCGATCCAGAATGGGTTTTCTTCCATTATTTTCAGTAATCAAGATGCAATAACTGGCTCCAAACAAATTAACTTTGATTTTCTTACCTATCTTGTGTCGTGAAGTTTCAAGCTACAAGAAAACCTATTAGTATCATCAGACCTATATATGTCCATTCAGTTGTGTGAATGCATATTATGCTCAATACATTTATATTACAACCGGCGCGCGGGAGATTTTCTAGTTTTACAAGTGCACATGACATACCACTACTAACATCCATGAATTATTTCATATTTTCAGAGACCAGAGAGAAAAAAAGATACTCCCTCCGTCTCTTAATATAACAACGTTTTTTACACTAGTGTAATATAAAAAATGTTTTTATATTATAAAACGGAGGGAGTAGAACATGGACTGCCCGGACAAAACTAGCTGCACAAAATCCGACACGAGGACTGTGGTGGAAAAACCATTAAACAGTAACAGAGCTCTGCTAAAAGTGTTCTTTAATTGCCCTGCGGCCTGTCGTTCCCGCCGTAGTCCCTCTCTCTCAGTTTACAAGGCGTGCGCGTATCCCTAGGTCGTCAATTTGACCAACTTAATACAAGTAATATATTACAAAAAATATACCAATATAAACTTCAGATGTTCTATTTTCAAAAGATATTTTTTTTTGTGTTATATAGTTTATATTAGGGTGATCAAATTGACAACCTAGTTATACGCGTAGGACTTGTAAACTGAGACGGAGGGAGTACTTGGTTTAGGCTTGTAGCACAGCTGATTAGCTGTTCATCAAGATGTTGATTTTGCTCCCAAAAGAAAGCAAGATGTTGATGTCTAGAACCACTGTGTCCTTTTTGTCCCACTAACAGGCGGCGTGCCATCAAAATGCCGCCCGGTGCACTCGTACATAGCAAGTATCAGGATGACACTAGTTTGTACTCCCTTCGTTCTAAAATATAGGTTTTTTTAGAGACTTCAATATGAACTACACACGAGGGATGTCAATGGGTATCCATTACCCGTGTATCCTGCGGGTAAAAACCCTATTAGGATAAGGGTATAGGACAAAAATTCACCCATGGATACTTAAATGAGAAAAATATCATATCCATAGGATAGAGAGGGTATGTGTATGGGATTGTATAATCCATGCCCACGTATCCATGTACCCACCTAAAATGTTGGCAAGTGAGTTTCCTTTAATATCCTAATGTATTAATTTTCCCCTCCTAATCACACTAGGTAAAAACTCTAATGTGTAGTCAAATTATCACTATAATTTATCGTGATTTTGTGAACTTAAAGTGTATGCCTACGTGTTGTTATTTATAATTATGTGTTGTTGTTCAATATTTTTATGTGTCGCTTTGTAGGCAAGTATTTTTGTTTATGAAAATGTGTTGTTATACGTTGTTGTTTAAAATGTGTCGCTATTAATAATTTATGATTATATGTTGCTTTTTACAACTATTTTCTACACAATTGATGTGTTGTAAATGCGGGTATTTTTATCCGCGGGTACCCATATACCCTGTTGGGTGACAGATATGAAAAAAAATTATACCCTTCACGTGTATGGGTGATAGGTAAGTACAGGGTGGACGGGTAAGGGTATGGAGTGGCTCCACCCGTACTGATACCCTGCAGGTGCCATTCCTGCACACGAATGAATATAGACATATTTTAAAGTGGAGTTTACTTATTTTGCTTTGTATGTAGTCTACATTAAAATCTTTAAAAAGACTTATATTTAGGAACGAAGGGAGTAGAAGTCATAAAATTGTATGAGAAAATCCCCTTTTTACTTTTCTTTTCTGGATGCTCTACTCTACTGCCAACAAGATAGTTACACTAAGAGCCTGTTCGACAGCTCTCGGCTCCGCGGCACTGCGGCCAATGTGGCACCGAACGCGTTAGCTTCACGCTTTCCTTGAAGCGGAGCGGAGCGGCCAGCAGGCCATTTTCTCGGAGCGGCCGAAGTGACGCTCCGCGCACTCCGCGTCTACGTGGAGCAGGGAGTTGAGAAGTAAAGAGCAGAGGGCTGTCGTACAGGCCCTAAGTACTACCTACTCATGACAGATAAACCCGCCGAATAACCACCAGTTCGCAAATGCAAAGCTCTAATTGGAAATTAATCCACCAGCATAAATCACGACAATGTTATGCCACAGATCATACCATTTTCTTTATTCCACGAACCGAGCAGCGAATTAAAACACCAATGCCAGCACAATGGCAGTAACTAAACAAAACAACAAAGCAGCAACAAGCAACATGGCAACTGAATCAACAAACAGCACAAACATATCGATCACCAAATGTCGTAGCGCCTGACGCCCCCTCCTTGCTGTAATGCCACTCGATGGGCAAGTGAGCGAGCCGCCGCTGCATGTGTCGCGGCAGGGCAGGTCAGTTCTTGGGCTTGTCCTCCTCGCCGAGCGGCGGGCACGGCTTCTTCTTGTGCATCATCTTCTTCATCTTGGGGTGCTTGTGGAAGAACGGCTTCGGGTCATCCTCGGGCGCGGGCGGCTTGGGCGTCGAAGGAGGACCGTAGGAGGGCGTCGGCGTGGGAGTGGGTGTCGGCGTCGGGGGCCCGTATGAGGGCTCCGGCCTCGGCGGAGGCGGCGGCGGCGGGCCGACCATGAAGTTCTTCTTCTTCTTCTTGCACGCGCACGCGACGGGTGAGAAAACCGTGTCCTCGGCGACCGCGAGGTAGGTGTTGGCGTCGGCGACGCCTTGGGTGGTGGACTTGGCTGGGGCGATCCTGGGCGGCGCCGGCCCATCGCACGGCGTGTCGGGCGCGCTGTGGAGCTGGGCGAAGCAGTCGCGGTCCAGCTCGCCGTCTTCGCGCAGGAGGCCTGCCTGGAGGGGGATGCTGAAGGCGCCCTTGTCGTCGAGCTGCCCGACCGTCTGCGTCTCGTAGGTCTCGCCGGCGCTGGACCTGCACTTGATGGCTACCTGAAGCCCTGCACTTGATGGGAAGATGTTGAGAGAAGACCAAAGTGTTCATAGCTACAGCTAAACGTATAGGAGCGATGCCACGTACCTTTGAGGGCATCTTCAGCACTGACGTCGTCAGGGGAGCAATCCAAGCACTTGACGGAGCCAACCACTACGGCCGGCGCCGCCTGGGCTGCACCGAAGCTGGCGGCCAGGAGCAGAGCGAGAGCACCGAAAAGAACCATCCGAGCCCCCATGATGGAAGAACCCTCTGCTGCTGCTGCTGCCGCCGCCGCCACTGCAGTAGAAGAAACACTGGTGAATTTGGATGAGGTGAAGAGGCTGGTGTGCATGGGTATATATAGGGCGCTGTGACGGTGTGGCCGGGTTCGGCTCATGATATTGCAGCAGGGACTGGTACTGGGCTACTGGCTGGTGCTCATGTGAACAGCTCGGCGGGAAGAGGAAAAATTCAGCGACGGGCTTGCGGATTTGACAGTGGATGGTCAGTACTCAGTAGGTACTCGTACTTGGTACCTATCCAGCGATCATTTCGTCCGTGATTCTACCCTTTTTCCCAGCGACCGAGCTGTACAGTAGTTACGCTCAATTCAATTTCGCGTCGTTGTCAGAGAAATTAACCCCCGCCTGTCCGATCAATGCGATATCATATGTGAAATTTGCCCCTGATCGAGCTCTCGTTCAATTGTTTGGATGCCCGGGGTTAGACTGCTCGATGCTGGACAGACCAGTCATGCGTGTTGTGCTTCCGTTTTTTGAAATGAAAACGGCCGGGACGTGTGAAATTTCAAATTTTCAGAAGGGAGAGAGAGTTGGATCATTTGCAGTTCTTCACTGATGTGGTGTGCTTCATCTGTCAGGGTGGATCATAAACAACGCACGGTGCATGGTTTATGTATGAGGACGGAGGTTGGTTGCGGCGGCCATGTGCGTGCCATGACTGACGGCCGGAGCACGGAAAAAGAATACTGACCGGGATTGCGTACCTCTGCGTGGCCAGCACCGCCGTGTTGGCGCTTCACGCCACGATGTAACAATTATGATCGCGCAAATGGTGTTTATTTTCTTGGAACTGCTAATGAATGTTTAACGTACGCTCACCGTCGCCGTTATGGAGATGATTAGTAGAGTACTCCCTCCGTCCGAAAATATTTGTCATCCAAATGAATAAAAGGGGATGTATCTAAATGTATTTTAGTTCTAGATACATCCATTTTTGTCCATTTTGATGACAAGTATTTTCGAACGGAGGTAGTATTTCACATGCTCTGTCTTCAAGTACTCGAAGTCCACGGATCAAAGAAAATTGATCATGGTAGTAATTCTAGAGCAGTAGAGCGTAAAGACCAACGGCAACTACTCCCCGAAGTTTGCCTCTACTTTAGAGACTTTTGGGTCGGCACTCCAACCACCCCCTAAAATTATCCTCTCAATTCTTTTTCCTCTCCTTTTTTCGCTTTAGAAATGGAAAATAAACGCTTGTCGAACCCAGGTGAGCTCCGGCGATCCGTGGCGATGACAGGTGGCAGGCTCCGGAGATCTCTAGCTACCTCCGGTGAACTCCGCCATGCCTGAGGCCATTGGCGGACTCCGGCGACAGATGGCGGTGGCAGTTAGTTGTTGCAGGGAACATTCATGTCGGTTGAATTATTATTTTTGGGGGGGAGGGGGAGGGGGGAGGGGTGATCAGTCCTTTTCCCCTACATGTAGGAAAAAATGGGGTAGAAGTGGTGTCTCTACTCTTTATGGGGTGAGTAGGGGTGGGTTGAAGTGGGATTTTGGGCATTTTGCCCCTAAAGTAGAGGATATGAGGCATTGAGGGGACGGACTGAGCTTGCTCTAAGAGCATCTCCAACAGTTGCCCAATGCGTGACGCGCTAAAAAGGCGTTTGCAGCGTGCCGATTGTCTATTTTGCGCGGCGATGAGCGCCTACTCCAGTGGCTGCTTAAAAGTTTAGCGCGCGCGAGTAGCTCCAGCAGGCGCGCTAAAAGCAGCGCGCGCGAGCAACTGGCGCTTTTCATATGTTGCATTTTGAAGACGAGATGAAATATTTCAAACATCAAAACAAACACATGGCATAATTTAAATCACCCAAACAAGTTCATGACATAAAAGTTCATGCCCACAACATCATCCAACCAAGTTCAAAATCCGAACCAAGTTCATGACACAAAAGTTCACACCAAGCGGTCAATTCCACTTTTGTTGTGTAGATCAAAGTGCTCCTTCATCCGGTTCCAATATGCATCTCTACTTTGATCACCTCCAACGGAGGGATCCCTTGACACTTGCAACCAAGTATTGCATAGCAAGATGTCTTCATCATTGGTGTAGTTGCCTCCTCTTTCTTTCGGTGCGTCGACGATACTCTCACCATCCTCGCCCACCTCAAACTCATGATCATCGAAATGCATGTCATTGGTTTGAGACCAATGAGAATTGTTGGAGCCAACACCCATATTGACATATATGCCTCATTGTTGAAACTACAAAGTATATACAACGAAAAAAACAAGCTATCCATATGTATGCATTCAAAAAAAAAAGTTGGCGAAATTTTGTACCTTTGGGGCATTTCATCGAACACCTTGTGCGCGTCGGCCGCCGACTCAACAAGTGAGCTCGCCGACGCTTCGGTAGCCGCCTCGTCCGTTGCACGCCCTGCAGGCTTCTTCCTCGACGGCTTAGAGGAGCTGTTCGCCGCCTTGTTCTTCTTCGGGGATAAAACTTGCCCTTCTTCGCCCGCGCCGCATTTGGGAGCTTCGAGAGGGGGGCACATGGCTTCATGGCGGGCGCCGGCGCGACGTGACCCGCCGCCGAGGTCATCCGTGGCGGCATGAAAAGGTCGTGCACGATACCGCTGCTTGGATGAGCACCAGCGGAGGCGATGCCAAAGCTCCCCACGCTAGCGTTTGCGGCGGCGGAGGAGGAGGGGTCGCGGGTGTAGGAAGGGGTGAGGGGGGTGCCGGCGTGGCCGTCCATCGGGTCAATTCGCCGGCGGCGGCGCGGGCGGGGCGAAAGTGGCACAGTGGAGAGGCGGCGGGCCTTCAGTATCTGTGTGGCCTTTCAGTATCTGGCGACGGAAGGGCGCACAAATAAGCAGCGCGATGACGATTTGGACCGCGCGCTCAACTCTTTATGCCGCGCGCGCGGTTATTGCGCGTCCGCTGAAATTCGAATAGCGATTGCGCGCGTGCTAAAAACCACAAATTTGTGGCGCGGCGCTTATATAGTGCGGCTGTTGAAGATGCTATAAGGAAGCAACTCAACGTGTACAACACAAACGCAAACACACTGGCACAAATTCAAAGCTACAATGGGTTGGGCCACAAGTGGATCAACTCGTTGAAGCCACACACATACACCCTTTTCGGTGCCTTCCTTGGAGCTACAATATGCGTAAGAAATACAGTACATCATTAGTATAAAGAGAAAACTGCAGCATGGTGAATTTTTTTCCAAGAAGAAATAAATAACGTGAAAAAAAATCATTTTTCAATATATTAAATACAAATACAATCAGAATCATGAAAAGCATCACTTCAAACCACACACTCCTCAACTCAAAAAATAAAAACCCACACATCCTCTGGCTTATTGCGCCAGAATAGATACCACCAAGTTAAATAACAAATCGAAGATGCCACCAGTATCCCCATGAGAAAAATCGAAGAAGCCACCAAGAGGGAAGTACCAAATTCAGAGACCCAGGCCCATGGCAATGGCAATTGCAACGCTGAGACCCAAATTAGCAACTCCAGCCCATGGACGCTCCGGTGCACCGCTGTCGTATGGGCTATTGTCCACCAGTGGCTGGCTACCGAGGCCCATAGTCTCCCCCACACTCTCCACAGCTTGCCCCTGCCCACCGACGCCACCACCCGGCGCCAACGGCAGCTCGGGTTGTGCACCTCCTCCGACGGAACCGTAGCTGTTGCCGTTGCCCCCTTCATCTTGCCCAAATGGAAGGTTGCTGCTCCCCTTTCCGATTGGATCAGCGAACGGCGGCATTGCCGGGGCCAAGCCAGGCGAGCCGGGCATGCCGCAGTGTTGCGCGGCCCGCGGCTCGTCGCTGGCCTTCCACGCCAGCTCGCCGCCCTTATCGAGGATGCGCATGTCACCCTCGTCAACCAGCTGCAGGGTCTTAAGGAAGTTGTTGTCGACCGACTCCGTGTCGTGCGTGTGCCACACAGAGTTGCTCCCGTCGAACACCTCCAGCCCTTCCCACGAGAACACGAGCGCGCACGTGTTCACGGTGCTCACCGCCAAGCACTCCGATTCCCACACGCTCCGCCCCTCCGCGCCCGGCGCCGTGGTGTCGAGGACCTCAACGTAGCAGAAGTCGGCCCCGAGGCCGCCCGCGCCCGGCGCGGTCTGGCTGCGCATGAAGTAGGCCGCGTACTTGCCGGACGGCGATGTGAGGAACAACACGGGGTTCTCCTCCCAGTGCGGCGGGATGCTGGCCAGAATCTGCTGCTTGGTTTCCCGCTCTACCATGCCGGTTGGCGCCGTCGCTGCGACGGGGGAAGGGAGGAGAAAGGCGAGCGAGAGGCACATGGCAATGCATGAGACGAGCTCCATGGCTACTGGTGCTTGGGTTTCGCTACCTGGTCAGATGAAACTTCCAAGTGGGGTTGTGGTGTTTGTGCTTGTGCTTGCATTGTGCATGGGGTGGTGTGTGTGCTTCTTATAGGGAGACTTGGCAATGGAGTGGTACATGACGATGGTGCGAAGGCATGTTGACTGGTGGAACACCTCGCTCGTTGAGTGGTTGAAGTCACCGGATCCAATATATCAGTGGGAGATTAGTAAAGCGAAACGAGCACAAAGTCGATCTGACAACGTCAGAATTTGGACTTCCACGTAACAAGTTTGATGATGAATCAATATTATTTTCAAAGGACTATAGTATTTTTTTGTTAAATCTTCGTTAGAAAAACTATTAATATTGGTCAACTATCTTAGCCATCAGATCAGCTTTGTACAATCTGTGATTAGTTGGGATTCTTCCTGTTGTTTATGGGCTTTTTGTGTGTGATCCTTTTGAGCTTTTTTTTGGTCTTTCTTCTTTTTGAGTTGAGTGGGGGAGAATTATAGAGGTTTCCTTTTTTCCTTCATATATTAATTTAATTTATTTATATTTACAAATAGGAGCATAACTATAGATTCCATGTGTGATAGTTTTCCATCTTAAAGGTTTGCACCTTAGTATAAACAATTGCGCAGTTGTCCTAATTTTTCGTTTATCTTGCTATAGTTATTTTCTTGTAATTGTGTAGCATATTCTTTGTATATTTATCTAGCATAGAATTAATATTCACAATTTAATTTATGCAGTATATATATTTTATAAGGGGCACTGGGCAACGTGTATGGAAATTAGTCTTCAAGTCTTGTGAACTTTCAATATGAGCATATATACGCGTGTAAGAATCTTCATGTAGCGACCACGATCCCAATGGACCGAAGTCTCTGTGTTTAAGTGACACCCTGGATCAGTAATGCTGACACACACAGTACTCGAGAAATTATAACAGAGTTCAATCACACACTTATTACATCGAGTCCTCATAAAGAGTATGATTACACAAATAATATGGCTGAAGGCCATCTGAACTAAATAACTGCGGAAGCTTCGAAGGTAAATGAGTCCATCAACTCCAAGGCATAGCTGAATGCACGACAACGACCTATCGCACCTTATTCATCGTGTGAGTAGTCTGCAACATTAGATGTTCAGTCGTGTAGGTCAGCACATTGAATATGCTGGTAGAGTTATACTATAAAGCAATGAATGCAAGAACTATATCTACATGCAATATTTGGCTGGTGGAGGCTCTAAGTTTATGATTTTTCATAAAGCTAGTTTTTCCCTACAACAAAGAAATAAATTTGTTTACTACTCCCAAGTTGTACCAATATTTGAGAAGGTTCCTCCAACTCAAATACTAATTAAACAAGTATCATCATTAAACCAAATTCAATTAATTTAAGAGTGATGAGATCAACAATAATATCCAATTCCAGATACTCAAGATGTCCATAACCGGGGACACGGCTAACCATGATTAGTTTATACATTCTGCAGAGGTTGCGCACTTTTCCCCACAAGACTCGACCGCATCCATGATCGGAAGATCGAGACATAGTTTTTCGGAAGCATTAACTCTCTACTCCGGGCAGACCGGTACACCTACTTTCCCCTACATCTGCTAGTCCACCTCTTCGAGAGCTCATACAACTTACTCAACTACGCCAGAGCCCATAATGGCTTGTGGCTGCACACGGAAGTTCATGTCAGGAAGTATCTTATGATCCCTTTGAGCCTGTGTGGCGAACCGAGAAAAAATCACATGAATACTCCGGGATTTTCCAAATGGACAAACACTGGATTCTCCAGGTGCCCCAACCAATCCACCCAGATGTGTATTAAAGTTGCCACCTTAATGTTATCCAAGATTAATAACTCTCATAACTTCCATGTGAATCAAGATCCAATCCCCGTCTACGAGCATGGCTAAGCAATAATAGAGCATAACGTATATTCCCGGGGTGATCAAAAGGTATTAGATTTCTACCTCAAGTACTACAACCAAACCACATGCTCCCAATTCTAATCTTGCAAATATTTGAAGGGCATAACTAATGCATAGTAAAACCTGGGTATAGAAGAGTATGATCAAAGCGTAACTTGCCTTGCTAACGATCTGCAGACTCTAGGGATTCGTAGTAACAAGCTTCACACTCCGGGTAATCTAGCATAGACAAACAATAGCATACATAAGCAATCACTCAAACGAAACAGAGAGAAATCGAGAATAGATCCAAATAAAACACGAGACAAGCAAACGACTAAACTAAACAGAAAACAAAACCTAACAGCATTATTTTCAAGTCGATTAGGTTTTAACAGTAGGTACATGTGATTAGCTACGATTTGCAACAAGAAACGACTCAAACAGAGTTACGAATCTCAAGAAGCAAACGAAACAAGATCGATTACTAATCTGAACTAAACTCAAATTTTAAATTGTCAAATCATGTTCAAGTTGGTTTTCTGGAAAGAAGAGATCGTTACGAAGATTTATGCGTTGGTTTCATATAATTTGGATAAATGAGCAAAAAGTTACGCTAGTTTTAAGATCAGTGGCTAAATCACGAGAAAACTATTCGCGGATAGGTCCCTAGCCGAAAATAAAACTAAAAAGAAAAATCTATAGAACGAACGTCGCACAGAACTAAACGAACAAATTTGTTCGTTATTAGAAACTAACAGGTGAACATTTATTAACTAACGATAAAATGGAAAATCGATCTAATCCTAAACCGATCTAAAAAATGAAACCGAGAACACCGAATGGTTTTATCCGATTAGCCGGGATTGACCGGCGGTGAGGTCAACGGCGGGGTCGGCGGCGGCGGCGTTCGGAGAGCAAGGCGAGGCGGCGGCGGCAAGGCGGCAGCAAGCAGCAGCAGCTAACAGCGGCGGTGTGGGCGGCGGCGGAGGCGACGAGGCGGAGGAGGGTGGGGTCCGGCCTTATAAAGGGCTCAGGCGAGGCCGACTTGAGGCGGGGTCAAGCGGCGGGCGGGAGTGCCTGACTCCTCGGAGTCCGGCGGCGGCACCGCTGCATGGCGCGGGGAAGGCGGCGGCGCGCGAGTGGGCTGGCTGGGCCTTCGGCCCAGTTCGGTCTCAAACTTTTTTTAAAATAATTTCACCGCGAAGAAAAATCCTAATAAAATATAAAAAAATCTAAAAATTCCAGAAACAATTTTCACCGTCCAACCCTAATATTTAGGACAAGATGAACATTTTTCTGGACTAAATGCAATTTTGAAAATGCATGTTTTTCTCTAATGCAAATAAAATAGCAAATAAAATACGAATAAAATGACAATCCGATTTTAAAGTTTCTTCCCCAATATTTCTATTCTGTTTTGAGGAAGTCTTTTATCCTCTCTCATTTATTTTATTAAATTGAAATAGTTGGAAAGAAAATATTAAAATCAAATTGATCCTCTTTTCAAATTTGAAATAAATTCAAATATGAAAATATTATGAAACCTCCAACTCTCTCCTTGGGTCCTTGAGTTGCTTAAGATTTCCAGGATCACAAAAAAATGCAAATAAAATATGATATGCATATGAGGATCTATGTATAACATCCAAATTGAAAATTGGGATGTTACACTTCCACCACATGCCGATTTCATCATATCAATTGCCATTTCAAACTCCTAAAATGATGTATCTCACAAACCGTTGATTTGGTTAACGATCTATCTTCACCGGTGAGTTCGTCTCGATGAGGGCTTAAAACAATATCCCATGATATTATGTTTGGACTAAAAAACCCATTGCCACTAGGTGCCACATTATAAGTATGAACATACATGTAACTTCTTGGGCAGGATCTTTAAGACCAGTTCTTTGGTGATAAATGATGTGTTATGATAGTAAAAAGAAACTTTACAATGGAGATTGACCATGTTAGGAAATTATCAGAGCTAGTTGTGTGTAGCGTGGAATTCCATGGGAATTGGAACAACATTAATTATTTTTCATCTTTTTAGAAGTATGAACACACAATTGGGTGCTACATCCAAAAAATAGCATATTGACGATTGGATATTCAAAGAAGCAAACTGTTGATGCTGGTGCTTGGCACCTCACTTTGCAACAATGGAGTGTTTAGCTTCAGTTTCTTGCTCTCTTTTTTTTGGATAAAAGAGAGTTTCCTCTCCGATTTCCATTAATAGAAATCACCACGTCTTACAAACTAACAAAGAGAGAATACAAACGAAAACGAGGCTACCTCCCCCTGGATTTGTCAGCATTTCTTTTGGAGGGAGTAGGAGGAGCCATCCCTCCCTCTACCCATTTTCCCTCCGAAACAATGAAGGGGAGATCTAAGGCATGGGCTCAAAATAATCCCAGCACCAGCATTACAAAGTTTTATAAGTCTAGAACAGGGAACTACAATACGCTATTACAAGCAGTTTTCACACATAAGTCTTCACCGGAAGGATGAAAAACGCAGAAAAGCAGCAAAAAGGCTTGAAGTAGCAGAGTTCATCGCATCATCACAGGTTCAGGGAGGCTTTTGAGGGTTTCACCCCAAGATCCTCCTGGTCTCCAGGTGCCACCCATGCGCTGCTCGGAACACTTCTTCACCCACTTCACCGATCTGCCTTGTTCCAGCCTCCATCATTTTACTTCTTACGGGGTTTTTCTGCAAGATATTCCAATCATGTAAATTTTTAAGCAACAAGTTAACAGGCGCACAGGGCCCTGTTATTATCAAAAACAACACTGTTTCTCAATTTCCAAATAGTCCAACAAACAGCTGAAATCCATGTCCAAACTAAACCCCTTTTTTCCTTTTCAAAAGTTCTTGCCCAATCCCTCATTATCAAATCTAGATTATCTGGTACACCTTTTAGATTAAAAGCACATTTCAAAATAGTCCACAGCAGTCTAGCTACTGAACAAGTCAAAAACAAGTGATTTATGGTTTCTATTCTCCCACAAAATGGGCATTTATCATCCCCTTCCCATCCCCTGCGCAGCAGGTTATCTTTGGTGAGAATGCTATTCCTAAGAGCTAGCCACATGAAGACTTTAACTCTAGGTGGTATCTTGATCTTCCACATATACAGATGTGGATATTTGATCCCATTTTCTATTAAATGTCTATAAAAAGATTTCACTATGTGTGTCCCTTTTTTTGTCAGGGTCCATTTTATCTTATCTTTTACATTCCTTAATACCACCGAATTGCATGCCTCTTTTATATGCTCCCACAACTCTCTAGAATCCCCTGTCAGGGTTCTCCTAAACTGAATGTTGTCAATCCCCCCCTCAAAAACCTCCTTAACTGTCTTTTTTATCAAAACATATATTATATAATCTGGGAAAATTTTTGTATAAAGGTGCCGATCCAATCCACCAGTCTTCCCAAAATCTGGTGTTTCCCCCATCTCCTACAGCAAATTTACACAAAGAGGTGAAATGATCACTATGCTTTAATAATTCCTTCCAAAATTGGGAATCTCCCTGCTTAGCCACTATATTTCCAACAGCCTTACATCCTTGATATTTTTTCAGAATTATATCTTGCCACAAACCTTTTGTATTGTAAATTTTCGACCACCACTTGCTAAATAAAGCTTTGTTCATACATGCTAAATTGTGAATCCCCAGACCACCCATGTCTTTGGATCTGCAGACATCAGACCATTTGACCAAATGATATTTTTTTCTTTTTATTATCTTCTTGCCATAGAAGCCTAGCTCTAAAAAAATCCATGCGTTTTTCAACCCCCACATGCAATCCATAAAAGGACATCATAAAGTAAGGAATGCCTGTCAGGGAAGACTGGATCAATGTGACCCTCCCAGCACTAGCAAGAAGCCTTCCTTGCTAGGTTTCACATTTCTTTTCCATCCTAATAGGCTTCCAATGTTTATTCCTAATTCTCCCCTTATCAACTGGTAAACCTAAATATTCCATAGGCAAGGTGCCTACAGGACAAGTGAATATTTTAGCATATTCATCTTTCCTATCATCAGCTTCCCCAAAAAGGAAAAGTTCACCTTTATGAAAATTGATTTTCAAACCAGACATTTGCTCAAAAAGGCATAGTATATACTTAAGGTTTTGAGCACTGTCTATATGATCTTGTATAAGGAAAATGGTATCATCTGCATACTGAAGCATGTTAATACCATCTTCAACATATTCTTCCAGAACTCCTTTAACTAACCATTTTTCCTAGCATTATCCAGCATTATAGCCAAAGCATCAGCTTCCAGGTCAAAATTAAGAGGTGACAGAGAGTCCCCCTGTCTCGGCCCCTTATGAGTAGAAAAATATTTCCCCAAGTTTTCATTAACCTTCACACACACCTTTCCACCTCTAATGGTGTCCATCACCCAGTCTATCCATTTATCTGGTAATCCTTTAATCTTGAGCATTTGGAAAAGAAAGGACCATTTAATCTTATCATAAGCTTTCTCAAAATCTATATTTAACAACAAAGCACCTTGTTTCTTCCTTTTTATACTATCCAAGGCTTCATGTAGGATTAGAACCCCCTCCATAATGTATCCGCCTTTTATAAAAGCAGTCTGTACAGGAGAGATAACATTAGCTGCCACTAGATTTAGTCTATTCATTAAGACTTTTGTAATGATTTTGAAGCAGACATTCAACAAGCAGATGGGCCTAAAATTTTGTATCCTATTAGCATTTTTGCTTTTTGGCACCAAAGTGATAATACCATAATTCAGTCTACAGATATCAATTTTCCTATTGGCAAAATCATCCAACAAATTTTTGAGATCATTTTTAAACAACTCCCAATAATGCTGATAGAATTCAATTGTAAAGCCATCAGGGCCAGGAGATTTATTATGGGTCATTTTAAAGACCACATTTTTAATTTCTTCAATTGAGAATTCCTCTGTCAGCATAGCCCTGTACTGATCTTTGATCACCTATGGATCTTCTATATTTAGAGATATAGTGGAATTATCAGGATGCCCAAATAGGGTTTTGTAAAAATTTGTGATATATTCCACTATATCTTTCTCACCCTCAACAACCCCCTCATCTTGTTCAAGCTTATTTATCCCATTCCTCCTTAATCTTCCATTAGCCTTGGCATGAAAGAATTTTGTATTACTATCACCTTCTAACAATTCATCCACGTGAGCTCTTTGTTTCCATTTAGCTTCCTCTTGTTGCAGAAGTCTATCTAACTGCGCTCTGAGTTCTTTTTGTTCTGCTCGGTCAGCAGCAGTGAGCCCATTGAGCTCACAATGTTTATCAATGTTGTCTAATTTGAGTAAAATGTCTTTCTTCAATTCAATATACCAGGCATTCATGTTTCAATTCCACCTTTTTAATTTGGGTCTAAGCAGTCTAAATTTCCCCAAAAGTCTATCCACACTATCCCCGGTGATGCTACTATCATTCCATACATCATGCACAATCTTATCAATCCCCTCCTTAGAAACCAAGCATTTTCAAATCTGAAAAGAGGAACAGATTTTTGGATATCACCAGAATCTAAGAAGAGTGGAGTATGGTCAGATTTTTCTCTAGTTAAAGCTGTAATATGGGTCAAGGGATATACCTCTTCCCATTCAGTACTACACAAAATCCTGTCTAGTTTTTCAAAGGTAGAAACAGGCAAGTTGTTCCCCCATGTAAAATTCCTGCCATTCATTTCAAGTTCTCTAAATCCAGCTTGTTCTAGAATAGCATTAAACAAGAAACTCCAATGTCCTGGAGTACCAGGTTTATTCTTTTCACTGGCTTTCCTAATAATATTAAAATCCCCTCCAATCAGAATGGGGTTGACACTGTTTTGGAAAATTCTAGAGAGCTCAGCTAGGAATCTAGCTTTTCTCTTTGGTTGAGCATCTCCATAAACCACCACTAAGTCCCAATGAATCTAGTTTTCTGGTCTTGAACTGTCATTTTAATATGATAGTCTCCTTCATCCTAAGATATAACATCAAGGGTAGTATAGTTAACACCTAGCAATAGTCCACCAAATTTTCCCCTAGCTGGGGTGAAATGCTAGTGGAAATCTCTACCAGCACATGTTTGCTGTAGTTCATTTCTAGAAATCTCTTGCCTCATGGTCTCTTGTAATCCCAGAAAGTCCACTTTCATATCCATAATCATCTCTCTCAAGAATATATTTTTAATATCCCCCCAAAACCTCTCATATTCTAGAAAATACCTCTCATTTCTTTTTTTTCTTTTCTTAACCGAGGATTCTAAAATTTTAACAGTGCAGGCAGTTTTAACCCCAGAACCCCTGGTGGTTTTATTATTATTATTATTCCTCCCCTCTCTTTTCTTAGATGAAAAAAGCTCTCTGACTATCTCCCAATCATCATCCTCTCTCTCATCTTCCCCATCTCCCCCCTGATCTAAAAGATCTTTCAGGGTATATTCCCCAGTATCAATGATCTCAGCCTCCTCAGGCAACACAGCTTGTTTTTTCTCTCTATTAAAGTCAGACAACCACAAATCAATTCTAGCTTGTTCCACTTTTTTTTATCAATTCAACATTATGTTTAATCATATCAGGATTGTTTCCTAGTTTAACACCAACCCCTTCAGCAACTTTCTGAAAGAAACTATCAGAATTTGGAAAACTATCACTACCATTCAGCTTACCATAATTGTCCTTCTTTGCAGCCCTTTCCTTCGCAAGCTCAGTGATATTTCGATCTTCTTTTCCTTTCAACCTAAGGCATCTCCTCCGCTCCTCCTCTTCTTCCTTGAGATCAGCATCACCTTTCCCAGCCTTCAGAATCTTGGTCTCAAAAGAATCAGTTTCTTGACTAGCTGTGTAGTCCACTGGCTCAACATATCCCAATCCAATGGCTTGTGCCATCAACTACTGATCTGTCATCTCTCCTTCCCCCTCTTGTTTGTCCTCAATCTGCATATCTTCATCCAAATTTTCCATTTCCTCTCCCTCAGCAGTATTTTTCTCTCCAGATTGTGATCCTTTCACATCCTCACATCCTTTCAGATTAATCTGAAGCAACTCATGTTGCCTCTTTACCTCTTTCTCAAGGGTTTTCCTAATGATCCCCATCTCCTTCCTCTTTTTTTCTTCCAACATCAGCTGTGCAGTCTGTCTAACAGCCAATTCTTCTGCTTTTTGCAACCTAGATAACAGATCCTCCTCTCTCCTCTGCATCTCTGCACTAGTCCCTACTTTCTCATTTTCTTTAACAATATCATTATTTTGGCAATTGTCTCCAGACTTCAGAACCACCTGTTCATGTTGTTTCAGACCCAAGCTCCCCAGACTCACATTTTGTTTCCCAGTGTCTGTTTGCTTGCTTTTCTTCTGCATGTCATTCTCTCTCTGTGTCTCAAAGTGTTCCAGCTCCAAATATTCAAACATTTTCCTTTTATTCCCCTCCTCAAACTTGTACCACCCCTGTTCAGCTACTGAATCAAATTCAAAGTAAATATCATATAGAAACAAATCTTTGGTGGTTATCTCAGTCCCTGTTGGTATCTTGTGTATGTCCCTCACTCCAACCTTCACCTCGATCTCCTCCCTGGAGTGAATGTGCTCAATATCCACCTCCACCACTGGCCCCAAAGCAGAGCCAATCTCACAAATCCCCAAGTAATGCATCAGTGTGTCAGGCACACCCCACATTTTTATCACACTAAGTGTAACTTCCCTTTAGCTTTATCATCTGGACTCCAGAAGTCAACCTCAACCATTGCTCCTGTTCCCGGCAAAGTAAATTTACCAAAGTTCTTTAACTCCACCTGTCGGGGGTTGGGTGCGACATATGCCAAAGGATGGCTTATCATGGTGGGGGCGAGTAGAACGTCGCCGGTGCCTGGAAACGGGATGAGGCGAAAACATGCACGCTGGCGGATCTTACCCACTTCTGTGGCTCTCCGAGGAGATAACACCCTCATCGCTGCTCAAGGGGTCTCCGCATGGTCACTAAGGCAAAGTGAATACAAGCTGCTCCTAGAGCTGTTTCGAGCTAGGAGAAGGCAAGGCTAGCTCTCCCTTCCTATATGGTCTCTAGTGCTAATGGATTCAACCTTTGCATGGGTGCCACAGGGGTTTATATAGGCCTACCCCTCAGGGTTACAATGGTAAAACTGGCTGGGCGCGGGTCCCAGCCGTCTGTCTCTCAGGCGTCGTCTTCTCCGCCGACTCCTGGGCCCGCCGACTGGTGGTCTCGCCGACTGGCCTGGTACGAGGGCGTCAGCCCGCGTCCGCCGTGGGCGGGTCTTGCCGGCTGCAGATTACTGTAGCCGTGCTTCTAATGATGCGGGCTTGGTCATGGGGTCGTGTTAACAGTGCCGCCGCCTGACGGGCGATCACTGTTGCCATTCCCCCGTCATGTCTGGTTAATGGCGTGTGGGGCCCGTAGGAGGGGCTGGCCGACTCCTGGGGGCCGACTCCCAACGGGTCCGACTCTCGGCGCTCTCGCCGTCAAGATTTCTCGCGACCGGGTAGGCCCCGCTGCCTCCGGCCGTCTGAGCAGTGCCGTCGTGTTTGAGGCTCCGCCCCAATGGCTGATGTCAGGGCTGGCATGGCAACAGTGCCGCGCCGGGCGGAGATCTCCGTGGGTAGGGCGCACTGTGGCCATGCATGCCTTTGATTATCGGGGTGGTTGGAGTCGCGGGCCGACTCCCCATAGTCGGCCTCCTTGGAGTCGCCTCTAGGACTCGGCTTGAATGGGAGTCGCCTCTTGGGGACTCGGCTCATCTTGGAGTCGCCTCTGGGGACTCGGCTCGAATGGGAGTCGCCTCTAGGGACTCGGCTTGTCTTGGAGTCGCCTCTGGGGGCTCGACTCGTCTTGGAGTCACTGCAGGTACTTTAAGGGCGCAGTCTGCCCCGATGTCTTGAAAGGTTCTGGGGCTCGGGTTAGCATACCCGTGGCCCATTACTCCGACAGTAGTCCCCGAAGCTGGTGAGGCTCCGATGGTGATACGTCGTGCGCCTCAACAGTTTCATTCTTCCGGTGGGGGAATGCAGGCCTTGATGGCCGTCTTCCTTCAGGCCGACTGGTTGGAGTCGGGTTCACAAACGGCCGTCTTGCTTCAAACTGACTAACTGGAGTCGGATCCACTGAGGGCCATCTTGCCTCTTGAGGAGTTTCGAACGTCGCAAGGGAACCAGCGGCGATCCGACACGCTTCCTCGCCGCCGTCGGCGGGGCCATCGCAGGCGCCGCGCGCGGCGATCTGCTCACCCACGCGCTCGACGGGACAGGTCGTCGGGCGGGGCCCGCCACTACCGCGCCTCGGCCCGCGAACGGATCCATTGCGGCTGGGCGGACGGTTGGGTTTCCCGCCGTTATCGCGCGAGAACCGTGGGTAAATCATGGGGGACGACGGGTCCCGTTGCGATTAATCCCACGCCTGGCCCATCGGCTTCTCAGCCCGTAGGCCTATAAGTAGGCGGGGGGAGCGGGACGGCAAAACACGGGCGCCCATTCTTCCCTGCTCCCCCGCCTCCTCTTGCCTCTTCTTCTTCCTTCCGCCGTTGCTCCAAGCCGCGCAGCGCTCGCCGTGATGAGTTCCTCCTCTGCCGCTACGGTCCCTGCCATGCGCTCCGGCGTGTGGGACGGCTCCGAAGTAGACGACGACGCCATCGAGCACCTCCGCAAGACGCGCCGGCTCCCCGGCGCGAACTCGGTGAAAGCCCGCGCCCCGCCGGCGGGGGAGATAAGGCCGGCGCCGGAGGAGGGCGAGCGGGTCGTATTCCGCTCGCACCTCATGCGCGGCCTGGGCCTGCCAGCGAGCGGCTTCTTACGCTCCTTCCTAGAGTTCAACGGGCTCCAGCCGCACCACCTCACTCCGAACACGGTGGTGCTGCTGGCCGCCTTCGCCACCCTGTGCGAGGGTTTCCTCGGCGTTCTCCCCACCATCGAGCTGTGGGGAGAGTTCTTCCAATCGAAGCTCGGCACACACGTCGCCGGCATACCGGCTCAATGCGGCGCCTTCATCGCCATGCGCAGGTCGACCGCCGACAACCCATTCCCCTCCATCGCACTAATCAAGTCCTTGAAGATGTGGCAGCGGTCGTACTTTTATGTGAAGAACGTCGCCACGGAAGGCGACTGGGTCAACCTGCCGCACTACGAAGCCAGCGTGCTGGCTGGGAGGCTTGCCAGCTGGTCCAATCGGGCCAAGACGCTGACTCCTGCTGGTGCCGCCGCCGTCGCGCGACTCCGAGTGCTGACGCAGTCGGAAGTCCTGGTCGGAGATGACTTGCTGGCTGCCTTCGTGGCACACCGAGTCCTCCCACTCCAAGGCCGACCTCATCTGATCTGTCAGATGAGCGATCACTGGGACCCGAGCCGGATGTGCACTAGGGAGATGCCCCACGCGGAGGTGGCGAATATGGTAAATCACATTGCGAATTGCGAGCTCGCGGAAGACTGGCAGTTCGGCAAGGAGCCGTACTCACGTGCCAATCCTCTGCCCGTGGTAAGTCAAATCTTTTGTTCTTCTGTTTTTCTTTGCAGTCGAATCCGACTTCTGATCTTCTTGGTTTTTCGAGTCAGAACCCCCTCATCCAGCCTGCAGCCGGCGCCATGGGACATCCCCGCGAGTTCGCTCCAGATCGAGCGGAGAGCGACGTCGACGACCCCGACTTGGGGGTGGCGGCTATGGAGGCCGACGCCGAAGGCGGAGGAGGAGGAGCGGAAGGCGGCTTCCGACCCTCGGCGACCTTCGCCGACTGGCCAGAAGACAAGGCCGAAGGGGAAGTCGTCCCGTGCCGCCAACCGAAAGCCGGCCATCCAGGCGCGATTTCCTCCGCCGGCTTGGCCGGTCAAGTCGGCGCGAAGAAGCACCGAGCCGCGCCAAGTTCGCTCGGCGGTCGGCCGAAGAAGTTCAAGGGGGTGGCCGCCGCGACCAAGCGGGAAGAGGCGGCCGCGAAAGCCAATCGCTTCCGTAAGGAAGTGAAGAAGCCGCCGCTAGTCTCTGCGTAAGCGCTCTTCTACCTTCATCTTGTTTTCTTTGATGGATCTTTTCCGAGTCTTTTTCATTCCGTCTTTTGCTTCAGGGCCCCTCTTTCTCTTGAGAGGGTCGCCGTCCCCTCTGTCATGGGGTCGGCCGAGACGTCCGCCAATACTCGGCGGATTGACCCCGCCGCCGACCTCTGGGAGGCGACGGAGCGCAACGCGTGGGAGAAGCGCGACGAGGAAGAGGCTGACTGTCTGGAGAAGGCGGAGGCCAAGAAAGCGGCGGCCTCCGCCCAGAAGAAACTGGAGGAAGCCGAAGCCGCCGCCGTAGCAAAACAGCGGGCAGAGGAGACCGCGCACCGCCAGTCGGCGTTGCTTGTCGTCCCGCTGAACTCCGCGCCGCTGCCCCCGGAGTTCACGGGGCAGACTAGAGAAGTCGGCGGGGAGCACTCCATTGTGGAGAAGGACGGTGGCGAGGCCTCCGCGTCGGGCACGGCCACGCCGCCACTGCCGCCTCCGCTGCCATCAGGAAGTGCGCATGGCAAGCAGCCGGCGGGCCCGCCAGTGCCGCCGACTGAGGACGAGGCGGTGGCGAGGCTGCTCCTTCAAGTCGCCTCGCCAGCGCACCGCCGCCTCGAGAAGGCGGTTTCGGCGCCACGCCCCTTGGAAGCCGGTGCCGCCAGCTCGACCATCCCAGATGCCCCACTAGGTGGGTGCGAGGAGGCGGCGACGGTCCGCTAAACCAGACGCTCCTCGGACGGGCGTGCGGTAATCGCGGGTCAAGGCGGTTATCCGGCTGCACCAAGGCGCATCTGGCGTCGCGAGCGTCTATCCGGGTATGTTTTCTTTTTCGACTTTGTCTTTTCTCGTTCTTCTCGTGAGAAGCGCCAGCAGCACTCCACCGGGTGTAGTCCTCGAAGTTTGGGCGGCTGCTCTTGCGGCCGGAACTCACCGCGAAGTTCCTCATGTCCGATTGTTTATCACAGGAGTATCACAACCGCAACGTTGAGCAGCTTGGGAAGCGGACTGCTGACTTGTTGGAAAGCCGAAGTAAGTTCTTCTTCTTTTTCGAGGGGGCGCGCTGGCGCACCCGCGGGCTATAGTCCCCGAGATTCGGGCCGACTGCTGAGCTGTTGGGCTGGATCTTCCCGGCGACCTTCCTTGTTGGTGACTTAACGTCTTTTCTCTTTGTTCTTCAGAGGCCAATGCCGTTCTTCAGGAACGGTTGGGCGAAGTCAGCACTGCCCTACGCGCCAAAGAAGAGGAGTGCGGCAAGCTCGCCACAGAGCGCGACCTGCTGGCTGCGCAGTTGGCGGAGCAGAAGGAGCTGCTTAAGGCGGCTCAGGACGAGGCGGAGAAGAAAGAGACCGCTCTCCTGGCCGAGTTCGAAGGCGAGCGCTCCTCCTGGACTGACAAGGAGGCGATGCTGACCTCCGGCTTCCACGAGATCGAAGACATTGTCGACGGTGAGTTTCTTTTGCTTTCTTTCTTCGAGCCGCCGACTGTAAGTCAGGCCGACTCCTGATTCTTTCTATTGCTTCTTTCTGTTTCGGGCAGACTTCTTCCCTGGCCACTCGCAGGTGGTCACCCGAGCCATTGAGGCTGATCACGAGGCGCGGAGGGCGAATGGCAAGGAGATCGCCACCAACGCCCCCCTGACCGTCGATGAGCAGCTCCTGAGCATCGAGACCCATCTGCGGCCAGCCCATCAGCTGCTGCGCCGGCTTCAACGCGCCGGGGCCCAAGCGATCTCCGCCCTCGGCGAGCATGCCGCTCTGCGCTCCCAACAGACGGCCGACCGGCCGGAGGTCGCGGCTGGCCGCCTTGAGGCTTGAAGGGTTCCTCGGCCAGCCGAGCGCGCCGGGCCTTGGAATTCGCCAAGGCTTGGTATCGTGGCTGGACTGGATCGGCTGGCCGCTGCTTCGGTCGAGAGGCCCAGCGGAGCTGGTGGCGATGGAAGGCGCCGCCGAAGGCGTCTGCGGCGATTACCGACTACACCGACACCAGCGTCTTCGTTCCTGAGCGGGTCGCGAACGGCGAAGAGGTGCCGCCGGAGTGGTTCGGGATGAACCCGGACTACGACGAGGACTCGGAGGAAGTGATCGGCTCCAGCACCGAGGAGGAAGACGAGGCGGGGGACGGAGATGAGACGGAGGCGCCAGAAGACAGAGCGGACGACCAGCCTCAGCTCGACCGTGCCTCTAGCAACGAGCTGCGTCCGACCGGGCCGGCTGCCGCCGGAGATGACCAAGCCGAGACTGCCCAGTCGGCCACTCCGGTGCCTGACACCGCCGTCTCCGCCGACCCTCCGAACCCGTCTGCCGCTCCTTAGGCTGCCGTCTTGTTTTTACTTTATCTGCTTTCAAAGTCTTTGAAGAACTTGTTAATTTGCACAATTCCACCCGCGGGGTGTAACACCCAGTGGGTGTATCTTGAACTTGGCCAGAGTCCTATGTTATGTAAATATCTATCCGACTTCTATCTTTCCTTGCTCATTGCTCTTTTGGCTTTTTCATTTGCCGCCTTTCCATAGTTGCCGCTTTGCCAGACGAACAACCGCTCTGCGGACACCCGCGGGTGTATCTTGAACTTGGCCAGAGGCCTATGTTATGTAAATATCTATCCGACTTCTATCTTTCCTTGCTCATTGCTCTTTTGGCTTTTTCCTTTGCCGCCTTTCCATAGTTGCCGCTTTGCCAGACGAACAACCGCTCTGCAGACTGCCGTTAGGTCAAATGCTTGGCTACTTTAGGGAAGGCAAGTACTTGGCATTTTTAGAGTCTTTTAACAAGTTGGATAGAAGGCGGCAAGCCGACTATTTGAGAGTCGGCTTGTGCAAAAAGAGGCTGGAAGCCGGCTTGGGCTATGCTTATGCTTTGAGTCCTTAGCCATTTTTCGTGTGTGCGCTCGTTCTTGCTTACTCTCTGCCTACCAATAGTCGCTCTGAAGCTGCGCGACTTCGACAGAGACGGCTTGCGTCGCACACTACTTGTCCGATCGCAGTAGCATTTCATAGCGCAAGATTTGAGTCCCGGCCGACTAGTCGAACCCGGTGCTAAGCGGCATACAAAGAGTAGCATACTGAGGCATAATTTTATCATACAGATAACAAAAGGGCAGTCCCCGAGCTCGTCTCGGGGCCCAAAGTCTCGTACTTTAATACAAAGGATAGCGTGGTACATATCAGATCAATCAGAAAATCTTTGGAGAAGATTTATGCTCCATGGTCGTTCGACTCTTTGCGGAGTTGTCCCTCTTGCGTGCTCGGGCTTCGGGCGCCGATTAGGTAGTAGGAGTCGTTGCCAAGATTTTGTCGATGATGAAGGGGCCTTCCCAAAGGCGCCGACAACTTATGCCGGCGGCTGTTATTTGGATCGGCCGGAGCACAAGGTCGCCCTCTTGGAAAGATCTCGGCCTGACCTTCCTATTGTAGTATAGGCGCAGACTCTGCTGGTAGATGCTGGACCGGCTGAGCGCCAACAGCCGACCCTCTTCCAGCAGGTCGACACCGTCTCGACGTGCTTCTTCTGCTTCCTCTTCGGTGTACATGGTGACTCGTGGAGAGTCAAACTCTATCTCCGTCGGGATGATGGCTTCGGCACCGTAGACGAGGAAGAAGGGCGTGAAGCCGGTTGACTTGTTTGGAGTCGTGCGCAGGCTCTAGAGGACGGCTGGCAGCTCCTCAAGCCAACAGCCGGCCGAACGCTCAAGTGGTTCGCCCAGTCGAGGCTTGATGCCGGACAGGATGAGGCCGTTTGCTCGCTCCACCTGGCCATTTGACTGCGAATGGGCAACAGACGCTAAGTCCAGTCGGATGCCCTACGTCGCGCAAAAACGGGCGAAGGCGCCTTTGGCAAAATTTGTGCCATTGTCGGTGATGATGCTGTGTGGTATGCCGTACCGCACCGTGATGTCGGCGATGAAAGTCACTGCAGTCGGACCATTCAACTTCTTGATGGGCTTTGCTTCTATCCACTTGGTGAACTTGTCCACCGCGACAAGCAGATGAGTTAGGCCGCCTCGGGCGTCTTGAATGGTCCCACCATGTTCAGCCCCAAACCGCAAAGGGCCAGCGATGGGAATTGTCTTCAGCATGAAGCCGGCTAAAGCGGCTTGGAGCGAACCGCACCCTTGCATTTTTGGACTAATTCTTTAGCCTCTTCTAGGGCAGTCGGCGGAAGAAACCGTGTTAAAGGCTTTGGCAACGAAAGTGCTCTTGAAGCCGCATGGTGGCCGTTTCATACGATGGATGTCTCGAGAATTGCTTGGCCTTGCTCGCTCCACGCAGCGCCGGTAGACAACAATGACGCTGCGCCGACCAGCTCTCTGTTGATTATGGTGTAGGCTGCCGCCGGCGTTGACTTGCCGAGCCAAGATTTCATCGATTAGCAGCTCTCTGCTCACTAGAAACTTGAGGATGGGTTGCGCCCATGAAGGTGCTGCTATTTCTTCAACCGCCACCACCGCGACTTGGACAAGGCGGCTGGGCTGGGAGGCGGCGGCTGGAGTCTGCGACGCTTGTGGATTGACGTCCTCGGCCGACCGCACAGTCCCTGGCCGATCGGTGCGATCCCCGGCCGGTTCAAGTCCTCGTGCGGCTTCGACTGTGATTTTCTTGGGGCTGTCTGCTGGGGCTCTTGAGTCGGATCCGACTTCTTCGGGGAGCCGCACAAAGATGGAGTCTGATTTCGTGAAGGCTTGATAGACGGCGAGGAGGCGCCAAGAGCGACGCCGACGGTATCACCTGGCGGGTGGAGCCGACCCGCGCTAAGGCGTCTGCTTGGTCGTTGTCATTTCTTGGCACGTGAAGGAACTCGCACCCCTCAAGTATCCGCCGAGTTGTTGCACCAGAAGCGGTAGCTCGCCATGTTTGCATCTTTGGCGCCCCATCGCCAGATGATCGTTGGACCACCAAATCGGAGTCGCCATAGCACGGGATCTGCGAATGCCGAGTTCTTTAACAAGCCGGAGTTCGTGAATGAGCGCCAGATTCGGCGACGTTGTTGGAGGCGGCGAAGTGGATCTGCAGCGCATACTTGAGCTTGTCGCCTTTAGGGGAGGTGAGGACGACGCCGGCTCCCAGGCCGGTGCGCATCTTGGAGCCGTCGAAATGCATCCACCAATGGGTGGAGTCGGGCGCTAGCGGCAGGTACTGGGTCTCGGCCCAGTCGACGAGGAAGTCGGCCAGTGCTTGCGACTTGATGGCGGTGCGGGGCTGGTAGTAGATGGTGTAGGGAGCCAACTCTATGGCCCATTTGGCTACTCGGCCAGAAGCATCTCGGCTCTCGATGATCTCGGCCAGCGGGGCTGTGCAAACCATCGTAATTGGATGCTCTTGAAAATAAGGCTTTAGCTTCTTGGCGGCAAAATGCACACCGTAGCACATCTTCTGGTAGTGGGGGTAGTTCTGCTTGGAGGTCGACAATTACCTCGCCTGTAATACACCGGTCTCGGACAGGAGCGCTTTGCCTTCCTCCTTGCGCCGACTACAATGATCAGGCTGACTACTCGGTGGTGGCGGCAATGTATAGGAGCATGGGCTCTTTAGGAGTCGAGCCGCCAAAGACAGGGGAGTAGTCAACATCTTCTTCACCGAGAAATGCTTCATCCGCCTTTGTGGTTCCACTCAAAAAGGTGGTCTTCTTCATCCGTTGATACAAAGGAGAGTTTCTCGCCACCGACCGATGAATCGGCCGATGGACGCCAAGCGGTTGGTGAACTTTTGCACATCTAACGATCGGTGGGTACCTCCATCCTCTCGATGGCCTTGATCTTCACAGGTTGCATTCTATGCCGCTTCAGAGACCGTGAAGCCAAGGAGTTGGCGGTGGTACTCAAAACGCACTTCGTGGTTGAGCTTGATCTCGAATCGGCGCAGTTCTCAAAGGTTTCCTTGAGGTCTTCCAAGAGTGTCCCACGCCTCCGCCTTCACCACAACATCATCCACGAGACGTGGGCATTTCGCCGAGTTGCTTGAGGAGGCACTTCTGCATGCAACGCTGAAAGGTGGCGCCGGCATTCCTCAAGCCGAACGTCATGGTCAGGTAGCAGAAGGCTTCGAATGGCGTGATGAAGGCGGTCTTTAGTCTGTCTGCCGGGTTTAGCTTGATCTGGTGATATCCTGAATATGCATCTAAGAAACTCAACAGCTCGCATCCGGCTGTGGAGTCTATCACCTAATTGATTCTCGGCAAAGCAAAGGGGTCCTTGGGGCAAGCTTTGTTGAGGCTTGTGTAATCAATGCACATCCGCTTTGTTGCGATCACTGTGGACTCGCCACCGATCGCTCTTAGTCAGCATAAGCGACGACTTCTGTAGTCGCTTGCGACGGTCAGAATCCCCTTGGAACTCGGCATCTTCATCTTGAGGTAGGCGTAGTGGGGAACCGCCATGAATTTGGCCAGCGCAGGCCGGCCAAAAGCATGGTATGGGCTTTCAAGGTCCACCACTTCAAACTAGACTGGCTCTCAGCAGAAATGATCTTTGTCTCCGAAGAGAACGTCTATCAGGATCTTGCCGATTGGTGAGCAGGAAAGGCCAGGTATGATGCCGTGGAACACAGTCCGGCTGCTCTGCAGCTGTCTTTGCTTGATTCCTAACTTCTCCATAGTATCCTTGTACAGGATGTTGATGCTACTGCCTCCGCCTACCAAAGACTCTCGAAAGCGAGCGCCCGCCTATCGGTGGCCAAGGTGGCACTCAGACCAGGCATAGGAGCCCGGATTCGCATCACCTCGGGTGATATGCCCCGCCCAACCGATAGGCTTCTCGACCAATGCATGAACTCGAGTATTTGATACCACAAAGATTCACTTTGCTGCCGCAGTCACCGCTGCGTCGCTCATCACCCACACCGTGAACACCACATAGGCTCCATGCTCTTACGGTACTCGTCTTGTATCGCGCTAATCGGCCGGGCAGCCGGCTGCTGGGGCGGCGGTGGAGGCGGCGGCCCAGCAGGCGGGGGAGGAAGGAGGCCGTCTCCCTTGGCGATTCTTGTAAGCCAGTGGCACTTTTGGGTGGTATGATTTGACGGCTTCACGCCGCTATGGAACTTGCAAGGACCATCCAAAGTCTGCTCGTAAGAGAAGGCCGGCAACCAGTTGGACTTGCCGCCTTTAGCCGCTGGCCGAGGCTGCCCTCCGCTATTGATCTTCGACTATTGCAACCCGCCGATCGTTGGAAGTCGGCTGTTGGGCCTTGCGCTTGTTGTCGCTCATTGTTGTAGCCGATCGGTGTCTCCACCGGAGTTCGGGAGCCTGAGGGCCACTTTACCAGCCGCGTTAACTTGAATTTCCGTCTTCATGGAGGAGTCGGCTGTGGCGTACTTGTCTCCTATGATCAGCAGTTCGTCGAGGGTTTCCGGCTCGTCGCAGAGGAGCTTGTTCTTGAGGAGGGTGCCTTCTCGGCACCCGGCGGTGAAGTACTCGATAGCCTGCACCTCGTGCACGCCTTCGCAGGAGTTCCGAAGCTCGCCCCAGCGCGTGAGGTAGTCGCGTGTTGACTCGTCGGGGCCTTCCACGCACAAGGAAAGCTGGCGCGGCTTGGGAGGTTGCTTGTACGTGCTCGTGAAGTTGCGGATGAAGACCTCGGTGAAGTCGACCCAGCTGTTGATGCTGCGGGGCTTCAGACTGTTCAACCATGTCCGGGTCGTGCCCTGGAGCATGAGTGGAACATACTTCACGGCAACTCGCTTGTTGCCGTTCGCTATGTTGACGGCCGTGGAGTAGTCAACTAGCCAGTCTTCCGGCTTCACGGAGCCGGTATACTTGGGTGTGTCTCGGGGGAGCGTGAACCCTTTGGGAAAAGGCTCGTCTCGGATGCGGGGTCCAAAGCAGGGTGGACCCAACTCATCTTTTTCTTCCAGTGCCAGGGATCGGTGGAGTCGGTCGATCCGGTGGCGGGCGTCGTTCTCTCCGACTCCCTCTCGGCGGCCAAGGTGGCCCCGAGAGTCGGATGCTCAACAGGCGGTGGGGAAACTCGCCGCTCTCTTCTTGGTGGGGGAAGCAGATAGTCGCCCTGCCGTTCCACTGCTCTCGAACGACCGTCTTGGTCACGCTCGATGGTGATGTGAGTCCGACTGCGACTGACAGCCGGCTCTTTGTCTTTTCGTTCGCAGACTCCTCCAGTCGGCGTCCGAGAAGTCGCGCCTTGATCTCGGCGGGGAGCCAAGTCGTCGTTTGGTTGCTGCGGCGCCTCGGTGCGGCCGCTGGCCGTGTTCTGCGCAGCAACCACGTCGAGGAGCTGCTGGACTCGCTCCGTCATCATGCGGTGCTCTTCGCCTTCGAAGTTCTTCAGCTTGTCAGTCGCCGCTTGGGCGGCGCGGATGTTCTCCACAGGCGTGGCGTACACGGGGCGATTGGCCCTGAACAAGTCGGCGATGGTCGCACCGTGTTGCGGACCGCACCTAGACGGCTAGGCCCAGTCGGAGCCGGCGAGCCGCCCACGACGCGATCCATTTCGCGCTGGTAGGCTTCTGACAAGCGCCTCATGCTTGCCAGCTTCTTGGCGCCTTCGATGATCTAAAGGCGGCGTGTCTCCAGCGTCTCGGATTCGTCTTCGGAATAGGCGCAGCCGGAGTCTCCGCAGAGCCGCGCCGAAGCGGGTCATGAGCTCCTCACGGAACGCCATCATGATCGATGACGAGCACCTTCGCGGACGGCGCTCGCCGCTCTCCTCGTGAGGGAGCGGCTCATCGTGAACCACCACGCTGGTGGGGAAAGTGTCAAGCGACACGGCGTCGGAGTCGACCAGCATCGGGTCGGTGTAGCCTACGGACTCCAAGTCCACGGCAGGCTCGCCGGTGACGTGGAGTTGGTCGAGGAGGCCCGCAAGGAGGCTCTCGGGGCCACCCGTGCCTGCGTCGGATGCAGGCTCGTCGGAGAGGCGAACCTCGCCGACAAGTTCGGCGAGGCAGCTCGCTGCACAGGCGGCCTTAGCGCCGCGCAGCGCGTCGATGCAGACTCCGTCTGGCGAGCCGGACTGGCTGCGCTCACCAGGGAGGAAGAGGGTTCCCATCCAGAACAGATCTCCAGACGACGCTGGACCAGGCCCCACGGTGGGCGCCAAATGTCGGGGGTTGGGTGCGACATATGCCAAAGGATGGCTTATCATGGTGGGGGCGACTAGAACGTCGCCGGTGCCTGGAAACGGGATGAGGCGAAGACATGCACGCCGGCAGATCTTACCCAGCTTCAGGGCTCTCCGAGGAGATAACACCCCTACTGCTGCTCTGCGGGGTCTCCGCATGGTCACTAAGGCAAAGTGAATACAAGCTGCTCATAGAGCTGTTTCTGGAGGTAGGAGAAGGCAAGGCTAGCTCTCCCCTTCCTATATGGTCTGTCTAGTGCTAATGGATTCGAACCCTTTGCATGGGTGCCCTGGGGGGTTTATATAGGCCTACCCCCAGGGTTACAATGGTAAAACCGGTTGGGCGCGGTCCCACCGTCATCTCTCAGCGCCGCCTTCTCCGCTGACTCACGGGCTCTGCTGACCGGTGGTCCCGCCGACCGCTCGGTACGAGGGCGTCGGCCAAGGTCCGCCATTGGGCGGGTCTTGCTGCCACAGACATCAGAGCTATGCTTCAATGACGCGGGCTTGGTCATGGGGTCGTGGCAACAGTGCCGCCGCCTGACGGGCGATCATTGTTGCCATTCCCCCGTCGTGTCTGGTTAATGGCGTGTGGGGCCCGTGGGAGGGGCTGGCCGACTCGGGGCCGACTCCCAACGGTCCGACTCTCGGCGCCTCGCCGCCTTGAAGATTTCTCCGATGGTAGTCCCCGCCATCTCCGGGCCGTACAGACAGGCCGTCGTGGGTTCAGGGCTGCCCCCATGGCTGATGTCAGGGCTGGCATGGCAACAGTGCCGCGCCGGGCGGAGATCTCCGTGGGTAGGGCGCACTGTGGCCATGCCTTCCTTTGATTATCGGGGTGGTTGGAGTCGCGAGCCGACTCCCCATAGTCGGCCTCCTTGGAGTCGCCTCTGGGACTCGGCTTGAATGGGAGTCGCCTCTTGGGGACTCGGCTCATCTTGGAGTCGCCTCTGGGGACTCGGCTCGAATGGGAGTCGCCTCTGGGGACTCGGATCGTCTTGGAGTCGCCTCTAGGGGTTCGTCTCGTCTTGGAGTCGCCGCAGGTACTTGCGGGGCGCAGTCTGCCCCGATGTCTTGAAAGGTTCTGGGGCTCGGGTTAGCCTACCCGTGGCCCATTACTCCGACACCACCAATTTGGCCTTATTGGGGAATCTCATCAGAAAAAGTTGCAGGACTCTGAAACTTGGCTCTCCAGGTCCATCCCCACTCAGACATCTTGGAGAATCCAAAGACAACTGTAGTTTCATTAGCTGCCCAGAGTGAACAGTCACCAATGCCATGGGATTTGTGTGTTCAGGAGCCACCATATCTTTTGTGTGTTGCACCAGAAGACACCCCAGGCCCCTAGCTCCATATCCAACATATTTGGCCACTGGTTTAGCTTGTTTCAAGACTGTGCAATCCTCGGTATTATGTGATGCTCTCTGGCACACCACACAAAAAAGCTTGTTTTTGCAGTCAATCTTCAGGTGCCCCTATTCCTTGCACTTCACACAGAACAGTTCCCCTTCGTCTTTTTGTTGTTCCTGCAGCTTCAAAGTCTCTTGTTTTGACATGTTGGATAACAAATAGTGGTATTGCTGTGCCATTTGCTCCTAGGCATGAAACCAAATTGACCAAGGCCCATTCCAACTGGCACTAACTGGGGGAAGCTAGGGTTGTTCATCACAGGAAAACCAGATAAGAAAACTCGGTATATATAGGATAAATGTTTCCTACCACCCAGGGGTAGTTACCCTCATGTGAGTTTTGTATGTTGTATGTAGTACTCCCTCCGCTCCTTTATATAAAGGTGTATTTGATTTTAGAAAAGTCAAATGAGTGCAAGTTTGACCGAGTTTTTAGAAAAATATATGAACACTCATAATACGAAATTTATATCATTTTATCCAACATGAAAAGTAGTTTCATATTTTATCTACTAGGCATTGCGGATGTTGTTATTTTATTCTATAATCTAAGTCAAACATCACATGGTTGACTTGCACAGAAACCAATACACTTTATATTCTGGAACGGGGGAAGTATCTGTCAAAAATCGAGAGTATGTACTTATAATATGTACTATGTAGTACTCCCTCCGTTCCAAAATAAGTGTCTCAAACTTAGTACAACTTTGTACTAAAATTAGTACAAAGTTAATACACTTATTGTGGGACGGGGGGAGTAGTATATAAGAACATTTTGGTAGTATATATCCTACTTTTTAGGTAGTATGTACACTATTTTCTTAGTATATTGTTTTATACATACCAATATGAAGGTATTTTCAAAATATACAAAAAAAAGCTATGAACTTACATGCATTTTTTGTATAACTTGTTTGAAATATCTTAGATATAGTATATCAACATACTTAGAATGATGAAGTAGTATATATACTAGCACATGGTAGTATATGAGACATGAGGGTAGCTACCGCAGGCGGTAGCCCATCCCCACGATATTAGATGATTTTGTGACATAGAAAAAAATAGATTTTGCATCTAATTCAATATGTCATCAAAGTTTAGAGGATCTAGTTTAAGACTGAGCAACACATTAGTTAAGCAAAATAACCAACTTATTTAATATTCTATCTATAACTTAATATTAAACGTTTTTGTGACATTGTCATCTATATCTATACCTACTATTAAAAGGAATAGGTATTTTTGGTTTGGTTTAGTTTTTTTTCGTTTGATTTACACACCTAAGCGATCTGGGCCAGGTACTTGTATGTTGATGGGCCTTTCATGGGCTTTCATAGAGACCGCGAAAAATAATTGGGTCAAAATAAATCAACATTGTGGGAATTAAACATAGGACCTCCTGTCTAGCTCTTCGATGTAACAACCAACGACTTATGCTTCTTTCACATTTACTAATCCCAACTCGCTCTAAATATACAGGTGGCATGTTTAGGCCGAGCTAACTAAGCGAATGAGCTAATAAATGAAGGATTGTTGGCTTAAATAGAATATTTAAACGAATGTGACTAATGAAAGAAAGAATTATGGGTAAACCGGTGGAGTAACTAAATGAAAGATTGTGGTCTTAGTAAATTCTACATGAAGGATTGGAGGTAAAAATGTAGGATAACTAAAAGGAAGGATATGTAGGCTTCAATGTGTTGGGACTAAACTAGAAAAGAAAGGATTTGATTCCCTACTAAAACGGGGGAGGACGTCATAGTAATTAATAAAAGGATTATACTTAAATATGCCATTAGAAAAAAAAGATTATACTTAAATGAAATCAGTGGGAGATTATGCCCGGCAAAGAAAATACAAACACTGCTAAATTGCAACGTATTTTTTATGTTTATTTTGTAGAAGGACGTTGTGTTGCAGCATGTTCTTCATAGTGAATCTGATACTGTGGGACATTATATTTGCACAAAACATCAATTTTTCCCGTTGCAACGCACGGACATATGAGCTAGTCAATTTTTAAAACGTCATATAAAAAGGGATCCCTATAAAAAGTTACAGAGGGTAGTACGTTATTATGTCTCAAATATTCAGTGAGAGCTTAAGATGGGCTCAGCCTGATAGAAACCACACGTCGTGGTTTACAAACAAACTTGAACAATCGAAGGGCCATCGGCCGTTGTTTATTAGAAAGAAGAAGAGAGTACAGCAAGGTTCGATAGTCTAGACGAGCAAACTTGAACAATCGAAAAACGGAGCTGCTAAAAATCAGTCGACTGAGACTTCGCGAAGTCTCAGTCAACGCCTCAACCTTTGGATCGTTTTTGCTTTAAGATTTGCGCGGTACAGTGTCCTTGACTCAATTCGGCCTATTAAAGCGTGAGTCTGGCCTGTTTTCCTGTTCGTTTCGTTGTTTGGTCTCGACTCCTTTCGTTGGCCTATTAAAGCGTGGCAGGGGCAGGGCCGCAGGGGTTTTTATCGTGGGCTGGGCTGGTGTTCGGCACTTTTCTCGTTGTTTGCTTTTTATCCTTTTTCTTTCTTTTGTAAACTTTTACAATTGGAGAGAGAGAAGGGGAAGCTGTCACCATTACTGTCCGTGACTTAGGGAGGGGAAGGGGTCCTGTCACATACACTCCTGTCTTCATACTCCCTTTGTAGTATGGTTGTTTTTCCTTGTGTGCAAGTGGCCATCCTTTTTAATTGAAAAAGTCTGCTTTTTTGTTGTTGCCTAATCTATGTGTTTATTCCACTTCTATTTTTATTTCTTTCTTCATAATTTTATGTATATACTAAAAATATCATCAACAATTGCTTCTTTATTCTTGTTTTTGATTTTAACTTTTCTTTATTGTCTAGTTGCACTATCTTTTTCAATGTGCAACGTGAGTTAAACAAATTTCCAGTAAGTCATTATTTTCATTTTGTAGTATTTTGTGATGTATTTTTTTTAACATTTTAGCACACCGGCTGCACATTTCTAGTGACACGATTGCCGCAATTATTTTCCTTTTCCTTTTTTTTGGTCGTTGTTTTGGGCCCGTTTGAAGGCCGCATTTATTTACATTTACCATGCCAGTCTTCTACTTAATCATTAGTTACTGTATTAAATATGTATGTGTGGTGTGTGTTATTCAACATGTATGTATGGGAGGAGTTAAAAAACATAAGGTAACTTAGCCGCCTTTTCCCATTTTTTTTCATTTTTTGATCCTTGTGTTTCTTATTAATTTCTGTCACGATACCACCCTCTTTTTATTAACTTTTGTTTGGCGTGTGTTAAAAAAATAGGTTGTGCCATGCAATGGAAGGGGTTGTTTACATGACGGGAGAAGGGGGGGGGGGTTGCATGTCCAACACTAGGATTTTGCAACTACAAGTATCGCCCTAGATGGCAATTACACGTCTCCCTCCCGACTGCAGCTCCCTCTCGACTGCAGCTAGCTTGTGTTTTTGTTGGAGGGCGGAGGAAGAGGGAAGGACAGTTGCAAGTCCAACACTAGGCTTGCAATTGCAAGTGTCGCATGGTAATTGCATGCCTACACACCCTACTGCAGCTGACCTTTTGTTTTCTTGGTGGGCGACGGGAAGGGGGTAGTTGCATGTCCCACACTAGGGTTGCAACTACAAGTGTCGCCTAGACTGCAACTGCATGCCTACACACGCAACTGCAACCGACACTTTTTTGGGTCGTTGGGGGACAAGAAAGGAGGGAGGGGCAGTTGCATGGCCAACACTAGGCTTGCAATTGCAAGTGTTGTCCTCTGCTGCAATTGCATGCCTACACACCCGATTGCAACTGATCTTTTGCTTTGTCGATGGTCGTTGGGAGATGGGGGAAGTAGCTGCATGTCCTGTCATTAAGCATGCAACCGCAAGTGTCGTCTTGTCAGCAATTGCATGTCGACACACCCGACTGCAAGTGATGTTTTGTTCTGTCGGTGGGCAGAGCGAGAGGGGCACGGCTATTGCATGCCCGACACGCAACTGAAAGTGTCATCCTTGACTACAATTGCATGTCACCCTCTCGACTGCAATTGGCCTTGTGTTTTTGTCGGAGCCTGGCGGGAGAGTGGGGGGCAGTTGCATGCCCGATAGTAGGCTTGCAACTACAAGTGTCGCCCTCGACCGCAATTGCATGTCTCCCTCCCGACTGCAAATGGCCGGGCGGAGGGAGAGGGGAGGGAATTTGCAAGTTTGACACTAGGCTTGCAACTATAAGTGTCGCACTCGACCGGCTGTAACTGCATGCCTACACACCCAATCACAACTGACCTTGTTGCTTTGTTGGTGGGCGGCGGGAGATATGCTAGTTGCATGTTTGACACTAGGGTTGCAACTGCAAGTGTGGCCCTCGACTGCAATTGCATGGCTACACGCCCAACCGCAACCAACCTTTTTTTGGTCGGTGGGCGGCAGGAAAGGGGGAGGGTAGTTGCATGCCCGACACTAGGCTTGCAACTGCAAGTGTCGCCATCAGCTGCAATTGCATGCCTACACACTTGATTGCAACTGATCTTTTGCTTTGTCGATGGTCGGTGGGACATGCCGGGGGTGGGGGAGGGTGTTGCATGTATGGCACTAAGCATGCAACTACAAGTGTTGCCATGTCTACAATTGCATGTCGACACACCCGACTGCAACTGACGCTTTGTTTTGTCGGTGGCAGCGGGAGAGGGGGGCGGTTGCATGCCCGACAGTAGGCTTAGAACTGCAAGTGTCGTCCTCGACTGCAATTGTATCTCTCCCTCCTGACTGCTACTGCCCTTGTGTTTCTGTTGGAGGCCGATGGGAGAGGAGGGGGCAGTTGCATGCTCGACACTAGGCTTGTAAATGCAAGCGTGGCCCTCGACTGCAACTGCATGCCTCCCTTCCGACTGCAACTATAAGGGGTAAAAATCCCTACACTTTTATTATTTTTGCAAATACACATTAAACATTTATAAATATTTTTTACATTCTAAAAATATATGGTCGTTTTTAAATCTTATTAAACAATTTTGCAATTACACAATGATTTTTTAATACATGACGATTTTTTAAATACTGAAACACTTTTTTCTAAAATATCACGACAAATGTAAACAAGTGCTTCCTTGTCTTTTTTAGTGAACATGGAACTCAAAACGGAAAATAAAGAAAAACACAAACAAAAGAAAATAGAAAAACAAACAAAACAAACTAGACGCGAGGAAATCATACAAAGACATAACGATACACTAATGGCGCGCTTCAAGAAGTAGCACCCAGAAAAATTACAAGACAATAAAAATTCGCTGGCCAAAAGCACTTGTCCTGTACATTTTTGTCTGTATCATGAGCCTGTACTTTTTTGTTCAACACCCTTTTCCCTGTGAGTGTATAAAACAAACAAACAAGGGAATACCTTAGTTCAAATACACAAATAAACAAAACAAACAAACAGGAGGGAGCAAGAAAAGCCCAGAAATCAGGCTGACACAGCCCATCACACGCCAAGTTAAGAAATGGGCCTAATCTACTTTAGATGACATCAGCTGACTTAGACTTCGCGAAGTCTAAGTCGACTGAGACCTAGACACACCCATCGAAAAATTACACTTCATGGTCTCAAGATACAATGCAATCCTATCAGCAGGCCCACGCCAAGAAAAGGCGCCACGGCTGGTAGGAGTTCACACACCACATCCCTGGCTTATTGCGCCAGAAATAATAAGAAATTCGAGAAATCACCAAAGCCATCACGCCGCTGCACAAGCGCATGTACACAAATCAGATACCGAGGGCCATGACAGTGGCAGAGCTGACACCCAGTGCAACTCCTATTCCTAGCAAGCTCCATCCATGCTTCGGTGCACCACTGTCGTATGGGCTGTTGTCCACCAATGGCTGGCTGCCAAACCCAATCGTCTGCCCCACGTCCTCCACGGCCTGCCCCTGCCCAGCGACACCACCGGACCCTGCCGCTTCCGGCAGCGGCAGCACGGGCTGTGCTACACCGCCATTGCCATTGCCTTCTGGTTCCTGTCCAAATGGCAGGTTGCTGCTTCCGTGCCCGGCCGGCTCCGCGAAGGGCGGCATTGCCGAGACCAGGCCGGGCGAGCCGGGCATCCCGCAGTGCTGCGCCGCGCGTGGCTCGTCGCTGGCCTTCCACGCGAGCTCGCCGCCCTTGTCGAGGATGCGCATGTCACCCTCGTCAACCAGCTGCAGGGTCTTGAGGAAGTTGTTGTCGTCCGACTCCGTGTCGTGCGTGTGCCACACGGAGTTGCTCCCGTCGAACACCTCCAGCCCTTTCCACGAGAACACGAGCGCGCACGTGTTGATGGTGCTCACCGCCAAGCACTCCGACTCCCACACGCTCCGCCCCTCCACGCCCGGCTCCGTGGTGTCCAGGATCTCCACGTAGCAGAAGTCGGCTCCGAGGCCGCCCGCACCCGGCGCGGTCTGGCTGCGCATGAAGTGCGCCGCGTACTTGCCGGACGGCGACGTCAGGAATAGCACGGGGTTCTCCTGCCCGTGCGGCGGGATGCTCGCTATGATTTGCTGCTTGGTCTCCCGCTCAAGCATGCCGATTGGCGCCGTCGCCGCGGCGTAGGAATGGAGAAGAAACGCCAGCGAGAGGCACATGGCAGCGTAGGAGAGGAGTCCCATGGCTACTGGGTATGGGATTTCGATATCTCCCCAGAAGCTTAGGTGTATGAGGCCAGGGCTTGTTGCGTTTGTGTTTGTGCTTGTCCACTGGGTGGTGGAGGCCTTTTATAGGGAGCCTGCCAATGGAGTGGTACGTGATGATGTATAGAGGCAAAGTTGAGTGGTTGAAGTCACCTGTTCCAATGTAGTATCATTGGGAGATTAGGTCACAAAGAGCACGAATTCTCGGAGGAAAGAGCTCTGCTACAACTTCTCGACCTATTTCGTTGGAAATACTGTTATTCTACTCTCCTGTGCTTTAGGCAAGATATCTCAGAAGTCAACTTCATAACTGAAGACTTTTGTGTTTCCACATTGCACTGAACGTGAACTACTCCACCGAAGTTCGAGGACTATGTGCATGTTTGGTTCCTATCTGCTCCCTCGACTGCGCTCCCGGAGCGGAGCAGGCTGCAACTCATTTTCACGGAGCGGCTCAAACCGAGCTCCACAGCTCCACGGAGTAGAACGGAGTGAAGAAATTCCGAACAGGACCTATATATTATACTATGCTATACTCCCTCTGTTTCTAAATATATAACGTTTTGGTAGTTCAAATAGTTTGCAAAAGTATGAACCAGAGGCACTTCTTGCGACGGTCACTCCGGACCCCTCCACCAGCTCCATCAACATCCATCCATCCTTTTTTAGGGTAACATCCATCCATCCTTTTTTAGGGTAACATCCATCCATCGAAGATCCTCTCCTCACACGACTAGAGAAATCACAGAAGGCTTCCTCCTGCGCCACCCCACCTATGAAGCTTGGCCGCAGCTTCTTTTTGGAGCACTTTTTTATTTTGAGAATACCTAGCCAGGGCCGGTCCTGGACCAAGCCGAGAAGCGTGAAAGCCTAGAGCCCAGCATGATGGGGACTAAACCTTAGGTTTCTTTTTTTAGGCTAGCTTAAGGTCATTTTTAAGGGAACTCCTATGCGCCGCATTTTGCGGCGAGTAGCGTTCCCGACGCACACAGAAGCAGCGAACTGGGCCGGCCCACCAGCGGGATAGCACCCGAAAACTCCAAAAATTAATGCGCTCGATTAGGTTCGAACCCACGACCGCACAAACTACAAGCGGGCTAGTAAGTGTCCAATTCCTAGCTCGGAAAATTCAAACACGATTTTTTTAAGGAACTAATTACTTTTTGACACGCGAAATATTCAAAAAAATCTAACAAAATATTAGAAAATCAAATATATCTTGATTTTGCAATTTTTATGAAAAATGGAAATAATTTTTGAAATTGCGAATAAAAGTGGAAACACGAACATTTTTTGAAACTCCGAACAAAAACTGAAAACATGAACTTTTTTGATATGTGAATGTTTTTTTGAAAATACAATCATTTCTGAATCTATGGACAATTTTTTAAAATACGAACAATTTTTTGAAACTCTGAACAAAAATTGAAGAAATGAACATTTTTTTCAGATGTGTACAAAATTTGAAAATAAGAACATTTTTTGAATATATTTACAATTTATGAAAATATGAACAATTTTCTCAAAAGAAAACAAATTGTTGACAAATGCAAAACTTTTCTAAAAAGTAAACATTTTTTAAAATTCACAAACATTTTTAAATTTGTGAATAAAAATTGAAAATGGGAACATTTTTTGTATTCCCAAACACTTTTTGTAAAGTGCGAACATTTTTTGAAGTTGTGAACAATTTTTGAGAAAATGAGAACAATGTTTGATTTGGAACACTTTTTTCAAATGATGAACAATTTTCAAAGAAAAGAAACGTTTTTAAAATACTTGAGTTCTCGAAATTATTGTGGACAAAAGGAAAAAAATATGTGAACAATTTTTCAATTTGTGAAAACTTGAACAAATTTTGAATTTGTGAACAAAATTTCAAAACAGGAACAATTTGTTGAATGATGAACATATTTGAAAGGTTGAGAACAAAATTTGGAAACACTAACAATTTTCGAAACATGAAATCTTGAAAAAAAGAAAAAAAAACTTAAAAAAAGGAAACGAAAAAAAACAGAAAAGGAAAAAAGGAAGAAGAAAAAACCGAAAATTTAAAACCGAAAAAACACAAAATCTGGTTCAGGGAACCTTCTAGAAGGTTCCCCAAACCGGTAAAAACCGGCTGGGAACTCTAGAAGGTTCCCAAAACCGAAACTGCCGCTTACACTGGGTGATGGGCCGGCCCAGTTGATCGCTCCCCTATGCGATTGCTCGACTGCTTGACACAGAGAGCGTCAAATAGGATTTTCCCATTTTTAACCCATCCCCAGTAATCGGTTGGAGAAATAAAATTTTAGTTTTACTTATCTAACTGGGACCTATCCGTCTTCCTAACGGCCTTAGAAGAAGATAAATTATCCCCAGCCACCGCGGGTCTTTCTATATTTACTCCACCACTCGGCGACTGAGTAAAAATATTTGACTCTCTCTTCCACTCCTGCCCTCACTCCGCGGCCGGCGCGTCCCTCACTGTTCCCCGCCACCCCTCTCCTCCCAATGGCCGGACGCGGTGGCCGGAGGTCCCCGTCGCCGATGTGCAATGCGGATCCACGCCTCCATGCCTGCGGTTCATCGTCAAGCGCGCATCCTCGAGCCGCCGCACAGCCGATGCGCCGCCCCCACCTGGTAAGCCAATTTCTCGGACCTCCCTCCGCAGCGGTAGCCGCAGAGGACATACATCAGCGTCCGGTAGCGTGCGTGGGGGACATGGCTGGCGGAGGTCACCGACCGGGAGACCCACACGAGGAAGTGGATCGGGTCATGAAGGAAATATGCCCTAGAGGCAATAATAAAGTTATTATTTATTTCCTTATTTCATGATAAATGTTTATCATTCATGCTAGAGTTGTATTAACCGGAAACATGATACATGTGTGAATGTATAGACAAACAAGATGTCACTAGTATGCCTCTACTAGACTAGCTTGTTAATCAAAGATGGTTATGTTTCCACCATGAACAAGGAGTTGTTATTTGATTAACAAGGTCACATCATTAGAAGAATGATCGATTGACATGACCCATTCCATTAGCTTAGCACACGATCGCTTAGTATGTTGCTACCGCTTTTATCCATGACATATACATGTTCCTGTAACTATGAGATTATGCAACTCCGTGCCATCGGAGGAACACTTTGGTGCTACCAAACGTCACAACGAATCGGGTGATTATAAAGGAGTACTACAGTGTCTCCAAAGGCGTATGTTGGGTTGGCGATTTCGAGATTAGGTTTTGTCACTCCGATTGTCTGGAGAGGTATCTCTGGCCCTCTCGGTAATACACATCACTTAAGCCTTGCAAGCATTGCAACTAATGAGTTAGATTGTGAGATGATGTATTACGGAACGAGTAAAGAGACTTGCTTGTAACGAGATTGAACTAGGTATTGGATACCGACGATCGAATCTCGGGCAAGTAACATGACAAAGGGAACAACGTATGTTGTTATGCGGTCCGACCGATAAAGATCTTCGAGAATATGTAGGAGCCAATATGGGCATCCAGGTCCCGCTATTGGTTATTGACCGAGACGGTGTCTCGGTCATGTCTACATTGTTCTCGAACCGTAGGGTCCGCACGCTTAAGGTTTCATGGATCATATTATGAGTTTATGTATTTTGATGTACCAAGAAGTTCGAGTCCCTGATGTGATCACGGACATGACGAGGAGTCTCAAATGGTCGAGACATAAAGATTGATATATTGGACGGCTATATTCGGACACCGAAAGGTTCCTAAGTTTCGGAGAAAACCGGAGTGCCGAGGTTACCGAACCCCGGGAAGTTATGGGCCTTAGTGGGCCAAGAGGGAGAGAGAGGGCCGCACCAGAGGTGGCGCCCTGTGGGAGTCCGAATAGGACAGGAGGGGGCGCCCCCTTCCTCTCCCTCCCTCTCCTTCCTTCCCCTTCCTCCTTCCTAGTTGGACTAGGAAAGGGAGTCCTACTCCCACTAGGAGGAGGACTCCTCCCTTGGCGCGCCCTAGGGCCGGCCGGCCTCCCCTTGCTCCTTTATATACGGGGCAGGGGCACCCTAGGACACACAAGTTTGATCTACGGATCGTTCCTTAGCCGTGTCGCGTGCCCCCTCCACCATATTCCACCTCGGTCATATCGTCGCAAGCTTAGGCGAAGCCTCGCGCCGTAACACATCAAGATCGCCACCACGCCGTCGGTCGACGGAACTCTCCTCGACACTCGGCTGGATCGAGTACGAGGGACGCCATCGAGCTGTACGTGTGTCAAGAACTCGGGGCGCCGAGTAACGGCGCCGGATCGGTCGGATCGCGAGGAGAACGTCGACTAGTTCCTCTACGCCAGATGGCTTCCGCCGGTCACGAGGGTACGAGACAACACTCTCCCTCTCGCTGCTATGCATCACCATGATCTTGCGTGTGCGTAGGAAATTTTTGAAATTACTACGCTCCCCAACAAAGGGCATCCGAGCCTAGGTTTTTATGGTTTGATGTTTTGCACGAGTAGAACACAAGTGAGTTGTGGGCGATACAAGTCATACTACCTACCAGCATGTCATACTTTGGTTCAGCGGTATTGTGAGATGAAGCGCCCGGACCGACATTACGCCAGACGCTTACGCGAGACTGGTTTCACCGCTACGAGCACTCGTTGCTTAAAGGTGACCGGCGGTGTCTGCTCTCTCACTTTAGTTGAACTGAGTGTGGCTACGCCCGGTCCTTGAGAAGGTTAAAACGAGTCTATTTGACAAAGTATCGCTGTGGTTTTGATGCGAGGTGAGACCGGTTCTTGCTTAAGCCCGTAGCAGCCACGTAAAATTTGCAACAACAAAGTAGAGGACGCCTAACTTGTTTTTGCAGGCATGTTGTGATGTGATATGGTCAAGACGTGATGCTATATTTTATTGTATGAGATGATCATGTTTTGTAACCGGTTATCGGCAATCGGCAGGAGCCATATGGTTGTCGCTTATTGTATGAAATGCATCGCTTCGTAATGCTTTACTTTATCACTAAGCGGTAGCGATAGTCGAGAAGCATTAGATTGGCGAGACGACAACGATGCTACGATGGAGATCAAGGTGTCGCGCGGTGACGATGGTGATCATGGTGGTGCTGCGAGATGGAGATCACGAAGCACAAGATGATGATGACCATATCATATCACTTATATTGATTTGCATGTGATGTTTATCTTTTATGCATCTTATCTTGCTTTGATCGACGGTAGCATTATAAGATGATCTCTCACTAAATTATCAAGAAGTGTTCTCCCGAGTATGCACCGCTGCCAAAGTTCGTCGTGCCTGCACACCACGTGATGATCGGGTGTGATAAGCTCTACGTCCATCTACAACGGGTGCAAGCCAGTTTTGCACACGCAGAATACTCGGGTTATACTTGACGAGCCTAGCATATGCATATATGGCCTCGGAACACGGAGACCGAAAGGTCGAGCGTGAATCATATAGTAGATATGATCAACATAAGATGTTCACCATTGAAAACTACTCCATTTCACGTGATGATCGGTTATGGTTTAGTTGATTTGGATCACGTGATCACTTAGATGACTAGAGAGATGTCTGTCTAAGTGGGAGTTCTTAAGTAATATGATTAATTGAACTTAAATTTATCATGAACTTAGTACCTGATAGTATCTTGCTTGTTTATGTCTGATTGTAGATAGATGGCTCGTGCTGTTGTTCCGTTGAATTTTAATGCGTTCCTTGAGAAAGCAAAGTTGAAAGATGATGGTAGCAATTACACGGATCGGGTCCGTAATTTGAGGATTATCCTCATTGCTGCACGTAAGAGTTACGCCCCGGATGCACCGCTAGGTGCCAGACTTCGCTCTTTGAGCAACACCAGATGTTGTGAACGTCTGGCGAGCAAAGTCGATGACTACTCTATAGTTCAAGGTGCCATGCTTTACGGCTTAGAACCGGACTTCAACGACGTTTTGAACATCATGGAGCATATGAGATGTTCCAGAGTTGAAGTTAATATTCCACATGTAATGCCCGGATTGAGAGATATGAAGTCTCCAATAAGTTCTATAGCTGCAAGATGGAGGAGAATAGTTCATTAGTGAGCACATACTCGTAATGTCCGGGTACTACAATCACTTGACACAGTTGGGAGTTAATCTTCCGGATGATTGTGTCATTGATGTAATTCTTCAATCACGCCACCAAGCTACAAAGGCTTCGTGATGAACTATAATATGCAAGGGTTAGTAAAGACTATACCGAGCTCTTCGCAATGCTAAAGGTGCGGAGGTAGAAATCAAGAAGGAGCATCAAGTGTTGATGGTCAATAAGACCACTAGTTTCAAGAAGAAAGGTAAAGGGAAGAAGAAGGAACTTCAAGAAGAACAGCAAGCAAGTTGTGCTCAGAGAAGAAACCCAAGTCTGGACCTAAGCCTGGCCTGAGTGCTTCTACCGCGAAAGCGACCGTCACCGGAAGCGGAACTGCCCCAAGTATTTGGCGGATAAGAAGGATGGCAAGGTGAACAAAGGTATATGTGATATACATGTTATTGATGTGTACCTTACTAGAGCTCGCAGAGCACTGGTATTTGATACTGGTTCTTGCTAATATTTGCAACTCAAACAGGACTACGGATTGCTTAACACCGCAAAGGACGAGGTGACGATGCGCTGGGAAATGGTTCCAAAGTCGATGTGATCGCAATGGGCACACTACCTCTACATCTACCTTCGGATTAGTTTTAGACCTAAATAATTGTTATTTGGTGCTGCGTTGAGCATGAACATTATATCCGGATCTTGTTTGATGCGAGACGGTTATTCATTTAAATCGAGAATAATGGTTGTTCTATTTATATGAGTAATATCTTTTATGGTCATGCACCCTTGAAGAGTGGTCTATTTTGATGAATCTCGATAGTAGTGATACACATATTCATAATGTTGAAGCCAAAAGATGCAGAGTTGATAATGATAGTGCAACTTATTTGTGGCATCGCCGCTTAGGTCATATCCGTAAAGCGCATGAAGAAACTCCATATCGATGGACTTTTGGAGTCACTTGATTATGAATCACTTGGCACTTATGAACCGTGCCTCATGGGCAAGATGACTAAAACCCGCTTCTCCGTACTATGGAGAGAGCAACAGATTTGTTGGAAATCATACATACAGATGTATGTGGTCCGATGAATGTTGAGGCTCGTGGCGGATATCGTTATTTTCTCACCTTCACAGATGACTTAAGCAGATATGGGTATATCTACTTAATGAAACATAAGTCTAAAACATTTGAAAAGTTCAAAGAATTTCAGAGTGAAGTTGAAAATCATCGTAACAAGAAAATTAAGTTTCTGCGATCTGATCGTGGAGGTGAATATTTGAGTTACGAGTTTGGTCTACATTTGAAACAATGCGAATAGTTTAGAACTCACGCCACCCGAACACCACAACGTAATGGTGTGTCCGAACGTCGAATCGTACTTTACTAGATATGGTGCGATCTATGATGTCTCTTCAGATTTACCGCTATCGTTTTGGGGTTATGCTCTAGAGACGGCCGATTCACACCGAATAGAACACCGTCGAAATCCGCTGAGACGACACCTTATGAACTGTGGTTTAGCAAGAAACCAAAGTTGTCGTTTCTTAAAGTTTGGGGATGCGATGCTTATGTGAAAAAGCTTCAACCCGATAAGCTCGAACCCAAATCGAGAAATGTGTCTTCATAGGATACCCAAAGGAGACAGTTGGGTACACCTTCTATCACAGATCCGAAGGCAAGACATTCGTTGTTAAGAATGGATCCTTTCTAGAGAAGGAGTTTCTCTCGAAAGAAGTGAGTGGGAGGAAAGTAGAACTTGATGAGGTAATTGTACCTTCTCCCTTACTTGAAAGTAGTTTTTCGCAGAAACCGGTTTCTGAGACACCTACACCAAGTAGTGAGAAAGTTGATGATGTTGATCATGAAACTTCAGATCAAGTTGCTACGTGAACCTCGTAGATCAACCAGAGTAAGATCCGCACTGAGTGGTACGGTAATCCTGTTCTGGAAATCATGCTACTAGATCATGATGAACCTACGAACTATGAAGAAGCGATGGTGAGCCCAGATTCCGCAAAATGGCTTGAGGCCATGAAATCTGAGATGGGATCCATGTATCAAAACAAAGTATGGACTTTGGTTGACTTGCCCGAGGGTAGGCAAGCAATATAAAACAAGTGGATCTTCAAGAAGAAGACCGACGCGACGGTAATGTTATCGTTTACAAAGCTCGACTTGTCGCAAAGGGTTTTCGACAAGTTCAAGGGATTGACTACGATGAGACCTTCTCACCCGTAGCGATGCTTAAGTCTGTCCGAATCATGTTAGCGATTGCGCATTTTATGATTATGAAATTTGGCAAATGGATGTAAAGACTGCATTCTGAATGGATTTACGAAGAAGAGTTGTATATGATGCAACCGAAGGTTTTATCGATCCAAAGGAGCTAACAAAGTGTGCAAGCTCCAATGATCCATTTATGGACTGGTGCAAGCATCTCGGAGTTGGAATAAACGCTTTGATAGTGTGATCGAGCATTTGGGTTCATATGCACTTTTGGAGAAGCCTCAGATTTACAAGAAAGTGAGTGGGAGCTCAGAGCATTTACGATATTATATGTAGATGACATATTGCTGATCGGAAATGATATAGAATTTCTGGATAGCATAAAGGGATACTTGAATAAGAGTTTTTCAATGAAAGACCTCGGTGAAGCTGCTTACATATTGGGCATTAAGATCTATAGAGATAGATCAAGACACTTAATTGACTTTCACAAAGCACATACCTTGACAAAATTTTGAAGACGTTCAAAATGGATCAAGCAAAGAAAGGGTTCTTGCCTGTGTTACAAGGTGTGAAGTTGAGTAAGACTCAATGCCCGACCACTGCAGAAGATAGAGATAAAATGAAAGATGTTCCTATGCTTCAGCCATAGGCTCTATCATGTATGCAATGCCGTGTACTGACTGATGTGTGCCTTGCTATAAGTTTAGCAGGAGGTACCAAAGTAATCCAGAGTGGATCATCGACAGCGCCAAGAACATCCCGAAATACCGAAAAGGACTAAGGATATGTTTCTCGATATGGAGGTGACAAAGAGCTCATCGTGGCGGTTACGTTGATGCAAGCTTTGACACCGATCCGACGATTCTAAATCGCAGACCGGATACGATTTACACTAAACGGAGGAGCTGTCGGTTGGTGCAGTTCTAAACAAAGCGTCGAAGGGATCTACATGTGAAGCGGAGTACATAGCAGCTTCGAAGCAGCTAATGAAGGAGTCGGATGAAGGAGTTCATATCCGATCTAGGTGTCATACCTAGTGCATCGGGTCCAATGAAAATCTTCGTGACAATATCGAGCAATTGCCTTAGCGAAGGAATCCAGGTTTCACAAGAGGACCAAGCACATCAAGAGACGCTTCAATTCCATCCGGACTTAGTCCGTGGGAGACATAGAGATTTGCAAGATACATACGGATCTGAATGTAGCAGACCGCTGACTAAGCCTCTTCCACGAGCAAAACATGATCAGCACCAAGACTCCATGGGTGTTAGAATCATTACTATGTAATCTAGATTATTGACTCTAGTGCAAGTGGGAGATCAAGGAAATATGCCCTAGAGGCAATAATAAAGTTATTATTTATTTCCTTATTTCATGATAAATGTTTATCATTCATGCTAGAGTTGTATTAACCGAAACATGATACATGTGTGAATGTATAGACAAACAAGATGTCACTAGTATGCCTCTACTAGACTAGCTTGTTAATCAAAGATGGTTATGTTTCCTGACCATGAACAAGGAGTTGTTATTTGATTAACAAGGTCACATCATTAGAAGAATGATCGATTGACATGACCCATTCCATTAGCTTAGCACACGATCGCTTAGTATGTTGCTACTTCTTTTATCCATGACATATACATGTTCCTCGTAACTATGAGATTATGCAACTCCGCTTACGGAGGAACACTTTGGGTTCTACCAAACGTCACAACGATCGGGTGATTATAAAGGAGTACTACAGTGTCTCCAAAGGCGATGTTGGGTTGGCGATTTCGAGATTAGGTTTTGTCACTCCGATTGTCGGAGAGGTATCTCGGCCCTCTCGGTAATACACATCACTTAAGCCTTGCAAGCATTGCAACTAATGAGTTAGATTGTGAGATGATGTATTACGGAACGAGTAAAGAGTCTTGCCGTAACGAGATTGAACTAGGTATTGATACCGACGATCGAATCTCGGGCAAGTAACATACCGATGACAAAGGAACAACGATGTTGTTATGCGGTCTCGACCGATAAAGATCTTCGTAGAATATGTAGGAGCCAATATGGGCATCCAGGTCCCGCTATTGGTTATTGACCGGAGACGTGTCTCGGTCATGTCTACATTGTTCTCGAACCGTAGGGTCCGCACGCTTAAGGTTTCTACGACTGTTATTATGAGTTTATGTATTTTGATGTACCGAAGAAGTTCGGAGTCCCGGATGTGATCACGGACATGACGAGGAGTCTCAAATGGTCGAGACATAAAGATTGATATATTGGACGGCTATATTCGACACGGAAAGGTTCCGAATTTTCGGAGAAAACCGGAGTGCCGAGGGGTTACCGGAACCCCGGGGAAGTTATGGGCCTTAGTGGGCCATGAGGGAGAGAGAGGGCCGCACCAGAGGTGGCGCGCCCCAGTCCGAATAGGACAGGAGGGGGCGCGCCCCCCTCTCCTCTCCCTCTCTCCTTCCTTCCCCTTCCTCCTTCCTAGTTGGACTAGGAAAGGGAGTCCTACTCCCACTAGGAGGAGGACTCCCCCTTGGCGCCCCTAGGGCCGGCCGGCCTCCCCTTGCTCCTTTATATACGGGGCAGGGGGCACCCTAGACACACAAGTTTGATCTACGGATCGTTCCTTAGCCGTGTGCGGTGCCCCCTCCACCATATTCCACCTCGGTCATATCGTCGCTGCTTAGGCGAAGCCTCGCGCCGATAACACATCAAGATCGCCACCATACCGTCGTCAGGTGACGGAACTCTCCCTCGACACTCGGCTGGATCGGAGTACGAGGGACGTCATCGAGCTGTACGTGTGTCAAGAACTCGGGGGCGCCGGAGTAACGGCGCCGGGATCGGTCGGATCGCGAGGAGAACGTACGACTACTTCCTCTATGTTGTGATCGCTTCCGCTTCGGTCTACGAGGGTACGTAGACAACACTCTCCCCTCTCGTTGCTATGCATCACCATGATCTTGCGTGTGCGTAGGAAATTTTTTGAAATTACTACGTTCCCCAACAGGTCATTCCACACGGCGGAGGTCGGGGTGCTCGAATACGGCCGGTGGCAAGTCCAGTTCCATGGCTCCTCCGCGAGGCTCAACTTCCCGTTTGGGATGGCGCCAGGTGTGGTGAGTGCGGTGATGGCTCGGGAGGACCGAGAGGCGAGGGGGCGCCTCGCGGCGGAGGCCGCCGACAAGGCATACATGACGGACCTCTGCCGCCAGCACCCCGTGCTTGTGGAGGCGGAGCGGGAGATATTCGCAGACAATGGCGGGGAGGTCATCTTCATCTCCGACGACGAGGTGCAAGGCGGCGAGGAGGGTGACGAGGAGGAGCAGGAGTTCGACATCGAGGAGTGGTGGCGCATCTTCCCCGGATGCGATGACAACGGCACCGCCCCGGACCCATATCTCACCGGTGGTGGCATGTCGAGGAAAGATTGGCTCAACCTCCACTATGGTCGATGAAGATGAGTAGTCTAGTGTAGTTTTAGTTTAAATTTATATTTACTGTTTGGTTGTCAAGACTATGTTAAACTTATGTTTAAATGTATGCAAATTTTGGTTGAGACTATGTTGAATTTATGTAAATTTATGTTTTACTTCGCTAAGTTTAGGGGATTGGCTAGAACCGACCAAAACTTAATGGAGTATAAGTACTCCACTAAGGTTTACTTGGCCAGAACCTCCTCTAATTTTTAGTAGATTAGTTAGAAATGGCCTAAACCGGGAGCTGATGTGTATTGTTGCGAGTATTACGCGCATGAAGACTATGGGCCTATTCTGATGTCCTACAACTTCTCAAACACTTCTCAAATTCAACTTCCTGCCTGGCTTCTCGCTTCACCTGGCACTGGAAAACCGTGCAGCAGCACAACAGCTTCTCCTAGTGCTACAATATGCTGGCAGCCCATCTGGTGGGACTGTAGGCCTGTTCGATCCCAACTTGGGCCGGCTGGAAGCAACCCATTGCGGGAGAGGGGGGCTGGTCGTCCGGATGCTTCTCCTGGCTCGGGAGGGGTTCTCGGGCATCAATGGCTCTGGGTGAGCTCCTCCTTTTCATGGTGTCGCTACTCCTCGCTGACGGTGGGACTAGCAGGGCTAAGGATGGGATCCGGCGGGAAAAGGACTGGGATCATCGAATCCGTAGAGGAGAGGATCAGGCCGGCAGCGGGAGAGCGGCCATCGCGGCGCAACTGGCGTGATGGTAGGGTTGAGAGAGAGAACGAGGAGTGGGTTAGCAAACAAGGGAGAGATGAGGGAAAACAATTCGCTCCCGAGGGGTTCATGCGCCTATACGTGAAGGCCGAATCATTTTCCTGGGCGGTGGCATATTGATTGTAAATAGGTGGGACTCCAATTTCTTATAAACGAGGAGCTCGACTTTCCTGGCTTCGCCAAATTGCACTACGTCTCAGGTTGGCTTCCAGAATTTTAGCTTCTTGGAGCTAATGTGTCGTGGTTTTGTCACGGCAGATGCCCTTGTGAAAGTACTTAGGTGTGGAGCCATCGCAACGTCGGTTAGCTTGAAAGGGTTGAACGGGACAAAGGACACGAGTTTACTCAGGTTCATCCCCTCACAATGAGGTAAAAGCCTACATCTTGCTTGTAATATATTGATTGGATATCGATTACAAGGGAGCGGAATCGGTTGACCTAGCTGTCGATCTATTGTTTCTTGAGTTAACCCGCCGTAGGGTCGGGCCCTTATATACACAGGTCGAGGCCCTGGGCTTACAAGAGTCCAAATCAGATCACACAATGTGACCAACTCGGTTACTAAGTCGCCTTGCCTTACCAGGCAAGTCACCGTGAGGCGACTCATATCTCTGGGTCATAGGACCTTCATCCGGGTCCTGGGCCTTCAACGAGCCCATCTTGTAAGCCGACTCCAATCTTCATATCATATCTTCTCAGGCCTATTTGACCTTTCATATATGAGTCGCCAACAGTGCAACCCGGCCCCTCCTGGGCGGGTCACACTGAGGGGTTATATCCCCAACATTAGGCCCCAGATTGATTTTAACCTGTTCATGTCAATCTTCACTACATCCGGTTGGCGAATCTTCCTTTGGTTCCTCCCAATGGTTAATCTGAATTGGTCTTTGTAACCCGCCATGACGTCCTGCAAAATACATACAGAAAATCTTGTGACATCACAACGGACTTTTTGCATTAACTGGTCATCCGAGAATCGAGGCGCCTCCACCGTTGAGATAATCATGATGCCTCCTTGATTTCCGCGCCTGCCATTTTACTGTTTCACTTTTCCCTTATAAATAGGCACGGGGAGGGGGGGAGACTTTTTCACTTTTACCCACTTTCGCTTCCACTTCTTATTCCTCCTTGTGACCTTCGCCGCACAAGAGCTCCACCCCTCTGGCCAATCTTCCCCAGCGACTCCATCAAGGGCCACTGCATCAACCTGACCGGACCAGAGAACCACGATGCACTCCCGCTCTTCATTAGAATCACCGGGTATCCATCTTTTTTCACTTCAGATATGCATTAGGTCGCCCTAGTTCGTCGGTGTTCGTCATGTTCGTCGAAGTTCATCTAAGTTCATCCACCTATTGTTTGGAAAATGTGGCTCAATCCGCAAATGATAAGAAAAAACGCTGCTTTAGCCCTGATTTTGCTTCTAGCATAGATCTTTTCCTCTTTAGAATCCATGCACAGCCTGCTACTTTTTCCGCCACTGTACCTTAGATTTAGCAATTGTTCCTCATTTTGAAGGCTGTAGTAGATCCAAAATTATAGGCATAAACTGTGAAACTTGTTTGCCTCGTACTTAGCAAACATTCCGTTCACCTTAGATCTGTTGGTATTTGATCCGCCGTCTTATGGTTTAGGCGGCTTAATAATAACCTTATAACTCGCAAGCTTATCAACGAACCTTGCTGGGTCATACTTCATATCTTGATCCGCCATATGTACCTGGTCAGTTTTAACCATGAATCAAAGTGTTTTTAATCCGCACCTCCTTATACTTGGTTACAGCTTGCTCCTCTGACTCATCATGACTAAGTCCCCCACCACTTGCGACTGGGTTGCATCCCGAGTCACAGAGGACACGCTTGCTGAGTATGTGACCATGGGGGTTTTACCTGCCAACGATGTCATCCATTGGCGGGATCCAGGCTCTGAATTTCCCCCTCAGCCCCCAAGAGGGTGAGGTTGTAGTTTTCACGGATCATCTCCTCCGTGGCTTCTTCCCGCCGGGTCAAAAAAAATCTGGGACGTTTTGCATTTCTATAACCTTCACCCACAAGATATTGCCCCCAACCAGTCTCCAACATTTGCAATTTTTAAGTATTCAGTGAAGTGTATCTCTTATTGATCTATTCAGAGACTATTCTTATCTCAACTGCGAGACAGAAATGCCAAATGGGCTTAGCCTTGAGCTTGGAGGCGTTTCTATCTAGAGGCGGAGAGATGTAACTTTTTCTTCAGCCACCCTGCCAAGCCACCCAAAAGATTGGAATTGCACTTGGTTCTATTGCAAGGACACCTCCCCAGTCGGAGAGAACCCCCTATTGGGTTATCTCCCCACCGACTTCCCACCAGCAGCCTACTTCCAGGCCGATTGATGATACGTCCATTTTGCATCATGCTTTTATATCAATATTTATTGCATTATGGGCTGTTATTACACGTTATGTCACAATACTTATGGCTATCCTCTCTTATTTTACAAGGTTTATCATGAAGAGGGAGAATGTCGGCAGCTGGAATTCTGGCTGGAAAAGGAGCAAATATTGGAAACCTATTCTGCACAGCTCCAAAAATCTTGAAACTCCACGGAAGTCACTTTTGGAATTAATAAGAATTACTGATCAAAGAAAACACCAGAGGGGGCCCACACCCTGGCCAGGAGGGTGGGGGGCGCCCCCCTACTGGGCGCGCCCCCTGTCTCCTTGGCCCCCTATTGGCCCTCTGGTGCCCTTCTTCTGCTATATGAAGGCTTTCACCCTGGAAAAAAAATCATAAGCAAGCTTACGGGACGAAACTCCGCCACCACGAGGCGGAACCTTGGCGGAACCAATCTAGGGCTCCGTCGGAGCTGTTCTGCCGGGAAACTTCCCTCAGGGGGAAATCATCACCATCGTCACCACCAACGATCCTCTCATCGGGAGGGGGTCAATCTCCATCAACATCTTCACCAGCACCATCTCCTCTCAAAACCCTAGTTCATCTCTTGTATCCAATCTTGTATCAAAACCACAAATTGATACTTGTGGGTTGCTAGTAGTGTTGATTACTCCTCATAGTTGATGCTAGTTGGTTTACTTGGTGGAAGATCATATATTCAGATCCTTAATGCATATTAATACTCCTATGATCATGAACATGAATATGCTTTGTGAGTAGTTACGTTTGTTCCCGAGGACATGGGTGAAGTCTTGCTATTAGTAGTCATGTGAATTTGGTATTCGTTCGATATTTTGATGAGATGTATGTTGTCTCTTCTCTAGTGGTGTGATGTGAATGTCGACTACATGACACTTCACCATTATTTGGGCCTAGAGGAAGGCATTGGGAAGTAATAAGTAGATTATAGGTTGCTAGAGTGACAGAAGCTTAAACCCTAGTTTATGCGTTGCTTCGTAAGGGGCTGATTTGGATCCACTAGTTTCATGCTATGGTTAGGTTTACCTTAATACTTATTTTGTAGTTGCGGATGCTTGCAATAGGGGTTAATCATAAGTGGGATACTTGTCCAAGAAAGGGCAGTACCCAAGCACCGGTCCACCCACATATCAAATTATCAAAGTACCGAACGCGAATCATATGAGCGTGATGAAAACTAGCTTGACGATAATTCCCATGTGTCCTCGGGAGCGCTTTTCTCATTATAAGAAATTGTCCAGGCTTGTTCTTTGCTACAAAAAGGATTGGGCCACCTTGCTGCACTTTATTTACTTTCATTGCTTGTTACCCGTTACAAATTATCTTATCACAAAACTATCTGTTACCCATGATTTTAGTGCTTGCAGAGAATACCTTACTGAAAACCGCTTGTCATTTCCTTCTGCTCCTCGTTGGGTTCGACACTCTTACTTATCGAAAGGACTATGATAGATCCCCTATACTTGTGGGTCATCAAGACTCTTTTCTGGTGCCGTTGCCGGGGAATGAAGCGCCTTTGGTGAGTGGAACTTGGTAAGGAAACATTTATATAGTGTGCTGAAATTTTCTGTCACTTGTTGCTATGGAAACTAATCCTTTGAGGGGCTTGTTCGGGGCATCTTCGCCCCGACCAGTTGAGCAAAGAGTTGCTCCTCAACCTACTGAACCTACTGAAATTTTTTACTTTGAGATTCCTTCGGGTATGATAGAGAAACTACTAGCTAATCCCTTTGCAGGAGATGGAACATTGCATCCCGATTTGCACCTTATCTTTGTGGATGAAGTTTGTGGATTATTTAAGCTTGCAGGTATTCCTGATGATGTTGTTAAGAAGAAGGTCTTCCCTTTATCTTTGAAGGGAGATGCATTGACATGGTATAGGCTATGTGATGATACGGGATCTTGGAACTATATATGATTGAAGTTGGAATTTGACCAGAAGTTCTATCCTATGCATCTTGTTCATCGTGATCGTAATTACATATATAATTTCTGACCTCACGAAGGAGAAAGCATCGCTCAATCTTGGGGGAGGCTTAAGTCAATGTTATATTCATGCCCCAATCATGAGCTCTCAAGAGAAATGATTATTCAAAAATTTTATGCTCGGCTTTCTCTTAATGACCGCACCATGCTTGATACTTCCTGTGCTGGTTCTTATATGCTGAAGACTACTGAATTCAAGTGAGATATATTGGAAATAATTAAATTCAACTCTGAAGATTGGGGTTCCGACAATGGTAAGGAGTCAGGTATGACACCTAAGTTTGATTGTGTTAAATCTTTTATGGATACCGATGCTTTTCGTGGATTTAGTGCTAAATATGGACTTGACTCTGAGATAGTAGCTGCTTTTTGTGAATCTTTTGCTACTCACATTGATCTCCCTAAGGAGAAGAGGTTTAAATATAATCCTGCCACTGAAGTAAAGGTAGTTGCACCTATTACAGTTGAAGAAAAGACTATCACTTATAATGATCCTATTGTTCCTACTACTTATGTTGAGAAACCACCTTTTCCTGTTAGGATAAAGGATCATGCTAAACCTTCAACTCTTGTTCATAAGATTAATACTAGAACTTATACACCCCCTGAGCAAATCAAAGTTGAACCTAGTATTGCTATGGTTAAAGATCTCTTGGATGATAATATAGATGGGCATGTTATTTACTTCTGTGATGAAGCTGCTAATATTGCTAGACCTGATGCTAAGATACATAGACCTGTTGTAGGCATGCCTGTTATTTCTGTTAAAATAGGAGATGATTGTTACCATGGCTTATGTGATATGGGTGCTAATGCTAGTGCAATACACATTTCCTTATATAAAGAAATTAAGCATGATATTGCACCTGCTGAGTTAGAAGATATTGATGTTACAATTAAGCTTGCCAATTGGGATACCATTAAACCAGTTGGGATTGTTAGAGATGTTGAAGTCTTGTGTGGGAAGGTTAAATATCCTGCTGATTTTCTTGTTCTCGGTTCCCCACAAGATGACTTTTGTCCCACTATATTTGGTAGACCCTTTTTGAATACTGTTAATGCTAGGATTGATTGCGAAAAGGATGTTGTTACAATTGGCTTGGGGGATATGTCTCATGAGTCTAATTCTGCTAAGTTTCGTAGACAACCCCATGATAAAGAATTGCCTAGTAAGGATGAAATTATTGGTCTTGCTTCTATTGCCGTGCCTCCTACTGATCCGTTAGAACAATATTTGCTAGACCATGAAAATGATATGTATATGAATGAAAGAAGGGAAATAGATGAATTATTCCTTCAACAGGGTCCTATTCTGAAACACAACTTACCTGTTGAAATCTTAGGGGATCCCCCTCCACCCAATGATGATCCCATGTTTGAGCTCAAACCTTTACCTGATAATCTTAAATATGCTTATCTTGATGAAAAGAAGATATATCCTGTTATTATTAGTGCTAAACTTTCAGTGCAGGAAGAGGAAAGATTATTGAAAAATCTGAAGAAACACCGTGCTGCTATTGGATATACTCTAGATGATCTTAAGGGCATTAGTCCCACTCTATGCCAACACAAAATAAAATTGGAGAAAGATGCCAAACCAGTAAGAGATCGTCAACGACGGTTAAATCCTAAGATGAAAGAAGTGGTAAGAAAGAAGATACTAAAGCTCCTTGAGGAAGGTATAATTTATCCCGTTGCAGATAGTGATTGGGTAAGCCCTGTCCATTGCGTTCCTAAGATGGGAGGTATTACTATCGTTCCTAATGATAAAGATGAACTGATCCCGCAAAGAATTATTACAGGTTATAGGATGGTAATTGATTTCCATAAATTAAATAAAGCTACTAAGAAAGATCATTACCCTTTACCTTTTATTGATCAAATGCTAGAAAGACTATCCAAACATACACATTTTTGCTTTCTAGATGGTTATTCTGGTTTCTCTCAGATTCCTGTGTCAGCAGAGGATCAATCAAAAACTACTTTTACTTGCCCTTTCGGTACTTTCGCTTATAGACGTATGCCTTTTGGTTTATGTAATGCACCTGCTACCTCTCAAAGATGCATGATGGCTATATTCTCTGACTTTTGTGAAAAGATTTGCGAGGTATTCATGGATGATTTCTCCATTTATGGATCCTCTTTTGATGATTGCTTGAGCAACCTTGATCGAGTTTTGCAGAGATGTGAAGACACTAGTCTCGTCTTGAATTGGGAAAAGTGCCACTTTATGGTTAATGAAGACATTGTCTTGGGGCATAAAATTTCTGAAAGAGGTATTGAAGTTGATAAAGCTAAAGTTGATGCTATTGAAAAGATGCCATGTCCCAAGGACATTAAAGGTATAAGAAGTTTCCTTGGTCATGCCGGTTTTTATAGGAGGTTCATTAAGGACTTTTCTGAAATCTCTAGGCCTCTGACTAATTTATTGCAAAAAGATATTCCTTTTGTCTTTGATGATGATTGTGTAGAAGCATTTGAAATACTTAAGAAAGCTTTGATCATCGCACCTATTGTTCAGCCCCGATTGAATTTACCCTTTGAAATTATGTGTGATGCTAGTGATTATGCTGTAGGTGCTGTTCTAGGGCAAAGAGTTGATAAGAAATTGAATGTTATCCAGTATGCAAGTAAAACTCTTCACACTGCCCAAAGAAATTATGCTACTACTGAAAAGAATTCTTAGCAGTGGTATTTGCATGTGATAAGTTCAGACCTTACATTGTTGATTCTAAAATTACTATTCACACTGATCATGCTGCTATTAAATATCTTATTATGAAAAAGAAAGATGCTAAGCCTAGACTTATTAGATGGGTTGTCTTGCTCCAAGAATTTGATTTGCATATTATTGATAGAAAGGGAGCTGAGAACCCCGTTGCATACAACTTATCTAGGTTAGAGAATGTTCTTGATGACCCACTACCTATTGATGATAGCTTTCCTGATGAACAATTAGCGGTCATTAATGCTTCTCGTACTGCTCTATGGTATGCTGATTATGCTAATTACATTGTTGCTAAATTTATACCACCTAGTTTCACATACCAGCAAAAGAAAAATTTCTTTTATGATTTAAGACATTACTTCTGGGATGACCCACACCTTTACAAAGGAGTAGATGGTGTTATTAGACGTTGTGTACCTGATCATGAACAGGAACAGATCCTACGCAAGTGTCACTCCGAACCATATGGAGGACACCACGCTGGAGATAGAACTGCACATAAGGTATTGTAATCCGGTTTTTATTGGCCTACTCTTTTCAAAGATGCTTGTAAGTTTGTCTTGTCTTGTGATGAATGTCAAAGAATTGGTAATATTAGTAGATGTCAAGAAATGCCTATGAATTATTCTCTTGTTATTGAACCATTTGATGTTTGGGGCTTTGATTATATGGGACCTTTTCCTGCCTCTAATGGATACACACATATTTTAGTTGTTGTTGATTACGTTACTAAGTGGGTAGAAGCTATTCCAGCTAGTAGTGTTGATCATAACACTTCTATTAAGATGCTTAAAGAAGTTATTTTTCCGAGGTTTGGAGTCCCTAGATATCTTATGATTGATTGTGGTTCACATTTTATTCATGGTGCCTTTCGTAAAATGCTTGCTAAGTATGATGTTAATCATAGAATTGCATCTCCTTATCACCCACAGTCTAGCGGTCAAGTAGAGTTGACTAATAGAGAGCTCAAATTAATTTTGCAAAAGACTGTTAATAGATCTAGAAAGAATTGGTACAAGAAACTTGATGATGCATTATGGGCCTATAGAACTACATATAAAAATCCTATGGGTATGTCTCCGTATAAGATGGTTTATGGAAAAGCATGTCACTTACCTCTCGAACTTGAACATAAAGCATATTGGGCTATTAAAGAGCTCAACTATGATTTCAAGCTTGCCGGTGAGAAGAGGTTATTTGATATTAGCTCACTTGATGAATGGAGAACCCAAGCCTATGAGAATGCCAAGTTGTTCAAAGAAAAAGTTAAAAGATGGCATGACAAAAGAATACAGAAGCGAGAATTTAACGTAGGTGATTATGTGTTTCTATTCAACTCTCGTTTAATATTTTTTGCAGGAAAACTTCTCTCTAAGTGGGAAGGTCCTTACGTTATCGAGGAGGCCTATCATTCCGGTGCCATAAAAATCAACAACTTCGAAGGCACAAGTTCAAGGGTGGTGAACGGTCAAAGAATCAAACATTATATCTCAGGTAATCCTATAAATGTTGAAACAAATATTATTGAGACCGTAACCCCGGAGGAATACATAAGGGACACTTTCCAGAACATTTCAGACTTCGAATAGGAATAGGTATGTGGTACGGTAAGTAAACCGACTCCAAAACAATTCTAATGGCAATTTTTCTCCGTTTTGGAATATTTAATAATTTTGGAAAGCAAGAAGTAATCCGGGAAGGACACGAGGCCTCCACGAGGGTGGAGGGCGCCCCCCTACTGGGCGCGCCCCCCTGTCTCGTGGGCACCTCGTGTGCCTCCCGGACTCTGTTTTCTTGCACGTTACTTCTATTGGTTGGTAAAAATTCATTATATAATCTCTCGAAGGTTTTGACCACCGTATCACGCAAAAATCCTCTGTTTTCGTTTCGAGCTGTTTTTCTGGCAGATCTAGAGCATCATGACATCACCCTCCTTCAACAATCAAGACAAGGATGCTTGGCTATTGAAGATAGAGCTGAAAAGAGAAGATCCGGAGGAGATCAACAAGGATGAAGGGATCAAGAAGGCCATGGAGGATCAAGCTCCGGCGGTGGAAGAAGAAGACATCCCTCAACCTCTACCTAACCTCTTTACTCCAACTGAGATTGAAGCTTTCAAGATGATTGAGTTAGCTCGCATACAAAACAAGTATCTCACACAGGAAAATATCTTGTTGAAGGATTATATCGCCAGACTCAAGGGCATTATCCGCAAGTTGGGGGAGCTTTTACGCTTGATGTGCGATTATCCACCATCATCATAACCACATTCATCACCTCCGAGGACATAATCACATGGGAATGGCACTCCCCTTGGCAACTGCCAAGCTTGGGGGAGGTGCCCCGGTATCGTATCACCATCACACTCCTATCTTTACCGTTTTCCTTAGTTCGATCCTTTTTAGTAATATCTTGTTCTAGTAGATTGGAGTTTTGGTATGAATTAGTTTTGAGTTTTGCTTTGTGATCCTTCTATGTAATCGAGTCCATGAGCTATCTATAATAAAGATTAGTGTTGAGTCAAGGGCTTTGCTATCTTGCTATGATCTTGAGAAAGTAGAAAGAATAAAAAAAGAATAAAAGAGTTCATATTGATCTTATGGATAGTAATGACTTCACATATAGAAAGTATGAGGCATAAAAGTTGTTGAGAGTTGACAAACATAGTTTTGGTCATCGTTGCAATTAATAGGAAGTAATAAGGAAAGAGAGGTTTTCACATATAAATATACTATCTTGGACATCTTTTATGATTGTGAGCACTCATTAAAGTATGACATGCTAAAGAGTTGATGTTGGACAAGGAAGACAACGTAATGGTTTATGTTTTCTCACATCTCAGTAAAGTATATTGTCATGGATCTTCCCAACATGTTGAGCTTGCCTTTCCCCCTCATGCTAGCCAAAAATTCCTTGCACCAAGTAGAGATACTACTTGTGCTTCCAAATATCCTTAAACCCAGTTTTGCCATGAGAGTCCACCATACCTACCTATGGATTGGGTAAGATCCTTCAAGTAAGTTGTCATGTTGCAAGCAATAAAAATTCCTCTCTAAATATGTATGACTTATTAGTGCGGAGAAAATAAGCTTTATACAATCGTGTGATATGTAATTAATAAAAGCGACAGACTGCATAATAAAGGTTCATATCACAAGTGGCAATATAAAGTGATGTTCTTTTGCATTAAGATTTTGTGCATCCAACCCTAAAAGCACATGACAACCTCTGCTTCCCACTGCGAAGGGCCTATCTTTTACTTTATGTCTTTTACTTTATGCAAGAGTCAAGGTGATCCTCACCTTTCCCTTTTTCATTTTATCCTTTGGCAAGCACCTCGTGTTGGGAAGATCCTGATATATATATCCAATTGGATGTAAGTTAGCATGAACTATTATTGTTGACATCACCCAAAGGTGAATACGCTGGGAGGCGAAATAACAAGCCCCTATCTTTATCTGTGTCCGATTAAAACTCCATAACCATAAGTATTGCGTGAGTGTTAGCAATTGTAGAAGACTATATGATAGTTGAGTATGTGGACTTGCTGAAAAGCTCTATTCTTGACTCTTTCTGATGTTATGATAAATTGCAATTGCTTCAATGACTGAAATTATAGTTTGCTAGTTCTCAATGAAGTTTATGTTCCATACTTGACATTGTGAATAGACTGTTACTTGAGCATTAGAAATCATATGACAAAATCCATATATGTTGCTGTTATAAGAATGATCATGATGCCCTCATGTCCGTATTTTATTTTTATCGACACCTCTATCTCTAAACATGTGGACATATTTTTCGATATCAGCTTCCACTTGAGGACAAGCGAGGTCTAAGCTTGGGGGAGTTGATACATCCATTTTGCATCATGCTTTTATATCAATATTTATTGCATTATGGGCTGTTATTACACGTTATGTCACAATACTTATGGCTATTCTCTCTTATTTTACAAGGTTTATCATGAAGAGGGAGAATGCCGGCAGCTAGAATTCTGGCTGGAAAAGGAGCAAATATTGGAAACCTATTCTGCACAGCTCCAAAAATCCTAAAACTCCACAGAAGTCACTTTTGGAATTATTAAGAATTATTAAGCGAAGAAAATACCAGAGGGGCCCCACACCCTGGCCAGGAGGGTGGGGGCGCCCCCCTACTAGGCGCGCCCCCTGTCTCCTGGGCCCCCTGTTGGCCCTCCGATGCCCCTCTTCTGCTATATGAAGGCTTTCACCCTGGAAAAAATCATAAGCAAGCTTACGGGACAAAACTCCGCCGCCACAAGGCGGAACCTTGGCGGAACCAATCTAGGGCTCCGACGGAGCTGTTCTGCCGGGGAAACTTCCCTCCGGGAGGGGGAAATCATCACCATCGTGACCACCAATGATCCTCTCATCGGGAGGGGGTCAATCTCCATCAACATATTCACCAGCACCATCTCCTCTCAAAACCCTAGTTCATCTCTTGTATCCAATCTTGTATCAAAACCACAAATTGGTACCTGTGGGTTGCTAGTAGTGTTGATTACTCCTCGTAGTTGATGTTAATTGGTTTACTTGGTGGAAGATCATATGTTCAGTCCTTAATGCATATTAATACTCCCCTGATCATGAACATGAATATGCTTTGTGAGTAGTTACATTTGTTCCTGAGGACATGGGTGAAGTCTTGCTATTAGTAGTCATCTGAATTTGGTATTCGTTCGATATTTTGATGAGATGTGTGTTGTCTCTCCTCTAGTGGTGTTATGTGAACGACGACTACATGACACTTCACCATTATTTGGGCCTATAGGAAGGAATTGGGAAGTAATAAGTAGATGATGGGTTGCTAGAGTGACAGAAGCTTAAACCCTAGTTTATGCGTTGCTTGGTAAGGGGCTGATTTGGATCCACTAGTTTCATGCTATGGTTAGTGAGGGAGTCCTGGACTAGGGGGTGTACGGACAGCTGGACTATCATCGTCCGCCGGACTCCAAGACTACGAAGATACAAGATTGAAGACTCCGTCCCGTGTCCGGATGGGACTTTCCTTGGCGTGGAAGGCAAGCTTGGCAATACGGATATGTAGATCTCCTACCATTGTAACCGACTCTGTGTAACCCTAGCCCTCTCCGGTGTCTATATAAACCGGAGGGCTTTAGTCCGTAGGACACAACATCCATTACAACAATCATACCATAGGCTAGCTTCTAGGGTTTAGCCTCCTTGATCTCGTGGTAGATCCACTCTTGTACTACCCATATCATCAATATTAATCAAGCAGGGCGTGGGTTTTACCTCCATCAAGAGGGCCCAACTCGGGTAAAACATCGTGTCCCTTGTCTCCTGTTACCATCCGCCTAGACGCACAGTTCGGGACCCCCTACCCGAGATCCGCCGGTTTTGACACCGACATTGGTGCTTTCATTGAGAGTTCCTCTGTGCGTCGCCGATAGGAAGGATGCCTCCTCCCGTCTTCAAAGACGGTAATTTCGCCAGTGGGGCCTTGGCCGCCCGCCAAACTATTCGGCTAGGTGGTTTTCTTATGACCGCCTGTCCGGCCACCGCTCCGACAATGACTTCTCAAGTCATCAAAAGCAATCTTCACGTCAGCTCGGAATTTGCCGAGCGTTTGGATCCAATAGAGCTCTCGTCTGTCAACGAGCTCTTGGATCGCATCGCCGCCCTGGGAGTCGCTACAGACTACAATCAGATTGGGCTTAAAACCGATCTGAGAGAGATTAACTCTCCCCAGGTCACCCACCACGTCGCAGTGGTAGAGGAACAACGCGGCGACTCTTCTCCTATATTGAAAACTTGCCATGTCCGGGCTCCCGAACCCTCCATGCCGGATTCCTGCAGAGGGACGGACTTCGATCAAGCACTGAACTTAAAGTCAGGCATCAGACCGGACTCGTTGGACAATGTCCAGCAATCCAAGCTTCCAAATTTGGAAACTTCCCGGCCTTCAAGCCTTGAGACGGGTAGGGCTCCGGACTTAATTCCACCCACCCGCCCAGACATATGCGATCTATCTCTAATCCGGCAAGAGCCCGCTGAAACAGTACATCACTACTGGGCTAGATTCCTCCTGGTTATGGACAGGATAAAGGACTTCCGAGAGGAAAACACAATCTCAATTTTTTGCAATAATTGCACGGACAAGGGAATCTTGAACGCCATCAGCCATCGCGAAATTATACGCTTCACGACCAAGGTCCATATTACGAAAATATCAGGCGATGGAGAGTTTCCGGAAAACCGAAAATCAGTTTTGGGACAATCCGGCCCCAAATACAACCCTAGTCCGCAACAAAAGGGTGCATTACACTCAGGCACCAGATACAAAAACCAAAAAGCAAAAACCCCATAAAGGGCACGGAACCGTACTGGAGGGATGGCTTAGCGGACCCTGTAAAATCCACAGTACAGAAGGCGCCGTCCCAACACATAGCCTTCGAGCATGTTGGATATTACGGCAGGTGGCCAAAAGTGGCGAGGAGCTTCTAGCCCCGGGAAACCACTCCAACAATACCAGTATGGTATCAATAGTCTTCGAGACTTTCACATCAAATAATATGCAGAAACGAACAATCCGCAGCCTCACCGAAGTCTACCAAGTGGCAACAACAAATCCATGGAGCGACACAGCCATCACATTCAACGCCAGCGATGAACCTAAATTCCGAACAGACCGAGCACCAGCCGCACTGGTACTTAGTCCAATAGTGGACGGCGTTCGACTTACAAAGGTCCTCATGGATGGCGGCAGCGGATTAAACCTCATCTACGAGGAAACTCTTCAAAAAATGGAAATAGACTGGAGCCGTATTGAGCGAAGCGGCACAACCTTCAGAGGAATAATCCCTAGCCGGGAAGCACACTGCACCGGAAAAATCACACTCGATGTGGTGTTCGGCTCGCCGGACAATTACAGATCCGAAGAAGTCACGTTCCAAGTGGCCCCGTTCAACAGCGGATATCACGCTATATTAGGACGAGAGGCATTCACAATTTTTCAAGCCGTACCCCATTACGGGTACATAAAAATCAAAATGCCTGGGCCCGGCGGAATAATCACTCTCGTTAGTGATCCAGACATAGCACTCCACGCCGAAAACAAGACAGCCGCATTAGCCCTGGATGCACTATCTGAAGCCCTAGCGACAGAAGAACTCACCGCGCTGCGCTCTACGGTGAATAGGGACGATGTAATACTCGATAAGAGATCCAAGTCCACCTCCTTTAAACCAGCGGACGAAATAGTAAAATTCCAGGTCCATCCAACGGACCCAACAAAGGCGGCCTCCATCGGGGCACAATTGAACCCTGATGTAGACGCCACACTGCGAGAATTCCTTCGGGAAAATTGGGACATTTTCGCCTGGCACCCCTCGGATATGCCCGGAATCCCACGCAGATTGGCGAACACAGCCTAAACATCCTAAAGGATTCAAGCCACCAAACAGGCTCTTCGACGATTTTCCAACCCAAAAGACAGCAATGGGAGAAGAGCTAGCCAAACTATTGGAAGCCGGATTCATCGAGAGATATCAAACATCCGGATTGGCTAGCAAACCCGGTAATGGTACCAAAGAAGGACAAATCTCGCGCCTATCGTCGATTTTAAAGACCTCAACAAGGCTTGCCCAAAGGATCCCTTGATGGATTCATGTACCTAGGGTAGGGTCATAGGCCTGACCTAAACGTCCTACCCAAGGACACTCGTAGAAGAGATCATCTTCCAGTCGACCAAAGAGGAACCCACTCGACTAGATCGAAGGACTCGACCATGGAAGACTCACTCGACCATGAAGACTCACTCGACCACCGAAAGGTCGAAGGCACTCCATGCAGTATAACGGTTTACTATTGAATAGACTTAATGATAGTTAAAGCACCTTATGAGGGGCGTTACCAGTAACCCCCCTGGCTTAATGTACTTTAATCCCTCCATTATGTGGGCTGGCTGGGGTCCTGGCGCACTCTATATAAGCCACCCCCCTCCACAGATAGAAGGGTTCAGATTCTTGTAATACTCATACTCATAATCCACTCGACCGCCTCAGGGCTCCGAGACGTAGGGCTGTTACTTCCTCCGAGAAGGGCTGAACTCAGACATCCTTTGTCTCCACAACTGCTCCATAGCTAGGACATCGCCTCTCCTTAACCTACCCCTACTTCTACTGTCAGACTTAGAACCACGACAGTTGGCGCCCACCTTGGGGCAAGTGTTTTAGCGATTTGTGGAGGAGTTGCAGTACTTCCGAGTACCTTCATCATGATGACTGCTGGAGTTTTGGGTGCGGGGCACGAGATCCGTCTCGGTGCTCTCACTTTTGTCGCCGATGACTCCGCATGGCTCCAGGAGGCCCCTCTTGACATTGAGGCGCTCCCCGTCCGCGGGGCAACGCACTTTCGCGCATGTGTTCGCGGCATTTTGCTGCGGCAACCGTCGACTCAGTGTCGGTCGACTCCCTATCGATCGCCCTTGCTCTCCCACCAGCATAAGCGCTCTGGTGGTCGAGGCTTCAGCGGTGGGTGAAGCACGCGGTGGCTCGCCAGACAGCCACCGCCCAGGTCGCGGCTATCGAGCCCGACGAATCTCTCTACGGCCTGTTCGATCTGTCGACTGGCTCCGTAGAGACTGCATCCGAGTGTGATAGCAGTGATCCAGCGGCGGAGATCCTCATGGTCGATGGCCCTCGCGAGCCCTCCCGCCATGCCGCGGTGGGGCCGCGGAGGAGGTGACCCCGTGCAAGAACATGAGGAGTACCAGCCTGAGACACTCGACTCTCTGCAGAGAGAAGAGCTTCGTCGCAGGAACATGGATGCACTACATACTCCAATCGCCGGAGAGACCCCTGAGGCTCGTGCCTTGGAGGAAGCACGTTTGGCCAATGTGGCTGAACGCGCTCGCTTGGAGAATCTTCAGCGAGCACTCGACCAGCGCGCGCGGCAACGACTTCCTGAATCCAGTCGACATCGACTCTTCCCGCCGACTCAGGTATACCGCACGCCAATTCAGAATTTAGCAACTGAATCGCGATAGCAGAGTCCATCCAGCCGTCGGTCGGAAGCTGGAAGAGGCTTGCAGCAGATCGTAGATTTACTCCGGCGGCGGCACTGTAACTCAGCCGTGTCGCGATCGCGCAACAGATTCACGGTCGATCCGTCGCTGCGAACACCGCCGGTCGGCTCACAGCCCCAGATCGCCTCCATGGCGAGAGAAGGGCGATAACCGGCGAGAGCAGCTCGAGACCGATTCGACCGAGATGACAAAGCGCCGAATGCCCTTTCCTCCGAGGGAAGGGTCATACGCCCTCGGCGGCAAGATGACAAGACGATTCAATGACAGGCGAAGGGTTCCAATCGACCCCGAGAACCGGCTTTGATGCGCGGTCCATTATCGTGCAAGGCCTGGTCGACCGAACAGAGTCCATCGAGGAGGACTCGAGAGGATGCACCCACCAGAGTCGAGTGCATGTCTCGGTCCGGAGTGTTTTAGCAGGGCTATCGAGCCGCATGATCCCCCAATTTCAGATTGGCAGCAGGAGTCTGCAAGTTCACTTTGGAATCTAAGCTGAAACTTGGCTCGAGGATTACCGAGTGGCTGTTCAGATTGGTGGTGGGAATGATGAGGTGGCCATGAAACATTTGCCCTCATGTTGGAAGGTTCGGCGAGCATGGCTGAGTCAATTACCTCACAAGAGCATATATACTTGGGAAGATTTGTCCCAGTGTTCGTCGGACTTTTGAAGGGACTTGCAAGCGACCGGCTGGTTTGACAGAGTTGCAAGTTTGTGTGCGTAAGACCAATGAAACTCTCCGAGAGTACATTCAGAGGTGGATTACCTTGCACAATATTGTGGAAAATGTGTCGACCATCAGCGGTTTGCGCCTTCAAGGACGGTGTCAAAACAGAGAATTGAGTCGAAGTTCGGTCGAACCGGGGACATGACCCCGAGTCGAATGATGGAGATTGCTAGCAAACGCCTAACGGCGAGGAAGAAGACCGACTCGAGCGGCAAGTACAAGCCGAGCCACGGAGAAGGGCAATTCCAATCGGAAGCGAAACGCAAAGCCGAGCCAGCAGCTCCGGAGAGGCCCCGCCGTCACTCGTGGGAAGTTCAAGGGAAACCCAAAGGATCCCGAATCCAAGAAAGTGAAAGATAAAGAAGGAAATGACGTGATGGATATGCCATGCCATATTCACACGAAGAAAGATGAAGAGGGCAACATTATTTACCCGGCACACCACTCGCCAAAGGTCGACTCCCGATCCAAAGAGTTTCAGGAAAACAGTCTAAGGACAAGGAGAAGGAGCCGACAAGGCGGAGATAAAGAGGACGGTGAGGAGGAATACCGCATGTCAACTCCACTCGATGATCTTCACGGATGTGGAAAGCAAGAGTCGATGAAAGTCATCAACCGAGAGGTGAATATGGTTGCCCAGTTAAGCCAAGTTATGTGAAGTGGTCCCAGACACCCATCACATTCGACCAATCTGATCACCCGACTCACATTGCCACCTGGGGCGGCAAGCGTTAGTGGTCGATCCGGTTGTCGAAGGCACTCGGCCGACAAAAGTGCTGATGGATGGTGGTAGTGGGCTGAATTTGTTGTATGCGGATACATTGAAAGGAATGGGCATTCCGATGTCCCGATTGAGCGCCAAACAACATGAGTTTCCGGAGTCATACCAGGAAGAAGGCCAATTCACTCGGCCAAATAGCCCTCGGGCGTGGTTTTGGTGATTCCAAGCACTTCCGCAAAGAAAAGTTGACCTTTGAGGTTGTGGATTTTCAGAGTGCATACCATGCCATTTTGGGAGGCCGCCTACATCGATTCATGGCTCGACCATGCTACGTGTACCTCAAACTGAAGATGCCAGGACCCAAGGGAGTGATCACTGTCACCGGCGATAGGAAGAAGGCAGAAGAGTGCTTTCAGAAGGGCTCAAAGATTGCCGACTCCCAAGTGACAGCGGTCGAATTCGACGAGTACATGCAAAACGCAGATCCGAGTGATTTGCTACGATCTAAGAGGCCAGCCACAGAGTCTGCATTCAAGTCGTCTGGTGAGACAAAGCCCGTCCATATTCATCCGACTGACCCCGATGCAGCTCCGACCCACATATCCACAACACTCGACTCGAAATAGGAAGAAGCGCTCATCCAGTTCCTCCGTGAGAACTGGGACATTTTTGCATGGAAGCCCGCTGACATGCCAGGTGTACCGAGGCTGGCTGAGCATCGCCACGAGTCGACAAGTCAGCAAAACCAGTCAAAGAGCATCTTGGCGGTCCGCCGTCGTAAGAGAAAGGCTATTGGTGAAGAAGTGGCTCGACTGTTGACAGCAGGATTTATCCGAGAGATTTACCACTCCGAGTGGCTCGCTAATGTTGTCATGGTCCCCAAGAAGGATAACTCACTCCGCATGTGCATTGATTTTAAGCACATCAATCGGGCCTGCCCGGGATCATTCCTCTCCCCGCATCGATCAAATTGTCGACTCGACCGCGGGGTGTGAGAGCTGTCTTTTCTAGATGCATATTCGGGTATCATCGAGATCCGTCAGATGGACCCGATGAAATAAAAACAGCTTTCATCACTCCATTCGGTGCTTCTGCTATATCACCATGCCATTCGGCCTCAAGAATGCCGGAGCCACATTTATGCGAATGATTCAGAAGTGTCTTCTCACTCAGATCAGTCGGAATGTGGAAGCGTATATGGATGATATCGTCGTTAAGTCGCGAAAAGGTTCCGACCTGCTCGCTGACCTCGCCAAACATTTGCCAACCTCGTAAGGTGCGATATCAAGCTCAATCCGTCAAAGTGCACATTCGAGTTCCCGTGGAAAATTACTCGGTTTTCGTTTCGAGCGAGGAATCGACGCTAACCGAGAGAAGATCGGCACTATTCTCCGAATGAAACGCCCGGCGAAAGTGCACGACGTCCGAAGCTTCTTTGGATGCTTGGCCGCTTTAAGTCGATTCATCTCACGACTCGGTGAAAAGGCATTACCTCTTTACCGACTGATGAAGAAGGCTGACAAGTTCGAGTGGACTCCTGAAGCTGATGCAGCGTTTGCCGAGCTAAAAGCTCTGCTCTCCACCCAGCCGGTGCTTGCTGCTCCAATCAGCAAAGAGCCTCTGTTGCTTTACATTGCAGCCACTGGACAAGTTGTCAGTTCTGTGCTTACGGTCGAGCGGGAAGAGGAAGGAAAGGCCTTCAAAGTTCAGCGCCCGGTGTATTATTTGTCTGAAGTTTTGACTCCATCCAAGCAAAGATACCCTCATTATCAGAAGCTTGTGTATGGTATATACATGACCACAAAGAAGGTTGCTCACTATTTCTCTGATCATTCTGTCATAGTAGTCGCCACGACGCCCCTTTATCGAGAGATCTTGCATAACAGAGACGGCCGGTCGAGTGGCGAAGTGGGCGATTGAACTTCTTCCCTTGATATCAAATTCGAGGCAAAAAAGCCATTAAGTCCCAGGCTATAGCGGATTTCCTTGCCGAGTGGATTGAACAACAACAACCGATCGAAGTTCACTCGGAGCATTGGACCATGTTCTTTGACGGCTCCAAGATGCTTGAATGGTTCGTGTCTTTGGGTTGTTCTGCTTCCCCAGAGGAGATAAGCTTAAGTATGTGCTCCAGATTCACTTTGATTCCTCCAACAATGAGGCGAGTATGAGGCCCTTTTATATGGATTGCGCATGGCCATCTCACTCGGCGTCCGTCACTTTGATGGTTTATGGCGACTCAGATCTAGTGGTCAATCAAGTGATGAAAGAGTGGGGCGTGAGAAGCCCGGCTATGACTGGATCTTGCAATGCAAGGAGGAAGCCGGAAAAGAAGTTTGAGGGGTTGAGCTTCATCACATCCCCGATTGAAAAATCAGCAGCAGATGATCTGGCGAAGATAGGATCCAAGAGGAAGCCATTCCGAGTGGCGTGTTTTTGGAACATATACGCCTCCGTCGACCAAAGAAGATCCTTCACAAAGGAAGCTCCGCAACCCAAGAGTGCCACGGACTCGACCGAGGTTGAGGTCCCAAAGATGGTCGACTTGGTCATGGAAGTTTTAGTTGTCACTCCCGATTGGACAATTCCATACATTGCATATATTACGAGAAAGGAACTTCCAGAGGATGAGGAAGAAGCTCGGCGATCGTCCGTCGATCCAAAGCCTTTACCGTTATCAATGGGCAGTTATATAGAAAAGCCCAACGGAGTCGGACAAAATGCATAACGCCGTAAGAAGGTCGAGTCATACTCAATGATATCCACTCGGGACCTGTGGTCACCATCGTCTTCTCGGACCATTGTAGCCAAAGCATACCGAGCTGGATTTTACCGCCAAGAGCAAATGAGATGGCAAAAGAAATAGTGGACAAGTCACGAAGGATGCCGGTTCTACTCCAATATGTCACACAAGCCTGCGTCACCTTGAAGACCATTCCGCTCGTCGGCCTTTTGCGGTATGGGGTTGGACATGATCGGTCCCTTGCGAACGGGTCGGAGCGGCTTCACGCATGTAACGGTAGCGATCGACAAGTTCACCAAGTGGATTGAGGCTAAGCCAATCAAAAGCTTGATCTTTATCTTGCTGTTTCCTTCGCCGTAAAGTTGACGTTCGGTATGGAGTCCCGCACAGTATTATCATGGACAATGGGTCGAATTTTGAATCGGAAGAATTCAAGGATTTCTGCAACTCCCAAGGCATACGAGTCGACTACGCTTCAGTCGCCCATCCACAGTCGAATGGGCAAGCAGAACGAGCCAATGGATTGATCCTCAAGGGTCTGAAGCCCCGTTTGATGCGAGATCTCAAGCATGCGGCTGGTGCTTGGGTCGACGAACTTCCTTCAGTGCTTTGGGGTTTGCGGACCACGCCTAATCGGTCGACTGGGAGAACTCCTTTTTTCCTGGTCTATGGGGCAGAAGCAGTTTTACCGAGTGATCTCCTTCACAATGCTCCACGAATTGAACTTTATAATGAAGCAGAAGCTGAGCAAGCGCGTCGAGATGCAATCGACCTCTGGAAGAGGAAAGGAAATGGCTCGATCCGCCGACCATTTACCAAAGAAGACTTGCGCCTACCAGACGCCGTAAATGTGAGAGGTCGAGCCTTCCAGAAGGAGATCTGGTCCTTCGGTGGATCAGCCAGAACAACATAAGCTTGCTCCCTCATGGGAAGGTCCTTCATCGTCACAAGGTTCTCCACAATGGGGCATATCGTCTCTACAATGTCGAACACGATATCGATGAGCCCCGAGCTTGGAATGCGGATCTGCTCCGCCCGTTTTACACTTAAAGTTTTTTCACTCGGAAGAATTGTAATAAAGTACTCTTGTAGCTCACGAGCTTTGAAGTAATAGTGTCATAATTCCTTCATAATTTTTGTCACTCTTTATTTTGCGTCGAGTAAAATTTTCACTTCCCCCAGTGGGTGGCTTAGTCGCGAATCCGTTTCGCCTAAGTTATTAAAAATCCTACCGAGTGGTAAGCCAGACTTCCACTCGGGGGCTTAGCTGCAGCTCAGTGCTCGCCTAAGTTATTAAAAATCCTACCGAGTGGTAAGCCAGACTTCCACTCGGAGGCTTAGCTTGACTCGGTGCTCGCCTAAGTTATTAAAAATCCCACCGAGTGGTAAGCGGACTTCCACTCGGGGCTTAGCTGCAGCTCGGTGCTCGCCTAAGTTATTAAAATCCTACCGAGTGATAAGCCGACTTCCACTCGGAGGCTTAGCTGCTGACTCGCTCGCCTAAGTTATTAAAAATCCCACCGAGTGGTAAGCGGACTTCCATTCGGGGCTTAGCTGCAGCGGTGCTCGCCTAAGTTATTAAAAATCCCACCGAGTGGTAAGCGGACTTCCACTCGGGGCTTAGCTGCAGCTCTGCGCCTAAGTTATTAAAATCCTCCGAGTGGTAAGCGGACTTCCACTCGGGGCTTAGCTGCAGCTCTGCTCGCCTAAGTTATTAAAAACCTACCGAGTGGTAAGCGGACTTCCACTCGGAGGCTTAGCTGCAGTTCAAGGACTCGCCTAAGTATAAAGTATACTAGCAAGGAAAATGAGGCGCAAGTCGACTGCGACCCTCTCCTCCGAGCTACACCATAAGTATGATGTGCGATTGCAAGGAAGATAAAGTGCAGGTCGACTGCGACCCTCTTCTCCGAGCTTCGACACAAATACAACAGGTCGACTGCGACCCTCTTCTCCGAGCTTCGACACAAATACAACGGAAATCCTATCGAGTGATAAGCCAGACTTCCACTCGGGGGCTTAGCTGCAGCTCAGTGCTCGCCTAAGATAAAAGAAATCCTACCGAGTGGAGAGCAAACCTCCCACTCGGGGGCTTAGCTGCAGCCCAGTGCTCGCCTAAGATAAAAGAAATCCTACCGAGTGGAGAGCAAACCTCCCACTCGGGGGCTTAGCTGCAGCTCAGTGCTCGCCTAAGTTATTAAAAATCCCACCAAGTGGAGAGCAAACCTCCCACTCGGGGGCTTAGCTGCAGCCCAGTGCTCGCCTAAGATAAAAGAAATCCTACCGAGTGGAGAGCAAACCTCCCACTCGGGGGCTTAGCTGCAGCCAGTGCTCGCCTAAGATAAAAGAAATCCTACCGAGTGGAGAGCAAACCTCCCACTCGGGGGCTTAGCTGCAGCCCAGTGCTCGCCTAAGATAAAAGAAATCCTACTGAGTGGAGAGCTAACCTCCCACTCGGGGGCTTAGCTGCAGCTCAGTGCTCGCCTAAGATAAAAGAAATCCTACCGAGTGGAGCAAACCTCCCACTCGGGGGCTTAGCTGCAGCCCGGTGCTCGCCTAAGTTATTTAAATCCTACCGAGTGATAAGCCAGACTTCCACTCGGAGGCTTAGCTGCGGCTCAGTGCTCGCCTAAGGAATAAGTCGACTGCAGTAGGCATCTCGCTGTCAACCTGCAAAGAGCAACTCAAGCCAAGAGCAATTATTTTCAAACATCCAATCTAAATTTAGGTCGACACCTAAAGTAACCGAGAGTGCTCAGGCACTAAGCCTGTTAAAGTTTTATCGGTTACAACTTCACTCGGCATACCGAGGCAAATTTAAGGTCAAGGAAAGTTTTTTACCCCTCCTGTGGAGGGCTGGATGGAGCAACGAACTCGTCAAGATCAATCCCGTCGGCAATCCGCGTGGCAACAGCGATGAAAGTCTCCATGAAGGTCCTGAAGTCGTGCTTTTTGGTGTTGGCCACTCGGAGAGCCGCCAGCTTATCTTCTCGGGCTTCCTTGCAATGGACTCGCGCCAGACACAGGGCAACGTCTGCACCGCACCGAGCCGAAGATTTCTTCCACTCTTGCACTCGGTCAGGGACGGCGTTCAGTCGAGCCATCAATGACTCAAGGTCATTTTGGAGTGTCTCATTGGGCCAGAGCGTCGAGTCGATGCGGGACGTAGCAACCTTCAGTCTTGCGAGATAATCCACAACAGCAGCAACGCGAGACTCCAGTCGGAAGATGTTCATGGCAGTTTCATCGTTCACCGGGGAATTGACAGGGTCAAGGTTCGTCTCCAGCTGGCTGGTTTCTTCTTCAAAGTTGCGGCAGAACTCTGCAAAGACAAAACCCCGAATCAGGAAAACAGTCGAATGGAAACATAACAGTTGGGAGAATTGGTCGAGTGAAGAAGGTTACCTTCGAGCTTAAGGAACAATTTTTTAGCAAGACCGCCCAAGAAGCTTTCCAGCTCGTTCCTCTTCCCAGCCATTTGGAGGACCTTCTCAGTCAGATTCTTCTTGTCAGTCTTCATTCGCTCAACATCCTTGCTGGCAGTGGCCAAAGCAGTCTTCAGATTGGCGTTATCCTGTTCGAGCTTGGCGACTGAGGCCAGTTTTTCATCAGCAAGCTTGATCTTCTCAGACAGCTCAAGCTCCTTCTTCCTTTGAGCCTCCTTCACCTTGTCTGTAAATCGCAGCAAAGTCAAACTTGAAGCAAATGAGGGGAGAAAAGAGTTGTCGAAATCTCACCAAACATACCTTTGGTCTCCTCCTTCGCCTTCGTCAGGTTCTCTTGCACTAGCTTCAAGTCCAATTCGAGCTGAATATGCTTCTGCTCCAGTTCAGTGTAACATGCCGCAAGATCACAAGATTTCTACGAAGGGTCAGTTGCAAAAGTATCAGGGATAATCCACTTCCGAGTGAATCAAGAAGAATTGTGCGTTTCTAAGACTACAGTCGAATGCAAACATTCAACCGTAGTCTCGGGGACTACACCCAGTGGGTGCACTCAGCGTGCCCCCACTGGTCTTATTCAAGACATAGTCGACCAGTCGACCAAAAAAACAAAAAAAAAGAGTGAGTCGACCAGTCGACCGAAACTTATTCAGACTGTCGACCAGTCGACCGAAACTTCTTCAGACTGTAGTCAACTGCCAGCAGTCGACCACAGTCTCGGGGACTACACCCAGTGGGTGCACTCAGCGTGCCCCCACTGGTTTCAGAAACACATTCATTCCATTCGGATATTGATCAACATCTACTTGATAAGCCTAAGACCGACTGCCAGCAGTCCACCTTAGCCTTGGGGACTACACCCAGCGGGTGCACTCAGCGTGCCCCCGCCAACTCGGAGTTTTTACCAACACACCTAGTGGGTGACTGCTACGAATTCCAGAAAGAAAAGTTTCGATAGCATATCCTAACAGAACAGGTGGTGGTCGACTAACCTGAACATTGCTCTGAAGGGCAGAGCTGGCGTCGTAAGCTGCTTGGCTCGCTTCCGCGATCTTCACCGCTCCATCATGATCCCTGCTTGACGGATCGCCTCTTTAGCAACATCACCGGTCCTCCGGGGCGTGGTGCGTGGTGAAGATCGAAGGTTGTCCAGCACTTTCGGCGAAGTGGGTCGCGCTTTTCGTCAACGGATTCGCAAAGATACTGATGTCGAGTGCCGACCTCTCCTTCCGTCACAATGGTCTCGGACACCGCCACACCTTGGGCTTCCACGCGCCATGAGACGCCTTCCTGCTCCTCCTAGTCCTCAATGGCTCCTCATCTTCATCATCGCTGCCGGGAAGAGTGATGATGTCACTAGTTGGACTTGAGAAAAAGTTAAAGTCGAAATCTTGAGTCATCGACTAAGAACAAGAATTAAAGATATAATACCAGGATTTGAAGTGGCGGCGTCCTCCATCTCATGGTCTTCAGCCTTAGCTGAGGTTTCGGAAGTCGCAGCGCTGAAAATCCAAAGAATCAGTCGACCGATTACACCCAGTGGGTGCACTCAGCGTGCCCCCACTGGTCTTATTCAAGACATAGTCGACCAGTCGACCAAAAAAAAACAAAAAAAAAAGAGTGAGTCGACCAGTCGACCGAAACTTATTCAGATCGACCCGATCGGCCGAAACTTCTTGGATCAGTAGTCAATCGCGTGATCGACCACGATCTCGGGGACTACACCCAGTGGGTGCACTCAGCGTGCCCCCACTGGTTTCAGAAACACATTCATTCCATTTGGATATTGATCAACATCTACTTGATAAGCCTAAGACCGACTGCCAGCAGTCGACCTTAGCCTTGGGGACTACACCCAGCGGGTGCACTCAGCGTGCCCCCGCCAACTCGGAGTTTTTACCAACACACCTAGTGGGTGACTGCTACGAATTCCAGAAAGAAAAGTTTCGATAGCATATCCTAACAGAACAGGTGGTGGTCGACTAACCTGAACATTGCTCCAAGCGCGGTGGTGCGACTTCCTCCTCCTCATCCTCGTCATCGTCGTCCTCGTCATTGTCATCATCGTCGTCGTCGTCTCCTGCAGCTTCTGAATCCCACTCCTCCTGGCTCTCACCTCCACTGGCTTCCCCCTCCTCAGTCGGAATCTGGGCGCCGTTGGGCATCGAGTATAGCTCTGTGAGGGCCTGGAAGTATCAAAGCAGAGTTCAGTCGATCAAGCTACAGAAGCACACTCGACAGACATACAACGAAAAAGAACAAGTGTACCTTATCTGGAACGCTGTCATGATCAAGCGGAGAAATCCTCCGGGATCCACGAGGATTGTCCTTGTTTCCAGTGATCGAAGCCATCCATCTTTCCACTACGGCATCGCTGACTGCCTCCGGGTGGGCCGAAGTTTCGTCTTGGTGCCGCAATACAACCACATCTGATGACTCGGGCTCAAGGGGCTGGATTCGCCTCCGAAGAAAAACCTCCAGGAGGTCCATGCCAGTCACTCCGTCCCTAACCAACTGCACCACGCGGTCCATCAGCATCTTCACTTCAGCCCTCTCTTCGGGAACAACCTTCAGGGAGGAGGGTCTATTCACTCGACTCATGGTGAATTCAGGGAGGCCAGTCGACTGCCCCGGCGTCGTTTCGTTCCGGCAATAGAACCAGGTCGACTGCCAGCCCCTGACCGACTCGGGAAAATGCATAGCTAGGAAGGTGCTTTTGTTCCTCAACTGGACTCCTAAACCACCACACATCTGGACTACTTGGGTCTTCTCGTCACCAGGGCTTGCCTTCTTCACAGTCTGAGAGCGACATGTGAAGATGTACTTGAACAAACCCCAGTGCGGTCGACAACCCAGGAAGTTTTCACACATAGACACAAACGCGGCAAGGTATGCGATGGAGTTTGGGGTAAAATGGTGGAGCTGGGCTCCGAAGAAATTCAGAAAACCTCGAAAGAAGACACTCGGTGGCAACGAAAAACCTCGGTCGACATGGGTGGCCAAGAGCACGCACTCACCCTCTTCTGGTTGAGGCTGCCACTCTCGGCCAGGAAGTCTCGCAGCGCCGTGGGGAATCAATCCGTCGTCGGCCATATCGAGGAGATCCTTCTCCTTGATCGTCGACTGGATCCAGTCTCCCTGAACCCAGCCTTTCGGCAGTTTGGATCTCGACGAAGAACCACCGCGACCGGTGGATCTCCCCTTCGCCTTCTCGGCCGCCGGCGCCTTCTCCGCCGCCGACGCCTTCTTCGCGCGCTCCAACATCGTCGTCTTCTCTTTTCCCATAGCCGCGGCGAATGCAAAGGAGAAATGGCGAGGAGCAGCAGCGAGGCGGAGAGCGGAGACAGAGAGAGCTAAGGAGGAAGAACAAGGTCTTGTGCACGAGCCTCCGGAGTTGCATTTATAGTGTCCTTCAGTGGATGACAGTGGACCAAGCAATCCAATCATATCGAGCAGCCGCCTTTGCGTGATACGTGGCGGAAAAAGCGGCGCGGAGATCGAGGCGTCCCTGTAACGTTCCATCCTAGCGCCGCAGTCCGTTCCGTTTCGCGCGCTACCCCAAATCTCGTATCCCGCGAGATCCGCGAACGGCAGATCAGTCTGTCAAGTGCGAGATCTCCTGCGATCCGTCGCTCGGGAATCGCAAAGGAAGTCACTCGACTAAAGAACAAGAATGGATCAAGTCGACTGAAGGGAAGTTTCTTGTTATCAACAGAGAAGACCTTGATCCAAGACAACACGTAGCCAGAATGCAAAAGACAATCGGAAACAACGTCAACTCCTCCTTCACTCAAGCCTCAATCCATTCGGGGGCTAATGATGGATTCATGTACCTAGGGTAGGGTCATAGGCCTGACCTAAACGTCCTACCCAAGGACACTCGTAGAAGAGATCATCTTCCAGTCGACCAAAGAGGAACCCACTCGACTAGACTGGAAGGACTCGACCATGGAAGACTCACTCGACCATGAAGACTCACTCGACCACCGAAGGTCAGAAGGCACTCCATGGCATAGCGGTTTACTATTGAATAGACTTAATGATAGTTAAAGCACCTTATGAGGGGCGTTACCAGTAACCCCCCTGGCTTAATGTACTTTAATCCCTCCATTATGTGGGCTGGCTGGGGTCCTGGCGCACTCTATATAAGCCACCCCCCTCCACAGATAGAAGGGTTCAGATTCTTGTAATACTCATACTCATAATCCACTCAACCGCCTCAGGGCTCCGAGACGTAGGGCTGTTACTTCCTCCGAGAAGGGCCTGAACTCGTACATCCTTTGTCTCCACAACTGCTCCATAGCTAGGACATCGCCTCTCCTTAACCTACCCCTACTTCTACTGTCAGACTTAGAACCACGACATCCCTTCCCCCTCCCCCGCATCGACCAAATAATCGATGCTACCGCAGGGCACGATTCATTGTGCTTCCTTGACGCATACTCCCATCAAATCAAGATGGCGGAAGCGGATCAAGCCGCAACGGCATTCATCACTCCATATGGACCATTCTTCTTCAACACGATGCCCTTCGGACTTAAAAACGCCGGCGCAACATATCAGCGCATGATTCAAACATGTCTGGCCACCCAGATCGGCAAAACAGTAGAGGCATACGTAGACGATGTAGTCGTCAAAACCAAACACGTCGAAACTCTAGTAGACGACTTGAGGCTCACATTCGACAACCTTAGAGCATATGACATCAAGCTGAATCCGGAAAAATGCGTTTTCGGCGTTCCAGCCGGAAAGCTACTGGGCTTCATTGTATCCGGTAGAGGAATTGAAGCAAACCCAGCCAAGATTCGAGCTCTGTCACAACTAGATATCCCAAAAGACCTCAAGCAAATACAAAAATTGACTGGATGCATGGCGGCTCTAAGCCACTTTATCCCCCGTCTAGGAGAAAATGCATTGCCCCTTTATCGCCTCCTTAGGCGCACCGAACACTTCGAGTGGATGGATGCTGCCACTGCCGGACTCGAAGAAATAAAAGCCATATTGGCAACAAATCCGGTCCTGGCTGCGCCCAACCTGGGCGAACCAATGTTGTTATCCATTGCAGCAACACATCAAGTTGTAAGCGCGGTACTCGTCGTCGAACGAGAGACAGAAGGGCATAAATTCCCTCTTCAAAAACCAGTGTACTACGTATCCACTGTGTTAACTCCCTGCAAGTCCCGTTACCCGCACTATCAAAAGATAGCGTCTGCGGTGTTCATGGCATCCCGAAGCTCGACACTACTTTCAAGAGTGTTCGATAACAAGGCCTCCAAGTACCACTCAATGACATTATAAACAACATGACGCGACGGGCGAGGATTGCAAAATGGGCCATTGAGCTCTTACCATTCGATATAACTTACAAACCTTGGTGAGCTATAAAGTCACAAGTTTTGGCTGACTTTGTCGCTAAATGGACCGAAGCCGAACTCCCTAAAGAGTACGGCGCATACTCCAATTGGATTATGCACTTGACGGCTCTAAAATATTGGCGGATTGGGGCTGGCGTCGTATTGACGTCCCCAACCGGGGACACTGTCCAATACGTACTTCAGATAATGTACACGGACTCCAACAACGCAGCCGAATATGAGGCCCTTTTACATGGCCTCCGGATGGCAATATCCATGGGCATTCAACGCCTAGAGGTGTGCGGGGATTCAAACCTTGCAATATCCCAAATAAATGGAGACTTTGACGCCAAGGACCCGAAAATGGCAGCATATCGCAGCGCTATCCTAAAAATGTCAGCTCGGTTTGAAGGACTTGAATTCCATCACGTAGCCCGGGATAATAACCAAGCAGCTGACGTACTGGCACGCATCGGCGCAAAACGTGACGCCATCCCTCCAAACATCTTCCTGGAACGGCTCTTCAAGCCATCCGTACTATGGGCAGAGGAGTCCGGAAATAACAAACCGGAAAAAGCCGCACCAACCGGCGATTCAGCCGATGACATAACACCTTCAGCCCGACATAATGGCGTAATCGCCCGTGGATGTAACCATTCCTAGCCTACTTGCTTAGGCAGGAACTTCCGAAGACCAAAATGAGGCCCGTTGTATTGTCCGTGATCTAAAGCCTACAAGGTCCATGAGGAGAACTTTATAAGAATAGCACAACCGAGTCCTTCAAAGGTGTATCTCCGAAGAGGAAGGGCGAAACCTTCTGGCTGAAATTCATGCCGGACTAGGCGGACACCACGCAGCAGCTCGGGCCCTTGTAGGAAAGGCATTCCGTACAGGATTTTATTGGCCAACGGCCCGGCAGATCTCGGGACTTAGTCCAAAGATCGTCGGTTGTCGCTCTTTGCTAATCGAGCCATATGCCACCCACCGCCTCAAAACTATACCCATTACGGCGTTCGCGGTGCAGGGGCTTGACATGGTTGGACCCCTTAAAGGAGGAACCCACAAGCAAAGGTACCTATTGGTCATGGTGGACAAATTCACCAAATGGATAGAGGCCAAGCCGGTCAAAGCGGCGAGTCCGGACCAGTGATAGACTTTATCTCCGGGGTAGTACACCGTTTTGGTGTCCCCACATCATCATCATCGATAGCGGCACGAATTTTACGGCCGACGAGGTTAAATCATGGTGCAAAAATATGGGCATTAAGCTCGATTACGCTTGATCTATCATCCTCAAACCAGCGGTCAAGTGGAGCGAGCAAATGGTCTAATAATGGCGGCATCAAACCCGGACTAGTGCGGTCACTTACGAAATCGACACGCCTTTGGGTAGAGGAGCTCGACTCCGTACTCTGGGGCGCGGACAATGCCCAACCGTACTACGGATTCACACCATTTTTATGGTATACGGCGCGAGGCGATTACGCCTGCGACATCATTCATGACTCACCTCGAGTGCGCATGTACGAAGAAAGAAAGCCGAGCTGGATCGGCGGGACAACTTGGACGCATTGGAGGAAGAACGCGGCGTCGCCAAGGCTCGTTCCGCATTCTATCGGCGGGAGGCTCGAAGATATCAAAGCGAGAAATGCGGGCCAAGACTTACAACGTTGGCGAACTAGTTCTCGCTGCGGACAAGAAAAAGGACAAGCTCAAGCCCAAATGGGAGGGGCCCTTCATTATCGATCAAGTCCTGACCGGCGGAGCGTACCGTCTACGAAAATGCATCGGACAACCGACTCGAGCCGAACCCATGGAACGCAGCCCGCCTCCGAAGATTCTATGCCTAGCGCCGGACTAAGAGTTCGTCCCCTTCCCCCGTTCAAATTTTTACACTTCAGCTGTCTTTTGTTTCTCTTTCTTCTCTTAACCCTTTTACTAAAAAACCCTTAAGGGCCTACTTGCGCATTGTTCACATGCACTTGATGTGCCATCCGCACTCATTATACATGGGGGCTTCTTTACCAGAAGCTTAATTATAAGGGCTTCATGCCCAGAACATGTGTCAAGCTTCCACATGTACCTTTTATTCACCATTATATGCATCGATATGACTTAAGTTTTGGCCAAGCTGGGTTACCTGGCTCCTGTGCTTACCCCTACGTTCCCGATTGTTCGGCTAGGAGGTAAAGGGAGCACCTCTGTGATTATTCTTGCCGGGTCGGCGGATGTGTACCTCGGTGGGGGTGAAGCCGAAAGCTAAGCGTTCTTAAGGGAATATTCGATCGGTGACTTGAAAGATGATTTTTACATACTTATTTATCTGCCCCGGATGTTTTTTCGCTCTTTTCGCAGTCGGACATGCACTTTAGGGCATGCCTCCCGAGAAAGGAACCCCTAACGGAACTATTCTCCTGGAAGATGTTTCTTACTAACCATGTAATATAACATAACTAGTTGGGCACTTGTTTGATAAAGCACTAATGACCCCTCGCCTGGTCTCCATGCATGCCCCGGTTGTTTTTTAACCGAGAAGGTATTCAGACACACTCCGGACTCTAGGGTCCCGAGGTTGAAGCGAAAAGGTCGGCAAAGACAAACGATCTACAATCCGGCTAGAAGGCATTTTACATGTCATTTTAAAAATACATTGTCACATTGACTGACTGTATTACTCCTCAATCCCGTCTAATAGGCTGTCCAATTTACAGTCCCGTTGGGAAAATTTAGCGGCCAACTCTACTTGGCCGTACACTAAACTCACAGGGATCTCCTTCCCGTCGGGCCCCATAGGTCCGACCTCGGCCATATGGTTGGGATCCGCCTTCTTGTACCGCGTCTTCACCATGGCCCAGGCCTCCCTGGCACCTTGGCGGCAGGCCGAAATCTTCCATAAACGGAAGCGCTACCGCACTCCCTGAAGCTTCTCCGCAAGCTCCCCAAGGCCTTCGGGTAGGGAGAGGGCTGGCCATAAAGCCTAGACGACGCCGCTCATTGCCTGCCGAATTGGTTCGAGCAGCTGCAACAGCTCGGGAAGTTGATCACCCATCGACACGGGCATCTCCTCCGAAGGACGACCTGTGAGTATACCTACAGACATATCTTGTCAATTGACTTCCTCGCCGAACTCTTCTTTTCAAAGGAGTTCGCTCAAGCACTTACTATAAATGCCGCGACGGCCGCTGATTCTCCTTAACGGGCCGGACAGCTCGGCCGAACGCTTTCAGCTCTTCTCCAAGCTGGGCGTGGGCATCTTGGAGCTTGTTCCTTTCTTGCTGCACTCTATTCAGCACCCTCTCCGACCTTGAGCTGGCGCGATGGTTCTTACTGTCCGGATCTTGTCCGGCAGCACTGCAATGTCATTATTAGACTTGCGCGCACGCCGCTGGCCTTCGTATTATTAAAATAATGTGTTACCGGGAGGGGTCTCATGTTTCCTCCTGCTGGCAGCAAGTGCGACCTCAAGTTGGGCCTTGCACTCTTGCAGCTCCTGAGACAGTTGGGTATTCTTCTCGGTAAGATCCTGCGTTTCAAATGATCCTTAAATCAGTTAATATAACTACTTTAAGTCTCGGGGGCTACAGGCATATATAACTATTAAATTCTCTTACCCGTATGTCTTTTACATACTGCTCTGTGGCTCTGGTAAAACCATCTTGAGTAGCACGGAGGTGCGCGTCCCCCGCGTTAAAGGCATTCAATGCCTAAGGGGAGAAGCACGCGTCACGAAATACTATCCGGCGACGCCTATGGTTCATGGCGCTCTCCACCTCAGACTTGGTGGCGGACAGTCTGTCGGCATCCTCTGTTGGAGGAGTGTCCGGCTCGCACCTTGCGCTCGCCTCCCCCTCCAGACCAGGTGCTGGAGCCTGACTGGTAGAGGTTGGATTGGCAACCTCCACGCCCGCAGTCTGGCGGGCGCTTTTTCTCCTACAAAAGTCATGAGCACTCAAACACTTCCTAGGAACGCTGCTCCAAATAATGAACTGTGAGCTATGTTAGAATACGTATGTGCACAGGACTAGAACTTGGACTAGGACTTGGATTCCATGATGTATCACGGGCTGGGCGGGACCGTCTCAATCTATGCGATCTCTACATCTCGTAATATAAATATCGTCAAGGTGAACCCAATAGGGCACGACACATCAATCTATCGATCTCTGATTTTTACATGGTTTGAGCCTTCTCTTCTAAATCGCATCTAGATGTCTATCGTTCCTTGGCAGTTCCTCGGTGCTTCTTCCTCGATCAGCCAGCCCATGGCGATGTTTGGCGACACCTTGCTCATGAAGCTTCGGCCGTGACAACTTCATACGTGGAAGGCGGCGGTTCTACCTCCGATTTGAGGCGCAGCTTGATGGATACCTCGGCGACACAATTGAAGCCCGGCCAAGACCATTGATGTCGAAAGGCCGACAAATCGAGCACGAAGACGATGCAAACCCGAAACGCTTCATTGGGTAGCCCAAGACCAGCAAGTTCGGGATCGCTGCGACCTCTCTCTCCGTGAAGTACTCACTCAAGTCGTCTCTATGAGGACTTCCGCGCAGGTCTGGACAGCTCTTGAGGAGATGTACTCCTCATCTCTCGGTCACGGATTATCCAACTCGAACCTAGTTCGCCGGCACTTTCGAAAGAACGAGATGACTGCCACAACATACTTCACAAAGATGCGAGGCATTGCCGATGAACTCACAAAGCGGGGAAGAAGATCGAAGACGACGATCTCATCTCTCAAATTCTTGCAGGATTAGATGCAGAATACAATCCTTTGTCTCTTCCATTGCCGCAAGAATCGGCGCCTATTCCACTGGCGAAATTTATGCTCGGTTTCTTGCCTTTGAAGCACGCTGAGTCCCAAAATTCTGGGTCACAATAGTACAACTCTTCCGTGAACCTAGCTGCACGAGGGGATCGCAGCAAGGGAAATCGTGGCGGCAAAAGCAATGGTGGCGGGAACCGTGGTGGCTACGACAACAACAACCGCGGTGGCTACAACAACAACTACGGCAATAGCAGCCATAACTATGGCAACAATAGCTACCCCAACAATAATCGTGGCGGAGGACGATCAGGAGGTGGAGCAAATTTTTCCCGTGGTGAAAAGCCTACTTGTCAGATCTGTGGCAAGGTTGGGCATCCAGCTCATAAGTGTTGGCATCGGTTCGACCGAGAGTATGTCACCGAAGAGAGATATGTTGGAGCAGCCACTACTTCGTATCGAGTTGACTCAAATTGGTACTTTGATACCGGAGCAACCGATCATATTACAGGGGAGCTCGACAGGCTGACAACACGCGAACGCTACAATGGTCCTGAACAAGTTCATGCAGCTAATGGTGCAGGTATGGCTATTAGTTCTTTTGATCATACTCAAAAATTTCATCTTAACGATGTACTTCATGTTCCCCAAGCCACAAAAAGCCTAGTTTCGGCAAGTCGTTTTGCTTCTGATAATAATACCATTGTGGAAATTCACCCTCATTCTTTTCTTGTAAAGGACCCAAGAACGAAGGCAATCCTTCTAAGAGGCCGATGTGAGCAGGGTCTTTACCCGATCAAGTCGTCTCCTTTCTCCAATAGTCAAGTCTTTGGTGCTTCAAGACCGTCGTTGACAAGGTGGCATGATCGCCTTGGTCATCCAAATTCTTCAATAGTCAAACAAATCCTTAGGAATTTTAATTTGCCATGTTCCAATGAGTCCGATGGCAGTGCGTGTGTGATTCATGCCAAAATGCTAAAAGTCACCAACCGTATCCTAGGTCTTGAGTATCTCTAGTGCTCCTTTAGAGCTAGTTTTCTCCGATGTTTGGGGTCAAGCACCCGAGTCTGTTGGTCGAAATAAATACTATGTAAGCTTTATTGATGATTATAGTAAATTTACTTGGATATATCTCTTACAAAATAAATCTGATGTATTCCAATGCTTTCATGATTTTCAACAATTAGTTGAGCGCCTTTTTAACACCAAAATCATAGCTATGCAAACTGATTGGGGTGGTGAGTATCACAAACTCAACTACTTTTTCCAACGTATTGGCATCACTCATCATGTTTCGTGTCCACATGCGCACCAACAAAACGGTTCCGCCGAGAGAAAGCATCGTCATATTGTTGAAGTTGGGCTTGCATTGCTTGCTCATGCCTCCATGCCTCTTAAATTCTGGGATGAAGCGTTTCTTTCCGCTGTCTATCTTATTAATCGTGTTCCTAGTCGTGTCATCAATATGCTTTCCCCGCTTGAACGACTCTTTAATGAAAAACCTGACTATTCATCTCTTCGTGTTTTTGGTTGCGCATGTTAGCCTAATCTTCGACCATATAACACTCGCAAATTAGCTTTTCGCTCTGTTCGATGCACTTTCCTAGGCTACAGTAACAAACACAAGGGGTACAAGTGTCTTGATATTTCTTCCGGCCGTATATCTCTCGTGATGTTATTTTTGACGAATCTGTGTTCCCTTTTTTGCAACTTCATCCGAATGCCGGAGCCCGTCTTCGAGCCGAAATTCTTCGTTTGCCTCCAAACCTTGAGAATCCTCGAGTACTGATCAAGGGGTGATGATTTGCATGATCATGTGGCTAATCCTACTAATGCATCGATGCTTGTGTTGACAATACTCGGGAACAGGAAAAACAGGGCAACAATTAGTGCAAAACAGCTCCGGTGGCCTTGATTTTATGTGTGCGATAGATGGCAGCAGCGTGAGGCGGGCTGTAGCGCACGCATGCATGTCGAGAATCTACAACGGACTGTAGCAGTCCGCATGCATGTCGAAAAATACAATGGCACGGGATCTGCTCCTTCCGCGATGCTCGATCCTCGGCAGCCGCATGGTGCATGCGAGGACCCTTCGTCACGCCTTGAACCAAGCACGCCCACGCATGGGAACAGCGGGATCCGTGCTGAACCAGCCGCCATTACGCCCCAATCTCATGCTTCTTTTTGGGATCTCCAGCCAGCGAACCATCTTGGTGCATACAACAATGGATCTTCTGTCGCTTCTCTGTTCAACAAGCGATGACAAAGCAGCTGAATCATCTGTGGCTTCACCAGTTCAACAAACGGTGCAACAACCTTACATTCCGGATCGCCAGTGACCGCTCACGTAATAATATTTTCAGACCCAAGATTATCACGGATGGACGAGTTCGATGGTGCAAATTGTGCACGACAGGTGAGCCAAATAATCTGACCGAAGCTCTTCATGATAAAAACTGGAAAGAAGCTATGGACGAGGAATATTTTGCGTTGATAGAAAATGATACATGGCATCTTGTGCCAGCTCAGAAGGGTACAAATATCATAGACTGCAAGTGGGTCTATAAAATAAAAAGGAAATCCAACGGAGAGATTGACAGATACAAAGCACGTCTCGTTGCCAAGGGATTCAAGCAGAGATATGGGATAGATTATGAAGACACTTTTAGCCCGGTTGTCAAAGCAGCAACAATTCGGTTAGTTCTTGCTTTGGCGGTGTCCAACAATTGGTGTCTTCGTTAGCTAGATGTGAAGAACGCGTTCCTTCATGGTGTTCTAGAAGAGAATGTGTACATGAGGCAACCTCCAGGATATGAAGATCCAACTAAGAGGCAATATGTGTGTAAATTGGATAAAGCTCTGTATGGCTTGAAACAGGCTCCTCGAGCGTGGTTTGCTAGACTCAGCTTGAAACTATTGGCTTTGGGATTTTCCTCTTCACGGGCGGACACATCGTTGTTCTTCTTCAAGCGAGGTGGAGTTTCAATGTATCTTCTTATCTATGTGGATGACATCATAGTTGTGAGTTCATCCGATACTGCAGTTGAAGCCTTGCTCAAAGATCTTTGATGTGATTTTGCTCTCAAAGATTTGGGAAATCTCCATTATTTTCTTGGCATTGAGGTAAAAAAGAAAAATAATGGAATATTGTTGACACAAGAGAAATATGCAAATGATATCCTCAAAAGAGTTGTGATGCAACATTGCAAACCGTTGGATCGCCACTCTCGGTTTGAGAAAACTTGTCACCAAGATGGTGATCGGTGGGTGGCGAGGATGGAACTAGATCTGAAGTATAGTGGGAGCATTGCGATGCTTGACCTTGACAAGACCAGATATTGCTTTTCTGTGAACAAGGTTTTCAGTTTCTTCATTCACCCACTAGTACACACTTTGGACTGCGAGTTAAGCGAATTCTCGATACATCAAAGGCACGGTTGGAGTAGGACTACAAATTATAAAGTCGAAGTCTACCCTTGTGGCGCTTTCTCGAGATGCAGACTGGCTGGTAATCCGGATGATCGTCGATCCACGGGAGGTTTTGCTGTATATTTTGGTGACAATCTTGTTTCTTGGAGCGCTCGGAAGCAGGCAACAGTGTCGAGGTCAAGCACAGAAGCAGAGTACAAATCCCTAGCCAATGCAATAGCTGAAATTATTTGGATTCAAACACTTCTCAAGGAGCTTGGAGTCAATCAACCTAGGGCTGCATGTCTATGGTGTGACAATCTTGGAGCAACATATCTCTCAGCTAACCCAATATTTCATGCTCGAACTAAACACATTGAGGTTGATTATCACTTTGTTAGAGAGAGAGTTGCAGACAAGCTTCTTGAGATCAGATTCATCCCCTCCGGTGATCGGTGGCGGATGGATTCACAAAAGCACTTGCTACTAGACAATTAAAAGTATTCAAACGCAATCTTAACTTAGATAAGTTATGATTGAAGGGGGGTGTTAGAATACGTATGTGCACAGGACTAGAACTTGGACTAGGACTTGGATTCCATGATGTATACGGGCCTGGACGGGACCGTCTCAATCTGTAAACGATCTCTACATCTCTGTAATATAAATATACGTCAAGGTGAACCCAATAGGGCACCACGCATCAATCTATCGATCTCTAATTTTTACAAGCTATACCTTTGCGGTGACGTTTCAGTCCGCGCCGCGCTCCTCTTCCGCCTGCTGGTCCGGACTGGCCTTTGTTGGTCAGCCACCGCAGGCTCGGCTTCCCGCCCTGAAGGCGCTTCCTACAAAACGCCATCATATGCGAAGGTCAGAAATGAGTGAGGAAGAAATAATGGTGTCGGGACTTCGGTCACAATCACCTGGGAAGCCGGATATAGTCCGGGGTAGTCAGCCGTAATGGCGACTAAAGCATTATCCATGCTAAGCTGGTGGAACACCCCGTCGATTAGCTCCACCTTTATGTCCGGATCCTCTTCGGAGGCCGGATCGTGGGATCTTTCTGGATCCTCAGGTTGCGGAGCTGGACTCCGCATATCCTTCACAACCCGGCACAGCTCCTGCGTCGAAAAACGCAATGTAAGAAACCTAAAGTTTGAAAGTATGGGTTGGGCACGTAAGGTGTTCGCTTACCCAACGCCGAGGGTTATTCATGGAGAACCCCATTCAACGGGTTCGTCTGGAGGAAGTCCTCCTTCTCTCCCTTGTACAGGCCGGACAGGATCTTCGCCAGGTCCTCGGCCGAACCCGGCCCTTTGCGGCCATGACAGGTGGCATCGTCCTCCCCGTTGAAATCCCACATGGGGTGGCCCCTGTATTGTAGTGGCTGCACCCCCCGCATAATGCATGTTGCCATGACTCCAATCATGGTCAACCCGGAATGGGCCAGTAACCTTATCCGGCCCATCAGATAATGGACGCTCTTGTCTTCCTCCAGTTGGGGGCTCCGCGGACGCCAACTAAGGCGTTTCTTCAGAGGAGCATTGCTAAACTCCGGGAGGCCGATCCGAACAGGGACCGGCAGCGGAGCGTCTTCTATGTAAAACCGTTCCGAAGGCCAGTCTTCGGACGCCTTCTTAGGGGTTCCGGATGGATATCCGGTCCCGGCAATGCGCCAAATTTCGGCACCGCCCACTTGATATATGGACCCCTCGTGAGAGCGGGGCACAAGGCGAAACAACCTCTTCCACAACGAAAATGGGGCTCGGCGCCCAAAAGAGCTCGCAAAGAGCTCGTAACCCATAATATGCAGGATAGAGGCGGGCGTGAGGTGATGGAGCTGGAGACCGTAGAACTCCGGGCCCGCGGAGGAGCGGATGTCTGAAATCCGAGCCCCCTTATCAGATAGGGGACGAAGCATACCCGCTCCCCTTTGTTGGGACTTGGGGTGGCCTCCGCTTGCTTCCCACCTTTATAGGTGGCTAGCCCGGCTCGAACCGGAACCATGAAGGCCGGAGGGAGATATCCCTCCGCTTGGAGCTTCACCAGCTCGTTGTGCGGAACAGAGCATCTCCTCCAATCTCCTGGCAGAGGGCTGGGAGCACGAGAAGAGGAGCCGCGTCGACGGTCCATGATGGAACGGATTTTTGGTCAGAAGCGCTCCGATGAGTACTCGCGGAAGGAAGATGGTGTGATTTGGATCTGGATTCTTGCCTCTCTTATAGGCAGATTATTTGCGCAGCTAGGGGGTAAAACATAAAAGATACCCTGGCTTTTCGCATTCGTGCGACGCGTGGAAGAAGGCCATTATTGGGCGTGGAAGCCAAGAAGAGCAACATTGATAAGGAAGCCGGACACTGTTTGGCAGGTACATGGTACTTAAAGGAGAACCCGCCTTGCAACGCCGAAGACTACATGCGTGCTGGACTTATCGTCATTGAAGCCTGGTTCGGGGGCTACTGAGGGAGTCCTGGACTAGGGGGTGTCCGGACAGCCGGACTATCATCGTCCGCCGGACTCCAAGACTACGAAGATACAAGATTGAAGACTCCGTCCCGTGTCCGGATGGGACTTTCCTTGGCGTTGAAGGCAAGCTTGGAAATACGGATATATAGATCTCCTACCATTGTAACCGACTCTGTGTAACCCTAGCCCTCTCCGGTGTCTATATAAACTGGAGGGCTTTAGTCCGTAGGACACAACATCCATTACAACAATCATACCATAGGCTAGCTTCTAGGGTTTAGCCTCCTTGATCTCGTGGTAGATCCACTCTTGTACTACCCATATCATCAATATTAATCAAGCAGGACGTAGGGTTTTACCTCCATCAAGAGGGCCCGAACCTGGGTAAAACATCGTGTCCCTCATCTCCTGTTACCATTCGCCTAGACGCACAGTTCGGGACCCCCTACCCGAGATCCGCCAGTTTTGACACCGACAGTTAGGCTTACCTTAATACTTATTTTGTAGTTGCGGATGCTTGCAATAGGGGTTAATCATAAGTGGGATGCTTGTCCAAGAAAGAGTAGTACACAAGCTGTCACGCCCAATATGCGATACTATCCTAAAGAGACTCGAAGGTCCCACCAAGGATAGAACCGCATATTGATACGCTTTCGCAAGGTGGATATCATTACATCAACATTACATAATAGATGGGGATACATACAAAAGGCATAAAATGCCACACGAATACAACAACACATCATCCATATACATAAGAACACCATCCGACTACGGATGAAACACAAACAGAAACTCAAACGGCATCCACCCTGCTAGCCCAGGCTGCCGACCTGGAACCTATCCCTTGATCGAAGAATAAGTAGAAGAAGAACTCCAAAACAAGCAAACACCACTCTCACGTCATGATCATCGCAAAACCTGTACCTGCAACTGTTGTTGTAGTAATCTGTGAGCCACGAGGACTCAGCAATCCCATTACCATGGGTATCAAGCCTAGCAAAGCTTAATGGGTAAGGAAGGGGTAAAGTGGTGAGGTTGCAGTAGCGACTAAGCATATATGGTGGCTAACATACGCAAATAAGAGCGAGAAGAGAAACAACGGAACGGTCGTGAAGCTAGCAATGATCAAGAGGTGATCCTGAACTCCTACTTACGTCAAACAACACAGAAACTGTGTTCACTTCCCGGACTCCGCTGAAAACAGACCATCACGGCTACACACTCGGTTGATGCGTTTTAGTTCGGATCTGGTGTCAAGTTATCTACAACCGGACAATAACAAATTCCCATCTGCCACATAACCGCGAGCACGGCTTTCGAAAGTTTATACCCTGCAGGGGTGTCACAACTTAGCCCATGATAAGCTCTCGCGATCAAATAAGGATATTCCTTCTCTCAGGAAGACCCGATCAGTCTCGGAATCCCGGTTTACAAGACATTTCGACAATGGTAAAATAAGACCAGCAAAGCCGCCCAATGTGCCGACAATCCCGATAGGAGCTGCACATATCTCGTTCTCAGGGCAACACCGGATGAGCAATCCGTACAACCAAAACCAGACCTCAAGTTTCCCTGAGGGGGCGCTGCAAAGGGCTCTAGTTCGGACCAACACTTAGAGAAGCATTGGCCCGGGGCGGGCTAAATAAAGATGACCCTCGGGCTCCGGAAACCCAAGGGAAAAAGGGCTAGGTGAGGCAAATGGTAAAACCAAGGTTGGGCCTTGCTGGAGGAGTTTTATTCAAAGCGAACTGTCAAGGGGGTCCCATAAATCACGCAACCGCGTAAGGATCGTAAAATCCGGGAACATAACACCGGTATGACGGAAACTAGGGCGGCAAAAGTGGAACAAAACACCAGGCATAAGGCCGAGCCTTCCACCCTTTACCAAGTATATAGATGCATTAATTAAATAAGAGATATTGTGATATCCCAACATATTCCTGTCCACCATGGGGCAATCTTCAACTTCACCTGCAACTAACAACGCTATAAGAGGGGCTGAGCAAAAGCGGTAACATAGCCAAGCAATGGTTTGCTAGGACGGGTGAAAAGGTTAGAGGCTGACATGGCAATTTGGGAGGCTTGAAGAGCAAATGATAGGAAGCGCAGCAAAGCGATCGAACGAAGCAACTAGCATAGCAATGATAGTAGTGAGATCCAAGGTGACGGTCATCTTGCCTGAAATCCCGCTAGGAAGAAGAACGAGTCCATGAATAAGATGAAGCCACGAAGACGAACCAAGCGTAGACAAACGAATCCTCATGATCGCAACGAAACGAGAACTATCGAGAAGAAGCACACAACATAGTAAACACACCACACATAGACAAGACATGATGCACAACCAAGCATCATGCATGACAAAGCTAGATGAGGCTACTCATGGCAAGAGATGATGCAAACAAGAACAACACATCAAGGCAAGTTTAAATGAGGCCGGAAACAACATATAGCAATTCCGGTAAGTCCTCATATGCAAATTTAGAAATTGGTCTAGAACTGAATAAACATTAAGTTGAAGTTATTAAATAGCAAGTTAAAGAGCACCAAGAGGATCTACACGAAATTCTAGTCAAGTTACATATAAAGTTCATTTAGTTCGAAGCTACGGCCTAGAAGATATGAGCAAAACAAGTTAAGCATGGCATTGATGCAAAATGCATACAAACATCAAGCAAACACCTCAAAACAAGGATGCAACATGATAATATGAAACTGCATGCAATTCTAAGCAAGTTTCATATACAGCACACTCAAAACAGAGCAACGGTTCAACACATACACTCTATACAAGTTTAAAAGACAAGCTGTCCAAAACAGCAACTAGGCATCTAGCAAGCATCAAAACAACATGCTATAGCACCTCGACATAAGAACAAAAGGCATGGGCATGAATTACAGGTAAAGCATGACAAAACATGAACACTGAGCTATCTCTGTAAATCACTAGAACATGCTCAAAAGGACCTGGCAAGATTGCAAATAATAACAGTTTCAGACATAGCAGAAATAACATCAGGTTGCAATGTTTAGAGCTATCTAACAACATGATACAGAAACTTATCATGGCAAAAAAAGGCCTGGCATGAATCTACTAATTGCATATTACAAAAGTCCCTTACTGACCATGAGCCAAAAGGGCACAGAAAATATGATGGCACCCATGTAAACATGGCAAAAGATATGCCAGATTCATACATGGCAGGAACAACAATAAGTAGGCATGTTGGTGAGATTGAACCACTCACCACAGAGCATTACATGGAATGACAAGGTAACCAACAGTTAGAAGACATGTTTATGAAGCTAAACATGGCAAGAGCAAGTCCATATCATGATTGGATCACTAACAACAATCATGGAAACATTGAACTTAATGTTAACAGGCTGACAGCAACAATGTTTAGCAATTTGAGAGCAAGATTACAACAGGTTACAGCAGGCTATAAATGTAACCAGGGGCATGGATGGATAGAGCATGACATGTATAACAAATCATCCTTCATGAACATCTCCAGATTATGCATAGAATGACTTGTAGCAGCAGGTTTACATGGCATCAAGTTATAACAGATTCAGACTAGCAAAACAGCAACAGCAAGTACCCTACTTAACAAGCTCGATGCACTCGCTACAAGACCCACAAAAATACATGGATGGCATCACAGAAAATATGACATGATGAAGTAAAAAACACATGTAGAGCTCATGCTCATAAGATGCACACACCAAATGCAACAAAAATCACAAATCATCAAGTTATAACAGTTTCAGCAGATTAACATCACATAGCACTCTTGCAACGATGATTAGGGCATCAAGATGGACTCAAACAAACATGGCACAATGGAATGAAATGTAGATCATCTCATTATGAACATTTTCATATATCATGCATGCAAAACGGAGCATGACACATGAAGTTATGGCACGATGAATATGGCATCAGAATGCAAAAATCTTCGGGACTTAGGAATTTTCGGGGTCAACCTGCAGGATAGATCTGGACGGCGCGGATTCCGAGGCTCGCTGGATCCGGCACGGGACGGTAAGGAGCGGCGGCGGGGCGAGGAAGCCGGGGTGGCGCGGTCGGCGGCGAGCTCGGCCGGAGCTGCACCGGTCGGCGAGGCACCGTGGCGGGAGGCGCAGGCGGCGCCAAGGAGGCGAGGCGGCGGGCACGGCAGCAATGAGGCAGTCGGGCGGCTTAAGCGGCCTGGCAACGAGGCCTGCATGGCATGAGGCGCGCCCGGCGGGCACGAGGCGCGCCAGCGGCGTCTTGAACGAACCGCATGGGGCCGGGGCGGGCAGTGGCGCGAGGCGGTGGCGAGCCACGTGGAAGTCTTGAGATTGGGCGGGAGATGGTTGGACGTGTCCGGCGGCTGGACGGACATGTCCGGCGCGCGGAGAAAGGGGAAGACTAGGGTTATACTGATTTGGTAGGTGGGTGGACTATATATATAGGGAAATAGAACTAGGTTAGGACCTTCCGATTTAAATCGGACGATCGCGATAATTAGATTGGGGGAGTCCAAATAAGAAAATGGAGATTTTTATAGATGTTTGGGGATGATCCGGACTCATCGGTCACGACAGCCCGGTTCGGGTTCGGAGCATCTTTCGGGCGCGCACACGAGGGGGTCTGTGGTTGGCAGAGAGGTTAGATGGGTTGACAAGAGGGAATCGAAAAACACGGTTGGTCTCGGAACGGTCAACGAACGCAACGGAGATAAGCGAGGAGCGACCACTACGAGCGGATGCAAGCTTAAGAAAACAATGCCGATGCAATGCGCATGATGCTATGAGATGAAATGCAAGACATGAACAAAATGCAAAACAAAAACAAAAACCCAACCACGGAGGAAATAACATATCGCATCTCCGGAAAAGGCAAGAGTTGGAGTTACGAATATGGAAAGTTGTATCTAGGGCGTTACAACACTCCACCACTACGAGAGGATCTCGTCCCGAGATCTAGGATGGCACTGGAGAGAAACGGAAGAGGAAGAGAAGAGGTAAAACTAAGTTGCTTCTTCGTCAAATGAGTGAAACCAGGAACCTTGAGAGGTTGAGCAATTTAAAAGAAAGAGTACAATAGAGATAAACGAGATTGCAAACAATTCGTTAGAAAAGAGGAACAAGGAACATTACGAGAACTTGAAGGTTGAAAGACATGGAAATAAGAGCTTCACGAACGAAAAGAATATGACCACCTCGGTCTAATGAGATAGCCAAGGAACAAGAATGACATAATTTGGACAGCACTCCGGTAGAAAAGAGAAGAAAACTTGATGAGATGAAAAGATATTGAAGAGATGATACAACACTCCAGTTAAATGGATAAGCCAGAAAAGAAGACGATCCTCACCAAACGAGGTGATGGGTGAAGAGCACAACATCACAATGCCTCCGTAACGAAAGAATAGAAGTTAGACCGTTGGGATAAAGGGACGGAGAAGAAACTGACAACTTTTGCCACAAGAGAACTTGGAAAGCACCCTTGCAAAGTAGGATTTAGTGGAGTTGTTGGAAAATCAACAACTAAAGGCACAAGCTTGTTATGGGCTTATGGCAAACATCTCAAAATGATGAGGTGACAACCGGCCATCGATGGAAACAGTTAATTGGACTGAGATCAGCAAGGAGATGAAAACTCCTTTTAATGAGAGAATAGGAGGAAACTTGGATTATCGATAGGCACCACAATTAGCAACATTCCTTAGGGAAGGCTTTAGGTGTAACCTAAACCAAGATAACTCCAAGGAAGAAAGTGATGGGTTTAAAATATGTCATTCTTGAAAACTTGTGAATCATGAAACACGAAGGGAATTGTCAAGAATGGCATAACACCACCTCAAGAGATAAAGTAGAAAGAATTGCACTTCGAAATGCAAGATGAAGAATACTTGAGCTCCTCAAATTAAAACATGTGTTGAGCACCATGTTTATTTTAGAGTATAGCTTGGCGGATCATAACTTCAAGAGAAATCTTGAAGAACAATTGAAGAATGAAAAGAATCCTTGAGGAACCACCATGTAGAGCCTCCATGAAGAACTCCGGTAATAAAAGGATGATAAAAAGAAAGATAACTTGAAAACACAAGGTGAAGCCTTGCGATGATTTAGATGGAGCTTCGCGACGAGATAAAGCGGAAAACTTAGAACCCCGGAAAAGAAAAGATGAAACACATGAAACCGAGAATGCGATATGATGAACAAACTCCGGAAAGAAGAGATGAACAACTTAGAACTGAGAAATTGATACCATTACAAACTTCGGAAGACAGAATTAATCACTTGGATGAAACAAGAACAAGAATTATGTTATCTGTATCCTTCACCAATATAAATTGATGACAAGCAACAGATTTGGCATACTACTTATTCTTCTTCAAAAGATTGAAGAGAGAAATAGCGCAACTTGGGAAGGTATTAATGGAACGACCGGTCGGATTTGGAAACAACGAATATTTGATATGATAACGAAGGAAGTGAAATCTTGAATGAACCACCGTAAGAATTGAAAATGAAAGTAGCCAAGGCACAAATCACCGGGAAGAATTTGGAAAATGAATGAAGATACTTGAGGGGATTTAGATACATGAGAACGAAGAGAACATGAACTGATTAGAGGATATTTGAACGATTCACCGGTAAGATTAGGAGAACAATAGGTACACGCTAAGAATGAAGAATTATGACCTGATGGCCTTCAGAGGAAAGAGAAGGAAACAACTCAAGAAATGCTCCAGATGGTAAGAAAAGAATTGTCACAATCGAAAACAGTTATGAGAGGATGGCATCAAGCTTGAACTACGCATCTTTGGAAGAAAGGGTAAGGATTTAAGAGGAACTCTTCTTTGGTCTTCAAAATCCGAGAATGACGACGAGAAACACCACCATGAATTGTTGAGATACTCCGGGAGAATGAAAAACAAAGAGGTTGAGCCAACACTGAAAATAATTTGAAATCGATCTTGGAAAACATCTGACTGATGAAATTCATTCTTACGTCAAACTTTGAAAGAATTTGAGAATCGGTCCGGATAAGTTAGAAGAGTCAGGTAAGATCTTGGAAAAAGACCTGTGGGTTAGGGCCCACTCAAAATAGAACACCGTGGAACAATTTTAAAGAGAGGTTGCACCGGTTGAATTAAATGACTTGAATGAGATAATAATCTCCAAATAGCTTGAACGGATCTTGAATGAAAAGATGAGACTTCTGAGATATCTTCAGCACTCCAGAACAAATGGATAGGAAGAAGTGAATGATTAAGAGGTGCATCGGCATGAGAAAGCATTAGAAACAAGGAAAAGAATATGATGAATATCGAAAGCTTGAATTGGATCTACCGGAGAAGAAACAACAATGAAGGATGATGAACTTGAAACTGTTGAGCATCTTCATGGGAAATCACCGGATACGAACATTGAAAGAAAAGAATGAAGAGACTTCCCACAAATAAAAGGATACATGATTAGGAAATCTAAGTCCTTGAAGAAAAAGGGTGGGAGGGCGGGAAACAAAGGCAACTTGGGGACGGATGAAACGGATACCGTTGAGAAAACTTAGAATTGATCTCACAAATGTTGAAATGATCGGATCCACTTGAAGAGAAGCACACCGGTTGGAAAAGAGTTGCCATGACGACCTCGATGATCAAGAAGGAATAGTATTCACATAGGAATATGAGAACACCGTTTAGAAAAGGTATGGAATCAACACTTGACATTGAAGCAACTCGAATACCACAACTCAAAACAAAACAAAGATTTGGCTTGCAGAATAAGCCGGAAACAAACATATGATAGTGATTTACCCAATCCCATATCATGCATCTGTCGGAACGATATCCTAGGAGATACTTGAATTCCCACCTATAAACTCTCGAAACTTTCTGGTTATGCAATCTGGTGTTGGGGATACAGGGGAAGCAATATATCTCACCCAAACTAACAATCCCTACATCCAGCTGTATCCATCCGTCAACACATAACCAAGAAAACTCTGAAAATCGTGTAGCTCAACCTTCGAAAAGCATCTGTTGCACAAGCTATGGCAATACTCCCAAACTCCCCAGTACTGGGTGGCGTCGAGGTTATCTCACCAACAACTGCATAAAAGAGATTTTCGATGTCGGCAAAACTCAGGTATTCCAGAACTGCAACGATAAAATTGTGACGACAACACCTCGGAGCTCAACTCCCCGGGACACTGCCACAACCCCTAAATGTCAGGAGGCACCAAGAACAATGTTCCCGTCACAAGACTATCGGAACGATTCCAAGATACCCGCGTGATCCTAAAAAAATTTAGTGAAATTTGAGAAGAGGAAAGTCAAAACATCTACGTCAAGAGACCTCACCAGAGCGACGAAGGGGCTGAGGAGTAAAAAGAATCCTACTCTCCGATATATATAATCCTAAGACTCAAAATAGTTTTTTTCTAGACTCAACAAAGGCCAACAATCAAGGGGGCTCCTATGGTCGGTCGAGGCTCCGATACCAACTTGTCACACCCAATATGCGATACTATCCTAAAGAGACTTGAAGGTCCCACCAAGGATAGAACCGCATATTGATACGCTTTTGCAAGGTTGATATCATTACATCAACATTACATAATAGATGGAGATACACACAAAAGGCATACAATGCCACACAAATACAACAACACATCATCCATATACATAAGAACACCATCCGACTACGGATGAAACACAAACAGAAACTCAAACGGCATCCACCCTGCTAGCCCAGGCTGCCGACCTGGAACCTATCCCTTGATCGAAGAATAAGTAGAAGAAGAACTCCAAAACAAGCAAACACCACTCTCACGTCATGATCATCGCAAAACCTGTACATCGCAAACGAGATCCACCCTACTAGCCCAGGCTGCCGACCTGGAACCTATCTGAAAGTGCTAAGTGGCACTTATGCTTTATTTTGGTGTGATGACAATGTGGTTAGTTGAACTAATATCGGTTGCTAAAGTTTATCTCAGGTTATTGGTTCTAAGTGCCCGCGATGGAGATGTGCGACCCCCCCATTTCAAAAAGAACAAAGGCGTTGTCTTTCGACGCTCCGAAGGTTTAGTTTTGGTTTGCTTCGAGTTGTAGGAAAGACCGCACTATCAACAGGGGTCTGTGTGGATAAATGTCGTGTGGGAATGCCATTGCCGAGCCTCACTCTCTTGCCCTTCCCACTCCGAGCACCTAATAAGAGCCTAGTGTGTATGCTGTGGTACTCAGAAAGTTGCAACAGAAAGTTACTGGGTACCCCGTGCGCACGGGGTCTGTTGACCCCCGTGCGCACGGGGTACTGCGTAACTCTCTGGGTACCCCGTGCGCACGGGGTCTTTTGACCCCCGTGCGCACGGGGTACTGCGTAACTCTCTGGGTACCCGTCGCGCCTGAGTTCTTTGACCCCGTCTTGCGCAGGGGTGGCGTGATTGTCTCTGAGTACCCGTGCGCGCGTGGGTGACTTAGCCCGTGCTTGCACGGGGTCCAACGGCGTAAATCCCCACCAGCCCTGCACACTATATAAAGGCCCTTCTTCCACCTCCAACCCTTAACCCTAATGTCTTGTTGAGCTCCACCATTGCTACACGTCCTTTTGCTCAATACTCTCAATCCCTCCACCCAGACTTGTTGAAACTTTGGGGATTGGGAGAGCAAGACCCGATCTACATCTTGACCAAACCAAATTGCATTCCCCGCAACATTTCTTCCCCATTGACTTGTTACTCTTGGAGCTTGGGCTCCTAGGCGTCTAGAGGTTCCTCCGGAAGCTTCCTTGCTTATGGTGTGTTCCGGAGAAGTTTGTAAAGGTGTGGTGGTCGCCTTCAAGACCAACCCCGAGTGATTTGAGGCTCATCCGTTGGGGGTGACTCGAAGGAGAATACGGTGAGCCTTCGGTGTCGTTCCGCAAGCTTTGGCTCCGGCACCGCTCTAAACGGAGATTAGCTCTTCCCCAAGGAAGAGTGAACTTCAGGTTAAAATCTGCGTCCTCGTCTCACTTGTGGTTAATCCTTTCCCGCACCTTTCCTTGTTGTTGTATGCTTGTTGGCTTGCTAAGTAGTTTGTTGCCTAGCATATTTATCTTGGAGCTTACTTGTCATATAGGTTGCATTCACCTAGTTGCATATCTAGTGAACTCTTTTATCCGCTAAGCCTTAAAATCTACAAGAAAGATTAAAATTTGTAGTCTCCTATTCACCCCCCCTCTAGTCGACCGTATCGATCCTTTCAATTGGTATCAGAGCCTCGTGCTCTAATATAAGGTTTTACAACCTTAGAGGATATGGTCGATCTAGGGAATGAGGGAGGTGGCTTACCCGTTGCGGAGGATGGTCAAAACCAACCCCCCGCCATGACCGAGCCACTTGGCGCTCCTGTCGTTGCTCCCGCCACTCCTCCTAACCCGAATGTTCCCTTGACCGAGTCCGATCTTCTTTCAATGTTTGCGGACCTCAAAGTCTCTATGATGAAAGAGGGTCGGGCCTCGGTCAAGGAGGAAATTGATGCCCGCTTAAAGCCATCAACGTCCGCATCAAACTCGTTTAATCCAAATGAAGTTCATGATGCGGATGACTCGAGGGAACCTCTTGCTTCCCGGCTCGTACTCAAGTTCCCAAGTACAATGCCGTGGAACCCTTTTACTCTCCTCAACCCTTGCAGCATCCCCGCATTAATCCTGTTGGGCCTCCGCCCCCTTTGAAAGCTAATGCCTTTGCTAAGTGGAAGCTAGATATGGAGTCTCACATGCGCAGTGCTTCAACTCAATTGTGGTGGATTGTGGTCAATGGATTCAACCCCAAGGACCCAATGAATCTCACTCCAAGAGAAGCAGTTGACGATCAACTCAATGCTACCGCACACAACATGCTTCGCAACACTGTGACTGAAGACTATAGTGATTCCATTGCTCTTCTCAAAACCACAAAGGAAATTTGGGATTGCCTTGAGGAGGCTCTTGAAGGAGATGAAGCAATTCGAAGATCTCGGTTGGCCTTGATCAAACAAGAAGTCAATCTCTTTGTGAGGAATGAGGGTGAGTCCATGAGAAGAGGTTTACGAAGGTTGAAGTCTCTTGTGCTCAACTTGAGAACCTTTGGGTGCACTTGGGCAAATGATGACTTCATCAAGGACAAGTTCAAAGATGCTATGGTTCTCACAGAACATACCATGGTCATGATGGTTCATCAATGTCCGGACTATCACAAGCTGACTTCGGCTCAAGTTGTTTCCACCTTCTCTACCCATGTTCTTTTGGAAACCAAGTCCAAGAAAACATTCGCAATAGCTCAAGCAACCAAGAACTCCAATCTTGCCTTGAAGGCCAAGAAAGTTGTGAGCCAACCCTCGAGGGAGGAAGAAGTGAGTGAAGAGATTGGTGAGGAGGATATTGACACCTCGTGTTCGGCAAATAATTTTGCAGAAGACTTGGCTCTCTTAGTCAAAAAGTACTCCGGGACCATGGCAAACAAAGGAAGAAATCTTCAAGGAAGATCTTTTGGATGAAGGAAATGCTACAATTGTGATAGCCCAAGACACTTTGTTCATGATTGTCCATATGAGAGACGTGAAGACAAGTCCGAGAAGCTTGTGCTTAAGAAGAAGAAGTTCACCAAGTTTGCAAAGAGGAAGGATGACAAGGCTCTTGTTCATGAAGAATACATGTCTGGAGATGAAGATGACGGTGATGATGATCAAGTGGGCACGGCCGCCTTTGCCATGCATGCCACTACCTCCTCCACCACCAGCCTCTTCGACTCTCCAAACAAGGACAAGCCATTCACTCATCGGTGACTCATGGCCAAAGAGGTAAAAACAAAGTCCGAACCCAAGAAACCCGACAATTACACTCCCAATGTCTCATGTGAGATAGTGGAGGATGAGTGTGAGGAGGGTGTGGATAATGATGAGGAATCCTTAATGGCTTTCATGAAAACTCTTCATGGTGAAGCTCGTGCTTGTTTTGGTGATCTCCTTAAGTCACTTGCCGAACGCGATGACTTTATTGAGAACATTGAGAACCTCCTTATAGAGGAAAAGGAGAGAGTGGATCTCCTCGAGCACGAACATAATGAAGAGAGTGTCATGAGAGCATCACTTGAGGAAGCCTTATCTGCTCATCAAATGGACTTTGTTAAAACCAACGATGCTTTGCAACTTGCTCTTGAGAATAAAGATTCTCTTAACGTTAGAGTTGAAAAGCTTCTAGTTGACCATACAAAACTTGTTGAGGAGCATGAGTTCCTTGTGATTAGTTCCAAGGTTGTCAAAGGTGACCTCATTGCCCTCACTGAGTCTTATGCCCAACTAAAAGCTACAACCATTAAGGCTCTCACTTGCGCACCTCATATTGATTTAAATGATGATGCTTGTACTGCTAACTTTGCTCATGATTGCACTTTCCTTCAAGAGGAAAATAAGAAGTTGAAAGCTCAAATTGAGAAAGGGCTTGTGTCATGCATCCAAGGGGAGAAAAATCTAAACGACCTCTTGAGCAACCAAAAGGAGTGTGTTGCCAAGGGGGGAGTTGGGTTTAATCCTGCATCCAAGAGTGGTAAGAAAAATAAGAAGAAGACCAACAAGAAAATCGGTCCGACTCCTTCCCTTCCCCAAAAGGTAGTGTTTGTGCATGAAGGGCACAAGGAGAAGGAGAAGGAATTAAAGGGTGTTGGGAATGGAAAGGTCATTAGGGACAAGGCCATTCCCAAGAATTTTGCCGGCAAGAACAATCCATCATACGTTCTCATGAGAGGAGATGATGGCCATACCTTTGCAAAATTTTTTGGAACTAACTATGATGATTATGCTTGGACTATTTGGGTTCCCAAGATCCTTGTTGCTAACTCTCCAGGACCCATTGCAAAATGGGTACCTATAAACAAAGCTTGATTATTGTAGGACTATGTCTCCGGTGGAACTCAATGGGTGATTGACAGTGGATGCACAAATCATATGACCGGAGAAAGGGAGATGCTCGTGGAGTTCGTTGATTCACTTAAGGCCTCTTCGAACATCTCCTTCGGTGACAATATCAAGGGCAAGGTATTAGGTTTGGGCAAGGTGGTAATCTCTAATGATTCATCTCTTTCAAATGTCATGCTTGTCCAATCCCTTCACTACAATTTACTTTCAACTATTCAGTTGGCTCGTGCCGGATATGATTCACATTTTGGTGAATTCCATGTGACCGTCTTTAAGAGAAGCAATCTCAAAGTGGTCTTCGTTGGGCATGTTGAAGACAACCTTTACGTGGTTGATTTCTCGAAAGAGAAAACTCATCTTGCAACATGCCTAATGGCCAAGGCCGACGTGGGGTGGCTATGGCACCATAGACTAGCCCACGTGGGCATGAGAAATTTACAAGCTCTCTTAAAGGGGGAGCACATTCTTGGACTAACCAATGTGTATTTTGCCAAAGATCGTCCTTGTAGTGCTTGCATTGCCGGAAAGCTTCATGAAAAAGCTCACAAGGTGAAGACTATCATCACCACCTTGAGGCCCCTCGAGCTTATCCATTTGGATCTTTTTGGGCCTCCCACATATGATAGTTTGGGAGGAAGGAGATATTGCCTTGTCATTGTTAATGACTTCACAAGATATACTTGGGTGTTCTTTCTCAAGACTAAAGATGAAACTCAAGAAACCTTCATCAACTTTGCCAAAGAAGCTCAACGTCAACATAACTGTGAGATCAAGGCAAACCGGAGTGACAATGGCACCGAGTTCAAAAACTATACAATGGATGATTTCTTGAGTGAAGAGGGGATAAAGCACCAATATGCCTCACCATATACTCCCCAACAAAATGGGGTTGCGGAGAGGAAGAATTGGACTCTTATTGAGATGGCTAGGACCATGCTTGATGAGTACAAATCACCATACAAGATTTGGGCTGAAGCCATCAACACCGCGTGCCATGCTTCAAACCGGCTTTATCTTCGCAAACTCAAGAACAAGACCCCTTATGAGCTCCTAATCGGGAGAAAGCCCAATGTCAAATACTTTCGGGTATTCGGTTGTAAGTATTTCATTTTAAACAAAAAATCCCGATTAGCTAAATTTGAGTCTAGAACTTATGAGGGCATATTTGTTGGATATGCATCAAACTCTCATGCTTACCGAGTTCTCAATAAATCCATCGGATGCATTGAGGAAACGGTAAATGTGGAGTTTGATGAAGATAACGGCTCCCACATGGAGCAAATTGTTCCTAGTGTTGTAGGTGATGAGGCTCCTTCACAAGCTATAAGGACAATGGGGATAGGCCACATTCTCCCACAACAAACACCCCATGTCCAAGTAGAAGAAGAAGGAGTAAGATCCCTTCTTGAGGATTCTCCACAAGGGAAGTCATCACCAACGCCACTTGTCCAAGATGCTTTGGGAAATAATGAACCTATCCAAGAACAAGATCAAGACCCTCATATTCCTGAGCAAGATCAAGAGCAAACTCGTCCGAATAATGAAGAACCAATCGTTGAGGCTCAAGATCAAGCTCAAAGTCATGATCATGATCAAGAACAACCCCAACCACATGTGTCTTCATCGACATCACTTCCTACAGAGCAAGAACCCGTGGTTGCAAATAGAAGGGTGTCTCCAAGGTTAAAGCAATCTCAAGGGCAAGCCTCCTCATCAAGTCCAAAACCAAGTGAAGAAGAGCTTGACCGCAAAGAGCAAAAAGTGGCCGCCAAGCTGAAACATCTTCAACACCTCACCGAGAACATCTACGGAAGCATCAAAAAGGGGGTAACTACTCGTAGACGTTTGGCAAACTTTTGTGAACATCACTCGTTTGTCTCTTGTGTTGAACCCCTTAAGGTGGAAGATGCACTTGACGATCCGGATTGGATAGATGCCATGCATGAAGAACTCAACAACTTCACAGGCAACAAAGTATGGACCCTTGTAGAAAGACCCAAGAATTTCATAATGTCATTGGAACAAAGTGGATTTTCAAGAACAAACAAGATGAGTATGGACAAGTAATAAGGAACAAGGCAAGGCTAGTGGCACAAGGTTTCACCCAAGTTGAAGGTTTGGACTTTGGTGAAACTTTTTCCCCCGTTGCCCGTCTCGAATCCATTCGCATCTTACTTGCTTATGCCTCTCATCATGATTTCAAATTATATCAAATGGATGTTAAGAGCGCTTTTCTTAATGGTCCTCTTAAGGAGTTAGTGTATGTCAAGCAACCTCCCAGTTTTGAAGACCCCAATCATCCCTCTCACGTTTATGAACTCCATAAGGCACTCTATGGACTCAAACAAGCACCTCGTGCTTGGTATGATCACCTTACGACGTTCCTAAGCGAGAAAGGGTTCCAGATAGGGGTAATAGATTCCACTCTCTTTACAAAGAGGGTAAAAGGAGAGTTGTTTGTCTGCCAAATCTATGTTGATGATATTATCTTTGGGTCAACTAACCATGCTATTAACATTGAGTTTGAGAATCTTATGACTAAGGAATTTGCCATGAGCATGATGGGAGAGTTGAAGTTCTTTCTCGGTTTTCAAGTGAAGCAATTAAGAGGCGGAACCTTCATCAATCAATCTCGTTATATCCAAGACATGCTCAAGAGATTCAAAATGCAAGATATCCAGCCAAAGAAGACACCCATGGCCACAAATGGTCAACTTCATCTTGATCCAAATGGTAAAGAAGTGGATCAAAAGGTATATCGCTCTATGATCGGCTCCCTGCTTTACCTTTGTGCATCTAGGCCAGATATTATGTTGAGTGTGTGTATGTGTGCAAGATTTCAATATGCTCCTAAGGAGAGCCACTATTCGGCAGTGAAAAGGATCCTTCGATGTTTGGTTCATACCCCAAACTTAGGCCTTTGGTATCCCAAGGGATCTTCATTTGAGTTAATGGGTTACTCGGATTCGGATTGGGCCGGAGACAAGGTTGATCGCAAGTCCACCTCTGGTTCATGTCAATTTTTAGGAAGGTCGTTGGTAAGTTGGTCTTCAAAGAAGCAAAATGTATATCTCTCTCCACAGCCGAAGCCGAGTATATTGTTGCCGGAAGTTGTTGTGCCCAATTATTATGGCTGAGGCAAACTTTGATGGATTATGGTGTCAAATGTGACAAAGTGCCTCTTTGGTGTGACAATGAGGGTGCCATCAAGATCGCCGAGAATCCGGTTCAACATAGCAAGACTAAGCATATTGAGATTCGTCATCATTTCATTAGAGATCATGTGGCCAAGGGAAACATTGAGTTACTCCATGTCAACACCGAGAATCAACTTGCAGACATTTTCACCAAGCCCTTGTGAAGCAAGATTCCGGGAGTTAAGGCATGAGCTAAATATCGTGGATATTAGTAACTTCAGATGAAACTCTTGCTCATACACACATACTCATGTACTATCTTGCTTAGATGTAGGCACATGTCTAGGGGCTAGCTCAACCCATGAGCTATGTTATCCTGGAAGTGCATAAATCAAACTCAATCTTTCACACTAGCCACTTTAGGTGGTACTTGTGCTTCAAAGATGAGTATTGGTCTTGGGCCCAAGGTTCATATCTTCGCGGTGCCATACCAAGTAAACTCAAACATGGTGGCCTTGGCCACCGCCCTCGCTTGAGGGATGTGTCCGTGGTTGTTCCGCCTGTGTGGTGTGTTGTTTCTTTTCTTTTTGTGTTTTGTTCTTCCTACTTCTCTTTTGGTACACGTGCTCCACATATTCCCTTTCCATAGTGATAGGTCTTTCCTCGCAGCGTATTCAAAAATATCGACCGAGTGCTTTGTGAAGTAGGGGTAAGAGTATACACTCAGCCCTGTATTTAAAACAAATCCACTCATGTCAAAGTTCCTGAGTATCCCGTGCTTGCGAGGGCTGCACTGTGCCCACAGGGCCCCGTGCCCACGGGCTCTGTCACCGTCTTGCACACGGACCCCATGTGCACGGGATCTCTTAGCCCGTCTTGCACAGGTCTGCAGTTTCAGTCTGAAGGTGGGGCGTGGGGAGGCTCGGGCTCTTTCCCACCCATTCGCCCCTCCACTCCCAGAAAGCCTCCAGCGCCGCCCGCCGTCGCCTCCCTCGCGGAGCTCCTCCGGGCTTCGTCGGGTTCTTCCTCGGTGGATCTGCATCCAGATGGGGTCCTCCTCCGGTTGGTCCTGCCTCCTTGGTCTTTTTCCTTGTGTTTCTTTCTTTTTCTCTAGCTTTAGGGTTTCTTTGCTCCCTAGATTCGTTTGGCCTCAAATGTTGGTAGATAGAAGTCTAGTGCTTAGATCCTCTGGTCCTCTGCTTCACCCACTCCCGGAGTTCATTACGGTAGTGGCTGCTGCTGGAGACTCCGTGTCCATGGAGTGTTTGACCCCGTGCGCACGGGCCCCGTGTCTCACGATCTGCACCGCAAGCAGGGACCCCGTGCCCACGGGTTCTAAACCCGTGTGCACGGGCTATCCAGGAACTTTTGCCTAGATTTTTGTCTATCCCCTTGCCATTCATCTTGCACTTGTACTCATTTGTGGTTCGTGCTTTGTGTTGTTGGGTGTTTGCGTGTGTTTCAGACTCCGCTGACAAGAGGTCTGAGCTTCGTCGCAAGCGTGGAAAAAGAGGATCAGAGGACTTCACCATTGCTCGTCGTCAGCCGTCTGAAGGCATGGGTCAGGGGTCTGGATCTGGTCAGGGCCGTGTTCGACGTGCTGCCTCAAAGCGGCCCGTTGTAGAGGCTTCCGATAATTCTGAGGAAGAATATGACTCGCAAGATGATGTTTACTACGCCAATCCCAATAATGATGATGAGATAGAAGAAGAAGATGATCGTGGTGAGGAAGGTGAAGAAGAGGATGAGGAGTCTAGTCCGGAGCAAGCCATTCCGGGCGGGCGTGACCTCCGGAATTTGCCTCTTGTCAAGTGGACCAAGCTAGAGATCTGGGCTGAGAGACATAGCCATCCTTATGTTGCTGCCACTGGTATGGGAGTGGATCCCGGGTTCAAGAATGAGTTTCAGCAAAGGGTCTATCATGAGCTTCTTATGACCAAGTCCAAGAAGTTTTCCCCTCACAAGCAAGTCAACACTGAGAGTTTGCGCGACAATGACCATCTGTATCCCGGTGTGTACTCTGCTCTTGGACGACTGGGTCTGATTCCGTTTGTCACCTTCAACCACCCCTATAATGAAGATCTAGTGATGCAGTTCTTTGTCACTCTGTACTTCTCCAATGATTCTGCCGCACCCTCTTTGGATGTCCTAACAGCGTCGATTGCTCAGCTCCTATGGCAAAGTTCTTGAGATCATTCCCTACCCATTCATGGATGAAGAGACCGTTTTGATGAGTTTGGCGTTGTTAGGGAAAGTGGGCAGCGCACTAAAGATGAGATTGCCTTTGCTTACAAACAAGAGAAGTCATTTGTCCTTTGGGTCAATCAAAGACCTCTTGCCCTCTATGATACCATCGCCATATCTGAGGTATACCCTCACTCCAAAGGCCAGGGATTCCCATAACATTCGGAGCTCCATGCTTGATGTCTTTGTGTATCTTCATCAAAAGAAGAAAGTGGATGTTCTGGACTTCATGTACTACGAGCTGCGTCAGTGTGTTCAAGAGAACAAGTCCTTGATCTATGCTCCTTTCATACAGGCATTGATTGAGACCGTCTGTCCAGCAAAGTACATTGCCAGCTTCAAGACTTCTATTCCCAAGCGCAACTCCAACTGGACCCCAGCTGCTCCTGCTCCCTATGTGCCTATCAAGAAGGGGCGCAACCCTAGGCATGAGGATCGTGCTAGGCATGTCCTCTACTGCACGGATCCCTCGTGGTCAGGCCAAGTCTGTTGGTTCTGAGGCCATCTTTGCCAAGGGAGAGAAGAAGTCACTGTTCAAGACCTTGAGCAACATGTTCAAGATGTGTCAGTCCATTCAGCGTCGTCAGATCAAGGAAATCAACAAGGAGAAGCTTGTTCGGCATGAGCAGAAGGCAGCAAGGGCTGCTACTAGTGAGGAGGTCGATCCAGGTTCAGAGGACGTCGACAGTGAGGCCACTGCTCGGTCTTTCCCAATGGCCGGGTGGCGTTTTGATGATGATGATGATGCCTCGAGTGCTCCTCCTCTTGTCTAATGGGTCTCGTGTCGCCATTTGTCTCCTTTTGTTGTCTTGATGACAAAGGGGAGAAGTGGTGTGTGGTGTGCGTTAGTGGGTGTGTTGAGATCTCAAGCCTCGTGTTTCTCATTGTTGGTTGGTTTTAGTTGGCTTGAGATACTCTTATTTACCTTCATGCGTGTGGTTACGAGACTCTAGCTTTATTATTGAACCTTGCCATTATCCTCTTATGCTTATTGGGTCTCACATTATTTGCTCTCCACACTGTGTCATGAGTTCTAGGCACCGTTATAGGTTTATTTTGTTGAAACTCATGACGTTTCTTTAATGATCTTGGTCGAACCTCCTATGGGTGTTCTAGTTGCATTCTTGTTTTCGGGCACACATATAGGGGGAGCTATCATGATCATTATTTGTTCCATGGCTTTCTATCTATTTATCCTCTATGCCATGCTCTAACCACGTTGTCATCTATGCACCAAAAAGGGGGAGATTGAAACTGCTAAGTGGCACTTATGCTTTATTTTGGTGTGATGACAATGTGGTTAGTTGAACTAATATCGGTTGCTAAAGTTTATCTCAGGTTATTGGTTCTAAGTGCCCGCGATGGAGATGTGCGACCCCCCCCCATTTCAAAAAGGATAAAGGCGTTGTCTATCAACGCTTCGAAGGTTTAGTTTTGGTTTGCTTCGAGTCGTAGGAAAGACCGCACTATCAAGAGGGGTCTGTGTGGATAAATGTCGTGTGGGAATGCCATTGCCGAGCCTCACTCTCTTACCCTTCCCACTCTGAGCACCTAATAAGAGCCTAGTGTGTATCTTGTGGTACTCGAAGTTGCAACAGAAAGTTCTTGGGTACCCGTGCGCCGCACGTCTTCATGCAGAATCTCTGGGTACCCCATGCACGCAGGGTCTTTTGACCCCGTCGCACGGGTAATTCGTAACTCTCTGGGTACCCCGTGTGCACGGGGTCTTTTGACCCCCGTGCGCATGGGGTGGCGTGATTGTCTCTAGTATCCCGTGCGCACGGAGCTGACTTAGCCCATGCGCACGGGGTCAAATGGGCAGAAATCCCCACCAGCCCCTGCACACTATATAAAGGCCCTTCTTCCACCTCCAACCCTTAACCCTAATGTCTTGTTGAGCTCCACCATTGCTACACCTCCTTTTGCTCAATACTCTCAATCCCTCCACCCAAACTTGTTGAAACTTTGGGGATTGGGAGAGCAAGACCCGATCTACATCTTGACCAAACCAAATCGCGTTCCCCGCAACATTTCTTCCCCATTGACTTGTTACTCTTGGAGCTTGGGCTCCTAGGCGGCTAGAGGTTCCTCCGGAAGCTTCCTTGCTTGTGGTGTGCTCCGGAGAAGTTTGTAAAGGTGTGGTGGTCGCCTTCAAGACCAACCCCGAGTGATTCGAGGCTCATCCGTTGGGGGTGACTCGAAGGAGAATACGGTGAGCCTTCGGTGGCGTTCCGCAAGCTTTGGCTCCGGCACCGCTCCAAACGGAGATTAGCTCTTCCCCAAGGAAGAGTGAACTTCGGGTTAAAGTCTGCGTCCTCATCTCACTTGTGGTTAATCCTTTCCCGCACCTTTCCTTGTTGTTGTATGCTTGTTGTCTTGCTAAGTAGTTTGTTGCCTAACATATTTATCTTGGAGCTTACTTGTCATATAGGTTGCATTCACCTAGTTGCATATCTAGTGAACTCTTTTATCCGCTAAGCCTTAAAATCTACAAGAAAGATTAAAATTTGTAGTCTCCTATTCACCCCCCCCCCTCTAGTCGACCGTATCGATCCTTTCACTATCCCTTGATCGAAGAAGAAGTAGAAGAAGAACTCCAAAACAAGCAAACATCACTCTCACGTCATGATCATTGCAAAACCTGTACCTGCAACTGTTGTTGTAGTAATCTGTGAGCCACGAGGACTCAGCAATCCCATTACCATGGGTATCAAGACTAGCAAAGCTTAATGGGTAAGGAAGGGGTAAAGTTGTGAGGTTGCAGCGGCGACTAAGCATATATGGTGGCTAACATACGCAAATAAGAGCGAGAAGAGAAACAACGGAACGGTCGTGAAGCTAGCAATGATCAAGAGGTGATCCTGAACTCCTACTTACGTCAAACATAACACAGAAACCATGTTCACTTCCCGGACTCCGCCGAAAAGAGATCATCACGGCTACACACTCGGTTGATGCGTTTTAATTCGGATCTGGTGTCAAGTTATCTACAATCGGACATTAACAAATTCCCATCTGCCACATAACCACGGGCTCGGCTTTCGAAAGTTTATACCCTGCAGGGGTGTCCCAACTTAGCCCATGATAAGCTCTCGCGATCAACGAAGGATATTCCTTCTCTCAGGAAGACCCGATCAGTCTCGGAATCCCGGTTTACAAGACATTTCGACAATGGTAAAACAAGACCAGCAAAGCCGCCCGATGTGCCGACAATCCCGATAGGAGCTGCACATATCTCGTTCTCAGGGTAACACCGGATGAGCAATCCGTACAACTAAAACCAGACCTCAAGTTTCCCTGAGGGGGCGCTGCAAAAGGCTCTAGTTCGGACCAACACTTAGAGAAGCACTGGCTCGGGGGGGCTAAATAAAGATGACCCTCGGGCTCCGGAAACCCAAGGGAAAAAGGGCTAGGTGAGGGAAATGGTAAAACCAAGGTTGGGCCTTGCTGGAGGAGTTTTATTCAAAGCGAACTGTCAAGGGGGTCCCATAAATCACCCAACCGTAAGGAGCATAAAATCCGGGAACATAACACCGGTATGATGTAAACTAGGGCGACAAAAGTGGAACAAAACACTGCATAAGGCCGAGCCTTCCACCCTTTACCAAGTATATAGATGCATTAATTAAATAAGAGATATTGTGATATCCCAACATAATCCTGTCCACCATGGGGCAATCTTCAACTTCACCTGCAACTAACAATGCTATAAGAGGGGCTGAGCAAAAGCGGTAACATAGCCAAGCAATGGTTTGCTAGGACGGGTGAAAAGGTTAGAGGCTGACATGGCAATTTGGGAGGCTTGAAGAGCAAATGATAGGAAGCGCAGCAAAGCGATCGAACGAAGCAACTAGCATAGCAATGATAGTAGTGAGATCCAAGGTGATGGTCATCTTGCCTGAAATCCCGCTAGGAAGAAGAACGAGTCCATGAAGAAGATGAAGCCACAAAGACGAACCAAGCGTAGACGAATGAATCCTCACGATCGCAACGAAACTAGAACTATCGAGAAGAAGCACACAACATAGTAAACACACCACACATAGACAAGACATGATGCACAACCAAGCATGATGCATGACAAAGCTAGATGAGGCTACTCATGGCAAGAGATGATGCAAACAAGAACAACACATCAAGGCAAGTTTAAATGAGGCCGGAAACAACATATAGCAATTCTGGTAAGTCCTCATATGAAAATTTAGAAATTAGTCCAGAACTGAATAAACATTAGGTTGAAGTTATTAAACAGCAAGTTAAAGAGCACCAAGAGGATCTACACGAAATTCTATTCAGGTTACATATAAAGTTCATTTAGTTCGGAGCTACGGCCTAGAAGATATGAGCAGAACAAGTTAAGAATGGCATTGATGCAAAATGCATACAAACATCAATCAAACACCTCAAAACAAGGATGCAACATGATAATATAAACTACATGCAATTCTAAGCAAGTTTCATATAGAGCACACTCTAAACGGAGCAACGGTTCAACACATACACTCTATACAACTTTAAAAGACAAGCTGTCCAAAACAGCAACTAGGCATCTAGCAAGCATCATAACAACATGCTACAGCACCTCGACATAAGAACAAAAGGCATGGGCATGAATTACAGGTAAAGCATGACAAAACATGAACACTGAGCTATCTCCATAAATCACTAGAACATGCTCAAAAGGACCTAGCAAGATTGCAAATAATAACAGTTTCAGACATAGCAGAAATAACATCAGGTTGCAATGTTTAGAGCTATTTAACAACATGATACAGAAACTTATCATGGCAAAAAAAGGCCTGGCATGAATCTACTAATTGCATATTACAAAAGTCCCTGACTGACCATGAGCCAAAAGGGCACAGAAAATATGATGGCACCCATGTAAACATGGCAAAAGATATGACAGATTCATACATGGCAGGAACAACAATAAGTAGGCATGTTGGTGAGCTTGAACCACTCACCACAGAGCATTACATGGAATGACAAGGTAACCAACAGTAAGAAGACATGTTTATGAAGTTAAACATGGCAAGAGCAAGTCCATATCATGATTGGATCACTAACAACAATCATGGAAACATTGAACTTAATGTTAACAGGCTGACAGCAACAATGTTTAGCAATTTGAGAGCAACATTACAACAGGTTACAGCAGGCTATAAATGCAACTAGAGGCATGGATGGATAGAGCATGACATGTATAACAAATCATCCTTCGTGAACATCTCCAGATTATGCATAGAATGACTTGTAGCAGCAGGTTTACATGGCATCATGTTATAGCAGATTCAGACTAGCAAAACAGCAACAACAAGTACCCTACTTAACAAGCTCGATGCACTCGCTACAAGACCCACAAAAATACATGGATGGCATCACAGAAAATATGACATGATGAAGTACAAAACACATGTAGAGCTCATGCTCATAAGATGCACACATCAAATGCAACAAAAATGACAAATCATCAAGTTATAACAGTTTCAGCAGATTAACATCACATAGCACTCTTGCAACGATGATTAGGGCATCAATATGGACTCAAACAAACATGGCACAATGGAATAAAATGTAGAGCATCTCATTATGAACATTATATCGTGCATGCAAAACGGAGCAGCACACATGAAGTTATGGCACGATGAATATGGCATCAGAATGCAAAAATCTTTCGAGACAGGAATTTTCGGGGTCAACCTGCGGGATAGATCTGGACGGTGCGGATTCCGAGGCTCGCCGGAGCTCATCGCCGGAGACGAGGAGGAAGATGCCGGGGAGGCTCGGGGAGGCGTGGGGACGCGGCCCTCCAGCCGGATCCGACACGGGACGGCGAAAAGCGGCGGCGGGGCGAGGAAGCCGGCGCGGCCGGATCGGCCGCGAAGCTCGGCCGAGCTACACAGCCGGGCGAGGCACCACGGCGGAGGTGAGGCGGCGCCAAGGGAGCAGGAGGCGGCGGGCATGGCGACGGGCGGGCGGCCTTGAGGCGGTTCAGCGGGCGGCGAGGCGCTGCCCGACGGCGGCGGAACGGGCCGCAGGGCCGGAGGTGGGCCCGTGTGGCCCGGCGGCACGAGGGCGGTGGCGGAGCCACGTGGAGGCGCGGGATTGGAGGCAGGAGACGGTTGGACGTGTCCGGCGGCTGGACGGACATGTCCGACACGCGGAGGAAGGGGAAAACTAGGGTTAGACTGATTTGGTAGGTGGGTGGACTATATATATATAGGGAAACAGAACTAGGTTAGGACCTTCCGATTTAAATCGGACGATCGCGATAATTAGATTGGGGGAGTCCAAATTAGAAAATGGAGATGTTTTATAGATGTTTGGGGATGATCCAGGCTCATCGGTCACGATAGCCCGGTTCGGGTTCGGAGTAGCTTTTGGGCGCGCACACGAGGGGGTCTGTGGTTGGCAGAGAGGTTAGATGGTTTGATAAGAGGGAATTGAAAAACACGGTTGGTCTCGGAACGGTCAACGAATGCAACGGAGATAAGCGAGGAGCGACCACTACGAGCGGATGCAAGCTTAAGAAAACAATGCCGATGCAATGCGCATGATGCTATGAGATGAAATTCAAGACATGAACAAAATGCAGAACAAAAAAAACCCAACCACGGAGGAAATAACATATCGCCTCTCCGGAAAAGGCAAGAGTTGGAGTTACAAATATGGAAAGTTGTATCCGGGGCGTTACACAAGCACCGGTCCACCCACATATCAAATTATCAAAGTACCGAACGCGAATCATATGAGCGTGATGAAAACTAGCTTGACGATAATTCCCATGTGTCCTCGGGAGCGCTTTTCTCTTTATAAGAAATTGTCCAGGCTTGTCCTTTGCTACAAAAAGGATTGGCCACCTTGCTGCACTTTATTTACTTTCATTGCTTGTTACCCGTTACAAATTATCTTATCACAAAACTATCTGTTACCTACAATTTCAGTGCTTGCAGAGAATACCTTACTGAAAACCGCTTGTCATTTCCTTTTGCTCCTCGTTGGGTTCGACACTCTTACTTATCGAAAGGACTACGATAGATCCCCTATACTTGTGGGTCATCAATTGACTGCTGCCGAACGTGATCTATGCGCCTATACCTTTTCAAAAGTCAGGGCCTTGATTGCCAACGGGTTAACTGGAATGGACTTGGTCCGCTGTTGGGTCGCCTAGAGGATCTTACCACTGAGCCGGCGCAGCGGCTTAATGTGTCAATATGCAGGTGATTCCAAGGACCCATAAGGCTTCAACCCAACATAGTTAATTGACAAGGATATCAATGATATGATTAAATCACTCCTTGCTGAATCACTGGAGAACTGCAGCAAAACGGGTCAGAACCCTTTATGTGCCCTCAACCCGGCTCCGCTTGTAAGCATCTTGAATAACTTTTATCTTACTTGTTTACCTTTTGTACATCAAACTTTTAACCCTTTTACCCATGTGTAAACAGGCTAACTCTCCTTTTTGGAAGAAGAAAATACAAGACGCCGCCACTCCATCTAAGAGGGCAAGGGGTTCAAAATCTCATGGCAGAGTTCGCCGCAAGAAGCCATCAGCCGAAGAACAGCTCACCCTCGATGTTGAGTCAGAGGTAGAACTTGATTCCTTTGGTCTTTTCTTTATGCAACTTATTAATACTGATCCCTCTCAGGAAGAGGTAGAGACTAGTCATGCCGATGCAGCAGAGGTAAATATAATTTCCTCCAACATAGAATCCTTACCAAGACAGAAAATTCGGCGGGTCATCCGAAAAGTAAAATTTTCACATCCTCTTGGTCATTTGGATCCCCACTTTCTTTTGAAGAAACGGCAACATGAACAAGGCGTAAGACCCGGAGTGATGGCACTAAAGATCTCATGTCCGTCTTACCCGACACTCTGGCTCCTCAAAAGCGTCGCAATGAGGTGCCACATAGCCCGACTCTAACTCTTCCACAAGCCGGTCTCATATGTAAACCTCTTAATTCTTCTGACTCAAAATATTAGGGAACGCCGCCATCATCTGGCGACTCTAGAGGAACTCAAATGCCTGCTTTCAAGATTGCCCATGGGTAAGTATCTTCATTTGTTCATAAATGACTTCAAATGATATATCCATGAATTCTTGTACTCTTGTCACAGCGGTGTAGCAAAAGGGGGCAAGAAACAGAAGGTGGTTGGTCCTTCAAAGGACCCTAAAGCTGCTGAGCCGGAGAGACAGGTGTTAGATACCTTTGGGGCTTCAATTCAAAATCTTGAAGGCCTTGTCAATGACCCGCCACCACAAACTGATGCCACCATCTTTAAGTCCATGGACACCGAGATTAACTTGGCAGCCCCTAAGACCCGCCAAGTCCTAAGCCGCCCAGCCCTGCTAAATCTGCTGACAAGAGCCCTGCCGCTACTGATGCTAGAGATGCCACTATTACCAGGTTAGGTTTCAAGCCGCCTGAGGCCTCCAGAGTCTTATCCAAACAATTAGCCAAGGAAGAAACACCTTGACTAGAGAAAGGCAAGGCAAAATTGGACCTGGAGAGCTATTCCTCCTTCAGTGCAGGTGACGTGTACACGGGCTACCTGAGACACCTTAACACAAGACAGGATATGGAAGCTGGGCTGGTTGAGCTGATGAAACAAAAGTATGAGGTAAATATCCATCCTCTCTTTAGTCTTGTGCATATACATATAACCATACTAGGCCCCAAGTCTGCAGTGTAGGAAACATACTGACTATGCTTTAGACTTATAAAATTTTGCAAAGTGTAGCCCCCAAGGGTCGGCTTGTGTCGGGACGATGAGGGACGACACCTATGGGGCCGGGGAGGCCCCTTCGTGAGTTCGGTACGAGGGCGGAGGAGGCACAGAGAGCAGATCGAGGCGATGCGCGCGGGGGATTTTTACCCAGCTTCGGGCCGCGATGGTCGCGTAAAACCCTACTGCTGCTTTGTGTTGTATTTGATCTTGCTCAAGAATGCGAGCGTATGGTGGTGTGGTGTTGAGTGAATCCAACTAGCCGAACCCCAGGCGCTAGAGTTGCCAAGGATCCGAACCTTCGAACCTCCTCTACGTTGTGCATGGGCCTCCTTTTATAGGGCAAGGGGTCACCGACAGTGTCAACGAGGAGAGAGGGTAAAACGTAAAAGAGGTGGTAGTTGGAACAGTCGGGAACAAAGTGCAGCTCAAATTAGCGAACAAAGGATTCTACCTACTTTTGACAGAGGGGACAAGAGCATTTAATGCCGTCGCCGTCGACCCCAAAAGCTCCCGCCTTTGCGTCTCCGTTTGCCACGGCGATGGAGCCACCACCGTGGAGTGCCACCGCACCCTCATGCAGCATGCCATCCGCCACGCGCCTCTGGAGGGCTTAAGGCGGCGCGCATGCGGATGAGCTGGAGCGCGGCACACAACGCGGCTCTCCGGCAAGCACCTTGCCGGGTCTTGATCTTGCCGGCCGGAGCTTGTCGGGCTTGTAACTTGTCGCTCCCGGGCCCTCGCCGACGCGAGAAGCGCCGAGGCGTGTCTTCCGTGATGTAGTCTTCGTCTCCCGGCGAGCTCCTCTTGCCCGGGCTTGCATGAGTGATGTAATCTTGAGCACAGAACGGCCTTCCGGCAAGCTCCTCTTGCCGGGCCTTGATCTTCTATCTTGTACACTTTGTTCTTGAATGGCTTGATACGGAGCAGAATGGTCTCCGCAAGCATGTGGTGGATCCAAAGCGGGGAGCTGCGATCGCCGATGCACAAGTTGGGGTACCGAGGTACCCCTACCTTAGTACACCGACAGAGCCCCGGCCTGGCCACACACGCAAGCCGAAGCGCTGTTGGGCCAGGCCCAAAACAATGCACGGGCACACGCTGCCCACGGCGCGTCGAAGTCTGCTCAGCATCCGCCGCCTCCCCTCTGTAACGGCACGCGTCGATTGCGGCGTCGTGGGAGACGTGGCGGCGATGCAGCCTTTAAGGCATCCGCCCGTGATCGTGGTGCAGCGAGGTCGCTTCACCCGCCGCCCGGCTCCGCTTTTCGCCCACGCTGCCCTCATGCACGGGGGGGTGGGCGGCGAAGGTGGGAGACCGAGCCGCCACGGGCGGAGAAGGCGAGTCGGCCCGCTCCTCGGCCTTCTCGCTTCCTGATTGGTCGAAGGGCGGTTGAGTTTCCCACCTCGCCCCTTTAAAAGGGGCGGAAGGGGAGCACAATGGCGCACTCATCCTCTTCTCCCTTCGTCTTCATCCTCTGTTCTTCTTTCCGCCATGGAAGGAGAAATCCCAGCTCTTGACGGTGGCGGCGAGGGTCGCCTAGGCAGCGCTCCTCCCCATCCCGCTCCGTGGCAGTGGAGCCGCCACGAGAGGAGAGGGAGGGGCGGGCCGCGACGAGGCCGAGGGCGTGGCCGAGGCGGCCGGGAGAGGCGGTCGTGTGAAGCGCCTCCCGCCTCCCCGACGTCTCCCGGCCCACGATCGCGGTCCACACCGAGATGACCTCAGGAGTTCTTCATCAAGCTTCGCCCGGCGCCTCGTCGCCGCCTCCGCTGCCGGCCCGTTCGCGGACGCAATGGGGCCGGATCCACCCGACGTGATGGAGTTGCGCATGAGGGGCTGCGGGATCAGCGGCACTGGGTGAGTGTCGTGTCCCCAGCCCCGGCGTGATGTTCTTCGACCGAGGGTGGAAGACGTTCGCCGGATCCATAGCTTGACGGCGGGTTCACCCTCCATTTCGTTAATGGATGGTGACCTTCGCCCGTCAAGGTCTTCGGCGACCACGGGACCCGGCACGCTGCTGTGTGGACAGCTCCTCGATAGCGAAGGCTCCTCCCGAGCGAGAGTGACGAGGGGAGAGCGACAACGGCGACGAGGGGATGGCGGGCCCGACTAGGCGTCGGACACCGCTGCCTCATGGCCACCGCGACCCCATCTTCTGGGTCGCCGGCCTTCTGAACTCCCCGGGGCCGTCTTCTTGGCGGCTGGCGTAGGGAGGCTGCGGAAGAGGAAGAGGGGGAGTGACGGCAAGGCCGTTAAATCGGAGTACGAGGGCGAGGTGCCCTCGTGCCGATGTCCCACCACCCCGTCTTCAAGCTCTGCCTCCGACGCCTTCGTCTCCGCCAAGCTCCTGGCCGGCCCCCGGGAAGTTCTCTTGGTGTCTTCTGGCGCCCGTGGCTCTCCGGGGATGCGTTCCCCATGCCCGTCACCTTGCGCAGCTCTGGGCACGGCGGCGTCACCGCCACGCCTCCTAGGCGCCTCTTCGCCCTTCCCGACAAGCTCCTCTTGCGGGGCCTCTTCCCAGCGAGCTTATCTTGCAGGGGCTCCTTGACCTACCTCCCGAACTCCCGAACAGAGAAACAGGAGAAGGATCACGGGCACCTTATCTTTTTAATTTGTAAGCCCTCGGGCATTAGCTGCATTTAAGAACTTGTAATCCTCTCTATCATGTTTTTCATCCTCTATGGACTTGTATCAAACTAGGATGTTTTTAATGAAAAGAGGGGAAAGCTTGCCGGACTGAGTCTTTTACTTGACTTCGTGCCTTGTGTGTACTTACGCTATCGGGGAGCTTGCCGGGGCGGACACGCTTGCCGAGTGCGGGACAGCCCGCTGGCGGTGTTGCTTCCGGCAAGCAACCTTGCCGGGCCAGTTGCGACGCTTAACTTGCTGAGCATGCTCGAAAGCAAGATAAGGGTGCAGCAGCACACTTGTGTTTGTTGAGCGGACTCGGAAACAAAACAAGTACGCAACTGGGCCACGACTCGGCTCCTCCGCGTACGGGTTTTCACAAGACACGTTCGTTCAAAGACGCAGCCCCGCTCTTCCCGGTCCATAAGAGGATGCATGACGAGGGATAAAAAAACTCATCTGATTTCGCAGCCCCCAGCTACGCTGGCTTGCCGGAGACGAGTCCTAGTGCTCGCAGCCCCCAGCGACGCTGGCTTGCAGGGAAAGAATCTTGGCACTCGCAGCCCCCGGCAACTCTGGCTTGCCGAGGCCCAGGTGCTGGTGCGCTTTCCTGGTTTCTCCTTGTTGCTGTAATTTCAATCACGAAAACGACTGAGATAGATCTGCAACAGCTTCGTTATTTGCATGCATATGTATGTAAGTCTTGATTGTGCAACACGATGCCGTGCCTTGTCCTTCGTATGTTTGTACTCTACGCTCCCGGGGAGCTTGCCGGGGCGAACACGCTTGCCGCGGGACAGCCCGCTGGCGGTGTTGCTTCCGGCAAACAACCTTGCCGGGCCAGTTGCGACGCTTAACTTGCTGAGCAGGCTCGAAAGCAAGATAAGGGTGCAGCAGCACACTTGTGTTTGTTGAGCGGACTCGGAAACAAAACAAGTACGCAACTGGGCCACGACTTGGCTCCTCTCGCGCACAAGTCTCTCATACGAAGAACATCTCACGGCAAGGCTTGCCGCGTTATACCCTCCACTTTACATCCTTTGTGCGCTTTTACCCTACGCTTCTAGGGAACTTGCCGGTGCTTAACACACTTGCTGAGTGCGGAACATCAGCAGCCCGCTTGGCTGGTGTCGCTTCCGGCAAGCAACCTTGCCGTGTCCAACGCGGACGCACTTAACTCCGCCGAGCAGACTCGGAACGAAACAAGGGCGCGAAGCTGGTCGCGGCTCACTTTTAACTCGTTGAGCGTGCTCGAAGCGAGGTAAGGGTGCGGCTATCCACGAGCAGGCTCCTCCGCGCACAGGTTTTGCGTACAAAGGACGAACGCACGAGGGATATAACACAAAAGAGCATGGAACTAAGGAGTGCTCTGCACAGAAGCTCGAGCAACTTATCTTTTCTGTTTCTTGTTTCCCTGCACTTGTTGGTGAAGCTCGATGGCGCGTCCTCGACGGCAGCGCAGCACTCCGGGGAGGCGCGTTTGCCGGAACGAGCACCAGAGCTGCTCCCGCCGGGCTTAAAGCGTTCCGAGGGGCTACGCTCGCCGGAGTGAGCACCAGAGCCGTCCTCGCCGGACTTAGAGCTCGATGGTGCGTCCTCGACGGCAGCGTAGCGCTCCAAGGAGATGCGCTTGCCGGAGTGGAGGGGGAGCGGGGCGAGCGGCGCGAGGAACAGGATATGCTCGGACTCCTAACAGCGTTAGGAGGGGCAGGATCCTGTCTCGGCACTTTCGCTTTGCTCATGCATGGACAGCGGTCCGGAGCATCCCGCAAGCCCCCGGCATGCTCTTGCCCCAGCAGGCGGATACCACCTCCCGTGGTATGGCGCTGCTGGGTCGTAGTGCGCTGAGATGGACGTGGATCTGCGGAGACCGAGGCGCGGTCATCCGTCCTGTCCCTGGATCTGGTGGCACCGCGAGTGTTCTCACCGGTGTCCACCCTTCCGCCGGCGTCCCCTCCGCCTACCGTTGGCTCCGGTGGTGGTGGGTGAGACGCAGACGGGTCTGCAACCCTTGAAGCCCTCGTCTTCGGGGCCATGGCGCGATTGTCGGCGAAATTGCCGACGGCCGGAGAGGTTGATGAAGAGCGCGCCGCTTAACGCCGGATCAGGTCCGACGACCTCGACGCCCCTACCGGGCGCGCCAAAGATGTCGGGGCGATGAGGGATTTACACCTATGGGGCCGGGAGGCCCTTCGTGAGTTCGATGCGAGGGCGGAGGAGGCACAGAGAGCAGATCGAGGCGATGCGCGGGATTTTACCCGGCCGGGCCGCGATGGTCGCGTAAACCCTACTTGCTGCTTTGTGTTGTATTTGATCTTGCTCAAGAATGCGAGCGTATGGTGGTGTGGTGTTGAGTGAATCCAACTAGCCGAACCCCAGGCGCTAGAGTTGCCAAGGATCCGAACCTTCGAACCTCCTCTACGTTGTGCATGGGCCTCCTTTTATAGGGCAAGGGGTCACCGACAGGTGTCAACGTAGGAGAGAGGGGTAAAAACGTAAAAGAGGTGGTAGTTGGAACAGTGCGGGAACAAGTGCAGCTCTGATTAGCTTGAACAGTGGATTCTACCTACTTTTGACAGAGGGGGACAAGAGCATTTAATGCCCGTCGCCGTCGACCCCAAAAGCTCCCGCCCTTGCGTCTCCGTTTGCCACGGCGATGGAGCCACCACCGTGGAGTGCCACCGCACCCCTCATGCAGCACAGCCATCCGCCACGCGTCTCTGGAGAGGGCTTAAGGCGGCGCGGGGCGGATGAGCCGGAGCGCGGGCACACAGCGCTCTCCGGCAAGCACCTTGCCGGGTCTTGATCTTGCCGGCCCGGAGCTTGTCGGGCTTGTAACTTGTCGCTCCCGGGCCTCGCCGACGCGTATAGCGCCGAGGCGTGTCTTCTGTGATGTAGTCTTCTGGTCTCCCCGGCGAGCTCCTCTCGCCCGGGGCTTGCATGAGTGATGTAATCTTGAGCCTGGAACGGCCTTCCCGGCAAGCTCCTCTTGCCGGGGCCTTGATCTTCTATCTTGTACACTTTGTTCTTGAATGGCTTGATACGGAGCAGGAATGGTCTCCGGCAAGCATGTGGTGGATCCAGCTGCAGGGAGCTGCGACTGCCCGTGCACAAGTTGGGGTACTGAGGTACCCCTACCTTAGTACACCGACAGCTTGTCTTGAAAAGACGAGCCGGGTCTTAATGACCTTAACGGAATCAAACATGTGGCCCCCAAGGGCCGACTTAAATTGACAAGTTGAGTCGGGTGTCAATGACCTTAATAGAATCAAACATGTAGCCCCCAAGGGCCGGCTTAAACTGACAAGTTAAGCCGGGTCTCAATGAATATTGAACTGGCATACATTAGCCCCCAAGTGCCAAGTATATCGCTTGCAATGTGCGTGGGACTTAATATAATTGTATCACTAAAATTTGCTTCTTGTATGATAACCATTGCTTCAATGTTGTATTGCAGGAGGAGTTGAATGTGAAAGAGTCGCAATTGGGGGACTTAAGAAAGAGTATTGAGCTGTAACAAACTAAAACTGCCAAGGCCGAATCAAAATTGAAATCTTCATTGGAAGAAATTGAGAAGATCAATGCAAGCTTTGATGCCGAGAGAACCGCCTGGGAGTCTGATAAGGCTGCCCTGCTGAAGAAAGCCGAAGAAGCTAAAAATCAGCCCCTTACCGGCTTAAAGCAACATATAACTCATATGACAACCACCATCTTCAGTAAGTTAAACATATGCACTTAATCATCTATTTTAATACTTCTGTAACCTGCCTGGCGATTCATAATAGATAATATGTAACCCGCCTGGTGACTCTTGACTACAGGCCCTAGAAGCGCCAATCTTGGCCATAACATGTTGCTTAAACTGAAGGCCATGTATTCACTGACTTAGCAATTGTACACTGGAACAATGCGCAGTCTTGTGGCCTCAGCAGGTGGGAACAAACCTCCAACTCAAATCAAGACTGTGCTGGACCATCTCTAAACGGCGCCGAATCAAATCGAAGAATTGAAATTGTCAGCCGCCCGGGTCGGAGCCATTGTTGCTCTAGGTCGGGCCAAGGCATGGCAATCAGAGCTTGATCCGGAGGAGATAGTCACCGGATGCCCAGAATTCAAGGATGATGGGTCAATCTTTGAAGAACAAGACTTCAACAAATGCACCAGAGAGATGCGACCCATAGCATTCAAGCTTATTGAGGATCTGAATCTCAACCACTATACGCCGGCTTATGATGAGAACAACAACAAGATCAAGGCGCCTTCTCATGATGTCGTGGACCTTATTCCTCCTAGGCGTAAGCACATATTCATCCTTGACCTTGACCCTTCCGTTATTATTAATGATGAAGCCACATTCGAATCCTTAACCGGCATCAACTGGACATCGGCTGACCTCTAGATGGTCGAGGAGGAAGAGCTGTCGCAGGTTGACCCAGAGTCATCAAGGCAGCAAGAAGAAAATTGATCAGGTGGCTCTTAGGCCGGATTATAGGAGTGCAACTCCAAAAACGTTTGACTCAATCTTTTGGGCTTAATGGAAGTCTTGTAATAGAGTAGTTTAAAACGATGATCCATCATGTCATGCCTTCGTGCTTGTTGATCGCAACTTTTGATCCGGCAGATAAACTTTATTGCATGGCTGATGTGATCATATACATATATGAGCCATATCATAACTCTTACTTTCTCCTAAGCTCTTGCATATCCTACAGAAGACCAATCAACATATCTGATGCGGCTTGAAGTCAAAAACCAGGGCGGCTGATAACCCAAAGGCTTGCAGCCTTATATGTTTGCTGAATAAATCATAATCACGGCTATCCAAGCCACAACATACGGGTGACTTAAAGTCAAAAGCCAGGGCGGGTGATAACCTGAAATACTCAAACATGAGCAACATAACCCGGAGCCTCACGACTCGGGGAGTCAAAAATTACACAAAGCCAAAAAACCTTCAGGGCATAAAACATCAAAATAAATCAGACCCGAAAAAATACCAATCTCAAGTATATGTTAAGCCGGCTTTCAAGGCATGACTGAAAAAGTTGGCTCACGGGCCTTTTTGCTTTCAAGGCCGCATAGTCGTTGAGTTTATCCTAGCTCACTCTAAGCCGGCTCTCACGTGACACAAACCGCCATTTTAACCTTAATAAGTTCAGGGTCTTAAAAAAGATTGACTTATTAAGAGTTCGATGGGTCACCTGGCGGAGTAGCAAGTTGCAAATAGGCAGGTATAACTCATAAATTGGTAACTCGGGCCGATCAAGAGGGTATAAAAGCTAAACCTGGTGGGTTGGAAGCCCCTAAGTGACCTTATGATCAAATAACAAAGACTCAGATACACATAAATGAAACGACGGAGGCCTTGAATTTTAGGGATGCCGGCGTTATTATATTGATCATAAAAAACATATACATTGACAAATGTATGTACAAGGATAAGAGCCAGTGGCTCAAGTGTAGTAAGGCTGAATATGGGAAATATTCCATGGCCGACGGGTCTCCTCTTCCGATTTACGTGAATCCTTGTGCTCTCGCACATAAATGAGCTAATAAGATTCGTTATTGAGATTTTTGCTGATCGCAAAAGACCCTTCCTAAGGAGGAGAAAGCTTATGCATCCCCGTCTGGTCTTGAATCAAACGGAGCACTAAGTCGCCCTGTTGAAAGGTTTGGCTTCAAACTCTACAGCTATGATAGCAACGTAGATCTTGTTGGCATATCGCTGAATGAGCTGCTGCAAGGTCACGCTCTTCATCCAAAGCATCAAGTGAGTGTTGTCGTCTCGTCTCATTATCAGCTTCAACATAAGCCTCCACCCTAGGCGATTCATGACGGATATCACTTGGGAGAACCGCCTCGGCCCCATGGACCATGAAGAAAGGCGTATAGCCTGTCGACCTGTTGGGGTGGTATTGATACTCCAAAGCACTAAAGGTAATTCCTCAACCCAACAACCCGGCGTTCGCTTCAGAGGAACCATAAGTCGGGGCTTAATGCCTCTCAAAATTTCTTGATTAGCTCATTCAGCTTGTCCATTGGACTGTGGATGAGCCACGGAGGAAACATCAAGACGAATGTGCTCAAAAATCCTTCATAGCACCCAAAGAAAGATTAGTGCCATTATCAGTGATGATACTATGATGGTATCCAAAATGGAAGATCAACTTTTTAACAAACTGAACAGCTGTGGCCACAAAATGGAAGATCAACTTTTTAACAAACTGAACAGCTGTGGCCACTTAGTAAACTTGTCAACTGCCACCAAAAGGTGGTTCTTCTTATCTTTAGACCTCTTGAACAGTCCAACCATATCAAGCCCCCACACTGCAAACGGCCAAGTTATTGGAATCATACGTAGTTCCTGAGCCGGCACATGAGCTTGTCATGCAAATTTTTGACACCCATCGCACTTTCTAACGATATCCTCTACATCAGCATGAGCCGTTAACCAATAAAATCCGCGATGAAAAGCTTTAGCCACTAAATACTTAGAGTCGGCATGATGACCACAATCATCTTCATGAATCTCCACAAGATTTCACGGCCCTCTTCACGAGAAACACAATGCTGGAATACGCCTGTCACAATGCATCGGTGTAACTCGCCAGTGATAATAGTCATAGACTTAGACCTCCTAGTTATTTGCCTTGCCAAAGTTTCATCCTCAGGTAACTCGCCCCGGGTCATATAAGCCAAGTAAGGAAGCGTCCAATCAGGAATAGCATGGAGAGCCGCCACGCACTGCGTCTCCGGGTCAGGGACAACAAGATCCTCCTCAGACGACAACTTGATCGAAGGATTGTGCAAAACATCAAGAAATACATTAGGAGGCACCGGCTTACGTTGAGATCCAAGCCAGCTTAAGGCATCAGCCGCCTGGTTCTTCCTTCGATCAAGGTGATCCACCTGATAACCTTTGAAGTGGCCAGCAATATTGTCAACCGCCCGGCGGTAAGCCGCCATGAGCGGGTCTTTAGAGTCCCATTTGCCTGAGACTTGTTGATCCACAAGATCTAAGTCGCCCAGGCACTTGAACTGGCTTAAATTCATCTATTTAGCCATATGAAGGCCATGGAGTGATGCTTCATACTCAGCTGCATTGTTAGTACAAGGAAACATTAACCTCAAAACATAAGAAAATTTGTCACCTCGTGGGGATGTCAAAATAACTCCAGCCCCCGAGCCTTCCAACTGCCTGGACCCATCAGAGTGAATCATCCAATACGTGTTGTTAGGTTTCTCCTCAGGTGTCTGCAACTCAGTCCAGTCATTGATTTAATCCACCAAAGCCTGAGGATGGCTGTCCTTGGCACATATTTCAAACTGTGAGGTCCAAGCTCAATTACCCACTTAGCAACCCAACCTGTGGCTTCTCTGTTTTGAATAATGTCTCCTAAAGGAAAACTGACCGCAGTAATAAGATGACCAAGAAAATAATGCTTCAGCTTTCGACTTGCCATGAACACCCCATACACCAGTTTCTGCCAATGTGGATATCGTTGCTTGGACTCAATCAACAGCTCACTGATATAATAAGCCGGCTGCTGAACCGGGTATTCCTTACCCACCTCCTTGCGCTCCACCACAACTGTCACACTAACAACCTTACTATTAGCCGCCACATACAAGAGCAAATGCTCTTTCTCAATGGGAGCAGCAAGCACGGGCGGCTCAGCTAACTGCCTTTCGAGATCCTCAAACGCTTGATTAGTAGCATCACTACAAACAAAGTTTTATGTCTTCTTCATCATCTAATACAAGGGGGTGGCCTTCTCTCCTAGGCGGCTTATGAACCGGCTCAAAGCTGCAATACAACCCGCCAAACTCTGTACGTCATGGATACACGCCATCTTAGAAAGCAAAGTGATAGCCTTTATCTTCTTCGGGTTAGCTTCAACACCCCGTTCTGAGAGCAGGAAACCCAATAGCTTACCTGCAGGCACACCAAATACACACTTGGCCGGCTTAAGCATCATTTTATAGACTCGGAGATTGTCAAAAGTTTCCTTCAGGTCATCCAGGAGAGTCTCCTTCTTCCAGGATTTGACCACAATATCATACACATAAGCATGAACATTGCATCCAATTTGACTATGAAGACAATTTGAACGCAACACTTATAAGTCGTCTGGGCACTCTTAAGCCCAAAAGGCATAGAAATATAGCAGAAAGCTCCAAAAGGTGTAATAAAAGATGTCTTCTCTTGATCCTTGACTGCCATCTTGATCTGATGGTATCTAGAGTAAGCATCCAGGAAACACAAACTCTCATAACCCATCGTGGCATCAATAATTTGGTCAATTCGAGGCAGAGCAAAAGGATTAGTTGGACATGCTTTATTGAGATCTGTGTAATCAACACACATATGCCAAGTGTTGTTCTTCTTGAGTACAAGCACCGGGTTAGTGCTACTTCTTGAGCTTGCCTTGGTTTTTCCCTTGAAGAGGAAAGGGTGATGCAGCACAGTAGATATAAGTATTTCCCTCAGTTAAGAACCGAGGTATCAATCCAGTAGGAGAAACACGTAAGTCCCCAATTTATGCACCTACACAAACAATCAAACACTTGCACCCAACACGATAAAGGGGTTGTCAATCCCTTCACGGTCACTTGCAAAGGTGAGATCTATTAGAGATAGATATGAAAGATTACTAAAACGTAAAACAAAATAAAAGTAAATAAAACTCAGCGGGTATTTTTGGGTTTTTTGTTTTATAGATCTGAAAATAATATATGGAAAATAGACCCATGGGCCATAGGTTTCACTAGAGGCTTCTCTCTTGAAAGCAAATAATACGGTGGGTGAACAAATTACTGTCCAGCAATTGATAGAAAAGCGCAAAGTTATGACGATATCTAAGGCGATGATTATGAATATAGGCATCACGTGCGTGTCAAGTAGACCGGAACGATTCTACATCTACTACTATTACTCCACACATCAACGGACTCCTGCCGGCATCTAGAGTATTAAGTTCATAAGAACAGAGCAATGCTTTAAGCAAGATGCCATGATGTAGAGGGACAAACTCAAGCAATTTGATATAAACCCCATCTTTTACCCTTGATGGCAACAATACAATACGTGCCTCGCTACCCCTACTTTGTCACTGGGTGAGGACACCGCAAGATTGGACCCAAAATAAGAACCTCTCCCATTGCAAGAAATACCAATCTAGTTGGCCAAACCAAACCAATATTTCGAAGAGACATACAAATATCAAATCATGCATATAAGAATTCAGAGAAGATTCAAATAATATTGATAGATAATCTGATCATAAATCCACAATTCATTGGATCTCGACAAACACACCGCAAAAGAAGATTACATCGAATAGAACTCCACGAACATCAAGGAGAACATTGTATTAAAGAACAAAGGGAGAGAAGAAGCCATCTAGCTACTAGCTATGGACCCGTAGGTCTGTGGTAAACTACCCACGCTTCATCGGAAGGGCAATATGGTTGATGTAGAAGCCCTCCGTGATTGACTCCCCCTCCGACAGAGTACCTGAAAAGGCCTCCAGATGGGATCTCATGAGGTCAGAGACTTGCGGTGGCGGAAAACTGTTTTTTGGATGCTTTTAGGGTTTCTGGAATATATCTGAATTTAAAGGCCAAGGTAGGAGGTCAGGGGGTCTTCGAGGGGGCCACAAGCCCTAGGAGCGCCCCCCTGGGGCGCGCTGATGACCCACAAGTATAGGAGATCTATCATAGTCCTTTCGATAAGTGAGATTGTCGAACCCAACGAAGAGCACAAGGAAATGACAAGCAGTTTTCAGCAAGGTATTCTCTGCAAGCACTGAAATTATCGGTAACAGATAGTTTTTGATAAGATAATGTGTAACGGGTAATAAGTAACAAAAGTAACTAAGGGGCAGAAAGGTGGCCCAATCCTTTTTGTAGCAAAGGATAATCCTGGATGAACTCTTATATAAAGCAAAGCGCTCCCGAGGACACATGGGAATTACTGGCAAGCTAGTATTCATCATGCTCATATGATTCGCGTTCGTTACTTTGATAATTTGATATGTGGGTGGACCGGTGCTTTGGGTGTTGTCCTTCCTTGGACAAGCCTCCCACTTATGATTAACCCCTCTGGCAATCATCCCCAACTACAAAAGAAGAATTAATATAAATCTAACCATAGCATGAAACATATGGATCCAAATCAGCTCCTTGCGAAGCAACGCATAAACTAGGGTTTAAGCTTCTGTCACTCTAGCAACCCATCATCTACTTATTACTTCCCAATGCCTTCCCCTAGGCCAAATCATGGTGAAGTGTAATGTAGTCAACGTTCCCATAAGACCACTAGAGGAAAGACAACATACATCTCATTAATATATCGAACAAATACCAAATTTACATGATTACTTATAACAAGATTTCTCCCATGTCCTCAGGAACAAACATAACTACTCACAAAGCATATTCATGTTCATAATCAGAGGAGTATTAATTATCATTAAGTATATGAGCATATGATCTTCTATCGAATAAACCAACTAGCATCAACTATAAGGAGTAATCAACACTACTAGCAACCCACATGTACCAATCTGAGGTTTTGAGACAGAGATCAAATACAAGAGATGAACTAGGGTTTGGAGAGGAGATGGTGCTGGTGAATATGTTGATGGAGATTGACCCCCTCTGGATGATAGGATCGTTGGTGATAACGATGGCTTCGATTTCCCCCTCTCGTAGGGAAGTTTCCCGTGTAGAACAGCTCCGCTGGAGCCCTAGATTGGTTCTGCCCAGGTTCCACCTTGAGACGGCAGCGCTTCGTCCCGAAAGCTTCCTTCTTATTTTTTCCAGGTCAAAACACACCATATAGCAGAAGATGGGCACCGGAGGCCTGACAGGGGGCCCACAAAGGCAGGGGCACGCTCAGGGGGGGTAGGGCGCGCCCCCACCCTTGTGGATGGCTGGTGCCCCCCCTCTGGTGCTTTCTTTTGCCCAATATTTTTTTTTACTAATTCCAAAATGACTTCGTGAAGTTTCGAGACTTTTGGAATTGTGCAGAATAGGTCTCCAATATTTGCTCCTTTTTCAGTCCAGAATTCCAGCTGCCGACATTCTCCCTCTTCATGTAAACCTTGTAAAATAAGAGGGAAAAGGCATAAGTATTGTGCCATAATGTGCAATAACAGCCCGTAATGGAGTAAATATCAATATAAAAGCATGCTGCAAAATGGACGTATCTACTCCCCCAAGCTTATACCTCGCTTGTCCTCAAGCGAAAGCCGAAATCGAAAATTATGTCCACATGTTTAGAGATAGAGGTGTCGACAAAATAAAATACGAACATGAGGGCATCATGATCATCTTTAGAACAGCAATATATAATGTCATATAATTTCTTATGCTAAAGTTACAATTCATTCACAAGGTAAAGTATGAATCAAAAACTTCACTGAAAACTAACAAACTATGATCTCGGTCATTGAAGCAATTGCAATTTAGCATAACATCGGTGATGCGGAGCATCCCTTGTCCATCCACATGGACACGCCATCAGCATCGCAAGCATTGAGAGGACCGGTGACAAGAGCACGTGCAGGCAACATCGACAACAAGGTCACTTCTTTCCTCTTCGAGTCTCGTTAGGAATCGCATATGAATCGGTTCCTACCTCAAATGGAGATGTTATGCTTTCTTAGGTACTTGGGAGATCGTCACGAGGAACACGGAGGGAAACACCAAGTTCACCCGGAGGCACAAGCACCTACATTCGAGGAGAAGGAGGAGGAAGCGAGAAGAGAGAAGGAGGAGTGCTCTGGACACTCCGAGTGCCCGGGCACTTTGGCCCCAGAGGCCCGGCCCCTCCCTGGCGCAGCTCCAGCCGGCCCCGGGTGCCCAGCCTCTCTTGGCCCAGCGGGGCCCAGGCCACCCCCGGGTGCCCGGCCTTGAGGCACCGGGTGCCCACACAGCCACCAGGCCACAGGCCACTGGCCCGGGTGCCCAGACCTTTGGCCCCGGGTGCCCGGCCTCTTCCCCCTGGGTGCCAGCAGCCCCCCCGGGTGCCCTAGCTGTCAACCCCCGGGTGCCCGACCCCCTTCATCCACCCCTTGGGCGGTGGCCCTGACCGGTCTGGGTGCCCAGCCGGTTTTACCCCGGGTGCCCGGACACTCCCGTGGATGCCTGCGTGCATTAGGGTCATTTCCGACCTTTGTATCCCTCTCCCCCTCTATTTCGTCCCTAGACTATAAGTACCCCCCACCTAGCTCATTAGAGAGGATAGCTAAGGATCGACACAAATCATAGAGCTTAGCTCATGTACCTCCCCTTGTGGGATTCCTCTTGAGAGAGAAGACTCCATTGGAGTACAAGACCTCCATTGGAGAAGATCCCTAGGGATTCAAGCCCCCCTTGAGGGAAGGATCTACCTAGATCATCAAGCCCTCATCTCCTTCATAGGATTTGGGATGAACTTGTCAGCGTTCTGGGAACGGGGGTCCCCAGACTTGCCTGCCTGCGGCGTGCGGCTTGGCTCAAGTGGGGGCCCAGTGTAGCCCAGCTTCATCAGCTCAAGCTCAAGACCCTCGTGAGGGGACAAGCCTCGCGGGGCGGACGACAGGAAGCTTCCTCAGGAGCAGCCTCCTCAGGCAGGCTCGCGAGGAGGCGGAGAGATCAAGGTAGGGTACCTCGTGAGGAGCCCGTGACGCAAGCCATGACGATCGAGACCAGGCGGGCGTCAGGCGGGCGCCGGCCTGTGAAGTGTCCTTGTTTCCCCTTCGGTGCAAGGGGGGCAAGCACAGGCCAAGGCATCAGGCAAAGGTTATCGTTTCGGTGCAACAAAACCAAGACCAGCAGAGCGGCAGGATGGAGGTCATTGTGGAGCCCAGGACAGCATCATCGTCAGAGCGTTTGGCAGCCGAATACCAACTTTAGTTGGGATAACTGTACCAGATGTTCCCCTTCAAAATGGCCAATTGTTAGCGCCCTTCCCGCTCATTATTTGGGAAGAGGCCCAGGACCTCGCTCTATAAATAGGACTAGCCACCACAGAGTAGAGGCATCGAGCATCTATCTCAAGAAGACGCATAGACTAGAGAGAGGCGACTAAACTGACCCGAGCAGTTCATCGCACCAGCTCAAGAACAGCCCCTCGCGAGGCTATTCTCCCTTTGTATTGTTCATCATTAGCCCCTGAGGCAATCCACCACACCACACACTGGAGTAGGGTATTACACCACGAAGGTGGCCTGAACCAGTATAAATCTCGTGTCCCTTGTGTGTTCATCTTTCTTGCTTAGATCCTTGTGAGATTTTGAGACATGAGCTGGTAGGGGAAAGATCTTCGTGCGCACCCCAGTGTTCGAACCTCAAGGATCCGTCGGAACCTGAAATACGACATTTGGCGCGCCAGGTAGGGGAGCGCCGGAATCTTTCTTCCGCTGGTCGCGTCTGATCTTCTGTCGTGTCCATGGTCGACGCCTTCATGCCGAGCCAGCCGAAGCGCCAGGCTGCACTTCGCCACCAGCGTCGCCCGACGACACCTGTCGGGCGATCGCTTCTATTGTTCCCGTCGCCGGCCACCAACGCCGCCACCGGCCCGATGGGGAACGAGCAGCAGGCCGCGTCCCTGCATCCTTCGGTGCGGCGGAAAGTCCGCACCGCCACCCCGGCGCTGACCCCAGCCGGTTCGTCGTCCCACGCCCGTCGCGCCCACACGGACGCGCATGCTGCGCTGCTCCTGGCGCGTGAGATCCTGCACTACCGTCCCGTCGACGACCTCTACGAGGACTGGCTCGCCCGCATCACCGAGCTCGTCAGCGCCGTCCCTCTCGCTGCCTCGTCCTCCATCCTGCGAGGGAGGCGAGGATCAGGAGGTGCCTCCGCCGCCTCCTCCACAAGAAGGCGCCCTGGCCCCAAGGCGCGCGGCCCAGATTTGAGACCCTCAAGTCCGGCGCTGCTTGCGACAAGAAAGGAGCTGCCAAGAGAACCCTCGTCCCCAAGAAGGTGCTCGCGTGCTCCCAGCACCGGAGCACCATGACCACATCCTGAAAGTCCAACTAATCCCCGGGTGGTTTTGGTAATTAATAACAACATATATATCATTGAACTAATAGCTTCTTGAGAATTATTTCAGAAAGTTCAAGATATGGGTATGGCAATGATGAAGATGTGGACCCTCAAAATGCTAAGGCAAGCATTGGCAAAAGCTCAAGACTCCATTTTTGGTTTTGTGATCCAAGATCACATTGAGTCTATAGGAAAGCCAATACTATTAAAAGGGATGAGGTTATGTTAATGATCTGTTGCTCAAAGTGCTTAGTGATATATCTCCTAAACTATCAGCAACTCTCACTTCAAATATACACTCATAAGTAATCTCGGTCCCACCGATTTCCTAAACTCACCACACCGAGATGAACCACCTCACCACAAAGCCAAACCCTAGAAATTTCGGATTTTCCGATTCAACTCGATCTCACCAAACTGGTGTTGCCAAGCTTCAGAATCCTTCATCATCAAATCGGTGTCACCGAGATGATGAAGTCGGTCCCACCGAGATTGGCAAACCCTAGTCTTTGGAAGAATCAGACTCACCGAGATTGTATTTTCGGTCCCACCGAAAATCCCAACGCTCACATGTTTTGAACTTTCGGTCTCACCGAGTTGTCAACTTCGGTCCGACCGAGATTGGTCAAATGTGTGTAACGGTTGGATTTTGTGTGGAGGCTATAAATACCCTCCACCCCCTCTTCATTCGTGGAGAGAGCCATCGAAAGAACTACCACTCCTACCTTACATTTCTGAGAAGAAAACTACCTACCCTTGTGTTGAGATCAAGTTGCTCCACTCCCACCATATGAAGCTTGATCTCTAGCCTTCCCAAGTTGCTTTCCACTCAATCCTTCTTCCACCACAGCCAAATCAGTGAGGAGAGTTGAGTGTTGGGGAGATTATCATTTGAAGCACAAGAGCAAGGAGTTCATCATCATCAACACCATCTATTACCTTTTGGAGGGTGGTGCCTCCTAGATTGGTTAGGTGTCGCTTGGGAGCCTCCGTCAAGATGTGGAGTTGAACCAAGAAGTTTGTAAGGGCAAGGAGATCGCCTACTTCGTGAAGATCTACCCCGAGTAAGGCTAGTCCTCCGTGGGCGTATGCCATGATGGCATAGACAAGGTTGCTTCTTCGTGGACCCTTCGTGGGTGGAGCCTCCGTGGACTCTCGCAGCCGTTACCCTCCGTGGGTTGAAGTCTCCATCAACGTGGATTGACGATAGCACCACCTATCGGAACCACGAGAAAAAATCTCCGTGTTCCAAATTGCGTTTGCTCTTCTCCACCTCTCTTTACTACATGTGCAATTTACTTTCCGCTGCCAATACTCTAGAATTGCATGTGTAGGGTGATACTTGACTTGATCATCATTGTGAACTTGCCAAAACTTGTCTTTATCAAAAGGCTGAATTTTTATATTGTCAATTAGTCTAATCACCCCCCCTCTAGACATACTTTCGATCCTACAAGTGGTATCAGAGCTTTGGTCTCCATTGTATTGGTTTCCATTGCATTGGACTCCATAAGCTTGGTTTCACAACCTAGGAGAGTATGGTGTCTAGTGAGGGTAATTTTCAGAGAGGTCCTTACTTTGATGGTTCAAATTTTGCTAGTTGGAAGCATAAAATGAAAATGCATATTCTTGGACATAACCCCGCTGCATGGGGCATTATTTGTGTTGGCTTGCAAGGTGAGTTCTTCGAGGAAGGAAAAGTTCGGATCGTGAAGCTACAGCGGATGAATTGCGGATGTTGCAAAACAATGCTCAAGCTTGTGACATTCTCTTCAATGCTTTGTGTCCCGAGGAGTTCAACAAAATCAGCCGTCTTGAGAATGCAAAAGAGATTTGGGATACTTTGGTCGAAATGCACGAAGGTACCGAGTCCGTGAAGGAATCAAAGCTAGATGTTCTTCAAGGTCAACTTGACAAGTTCAAGATGAAGGAAGGTGAAGGAGTCGCTGAAATGTACTCTAGGCTTGCTCTCATCACAAATGAGATTGCCGGCTTAGGAAGCGAAGAAATGACCGACCGATTCATCATCAAGAAGATTCTCAGAGCTTTGGATGGAAAGTATGACACCGTGTGCACTTTGATCCAAATGATGCCAAACTACAAGAATCTCAAGCCAACCGAAGTCATTGGAAGAATTGTTGCTCATGAGATGACACTTAAAGATAAGGAAGAGCTTCACAACAAGTCAAGTGGTGCTTACAAAGCTACAAGTGATGCTCCCACAACCTCAAGTGACAAGCTAGTTCCAATGAAGAGATAAGCCTAATGGTGAAGAACTTCAACAAATTCTACAAGAATAGAAGCAAGGAAAGAAGCTCAAAGTCTAGATCATATGATGAAAAGAGATCTTCTAGTCGTGATCGAAACTGCTACAATTGTGGAAGACCCGGACACTACTCAAATGAGTGTTCGGCTCCCCACAAGAGAAGAGAAGAATCTCCAAGAAGAAGAAGCTCAAGAGAAGAGTCACCTCGGAAATAGAGAAGGAGTAGAGATGATCGTTATGAACGAAGACCCTCTCGGAGAAGCAAGGATTCGGAGAGGAAAGACAAGTCATCAAGGAGCTACACAAGAAGAAAACATCAAGCTCATGTAGGTGAATGGGTCTCCGGCTCCGACTCCGACAATCACTCCGAAAGAAGCTATCACTCCAACTCCGAATACAGTCAAGATGAAGGTGTTGCTGGTCTTGCTCTCGTGTCCTCCAACTCCAACTCCTATGACTTATTTGATTCACCAAATGAGGGAATTGGAAGATGCTTCATGGCTAAAGGCCCCAAGGTATCACACCCTGAATTTATTGACTTTGATAGTGATGAGGATGACTTGCTTGGTGAAGATGAGCTTTTACATGATAAATCTAGTGAGCCTAGTAATGATGAACATGCTAGTAGTCTTTATAGTCGAGAAGAGTCGAATGACAATGCTATGAAGGAGATTGAGCGTCTAACTAAAGAACTAAACACTCTTAAGTTAGCTCATGAAACAACTCAAGAATATCATAGAGAGCTCCTAAGATCTCATGAGAAGCTACGCTTCGAGAAGCTCAATCTAGAGCAAGAACATGAGTTCCTAAAAGCAATCAATGACGATCTTCGAAAGAAGAGTTCTTCATTTCTTGCCAAACGACTTCTCTTGTCTAACTTTTTGCCACATATTAAAACTAAGCATGACAAGCATAAGAAAAATTCTTCATCTAGTAGTAACAATAACCATGCCAAATCCAATATTGTTGCTCCTAGTAGTTCTCTTGATTCCACTAACAATGTTTCAAGCCAAGTTACACTTGAGCAAGAAAATAGTTTATTGAAAGGGATTATAGAGAAAGGTGTCTACAAGAGCCTTGCCGGAAGCAAGAACTTTGAGGAAATTGTTCGCAAGCAAGAAGAACTAGAGAGTTCTTGAGGGTGACTCCGCCAACATACTTCACTCACATTCATTTTGGCAAGGACTTGTGCAATCATCTTCCACATCTTGCACTAGTTCATGGAGTCACAAACCCTCTTGTTGGTAAGTCAAGGGACAAGGTAATCATTGCTTTCATGGACATCATCAATTGTGAACTTCAATCTATGTCCATGGATATCCTTGTTTGTTCCTTGTGGGACTAACCCATGTAGGTATTGAAAGTGCCTGAATCCAAAGGATTGCTCCCAACTCTTGATGATCTTCATCAACATTGAGCATCCACATCTTCAACATCTACATGAAGTCTTCCACGACAACCCAAGGTTAGTTTGACCCTTTAAAAGGGGTTCTCACATCTAGGGGGAGCATTTCTCTAAATAATTGAGCTAAAGCATCCTCAAATGATGTGAACACATCAATGCTTTATGTAAAAGTGGTAACCCCACTTGTGCTTAAACGATGAGTATGACCTATGATCAAATGTTCTCATTTGACTCCTAAGTCAATATACTCATATAAAGATGACCTAGTCATCGACAAATTGTGTGATAGTAGCTAGAGTTTTGTTTGTGCATGTTTGACACATATTTCATTTGCTATCTTATTGTGTGAGCATGTTGGATGCATGATTTTATCCATTCGAGGACATCCATTTGTTGCTTTGGTCTTTTTGGATTTTTCCGACCAAATGGATGGACAAGAATGCCTAAGTTCCTCCCCTAGCTATCTATGCTTTCTTGTCTCAAATTCTATTCATGCTTATATCACAAACTTTGAACAAGTCATTTTCGGACACACCGAGTGAGGAGCACTCGGAGCCACTGATCCGTCAAAGGCTAAACTTCCAAAACCTTCTAAGTGATTTCGGTCAGACCAACCCACTCAAACTCGGTCGGACCGAAAGCACTTGATTGATCTAGGTTTTCACCTCGGTGAAACCGAAGTTACAAATTCGGCGTGATCGAAATGTGTAATCGCCTGCGATTATCCATCTCGGTGCCACCGAGTTTTACAACTCGGTCCCACCGACAGCTAAGGGGTATATATACTCCGAGGGCAGCGCGCGTTGATTCCTACTTCAAAACGCCTCGCCCCCACACCCCTTGCTGCCGTCGCCGTGGTCTCCGGATCGTCTCCGTCGTCGCCTGTGCGCCCTCGCCGCAGGTTTCCGTCGCCGTCAACGGACATTCTCTCCGTGCCGTTGCCGCCATAGAGGAACTCCACCAAGTTAGGGTGAGTTTCGATCCCACTCGTGCTTCATTCTCCGATTCAATGCATGATTGGTTTGCCTAGCATCTTGCCACGTTTGAGATCTTCCTTAACACCAGACTAGTTCGTTAGAACGAAATTCGAGTAAAAGTTTTAGGGTTAGGTTTCCGCCGAACACATCTCGGTGAGACCGATTGTACATTCTCGGTATGACCGATTTGGCTTCGCCATTAGATCGCACCTTCGGTCCAACCGAAGTTGTGCAAATCGGTGTGACCGAAATGAGGATTTAGTGAAACCCTAGTGTTTTCAAGCAGATCGAAACCCATTTCGGTCCAACCGAAAGTGGCGTGAATGCTTCGTTTGAACACTTGGATTCACGAATTTTAGACTCGGTCGACCGAAATGCATTCTGTGAAAACCTAAAACTGAAATTTGAACTCATTTTTTGCAAAATCTTCTGCAGTTTGTGATAAGTCTTCTACTCGCCTACACCTAATCTATTCACAAGGTTGTCACCATGTCGATGCCGTGACAGCCGAACATGTCCGAGTCACCAATTGCTGAAATTCCAGAGGCAGGCACTAGTCCTGAGGCCAGCAGCTTTTCAGATGATGGTGAGAGGAGCACACCAAGTGGTTTGCCTCCTGCAGCCACCAGAGCCAGAAAGAAGAGGAATTCTGATGAAGAAGATTCTGATTTCATTGCTGAGGAAGAGATCTCCTCCAAGCCAAAGAGAAAAGTGGTTGCCAAAGAGCATCAAGGGCAGCAAACCAAGAAAGGCACCAGTAAAGTGAAGAAATCCACTGTTGCTAAGAAGCTGAGTATGGAAGAAGAAACTTCAAGCAAGGTGAAGAAAACTTCCAAGAGGAAGAGGATTGTGCATGATGAAGCAGCAGATGATGATGATGATGAGGAAGCACCCCAGCCTCCTCCTCAGAAGTCTAAGTTCATGGGTGATGCCATCAGGGCAGGAGCACCTTCAAAGCCCAAGCCATCTGGTCCAAAGAAAGGCAGCTCAAGCCAAGCCTGCTGCCAAGCCCAAGAAGACTGTCAGAACATCCCACTTCAGAGAAGAAGAAAGATAATGTGCCACCAGCTGAGTCAGATGAAGAGGCACCTGTTTTGCTGAAACTTCGTCAGAAATTGCCAATTCACAATGATGCTCATCCTCGAGCTGAAAACATGAAGGAAAGAAAGGATAGAGGTCTCAGGCTATGGAGACAAGCTGATCCATATGCTTGTGAGGAGAAGAACTGCTGTAGATCCAGGTTCCACACCAGAGAGCAGCAGGACTTCTATGAGATATGCTTGATGGACAAGAAGCCCATTGTTGCAGATACTAGATATGTTGACTGGGCATACATTGACAGTGAAGAGCACAGAGACTTCTTTCCACATGTGCATGAGAGCTTCACTGCATGTGGTGTTGCTGATTTCGTTGGTCAGAAGCTGACTGATTGGAATGATGAGATGATCATGAAATTCTATGCCACAGCTCATTTCTATCCAGATGGAAAGATCACATGGATGACTGAAGGCCAAAGATTCTCTTCAGCTGTTGAAGAATGGGCAGCACTGCTGAATGCTCCAGTGCAGAGAGAGGATGATGTTGATGTCTATGGTATTCCCAAGAAGAACCATGAATCTATGAAGAATATGTACAATGAGGTACCAGCTAAGGATGTAGAGATCTGGAAGCTCGGCTCGATGTATCATCTCCGTGCAGGTCTACCTACCACAAACACAATTCGAGGCATACCTTGATGCCCAAGTCCGAGATCATCGCATGATCGAGGGTATTCTATCAACATGCTGCACATACTTGATCGAAGGCACCTTTCAAGGTGATGGACACGATAGTTGAGACTATCAAGAGGACTGCAGCAGACGAGAAGAGGTCATGTGGATTTGCCCGCACATTCAGATGCTTATCAATGCCAAGTTTGGCACGGGCACATACTTGTTGGATAGACCACACTTGCCACTTTGCAGCCTGAGCATGAGGACAATGAAGTTGTGATGGATGAGGAGGACCCAACGTCGGTTGAAGGTCAAGCAAAGACTGAAGCTGCCAAGAAAGCTAAAGCTGAGAAGGAAGCAGCAGCAGCAGAGCTAAACCCAAGAGTGTTGGATAGCAGCTCCTTGAAGCTACCTGAGGATTGAACAATGCCCGCCAGATTGTGCGATCTCGGGAGAGTCTTGAGAGGATTGTTGAAGATAAGATCCATGCTCGGATGTCAAGTCGATCAAGTGCAAGTCACTCACAACAAGCTTGAGGCATATATCGAGGAAGCGAAGAGGAGAAGGAAGAGCTCATGCGAGAGATGCAGGATGACCTAGTCCAGATGATTATGAACAGCTGCTCCGGTTCCCACAAGACCCGATCACCTGCTATTCCAAAGGAGACTCGGGACTACAGCCTCAGCACCTCCCACAGCTCCATCAGTTCCAGCTCCAGCTCCAGTGACCACTCCTCCAGCTCCACAGACATCAGCTGAAGCCTTTGCAGATGCAGCCATCTCAACTCCATCAACCCAGACAGGAGCCGCCAGCAGAGTCCCTAGTGACGTTTAGCTCTATACCTTTCGAACTTTTTGGTAACTTGTTGCCAAAGGGGGAGAAATTGTATAGATCATAGGACTTCGAGAGAGAGAGAGTGCTTTGTCTTTGCGCTTTTGCTCGCGCTTTTGCTCTTTCGTTTATTTGCGGTCTTTTTGAGATACTTTTGAGATTTTCGAGACATTCCGTGTGTTTGATACTACGTTTGCTCTACATTGATGAGTGCTTGGTCGTACTATGCCTTAATGTGTGCTTAATGCTTATCATATGCTATTCATATCTTGTATGACCATTTACTCATGTCTTGGTGATTGGGTGCATGCTATTCATTCTTATCATTTTGTGCGCTCCACCAAGATGTATGTGACATGGAAGAGTGACCCATGATCCTAATCGATTGTGCATTTGCATTCAAACGCAAATCTTAAATAATGCACAAATTTAGGGGAGCTCTTGCTTATCACATACTTCTCAAAGCGATTTATATTATTCATTGATTATATCATTTGTCGAAGTTTTGATCTATATGTTGTCATAAATTACCAAAAGGGGAGATTGAAAGTGCAACTAATCCCGGGTGGTTTTGGTAATTAATAACAACATATATATCATTGAACTAATAGCTTCTTGAGAATTATTTCGAAAGTTCAAGGATATGGGTATGGCAATGACCAAGATGTGGACCCTCAAAATGCTAAGGCAAGCATTGGCAAAAGCTCAAGACTCCATTTTTGGTTTAGTGATCCAAGATCACATTGAGTCTATAGGAAAGCCAATACTATTAAAAGGGATGAGGTTATGTTAATGATCCGTTGCTCAAAGTGCTTAGTGATATATCTCCTAAACTATCAAGAACTCTCACTTCAAATATACACTCATAAGTAATCTCGGTCCCACCTATTTCCTAAACTCAGTCACACCGAGATGAACCACCTCACCACAAAGCCAAACCCTAGAAATTTCGGATTTTCCGATTCTCAACTCGGTCTCACCAAACTGGTGTTGCAAAGCTTCAGAATACTTCATCAAATTGGTGTCACCGAGATGATGAAGTCGGTCCCACCGAGATTGGCAAACCCTAGTCTTTGGAAGAATCGGACTCACCGAGATTGTATTTTCGGTCCCACCGAAAATCCCAACGCTCACATGTTTTGAACTTTCGGTCTCACCGAGTTGTCAACTTCGGTCCGACCGAGATTGGTCAAATGTGTGTACGGTTGGATTTTGTGTGGAGGCTATAAATACCCTCCACCCCCTCTTCATTCGTGGAGAGAGCCATCGAAAGAACTACCACTCCTACCTTACATTTCTGAGAAGAAAACTACCTACCCTTGTGTTGAGATCAAGTTGCTCCACTCCCACCATATGAAGCTTGATCTCTAGCCTTCCCAAGTTGCTTTCCACTCAATCCCTTCTTCCACCACAGCCAAATCAGTGAGGAGAGTTGAGTGTTGGGGAGATTATCATTTGAAGCACAAGAGCAAGGAGTTCATCATCATCAACACCATCTATTACCTTTTGGAGGGTGGTGCCTCCTAGATTGGTTAGGTGTCGCTTGGGAGCCTCCGTCAAGATGTGGAGTTGAACCAAGAAGTTTGTAAGGGCAAGGAGATCGCCTACTTCGTGAAGATCTACCCCGAGTAAGGCTAGTCCTCCGTGGGCGATGCCATGATGGCATAGACAAGGTTGCTTCTTCGTGGACCCTTCGTGGGTGGAGCCCTCCGTGGACTCTCGCAGCCGTTACCCTTCGTGGGTTGAAGTCTCCATCAACGTGGATTGACGATAGCACCACCTATCGGAACCACGAGAAAAATCTCCGTGTCCCCCAAATTGCGTTTGCTCTTCTCCACCTCTCTTTACTACATGTGCAATTTACTTTCCGCTGCCAATACTCTAGAATTGCATGTGTAGGGTGATACTTGACTTGATCATCATTGTGAACTTGCCAAAAACTTGTCTTTATCAAAAGGCTGAATTTTTATATTGTCAAGTAGTCTAATCACCCCCCCTCTAGACATACTTTCGATCCTACACATCCCTGCACCGCCACATCAAGACCCCGCGCTGCTCCAGGCAGCGGTGCACGGGAATCTCCAGGAGCAAGCCCCGCATTAGCAAAGAGCTTTGGTGGTCATCGCAGGCTGCCGCGCTTTCACCGCCGAGCTGCGTAGCGTCGCATGGCCCGGCATGTTCAAGCCGGACCTGCCTCCTCGCTACTACAAAACTACCGACCCCGCGGAGTTCCTCCAGCTCTACGAGCTGGGCATCGAAGCCGCCAATGGGGACGAAAAGGTCATGGCGAATTGGTTTCCCTTGGCGCTCAAGGACGGTGCCTGCACCTGGCTCCTGAACCTGGCTCCCGGCACGATCTCTTCCTGGGGCGAGATGCGCACCCACTTCATCGCCAACTTCCAAGGTACTCACGACCAGCCCCCGGCCATGAGTGACCTACGCCGCATCAAGCAACAGCCAGGAGAGACCCTGCAGAAGTACATCCAGCGCTTCAACAACGCCCGCCTCAAGATCCCCAGGGTGACTGAGGAGGCCATCATCTCAGCCTTCTCCGACGGCGTGTGTGACATCAAGATGAAAGAGGAGCTAGCAATCCATGAAGACCTGTGCACATCACTGGAGCTGTTTAACTTGGGCACCAAGTGCGCCAGGGCTGAGGAAGGGCGCCTCTCCCTCCTCGAGCTTCCGGCTGCCGACACAGAAGAGAAGAAGCCCAAGGTCAAGGACGTGAAGCGCAAGGGGGCTGCCGTGCTCGCGGCAGAGCCAGACACCAAGCGAGGCAGGGATCAGCCTGAGTCATCCAAGGGCAGTCGGTACTGCGTGTACCATGACCTCCACACCCACAACACCAACGAATGCCAAGAGCTCAGGGCTGTGCGAGATGGTCGTATCGGCCGACGTCCCGACCGCAACGACCGGGGCTATGGCCGAGGAGGAGATAGAGGTGGAGGACGATGGGAAGACCGTGGCCCTCGCCAAGGGTGGCGTGACCAACCTCGCGAGGACCGCTGGCAGGACCAGCCTCGCGAGGGAGGTTGGAGGGATCAGCCTCGTGAGGACCGGCCTCAAGGCAACGCAGGCCTCCCTCCTCTGCCACCGCCGCCAAGAAGGAATGAAGACCATCACCAGGACAAGGGGGCTGGGGGCTTCCAGGAGCCGCACGCAATCGCTTGCATCCTGGGCGGTGCTCAGGCTCCATCCTCTCAGTGCATCTTCAAGCAGTTTGCTCGCGAGGTGAATGCAGTCCTCCCCAAGCTTGAGGCCACGTGCCCTCTCAGGTGGTCAGCGTGCACTATCACGTTCAGCTCAGTGGATCAGCTCAAGTGCGCAGCGACGGCCGGAGTCCTCCCGATGCTTTGCTCCCCAGTCATCAGCAATGTGCAAGTCACCAGGACCCTCATCGATGGCGGAGCTGGACTCAACGTCCTGTCCGTCGAGACATTCAACAATCTCCAAGTGCCATATGATCAGCTTCTGCCAACCAAGCCTTTCTCAGGAGTCACTGATGGTTCCACCGTCGCGATAGGGCAAGTTCACCTTCCCGTCACCTTTCGGCAGCTCAACAACTACCGCACCGAGCTCATTAACTTCGACGTCGCCCACATTCGCCTGCCATTCAATGCCATCCTCGGGTACCCAGCCCTGGTCAAGTTCATGGCAGTGACTCATCACGGCTACAATGTCCTCAAGATGCCAGGAAGTGGTGGAATCATCACAGTGCCTTGTGAGGAAAGGGATGCAGTGTGTTCTTTTGAGCGTGCCTTCCAAGCCGCGGCAATCGAAGACTTGGATCACAGGAGCGGGAGGCTTCTAGAGGCGGTCCCTAAGAAGAAGAAGGCTTCACCTGGCCCGAACACTCACGAGGCAGGCACCTCCGGAGGCGATGCGTCAGGATCCGTGCCTGTTCAAGGGGCGCCACCCTCTGTCGCATAGGAAGGCGCGCCCGGCGCCCTCCTCGGGCAGGGCTCGGGGGCTCTGTCTTGGAGAGCCACTGACTTTGCCAAGGTCACAAGGGAGGCGCTCAAGCACCACTTGGAGGCGTGCTTGAAGGCACGTTTCCCTCAGGAAGGCATGAGGCAAGGAGGGCCAAACCCTCAGGAGTTCATCGCGAGGAACATTTAGGAGCTACAGGAGTCAAGAGTCATGCGTGGCAGCCGTCGCCTACCCGTCGTAGCCCCACATCCCGGTGAGGATGGTGGGATGCGCGTCTGCATCGATGTACCAGGGCTCAACCGAGCCGCGTCTCAGGAGCGCCTCTGGCCTTCACGCGTGGGGCGTTGTGAGGGTCCACCTCACAGCTACGTTCGCATGCCCTTCGGCCTGCCGATTGCGGCTGCTGCCCACCAGTGCCTGATGAGGAGCATCCTGGAAGCTCAGATGGCCAGGCACCGCGCGTTCCTGGAGGAGATGGAGATGGACCTTGAGGAGCCGCCCGGACCCCTAGAGCCTCCCGAGGCTTAGGGCTTCGAAGGCTCGTGAGGGTTGGCTTATTCACCACGCGTCGTCAGCTACTCCGACACTCGCTCTGCAATGGTATCAGGTGACATCTTTCGAAGTTGTATTTTCAGCTGGGAGCGCCCGCAGGGCCGCACCATTCCCAGGTCGCGTGGGACCGTCCCTGCAGCATGTATCCGTTTTGCTTATGCTCTTTACCTACCTTGTTGGGGGCGCCCCTCGGGCTGCATTATCCCCAAGCTGCTCGGGCCTGACCCTGTGGTGTTTGCTTTCTCCGCATCTATCTAAATGGGTCTGCTCCTCCGCGCTTAACCTGATTCCCATGGATATCATCCGCTGCTTATCGCGGACCTCTCCGCTCTCATGCAAAGCGCTTGCACATTAAAAGGGGGGCGCCTGAGCATCGCGACTCATGGGCTCTTACTGGCTCTCCAGCCCTCACCCCCTGGCCTTGACCCACGGCATCGTGACCTGTCATACCAGCGACGGCTGAGCTCGCTCGAGGGCCGGGACCTGAGGATGTAGAGCATTAAGGAAAGTGCGGGGGAGAGGGAAGAAGCTCGCGAGGGCCTAACCCAGCCACACCTCAGCTGCCGCCACGCAGGCCCGGTACTTCGCCGAAGGCCACTCCAAACCTACGACATAAGTCATGCGAAAACTGATTCAACTCAGTGCTAAACCCTCGCCTAGTGCAGCTCTGTCACGACAACATTGCCTACCTTTCTTGCCCAGCGGAGGCTGCTTGATCGCTAAAGGGGACCTCCTGAGCATCGTGACTCAGGAGCTCTTACTGGACCTCGGGCCGCTCACCTCCTGGCCTTGACCACGACATCGTGACCTGGCATACCAACGACGGCTGAAGCCTGCCTGGGGACCAGGACCTGTCAGCATAGAGCACCAGGCCCTCATGAGGGAAGAAAGGGGGAGCCGAGCCGGGACAGGACAACCATCTCGCATCAATTCATACTAGGGATATAATATTTACAAAAGACATAGCCAGCGCCTTACATACCCCCGAGGGGTGGTACTTCGATTCCTCGCAGGGAACAAAAGTTGCAAATCCTAGGGAACGCTAACTACACGCACCTCCGCAAGAGACGCCATCATCAACAGTGGGCCGTCAGGCACCGGCGCCAACCCCATCCAGATCAGTGGCGTCGGCGGCCTGATGCAGCTACCCTGCTTCGGGAGCGACGCGAGCTCGGGGGCTCGTAGATGTCGTCGCTCGTCTCCGGAGTCACGTAAAGCTCGGCAGAGTCGCTGGACCCTCCGGCTCCTCCGCTGCTGCCTGAGGAGCTGCCGGGGAAGCGGTTGGCGGGCCTGGTCCTCGCCATGGTGATTCCCCGGCCACCTTTCTCGGGGCAGCATTCCAGCCGGCGTCCTTCCGCGTCGAAGACCTTGAAGAACATCAGGGAGGCGCCATCGTATTCGAGGTGAATTACGAGGGCGCCCCCTGTCCGGCAGACCCGGGCGATCTCGCCCCAACCACGGGTCATGTAGACCTTGCCCGGAGCGACAACCTCGACCTCCGCTCCAATTGCAGGGGTACTGCAGAGAGGCCCCCTCGGCGAGATCTCGAAGGCGAAGGAGGGAGGAAGGCGAATCAAAAACGGGGAGGCATGGCGGCGTGGAGCACAAGCTCACGAGAGGAGCTCTCAGCATGGACTCTAGGAGGAATGACGCGCACCACCATAACCCGCCGGCGTCGAAGGCGGCACCGACGATGTCGCTCGGCACCTTCTTCTCCAGGGCCCTCAATGCGGGCGTACAAGGGCACCAGGAATCCAGGAAGCGGCCGCTCATACCAGGGCCTTGACGTCTCCTGCTCGGCGCCCTCATCTCGACGGCAGAGGACTAGCCGCTTCCTCAGTGGAAGCGGGTCGGGACCCTCTCGGGGGCCTTCCCCTTCTCTTCTGCAGAAAACCGGTGAATTGGTGCCATCGGCGTGATGTGAAGCAAGGGCGGGGAGGAAGAAGAAAGGAGTAGCAGGGAGAGATGAACTGGAATGGCTCACGCCCTTCCGTACTTATAGCCGGAGAAGGCCAACCGCCGGCCTCCACGATCGCAGGTAATCATGACCCATTTTTGCATGCAGGGACTTGTCAAGTCGTGCGGTTGCCGAGGCATCATGGGGAAGAGGAGACACCCACGTCCAATCAATCGCCACGCGGCGCCCAAGGCCGCATGCTATTGGGGCCCACGGTGCTTCGCACTTGCCCCTTCGCTTCTCCGCTAAGCCAAGTCCGGGCGCGCCTTGGGCCCGGGGGCTACTGTCGGCGTTCTGGGAACGGGGGTCCCCAGACTTGCCTGCCTGCGGCGTGCGGCGTGGCTCAAGTGGGGGCCAGTGCAGCCCAGCTTCATCAGCTAAAGCTCAAGACCCTCGTGAGGGGCCAAGCCTCGCAGGGCGGACGACATGAAGCTTCCTCAGGAGCAGCCTCCTCAGGCAGGCTCGCGAGGAGGCAGAGAGATCAAGGCAGGGTACCTCGTGAGGAGCCCGTGACGCAAGCCATGACGATCGAGACCAGGCGGGCGCCAGCGTGCGCAGCGTCCTTGTTTCCCCTTTGGTGCAAGGGGGGCAAGCACAGGCCAAGGCATCAGGCAAAGGTTACCGTTTCGGTGCAACAAGACCAAGACCAGCAGAGTGGCAGGATGGAGGTCATCGTGGAGCCCAGGACGGCATCATCGTTAGAGCCTTTGGCAGAAGAAGACCAACTTTAGTCAGGATAAGTGTACCAGATGTTCCCCTTCAAAATGGCCAATTGTTGGCGCCCTTCCCGCTCATTATTTGGGAAGAGGCCCAGGACCTCGCTCTATAAATAGGACTAGCCACCATAGAGTAGAGGCATCGAGCATCTATCTCAAGAAGACGCATAGACTAGAGAGAGGTGACTGAACTCACCCAAGCAGTTCATGGCACCAGCTCAAGAACAGCCCCTCGCAAGGCTGTTCTCCCTTTGTATTGTTCATCATTAGCCCCTGAGGCTATCCACCACACCGCACACTAGAGTAGGGTATTACACCACGAAGGTCGCCTGAACTAGTATAAATCTCGTGTCCCTTGTGTGTTCATCTTTCTTGCTTAGATCCTTGTGAGATTTTGAGACATGAGCTGGTAGGGGAAAGATCTTCGTGCGCACCCCAGTGTTCGAACCTCAAGGATCCGTCGGAACCCGAAATCCGACATTTGGCGCGCCAGGTAGGGGAGCGCCGGAATCTTTCTTCCGCTGGTCGCGTCTGATCTTCCGTCGTGTCCATGGCTGACGCTCGCCAAGCCCGCGCTGAGCGTCGGGCTGCACTCGCCACCCGCGTCGCCCAGACGACACTCGTCGGCGATCGCCCCCATTGTTCCCCGTCGCCGGCCACCAACGCCGCCACCGGCCCGATGGGGAATGAGCAGCAGGCCTCATCCCTGCATCCTTCGGTGCGGCGAAAAGGCCGCACCGCCACCCCGTCGCTGACCCCAGCCGGTTCGTCGTCCCACGCCCGTCGCGCCCACACGGACGCGCATGCTGCGCTGCTCCTGGCGCGTGAGATCCTGCACTACCGTCCTGTCGACGACCTCTACGAGGACTGGTTCGCCCGCATCACCGAGCTTGTTAGCGTCGCAGGGGGCTCCCCTGCGCCATCCCTCTCGCTGCCTCGTCCTCCATCCTGCACATGAGGCGAGGATCAGGAGGTGCCTCCGCCGCCTCCTCCCCAAGAAGCCGCCCTGTCCCAAAGGCGCGCGGCCCCAGGACGAGACCCTCCGCGTCCGGCGCCTGCGGGACAAGAAAGGAGCTGCCAAGAGATCCCTTGTCCCCAAGAAGGTGCTCGCGTGCTCCCAGCACCGGAGCGCCATGACCGCATCTCTGCACCGCCACGTCAAGACCCCGCGCTGCTCCAGGCAGCGGTGCGCAGGAATCTCCAGGAGCAAGGCCCGCATCAGCAGAGAGCTTTGGTGATCACCACAGGCTGACGCGCTTTCACCACCGAGCTGCGTAGCGTCGCATGGCCCGGCAAGTTCAAGCCGGACCTGCCTCCTCGCTATGACGCAACTGCCAACCCCACGGAGTTCCTCCAGCTCTACAAGCTGGGCATCGATACCGCCAACGGGGACGAAAAGGTCATGGCAAATTGGTTTCCCATGGCGCTCAAGGACGGTGCCCGCACTTGGGTCCTGAACCTGGCTCCCAGCACGATCTCTTCCTGGGACGAGATGCGCACCCGCTTCATCGCCAACTTCCAAGGTACTCGCGACCAGCCCCCGGCCATGAGTGACCTACGCCGCATCAAGCAGCAGCCAGGAGAGACCCTGCAGAAGTACAGCCAGCGCTTCAACAACGCCCGCCTCAAGATCCCCAGGGTGACTGAGGAGGCCATCATCTCAGCCTTCTCTGACGGCGTCTGTGACATCAAGATGAAAGAGGAGCTAGCAATCCATGAAGACCTGTGCACATCACTGGAGCTGTTCAACTTGGCCACCAAGTGCGCCAGGACTGAGGAAGGGCGCCTCTCCCTCCTCGAGCTTCCGGCTGCCGACCCAGAAGAGATGAAGCCCAAGGTCAAGGACGTGAAGCGCAAGGGTGCTGTCATGCTCGCGGCAAAGCCAGACACCAAGCAAGGCTGGGATCAGCCTGAGTCATCCAAGGGCAGTCGGTACTGCGTGTACCACGACCTCCACACCCACAACACCAACGAATGCCAAGAGCTTAGGGCTGTGCGAGATGGGCGTATCGGCCGACGTCCCGACCGCAACGACCGGGGCAATGGCCGAGGAGGAAGAGGTGGAGGACGACGGGAAGACCGTGGCCCTTGCCAAGGGTGGCGTGACCGACCTCGCGAGGACCGCTGGCAGGACCAGCCTCGCGAGGGAGGTTGGAGGGATCAGCCTCGTGAGGACCGCCCTCAAGGCAACGCAGGCCTCCCTCCTCTACCACTGCTGCCAGGAAGGAATGAAGACCATCACCAGGACGAGGGGCTGGGGGCTTCCAGGAGCCGCGCGCAATTGCTTGCATCCTGAGCGGTGCTCAGGCCCCAGAATGTCACTTTATATTGCCGCTTGTGATAAAGAACTTTATTATGCAGTTCATCGCTTTTATTTCTTCCATATCACAGGTTCATATAAAGCTTATTTTCTTCACACTAATAGATCATACATATTTACAGAGCAATTTTTGTTGCTAGCACCCATGACAACTTACTTGAAGGATCTTACTCAATCCATAGGTAGGTATGGTGGACTCTCATGGAAAAACTGGGTTTAAGGGATGTCTGGATGCACAAGTAGTATCTCTACTTGGTGCAAAGGATTTGGCTAGCATAACTGGGAAAAGCAAGCTCAACATGTTGGAGGATTTATGACAATATAACTTCTATTCGGATATAAGAAAACATAACCCATTATTTTGTCTTCCTTGTCCAACCTCAACTTTTTAGCATGTCTTATTTTCATGAGTGCTCATAGTTACAAAAGATGTCCAAGATAGTATATTTATATGTAAAACCTCTCTTTCTTCATTACTTCCTATTAATTGCAACAATGACCAAAACTATATTTTCCAACTCTCAACAATTTTTATTCATCATACTCTTTAAATGTGAAGTCATTACTCTCCATAAGATCAATATATGATCTTTTTATTTCTTTTTATTCTTTCTCTTATTTTTATTCCCTCAAGGTCATAGCAAGAAAACAAAGCCCTTAACTCAAAACTACTCTTTATTATATAACTCACAGACTCGATTACATAGATAGATCTCAAAACAAAACTCAAAGCAAGATCATACTAAAACTTTATTCTACTAGATCAAGATATAACTAAAAGGATCAAACTAAGAAAAATGATAAAACTAAAGGTGTGATGCTGATAAGATACCGGGGCACCTCCCCAAGCTTGGCAGTTGCCAAGGGGGTGCCCATACCCTTGTATTTATGTCTCTTTCTTTGGAGGTGGTGATGATCGAGTTGTTGTTAGCTTGATTAAGCTAACCTTCTTATCCTGCAATTCTCGGAGTACACGTTGAAACATAATTGCATTCTTCTGAATCTCTTCTAAAAGATGTTTGTTTTCTGGCCACCATGAGCTTTTTGATACGTCCATTTTGCATCATGTTTTTATATCAAGATTTATTGCATTATGGGTTGTTATTGCATGTTATATCACAATACTTATGCCTTTTCTCTCTTATTTTATAAGGTTTACATGAACAGGGAGAATGCCGGCAGCTAGAATCCTGGACTGCAAAAGGAGAAAATATTAGAGACCTATTCTACACAACACCAAAAGTCCTGAAACTAACGGAGATTAGTTTTGGAATATATTAAAAATATTGGGTGAAGAAAGCACCAGAGGGGGGCCACCAGTCAGCCACGAGGGTGGAGGGCCCGCCCTACCCCCCTTGGTGCGCCCCCTGCCTCGTGGGCCCCCTGGCAGGCCCCCGACTCCCATCTTCTGCTATATTGTGTCTTTTACCCTGGAAAAAAATCATAGAGAAGTTTTCAGGACGAAGCGACGCCGTCTCGAGGCGGAACCTGGGCAGGACCAATCTAGGGCTTCGGCAAAGCTGTTCTGCCGGGGAAACATCCCTCCGGCAGAGGGAAATCATCACCATCGCCATCACCATCGATCCTCTCATCGAGAGGGGGTCAATCTCCATCAACTGCTTCACCAGCACCATCTCCTCTCAAAACCTAGTTCATCTCTTGTATCTGATCTTTGTTTCAAAACCTCAGATTGGTACTTGTGGCTTGCTAGTAGTGTTGATTACTGCTTGTAGTTGATGCTAGTTGGTTTATTCACTGGAAGAACATATGTTCAGATCCCTAATGCTATTCAATACTCCTCTGATTATGAACATGAATATGCTTTATGAGTAGTTACATTTCTTCCTGAGGACATGGGAGAAGTCTTGTTATAAGTAATCATGTGAATTTGGTATTCGTTCGATATTTTGATGAGATGTGTGTTGTCTATCCTCTAGTGGTGTTATGTGAACATCGACTACATGAAACTTCACCATGATTTGGGCCTAGGGGAAGGCATTGGGAAGTAATAAGTAGATGATGGGTTGCTAGAGTGGCAGAAGCTTAAAACCTAGTTTATGCGTTGCTTCATAAGGGGCTGATTTGGATCCATATGTTTCATGATATGGTTAGGTTTACCTTAATTCTTCTTTTATAGTTGCGGATGCTTGGGAGAGGGGTTAATCATAAGTAGTAGGCTTGTCCAAGTAAGGACAGCACCCAAGCACTGGTCCACCCACATATCAAATTATCAAAGTAATGAAGGTGAATCATATGAGCATGATGAAAACTAGCTTGACAGTAATTCCCATGTGTCCTCGGGAGCACTTTGCTTTATATAAGAATTTGTCCAGGCTTGTCCTTTGCTACGAAAAGGATTGGGCCACCGCGCTGCCCCTTGTTTACTTTTATACTTGTTACCCGTTATGAATTACCTTATCACAAAACTATGTGTTATCGATAATTTCAGTACTTGTAGAGAATACCTTACTGAAAACTGCTTGTCATTTCTTTCTTCTCCTCGGTTGGTTCGACACTCTTACTTATTTAAAGGACTACGATAGATCCCCTATACTAGTGGGTCATCAAGACTCTTTTCTGGTGCCGTTGCCGGGGAGTGAAGCGCCTTTGGTAAGTGGAATTTGGTAAGTAAACATTTATATAGTGTGCTAAAATTTACTGTCACTTGTTACTATGGAAAATAATCCTTTGAGGGGCTTGTTCGGGGTATCTTTGCCCCGTCCAGAAGAGCAAAGAGTTTCTCCTCAACCTACTGAACCTACTGAAAATATTTACTATGAAATTCCTTCGGGTGTGATAGAGAAACTGCTAGCTAATCCCTATACAGGAGATGGAACATTACATCCCGATATGCACCTAATCTATGTGGATGAAGTTTGTGGATTATTTAAGCTTGCAGGTATGCCCGAGGATGTTGTCAAGAAGAAAGTCTTCCCTTTATCTTTGAAGGGAAAGGCATTGACATGGTATAGGCTATGTGATGATATTGGATCATGGAACTACAACCGATTGAAATTGGAATTTCATCAGAAGTTTTATCCTATGTATCTGGTTCATCGTGATCGGAATTATATATATAATTTTTGGCTCGTGAAGGAGAAAGTATTGCTCAAGCTTGGGGGAGGCTTAAGTCAATGTTATATTCATGCCCCAATCATGACCTCTCAAGAGAAATTATTATCCAAAAAATTATGCTCGGCTTTCTCATAATGATCTCTCCATGCTCGATATTTCTTGTACTAGTTCTTTTATGATGAAGACTATTGAATTCAAATGGGATTCAGTGGAAAGAATTAAACGCAACTCTGAAGATTGGGAACTCGGCGAAGGTAAGGAGTCAGGTATAAATCTTAAGTTTGATTGTGTTAAATCTTTTATGGATACCGATGCTTTTCGTGAATATAGCACTAAATATGGACTTGACTCTGAGATAGTAGCTTCTTTCTATGAATAATTTGCTACTCATGTTGATCTCCATAAGGAGAAGTGGTTTAAATATAATCCTCCCATTGAAGTGAAAGTAGTAGAACCTATTAAAGTTGAAGAAGAAACTATTACTTATAATGTTGATCCTATTGTTCCTACTGCTTATATTGAGAAACCACCTTTCCCTGTTAGAATAAAGAATCACGCTAAAGCTTCAACCATGGTTCGTAAGAGTTATACTTGGACACCTACACCCCCTTAACAAATTAAAGTTAAACCTAGTATTTCTATGGTTAAAGATCTCTTGGTCGATGTATTGATGGGCATGTTATTTATTTCTGTGATGAAGCTACTAGGATTGCTAAACCTGATACTAAAGATAAACATAGACTTGTTGTTGGCATGCTTGTTGTTTCTGTTAAAATAGGAGATCATTGTTATCATGGCTTATGTGATATGGGTGCTAGTGTGAGTGCAATACCTTATACCTTATATAAAGAAATTATGAATGATATTGCACCTGCTAAGATAGAAGATGTTGATGTTACTATTAAGCTTGCCAATAGAGATACTATTTCACCAGTTGGGATTGTTAGAGATGTTGAAATCTTGTGTGGGAAATAAAATACCCTACTGATTTTCTTGTTCTTGCTTCCCCACAAGATGACTTTTGTCCCATTATATTTGGTAGACCCTTCTTGAATACTGTTAATGCTAAGATAGACTGTGAAAAGGATATTGTTACTGTTGGTTTAGGGAATATGTCTCATGACTTTAATTTTGCTAAATTTCATAGACAACCACATGATAAATAATTGCCTAATAAGGATGAAATTATTGGTCTTGCTTCTATTTTTTGACACCTAATGGTCTTGCTTCTATTGCCGTGCCTCCTAATGATCCATTGGAACAATATTTGCTAGACCGTGAAAATGCTATGTTTATGAATGAAAGAAGGGAACTAGATGAAGTATTCTTTAAGCAAGGACCTATTTTGAAACACAACTTGCCTATTTAAATCGTTGGGGGTCCTCCTCCACCCAAGGGTGATCCCGTGTTTGAGCTTAAACAATTACCTGATACTCTTAAATATGCTTATCTTGATGAAAAGAAGATATATCCTGTTATTATTAGTGCTAACCTTTCAAAGCATGAAGAAGAGAAATTATTGAAAACTCTGAAGAAGCACCGTCTGCTATTGGATATACTCTTGATAATCTTCAGGGCATTAGTCCCACTCTATGCCAGCACAAAAAAAATGGAGAAAGATGCTAAACAAGTTGTTGATCATCAACGACGGTTAAATCCTAAGATGAAAGAAGTGGTAAGAAATGAAATACTAAAGCTTCTGGAGGTAAGTATAATTTATCCTATTGCTGATAGTCAGTGGGTAAGTCCCGTTCATTGTGTCCCTAAGAAGGGAGGTATTACTGTTGTTCGTAATGATAAGAATGAATTGATCCCATAAAGAATTTTTACAGGTTATAGAATGGTAATTGATTTCTGCAAATTAAATAAAGCTACTAGAAAAGATCATTACCCTCTACCTTTCATTGATCAAATGCTAGAAAGACTATCCAAACATACACATTTTTGCTTTCTAGACGGTTATTCTGGTTTCTCTCAAATACATGTGTCAAAAGTGGATCAGGAAAAGACCACTTTTACTTGTCCTTTCGGTACCTTTGCTTATATATGTATGCGTTTTGGTTTATGCAATGCACCTGCTACCTTTCAAAGATGTATGACTACTATATTCTCTGACTTCTGTGAAAATATTGTTGAGGTTTTCATGGATCATTTCTCCGTTTATGGAACTTCTTTTGATGATTGCTTAAGCAACCTTGATCGAGTTTTGCAGAGATGTGAAGAAACTAATCTTGTCTTGAATTGGGAAAAGTGTCGCTTTATGGTTAATGAAGGTATTGTCTTGGGGCATAAAATTTCTGGAAGAGGTATTGAAGTGGATAAAGCTAAAGTAGATGCTATTGAAAAGATGTTGTTCCTAAAGATATCAAAGGTATAAGAAGTTTCCTTGGTCATGCTGGTTTCTATAGGAGGTTTATTAAAGACTTCTCTAAAATTTCTAGACTCTCACTAATCTCTTGCAAAAAGATGTTCCTTTTGTTTTTGATGATGATTGCATAGAAGCATTTGAAATAATTAAGAAAGCCTTGATTTCTGCACCTATTGTTCAGCCACCTGATTGGAATTTACCCTTTCAAATTATGTGTGATGCTAGTGATTAGGCTGTTGGTGCTATTCTAGGACAAAGAGTTGATAAGAAATTAAATGGTATCCAATATGCTAGTAAAACTCTAGACAGTGCCCACAGAAATTATGCTACTACCGAAAAAGAATCTTTAGCAGTTGTATTTGCTTGTGATAAGTTCAGACCTTATATTGTTGATTCCAAAGTAACTGTTCACGCTGATCATGCTGCTATTAAATATCTTCTGGAAAAGAAAGATGCTAAACCTAGACTTATTAGATGGGTCCTCTTGCTACAAGAGTTTCATTTGCATATTATTGATAGAAAGGGAGCTGAGAACCCCGTTGCGGACAACGTGTCTAGGTTAGAAAATGTTCTTGATGACCCACTACCTATTGATGATAGCTTTCTTGATGAACAATTAGCTATCATAAATGCTTCTTGTATTGCTCCATGGTATGTTGATTATGCTAATTACATTGTTGCTAAATTTATACCACCTAGTTTCACATACTAGCAAAAGAAAAAGTTTTTCTATGATTTAAGACATTGCTTTGGGATGACCCACCCCTTTATAAAGAAGGAGTAGATGGTGTTATTAGACGTTTTGTACCTGAGCATGAACAGGAATAGACCCTACGCAAGTGTCACTCCAAGGCTTACGGAGGACACCACACTGGAGATAGAACTGCACATAAGGTATTGCAATCCGGTTTTATTGGCCTACTCTTTTCAAAGATGCTCGTAAGTTTGTCTTGTCTTGTGATGAATGCCAAAGAATTGGTAATATTAGTGGACGTCAAGAAATGCCTATGGATTATTCACTTGTTATTGAACCATTTGATGTTTGGGGCTTTGATTATATGGGACCTTTTCCTTCCTCCAATGGGTATACACATATTTTAGTTGTTGTTGATTACGTTACTAAGTGGGTAGAAGCTATTCCAACTAGTAGTGTTGATCATAACACTTCTATCAAGATGCTTAAAGAACTTATTTTTCTGAGGTTTGGAGTCCCTAGATATTTAATAACTGATGGTGGTTCACATTTTATTCATCGTGCTTTTTGTAAAATGCTTGCTAAGTATGATGTTAATCATAGAATTGCATCTCCATATCATCCTCCGTCTAGTGGTCAAGTAGAATTGAGTAATAGAGAGATTAAATTGATTTTGCAAAAGATTGTTAATAGATCTAGAAAGAATTGGTCCAAGAAGCTTGATGATGCATTATGGGCCTATAGAACTACTTATAAAAATCCAATGGGTATGTCTCCGTATAAAATGGTTTATGGAAATGCATGTCACTTACCTCTTGAACTACAACATAAGGCATATTGGGCTAGTAAAGAGCTCAATTATGATTTTAAACTTGCCGGTGAGAAGAGGTTATTTGACATTAGCTCTCTTGATGAATGGAGAACCCAAGCCTATGAGAATGCCAAATTGTTTAAAGAAAAAGTTAAAAGATGGCATGACAAAGGATACAAAAGCATGAGTTCAATGTAGGTGACTATGTTTTGCTATACAACTCTCGTTTAAGATTTTTTTGCAGGAAAACTTCTCTCTAAATGGGAAGGTCCTTACATTATCGAGGAGGTCTATCGTTCCGGTGCCATAAAAATCAACAACGTCGAAGGCACAAATCCAAAGGTGGTAAACGGTCAAAGAATTAAACATTATATATCAGGTAATCCCATAAATGTTGAAACCAATATAATTGACATTGTAACACCGGGGGAGTATATAAGGGACACTTTCCAGAATGTTTCAGACTCCGAAAAAAGAATAGGTATGAGGTACGGTAAGTAAACCGACTCCAAAACTGTTCTAATAGCAATTTTTCTCCGTTTTGGAATATTTAAAAAATTAGGAAAATTAAAAGTAGTCCGAAAGAGGCACGATGCACCCACGAGGGTGGAGGGCGCGCCCTACCGCCTGGGCATGCCCCCCTGCCTTGTGGCCACCTCGTATATCCTCTGGACTCTGTTTTCTTGCACGATACTTCTTATGGTCGGTAAAAATTCATTATATAATCTCCTAAAGGTTTTGACCACCGTACCACGACCGAATCCTCGGTTTTTGTTTCGAGCTGTTTTTCTGACAGATCTAGATCGCCATGACATCTCCAAGCGCCCCTAAGGACAATTTTTTCGAGAAGGTCATCAACCCTTACCTCGGGGAGGTGCTACAACACCCTCAAACCATTGAGATGTGTGAGGGGGTGCTGCACATCCGTGATGTTGAGGGACCAAAGAAGACCGAAAGCATGGAGACAAGACTCGAAGCAATGGAGCAACAAGTTTTCAAGTGCCAAGGGACGATGGAACGTGGCAACTCCAATCACATGATGATCGCGGAGTTCACCAACAATCACAAGCTCGATGCCAAGAACATCGGGGAGGCCATCTTCAAGCTTCACGAGAAAATCGAGCACCTCCAAGCCTAGATCTATGACCTGCAAAACCAAAACTGTGAGTATGAATATAGATTCAAGAGGATGAGTTTGGCTGCAGATTTGAGGATCCCGGAGACTCGTTCCTCCTTCTACGATGGTGAGCCTATGCCTTGGAAGATGGACGACAAGCCTACATCATCAACAACTCCCTCATCACCACCTCCTAAGAAAAAGACATAAATACATGGGTATGGGCACTCCCCATGGCAACTGCCAAGCTTGGAGGAGGTGCCCCGGTGTATCATCATCACACCTTTATCTTTATCGATTTTCTTAGTTCGATCCTTTTGGTTATATCTTGATCTAGTAGAATAAAGTTTTAGAATGATCTAGCTTTGAGTTTTATTTTGATTTCTATGTAATCGAGTCCATGAGATATATATAATAAAGAGTAGTTTTGAGTTGAGGGCTTTGCTATCTTGCTATGATCTTGAGGGAATTAAAAGAAGGGGGAGAATAAAAGAAATAAGAAGATCATATTGAACTTATGGAGAGTAATGACTTCACATATAAAGAGTATGATGAATAAAAGTTGTTGATAGTTGACAAACATAGTATTGGTCATCGTTGCAATTAATAGGAGGTAATAAAGAAAGAGAGGTTTTCACATATAAATATACTATCTTGGACATCTTTTCTGATTGTGAGCACTCATTAAAATTTGACATGATAAAAGGTTGATGTTGGACAAGGAAGACAATGTAATGGGTTATGTTTTCTTATATCCAAAAAAGTTATATTGTCATCCAACATGTTGAGCTTGTCTTTCCCACTCATGTTAGCCAAATTCTTTGCACAAAGTAGAGATACTGCTTGCGCCTCCAAACATCCCTAAACCCAGTTTTGCCATGAGAGTCCACCATACCTACCTATGGATTGAGTAAGATCCTTCAAGTAAGTTGTCATCAGTGCAAGCAATAAAAATTGCTCTCTAAATATGTATGATCTATTAGTGTGAAGAAAATAAGCTTTATACGAGCTTGTGATATGGAAAATAAAAGTGACAGACTGCATAATAAAGATCCCTATCACAAGTGGCAATATAAAGTGACGTTCTTTTGCATTAAGATTTTGTGCATCCAACCATAAAAGCGCATAACAACCTATGCTTCCCTCTGCGAAGGGCCTATCATTTATTTTTACCTTCTACCCTCATACAAGAGTCATGGTGATCTTCACCTTTCCTTTTTACACTTTATCCTTTGGCAAGCACTGTGTGTTTGAAAGATCCTGATATCCTTTGGCTATGTGTTTAAAATGTTGGTAGGCGAAACTATAAGCCCCTATCTTTCTCTATGTACGATTGAAACTTTGTACCCATAAGTATCGCGTGAGTGTTAGCAATTGTGAAAGACTAAATGATAGTTGGGTATGTGGACTTGCTGAAAAGCTCTTATATTGAATCTTTCCGATGTTATGATAAATTGCAATTGCTTCAATGACCGAGATCATAGTTTGTTAGTTTTCAATGAAGTTTTTGATTCATACTTTACATTGTGAATAGATTGTAACTTTAGCATAAGAAATCATATGACAATATATGTTGTTGTTCTAAAGATGATCATGATGCCCTCATGTCCGTATTTTATTTTATCGACACCTCTATCTCTCAATATGTGGACATATTTTTCGATATCAGTTTTCGCTTGAGAACAAGCGGGGTCTAAGCTTGGGGGAGTTGATACGTCCATTTTGCATCATGCTTTTATATCAATATTTATTGCATTATGGGCTGTTATTACAGGTTAGATTACAATACTTATGCCTTTCCTCTCTTATTTTATAAGGTTTACATGAAGAGGGAGAATGCCGGCAGTTGGAATCCTTGACTTGAAAAGGAGCAAATATTAGAGACCTATTCTACACAACTCCAAAAGTCCTGAAACTTCACGGAGATCAGTTTTGGAATATATTAAAAATATTGGGCCAAGAAAGCACCAGAGGGGGGCCACCAGTTAGCTACGAGGGTGGAGGGCGCGCCCTACCCCCCTGGGCATGGCCCCTGCCTCATGGGCCCCCTGGCAGGCCCCCGACTCCCATCTTCTGCTATATGGTGTATTTTAGCCTGGAAAAATCATAGAGAAGTTTTCGAGATGAAGCGCCGCCGTCTCGAGGCGGAACCTGGGCAGGACCAATCTAGGGCTCCGACAGAGCAGTTCTACCGAGGAAACATCCCTTTGGGAGGGGGAAATCATTGCCATCGTCATCACCATCAATCCTCTCATCGAGAGGGGGTCAATCTCCATTAACATCTTCACCAGCACCATCTCCTCTCAAACCCTAGTTCATCTCTTGTATCCGATCTTTGTCTCAAAACCTTAGGTCGGTACTTGTGGGTTGCTAGTAGTGTTGATTACTACTTGTAGTTGATGCTAGTTGGTTTATTCGGTGGAAGATCATATGTTCTGATCCCTAATGCTACTCCTCTGATTATGAACATGAATATGCTTTGTGAGTAGTTATGTTTGTTCCTGAGGACATGGGAGAAGTCTTGTTATAAGTAATCATGTGAATTTGGTATTCGTTTGATATTTTGATGAGATGTATGTTGTCTCTCCTCTAGTGGTGTTATGTGAACATCGACTACATGACACTTCAGCATGATTTGGGCATAGGGGAAGGCATTGGGAAGTAATAAGTAGATGATGGGTTGCTAGAGTGACAGAAGTTTAAACCCTAGTTTATGTGTCGCTTCGTAAGGGGCTGATTTGGATCCATATGTTTCATGCTATGGTTAGGTTTACCTTAATTCTTCTTTAGTAGGTGCGGATGCTTGCGAGAGGGGTTAATCATAAGTGGGAGTCTTGTCCAAGTAAGGACATCACCCAAGCACCGGTCCACCCATATATCAAATTATCAAAGTAACGAACGTGAATCATATGAGCATGATGAAAACTAGCTTGACAATAATTCCCATGTGTCCTCGGCAGCATTTTGCTTTATATAAGAGTTCATCCAGGATTGTCCTTTGCTACAAAAAGGATTGGGCCACCTTGCTGCCCCTTGTTTACTTTTGTTACTTGTTACCCGTTACGAATTACCTTATCACAAAACTATCTATTACCGATAATTTCAGTGCTTGCAGAGAATACCTTACTGAAAACCGCTTGTCATTTCCTTCTGCTCCTCGTTGGGTTCCACACTCTTACTTATTGAAAGGACTATGATAGATCCCCTATACTTGTGGTCATCATTTTTCCCTGCATCACTTTCACTTGGACGAGATATGTCCCAATTAGAAGGCATGTGTGTGCGAGCTGTATTCTCCACTCCATAATTATGAACTAGATTATGAAAGTTGTTCCGATGTAACTTGTGTAAGGGCCTCCTGGGAGGAAGTCCTCCTTGTATTTTTTGGCCTTCATGGTTACTCATAGTCCCTACAGCTTGATGGGGATTGGGAATAATGGAGATGCCAGCCAGAGTGCCTCTCTCCAAAGCCGGAGGGTGGACCTCAAGCGAATCCCCTTGATATTCTTCCATCATGGCTTCCTCGGTCTCCGCCCTCCTGAGTTCCATCTGCATCAACCAAGCATCATTGTACACATTGTTGGAGGAGGAGGAAGACATGATGCATAGACATGAAAACTCTGCCAGAAACAGCTCAAAACAAAAACAGGAGATATTGTCGTGGTACGGTGGTCAAAACCTTTGAGAGATTATATAATGAATTTTTATTGACCAAAAGAAGTATTGTGCAAGAAAATGGAGTCTGGAGGGCACACGAGCTGGCCACAAGGCAGGGGGCGCGCCCAGGGGGGTAGGGCGCTGATACGTCTCCGTTGTATCTATAATTTTTTATTGTTTGATGCCAATATTATACAACTTTCACATACTTTTGGCAACTTTTTATATGATTTATTGGACTAACCTATTCATCCAGTGCCCAGTGCTAGTTCCTGTTTTTTGCATGTTTTTCGTATCGCAGAAAATCCATATCAAGCGAAGTCCAAACGCGATAAAAATTTATAGAGAATTATTTTGGAATATATGTGATTTTTGGGAGTTGGAATCATTAGAAGAGGGGGCCCACAGCGACCACAACCCACCAGGGCGCACCTGTGGGTCCAGGCGCACCCAGGTGTCTTATTCCCACCTCGTACGTCGGTTAGAGATCTACTTATGGTGCAAGAAATATAATTTATGGAAAAAATCGTGTAAAAATTTCAGCGCAATCAGAGTTACGGATCTCCGGGAATTTAAGAAACCGTGAAGGGTCAGATCTGGGGAGCGCAAAACAGAAGAGAACAGAGAGGGAGATCCAATCTCGGAGGGGCTCTCGCCCCTCGGCCGCCATGGAGGCCATGGACCAGAGGGGGAACTCTCCTCCCATCTAGGGGGGAGGGCAAGGAAGAAAGAAGAAGGAGGGGGCTCTCTCCCCCTCTCTCCCGGTGGCGCCGGAGCGCCGCCGGGGCTAGGATCGTGACGGTGATCTACATCAACAATCTTGCTACCGTCAACACCAACTCTCTCCCCCTCTATGCAGCGGTGTAACACCTCTTCTCCCCGCTGTAATCTCTACTTAAACATGGTGCTCAAGTCCATATTTTATTTACCAATGATATTTGGCTATCCTATGATGTTTGAGTAGATCCATTTTGTCCTATGGGTTAGTCATGATCTTGGTTGGTATGATTGTATATTTTATTTATGGTGCTGCCCTACGGTGCCCTCCATCTCACGCAAATGTGAGGGGACCCCGCTATAGGGTGTTGCAATATGTTCATGGTTTGCTTATTGTCGGTGTTGTGGGGGTGACAGCAGCCTAAGCGTGAATAGGTGGGTTATGGCATATGGGAGTAAAGAGGACTTGATACTTAATTCTATGGTTGGGTTTCATGACCTTAATGATCTTTAGTAGTTGCGGATGCTTGCTAGGGGACCAATCATAAGTGCATATGATCCAAGTAGAAAAAGTATGTTATCTCATGCCTCTCCCTCATATAGAATTACAAGAATGATTACCGGTACTTGTTATCGATTGCCTAGGGACAAATGACTTTCTTGTTGACAAAAGCTATCTACTTTTACTACCTTGCATTTTATTCTTAGTTTTATTATCGCAAAGTACTCATAGTTTTATTCTTACAAATTAGTTTCATACTTGTTTTAGGTAAAGCAAATGTCAAGTGTGCGTAGAGTTGTATCGGTGGTCGATAGAACTTGAGGGGATATTTGTTCTACCTTTAGCTCCTCGTTGGGTTCGACACTCTTATTTATCGAAGAAGGCTACAAACGATCCCCTATACTAGTGGGTTATCAAGAGGCACGCCCTCCACCCTTGTGGTCTCCTCGTGTCTCTTTTGGACTACTTTTAATTTTCCTAATTTTTTAGTTATTCCAAAACGGAGAAAAATTGCTATTAGAAACAATTTGGAGTCGGTTTACTTACCATACCACATACCTATTCCTTTTCGGAGTCTGAAACGTTTTGGAAGGTATCCCTTATGTACTCCTCCGGTGTTATGGCATTAATTATATTGGTCTCAACATTTATGGGAGTACCTGAGATATAATGTTTGATTCTTTGACCGTTTAGCACCTTCAGATTTTTGCCTTCGGTGTTTTTGATTTTGATGGCACCGGAATGATAGACCTCCTCGACAATGTAAGGACCTTCCCATTTAGAGAGAAGCTTTCCTGCGAAAAATCTTAAACGAGAGTTGTATAGCAAACCATGGTCACCTACATTAAACTCACACTTTTTTTATCCTTTTATCATGCCATCTTTTAACTTTTTCTTCAAACAACTTGGCATTCTCATAGGCTTGAGTTCTCCATTCATCAAGCAAGCTAATGTCAAATAACCTCTTCTCACTGGCAAGTTTGAAATCATAGTTGAGCTCATTGATTGCCCAATAAGCTTTAAGTTGTAGTTCAAGAGGTAAGTGACAAGCCTTTCCATAAACCATTTTATATGAAGACATAACCATAAGGTTTTTAGAGGAAGTTCTATAAGCCCATAATGGATCATCAAGTTTCTTGGACCAATTCTTCCTAGATCTATTAACAGTCTTTTGCAAAATCAATTTAATCTCTCTATTCCTCAACTCTACTTGACCACTAGAGTGAGCATGATATGGAGACGCAATTCTATGGTTAACATCATATTTAGCAAGCAACTTATGATAAGCACCATGAATAAAGTGTGAACCACCATCAGTCAATAAATATCTAGGGACTCCATACCTCGGAAAAATAACTTCTTTAAGCATTTGAATAGGGGTGTTATGATCAGCAATACTAGTTCGAATAGCTTCTATCCACTTACTAACATAATCAACAGCAAATAAAATATGTGTATACCCATTAGAGGAAGGAAAAGGTCCCATATAATCAAAGCCCCAAACATCAAATGGTTCAATAAGAAGTGAATAGTTCATAGGCATTTCCCGACATCTACTAATATTACCAATTCTCTAGCATTCATCACAAGACAATACAAACTTACGAGCATCCTTGAAGAGAGTAGGCCAATAAAAACTAGATTGCAATACCTTGTGTGCAGTTCTATCTCCAGCGTGGTGTCCTCCGTAAGCCTCGGAGTGGCACTTGCGTAGGATCTATTCCTGTTCATGCTCAGGTACACAATCTCTAATAACACCATCTACTCCTTTATAAAGATGTGGGTCATCCCAAAAGTAATGCCTTAATCATAGAAAAAGTTTTTCTTCTGCATGTATATGAAACTAGGTGGTATAAACTTAGCAACAATGTAATTAGCATAATCATCATACCATGGAGTATTACAAGAAGCATTTATGACAGCTAATTGCTCATCAGGAAAGCTATCATCAATAGGCGGTGGGTCATCAAGAACATTTTCTAACCTAGACAAGTTGTCTGCAACGGGGTTCTCAGCTCCCTTTCTATCAATAATATGCAAATCAAATATTTGTAGCAAGAGAACCCATCTAATAAGTCTAGGTTTAGCATCTTTATTTTCCATAAGACATTTAATAGTAGCATGATCAGTGAGAACAGTTACTTTGGAATCAACAATATAAGGTCTGAACTTATCACAAGCAAAAACAACTGCTAAAAATTCTTTTCTAGTAGTAGCATAATTTCTCTGGGCACTGTCTAGAGTTCTACTAGTATAATGGATAACATTTAATTTCTTATCAACTCTTTGCCCTAGAACAGCGCCAACAACATAATCACTAGCATCACACATAATTTCAAAGGGTAAATTCCAATCAGGTGGCTGAACAATAGGAGTAGAAATCAAGGCTTTCTTAAGTATTTCAAATGCTTCTACACAATCATCATCAAAAACAAAAGGAACATCTTTTTGCAAGACATTAGTGAGAGGCCTAGAAATTTTAGAGAAGTCTTTCATAAACCTCCTATAAAAACCAGCATGACCAAGGAAACTTCTTATACCTTTGATATCTTTAGGACAAGGCATCTTTTCAATAGTGTCTACTTTAGCTTTTTATCAACTTCAATACCTATTTCAGAAATTTTATGCCCCAAGACAATTCCTTCATTAACCATAAAGTGGCACTTCTCCCTATTCCAGGCAAGATTAGTTTCTTCACATCTCTGCAAAACTCTATCAAGGTTGCTCAAGCAATCATCAAAAGAAGTTCCGTAAACGTAGAAATCATCCATGAAAACCTCAACAATATTTTCACAAAAGTAAGAGAATATAGCGGTCATACATCTTTCAAAGGTAGTAGGTGCATTGCATAAACCAAAAGGCATACGTCTATAAGCAAAAGTACCAAAAGGGCAATTAAAAGTGGTCTTATCTTGGTCCTCTTCTGACACAGGTATTTGAGAGAAACCAGAATAACCATCTAGAAAGCAAAAATGTGTATGTCTGGTATTTCTGGCATTTGATCACTAAAAGGTAGAGGGTAATGATCTTTTCTAGTAGCTTTATTTAATTTGCGAAAATCAATTACCATCCTATAACCTGTAACAATTCTTTGTGGAATCAATTCATTCTTATCATTAGGAACAACAGTAATACCTCCCTTCTTAGGAACACAATGAACGGGACTTATCCACCGACTATCAGCAATAGGATAAATTATACGTGCCTCCAGAAGCTTTAGTATTTTATTTCTTGCCACTTATTTCATCTTAGGATTTAACCGTCGTTGATGATCAACAACTGGTTTAGCATCAGGCTCCAAATTAATTCTGTGCTGACAAAGAGTGGGACTAATGCCCTTAAGATCATCAAGAGTATGTCCAATAGTGGCACGAGGCTTTTTTAGAGTTTTCAATAATTTCTTTTCTTCATGCTCTGAAAGGTTAACACTAATAATAACAGGATATATCTTCTTTTCATCAAGATAAGCATATTTCAAAGTATCGGGTAATTGTTTAAGCTCAAAGACGGGATCACCCTTGGGTGGAGGAGGATCCCCAAGGATTTCAACATGCAAATTGTGTTTCAAAATAGGCCCTTGATTAAAGAATATTTCATCTAATTCCTTTCTTTCATTCATAAAAATATCATTGTCATGGTCTAACAAATATTGTTCTAAAGGATCAGTAGGAGGCACAGCAATAGAAGCAAGACCAATAATTTCATCCTTACTAGGCAATTATTTATCATGGGTTGTCTACAAAATTTTGAAAAATTAAAATCATGAAACATATCCCCTAAACCGACGGTAACAATATCTTTCTCACAATCTATCTTAGCATTAATAGTGTTCAAGAAAGGTCTATCAAATATAATGGGACAAAAATCATCTTGTGGGGAACCAAGAACAAGAAAATCAATAGAGTATTTAATTTTGCCACACAAGACTTCAACATCTCTAACTATCTCAATTGGTGATATAATATCTCTATTGGCAAGCTTAATAGTAACATCAATATCTTCTATCTCAGCAGGTGCATCATTCATAATTTCTTGCTATAAGGTAAAAGGAATTGCACTCACACTAGCACACACATCTTATAAGCCATGATAACAAGGATCTCCTATTTTAACATAAACAACAGGCATGCTAACAACCGGTGTATGTTTATCTTTAATATCGGGTTTAGCAATCCTAGCAGCTTCACCACGGAAATAAATAACATGCCCGTCAATATTATTGACCAAGAGATCTTTAACCATAGAAATACTAGGTTCAACTTTAATTTATTCAGGGGGTGTAGGTGTTCTAGTATAACTCTTACAAACCACAGTTGAAGCTTTGGCATGTTCCTTTGTCCTAACAGGAAAAGATGATTTCTCAATATAAGCAGTAGGAACAATAGGATCAACATTATAAGTAATAGTTTCTTCTTAAACTTTAATAGGTTCTACTAGTTTCACTTCAATGGGAGGATGATATTTAAACCACTTCTCCTTAGGGAGATCAACATGAGTAGCAAATGATTCACAGAAGGAAGCTACTATCTCAGAGTCAAGTCCATATTTAGAGCTAAAATCACGAAAGGCATCGGTATCCATAAAATATTTAACACAATTAAACTTAAGGTTTATACCTGACTCCTTACCTTCAGAGTTGGGTTTAATTATTTCCAATAAATCCCATTTGAATTCAATAGTCTTCTTCAGAAAAGAACTAGTACAAGAAGTATCGAGGATGGATTGATCATTACGATAAAGCCGAGCCTAAAAGTTTTGAATAATAATTTATCTTGAGAGCTCATGATTGGGGCATGAATATAACACTAACTTAAGCCTACCCCAAGCTTGAGCGATACTTTCTCCTTCATGAGGCCAAAAATTGTATATATAATTCCGATCACGATTAACCAGATGCATGGTATAAAATTTCTGATGAAATTCCAATTTCAATCGGTTGTAGTTCCAAGATCCAATATCATCACATGACCTATACCATGTCAATGTATTTCCCTTCAAAGATAAATGGAAGACCTTCTTCTTGACTTCATCCTCGGGCATACCTGCAAGCTTAAATAATCCACAAACTTCATCCACATAGATTAGGTGCATATCAGGACGTAATGTTCCATCTCCTGCATAAGGATTAGCTAGCAATTTCTCTATCATACCCAAAGGAATTTAATAATAAATATTTTCAATAGGTTCAGTAGGTTGAGTACAACTCTTCGCTCTTCCGGTCGGGGTGAATATACCCCGAACGAACCCCCCAAAGGATTATTTTCCATAGTAACAAGTGATAGTAAATTTCAGCACACTATATAAATGTTTCCTTACCAAATTCCACTTACCAAAGGTGCTTCACTCCCCAGCAACGGTGCCAGAATAGAGTCTTGATGACCCACAAGTATAGGGGATCTATCATGGTCCTTTCGATAAGTAAGAGTGTCAAACCCAACGAGGAGCAGAAGGAAATGACAAGCGGTTTTCAGAATGGTATTCTCTGCAAGGATTGAAATTATCGGTAACAGATAGTTTTGTGATAAGATAATGTGTAACGGGTAACAAGTAACAAAAGTAACTAAGGTGAAGCAAGGTGTCCCAATCCTTTTTTTAGCAAAGGACAAGCCTGGACGACCTCTTATATAAAGCAAAGCGCTCCCGAGGACACATGGGAATTACTGTCAAGCTAGTTTTCATCATGCACATATGATTCGCGTTCGTTACTTTGATAATTTGATGTGTGGGTGGACCGGTGCTTGGGTGTTGTCCTACCTTGGACAAGCCTCCCACTTATGATTAACCCCTCTCGCAAGCATCCGCAACTACGAAAGAAGAATTGAGATAAATCTAACCATAGCATGAAACATATGGATCCAAATCAGCCCCTTGCGAAGCAACACATAAACTATGGTTTAAGCTTCTGTCACTCTAGCAACCCATCATGTACTTATTACTTACCAATGCCTTTCCCTAGGCCCAAATCATGGTGAAGTGTCATGTAGTCGATGTTCACGTAACACCACTAGAGGAAAGACAACATACATCTCATCAAAATATCGAACGAATACCAAATTCACATGATTACTTATAACAAGACTTCTCCCATGTATTCAGGAACAAACGTAACTACCCAGAAAGCATATTCATGTTCATAATGAGAGAAGTATTAATTATCATTAAGGATCTGAACATATGATCTTCCACCGAAAAACCAACTAGCATCAACTACAAGGAGTAATCAACACTACTAGCAACCCATAGTACCAATCAGAGGTTTTAAGAGAGAGATCGGATACAAGAGATGAACTAGGGTTTGGAGAGGATATGGTGTTGGTGAAGATATTGATGGAGATTGACCCCCTCTTGATGATAGGATCATTGGTGATAATGATGGCTTCGATTTCCCCCTCCCGGAAGGAAGTTTCCCCAGCAGAACAGCTCCGCCAGAGCCCTAGATTGGTTCTACCCAGGTTCCGCCTCGAGACGGCAGCGCTTCGTCCCCAAAACTTCCTTGTTATTTTTTCCAGGTCAAAAGATACCATATAACAGAAGATGGGCACCGGAGGCCTGACAGGGGGCCCACAAGGCAGGGGGCACGCCCAGGGGGTAGGGCCCCGCCCTTGTGGATGGCTGGTGGCCCCCCTCTGGTGCTTTCTTCGCCCAATATTTTTTATTAATTCCAAAATGATTCTCCGTGAAGTTTCAGGGACTTTTGGAGTTGTGCAGATAGGTCTCTAATATGTGCTCCTTTTCCAGTCCAGAATTCCAGCTGCCAGCATTCTCCCTCTTCATGTAAACCTTGTAAAATAAGGGAGAAAAGGCATAAGTATTGTGCTATAATGTGCAATAACAACCCATAATGCAATAAATATAAATATAAAAGCATGATGCAAAATGGACGTATCACGCGTCCCCCTGGCTTGTTGTCTCCTCGGGGCTTCTCTGACTTGGACTCCAAGTCCCACGTGTGTCTTCTGGTCCAAGAAAAATTATCGCGTAAGTTTTATTCCGTTTGGACTCTGTTTGATATTCCTTTCCTGCGAAACTCAAAAACAAGGAAAAACAGAAACTGGCAATGGGCTCTAGGTTAATAACTTAGTCCCAAAATAATATAAAATAGCATATTAATGCATGTAAAACTTCCAAAACGTATAATATAATAGCATGGAACAATAAAAAATTATAGATACGGGAGACGTATCAAGCATCCCCAAGCTTAATTCCTGCTCGTCCTCGAGTAGGTAAATGATAAAAATAGTATTTTTGATGCGGAATGCTACCTAACATATTTATCAATATAATCTCTTTTATTTGGCATGAATATTCAGATCCGTATGATTCAAAACAAAAGTTCATTGACATAAAAACAATAATACATCAAGCATACTAGAAAGCAAATCATTAAGCTTCAAAAATAACATGGCTAAAAGAAAGTTATCCCTACAAAATCATATAGTCTTGTTATTATCCCTATTCTTAACACAAAGTATAAATCATGCCCACCCAGTGTCAGCCAAGAAATTGTTTCATACTTTTTAATGGGCTTCGGCCTTTTCAACTTTTCACGCAATACATGAGTGTGACCCATGGACATAAAACTATGGGTGGAATGGAAGGTGGTAGTGGAAAAAATAATGGAGAAAGTATCACATCAACTAGGCAAATCAATGGACTATGGAGATGTCCATCAATTGATATCAATGTGAGTGAGTAGGGATTGCCATGTAATAGATGCACTAGAGCTATAAGTGTGTGAAAGCTCAAAATAAAACTAGTGGGTGTGCATCAACTTGCTTGCTCATGAAGACCTAGGGCATTTGAGGAAGCCCATCGTTGAAATATGCAAGACAAGTTCTATAACAAAAAAAATCCCACTAGTAAAATATGAAAGTTACAAAATAGGAGATTCTCTATCATGAAGAACATGGTGCTACTTTGAAGCACAAGTGTGGAAAAGGATAGTAACATTGCCCCTTCTCTCTTTTTCTCTCATTTTTTCCTTTTTTGGGCTCCTCCTCTTTTTTTGGAGACCTCTTCTCTTTTTTCTGTTTTTTGGAGACTCGTTTGCCCTCCCTCTTTATTTTGATAACCTCACATGGGACAATGTTCTAATAATGATAATCATCACACTTTTATTTACTTACAACTCAAAATTACAACTTGATACTAGAACAAAGATATGACTCTATATGGATGCCTCTGGCGGTGTACCGGGATGTGCAATGATAAAGAGTGACATGTATAAAAAATATGAATGTTGGACAAGCCACAAATACGATGCCAACCACATGATCATGCAAAGCAATATGACAATGATGGTATGTGTCATAAAAAACAGAAGGGTGGAAGTTACATGGCAATATATCTCGGAATGGCTATGAGAATGCCATAATAGGTAGGTATGGCGGCTGTTTTGAGGAAGGGTATAAAGTGGGTTTAATGCACCAGCAAAAGTTGCGCAGTACTAGAGTGGCTAGCAAAGGTGGAAGGGTGAGAGTGCGTATAATCCATGGACTAATCATTAGTCATAAAGAACTCACATACTTATTGCAAAAAAAAACAATTAGCCCTCGAAGCAAAGTACTACTACGCATGCTCCTAGGGGAGAGGTTGGTAGGAGTTATTCACCGCGTGCTCCTGACTTTCACGCCTTCAACTTCATCACATAACTAGAAGACCATACGTGCATGCTACGGGAATCACAAACCTTAACGCAATTATTTCTTCGACTCCACAATTTACTACTAGCATGACCCTAATATCACGATCTTCATATCTCAAAACAAATGCAAGGAATCAAACTTCTAATGTATTCAATGCTCTATATGAAATTTTTTATTATATCTCTCTTGGATGCCCATTATATTAGGGCTAAATTTACAACCTAAGAAAATTACCATGCTTTTTAGAGACTCTCAAAATAATATAAGTGAAGCATGAGAGTTCATCAATTTCTATAAAATAAAACCACCGCCGTGCTCTAAAAAGATATAAGTGAAGTACTAGAGTAAATTGGCTAGCTCATAAGATATAAGTGAAGCACATAGAGCATTCCAATAAATTCACGATTCATGTGTTTCCCTCTCAAAAGGTGTGTAAAGCAAGGATGATTGTGACAAACTAAAAATCAAAGACTCATATCATACAAGACGCTCCAAGCAAAACACATATCATGTGGTGAATAAAAATATAGCCTCAAGTAAATTTACCGATAGACGAAGACGAAAGAGGGGATGCCATCTAGGGTATCCCCAAGCTTAAATGCTTGGTTATCCTTGAATATTACCTTGGGGTGCCTTGGGCATCCCCAAGCTTAGGCTCTTGCCACTCCTTATTCCATAGTCCATCAAATCTTTACCCAAAACTTGAAAACTTCACAACACAAAACTCAACAGAAAACTCATGAGATCCATTAGCATAAGAGAATAAATCACCACTTTATGGTACTATTGTGAACTCATTATTCATTTATATTGGTGTAATGTCTACTGTATTCCAACTTATCCATGGTTCTTACCCCCCCCCCCCCCGATACTATCCATAGATTCATCAGCAAACAACACATAGAAAACAGAATCTGTCAAAAACAGAACAGTCTGAAGAAATCTGAAAACTTCGAATACTTCTGTAACTCCCAAAATTCTGAACAATTATGAAAACCTCGGAAATTTGTATATAAATCTTGTGTAAAAAATTCAGATCCAAAGCACGCTTCTGTGAATTTTGAAAATTATTTTACCGGGCGCATAAGTTTCTGTTTGTCAGCAAAATCAAATCAACAATTTTCCAAACTATCCCAAAGGTCTTATTTGGCACAAACACTAAATTAAAACATTAAAACACATATAGCCAGAGGCTAGATGATATATTTATTTAAAAACAGGAAATGAAAATATTGGGTTGTCTCCCAAGAAACACTTTTCTTTAAAGCCTTTTAGCTAGGCATTGAGATTTCAATGATGCTCACATGAAAGACAAGAATTGAAGTGCAAAGAGAGTATCATAAAACACGTGACAAACACATTTATGCCTAACATACTTCCTATGCATAGGCATTTTATAAGCAAACAAATTATCAAAGCAAGCAAAAAACTAACATATGCAAGGAAGAAAAAGGAAACGATAGCAATCTCAACATGAAGAGAGGTAATTTAGTAACATGAAGATTTCTACAACCATATTTCCCTCTCATAATAATTACATGTAGGATTATATTCAAATTCAGCATTATAGATATCACATAAATTACTCTCTACATGATCCACATGCATGCAAAGTTGACACTCTTCCAAACTAGTGGGATTATCATCAACTAAAGTCATGACCTTTCCAAAATCCACTTTCATCAAAAAATTCGTAAGATTGAACATTTTCGAAATATGTGGGATCTAAAGTTGACACTCTTCCAAACCCAGTTTCAATATTATTGCAAACATTATTATCAATCTCATATTCATCATGGGGCTTAAATAAATTTTCAAGATCAAAAGAAGAATCACCCCAATCATGATCATTGCAACAAGTAGTAGACATAGAAAAATTAGCATCCCCAAGCTTAGGGTTCTGCATATCATTAACACAATTAAAATTAATGGAATTTATAATAATATCACTGCAATCATGCTTTTCATTGAAGGCACTATCGTGAATCACTTTATAATTTTCTTCTTTCAGCACTTCATCACACTTCTCCGATTCACGAATTTCAAGGAAAACCTCATAAAGATAATCTAGTGCACCAATTCACAAGTAATTGGTTCATCATAATTGGATCTTTTAAAAAGATTAGCAAGTGGATGAGGATCCATAGATTTCTTCGCTCCTGAATTTGAATAAACACAATTATGCCAAGTAAACAAGCAAACAAACCAAGTAAGACATAAAGGCAAACGGAAAGAAAGTGAATAAAAAGCCAAATCTTTTTGTATTTTTCTGAAAAGGTTTTAGAAGTGGGGGAGAGAAAATCGAGAGGCAAATGGCAAATAATGTAATACAAGAGATGAGAGTTTATGATGGGTGAGGGAGTCCTGGATTAGGGGGTATTCGGACAGCCGGACTATATACATTGGCCGGACTGTTGGGACGTGAAGATACAAGACTCAAGACTTCATCCCGTGTCCGGATGGGACTCTCTGCGTGGAAGACAAGCTTGGCGATCCGGATATTAGATTTCCTTCTTTGTAACCGACTTTGTGTAAACCCTAGCCCCCTCCGGTGTCTATATAAACCAGAGAGTTTGGTCCGTATAGGGACGACCATAATCATCATAGGCTAGCTTCTAGGGTTTAGCCTCTACGATCTCGTGGTAGATCAACTCTTTTAATACTCATATCATCAAGATCAATCAAGCATGAAGTAGGGTTTTACCTCCATCGAGAGGGCCCGAACCTGGGTAAAACATCGTGTCCCTTGCCTCCTGTTACCATTAGCCGTAGACGCACAGATCGGACCCCCTACCCGAGATCCGCCGGTTTTGACACCGACATTGGTGCTTTCATTGAGAGTTCCTCTGTGTCGTCGCTGCGAGGCTCGATGGCTCCTTTAATCATCAACAACAACGCGGTCCAGGGTGAGACCTTTCTCCACGGACAGATTTTCGTGTTCGGCGGCTTCGCACTGCGGGCCAATTCGCTTAGCCGTCTGGAGCAGATCGACAACTACGCCCCTAGCCATCAAGTCAGGTTCGGAAACTTGAACTACACGGCCGATATCCCCGGAGACTTGATCTTCGACGGATTCGGGCCTATGCCAGGAGCGCCAAACAGTCACGATGAGCACGGCTTAGACCTGTTGTCTGACAATACTCGGGATATTGCACCTGTAGGAGCCCCGGACTTAAATCCAGGGCAGATTGCGTCGTCCGAGGATGGGTGGATGGACCCCGCCCTGGAGGCCGCACACTCATCGGCGATAGAGCCGAACACAGACTTCATCCCCAAGGAAGCCTGTGACACCGGACCCCCGGAATCGTGTCCGGCTGTAGGTTCCATACCGCGCACCCCTGAGCCCGCCGAATCTGGATGGGCTCTGGTAATGGAGTTCACCGCTGCGGATATCTTCCAGCACTCGCCCTTTGGCGACATGTTGAACTCATTAAAATCTCTCTCTTTGTCAGGAGACTCTTGGCCGAACTATGTCCGGCTCGAGTGGGAAGCAGGCGACGAGGGAATTCATTGCCCACCCGCCACCCACTTCATTGCCACGATCGATGATTTGACCGAGGTGATTGACTTCGACTCTGAAGACATCAACGGCGTGGACGATGATGTAGGAGAAGAACAGGAACCACCGCCCACGGGGCACTGGACAGCCACCTCCTCATATGATATATATATGGTGGACACTCCGAAAGAAACAAATGGCGATAGGGCAATGGAGGATAATGTCACGCCCAATATGCGACCCTATCCAAAAGGGACTCGAAGGTCCCACAAAGGATAGACCCGCATATTGAAACGCTTTTGCAAGGTGGATATCATTACATCAACATTACATAATAGATGGGGATACATACATAAGGCATACAATGCCACATGAATACAACATACAAGAACAACATCTGCCTACGGATGAATCATAAACAGAAACTCAAACAATATCCACCCTGCTAGCCCAGGCTGCCGACCTGGAACCTATCCCCTGATCAAAGAAGAAGCAGAAGAAGAACTCAACACAAGCAAGCATCGCTCTCGCGTCATGATCATCGCATAACCTGTACCCACGAGGACTCAGCAATCCCATTACCATGGGTATCAAGACTAGCAAAGCTTAATGGGAAAGGAAGGGGTAAAGTGGTGAGGTTGCAGCAGCGACTAAGCATGATATGGTGGCTAACATACGCAAATGAGAGCGAGAAGAGAAACAAAGGAACGGTCGTGAACTAGCAATGATCAAGAGGTGATCCTGAACACCTACTTACGTCAAACATAACACAGAAACCATGTTCACTTCCCGGACTCCGCCGAGAAGAGACCATCACGGCTACACACGCGGTTGATGCGTTTTAATTCGGATCTGGTGTCAAGTTATCTACAACCGGACATTAACAAATTCCCATCTGCCACATAACCGCGAGCACGGCTCTCGAAAGTTTATACCCTGCAGGGGTGTCCCAACTTAGCCCATGACAAGCTCTCGCGATCAACGAAGAATAGACCTTCTCCCAGAAGACCCGATCGATCTCGAAATCCGGTTTACAAGACATTTCGACAATGGTAAAACAAGACCAGCAAGACCTCCCATTGTGCCGACAAATCCCGATAGGAGCTGCACATATCTCATTCTCGGGGCACACCGGATGAGCGGATGTCGAGTTGGCATAGACCACTGTTGCCAGGGGCGTCGGACATCGCTCGGTTTGGACCAACACTTAGACAAGCATTGGCCCGGGGGGGATAAAATAAAGATGACCCTCGAGAGAGCGACTCCCAAGGGAAAAAGTAGGTGGTGGTGAGGCAAATGGTAAAACCAAGATTGGTCCTTGCTGGACAAGTTTTATTCAAAGCGAATTGTCAGGGGGGGTCCCATAAATCACCCGACCGCGTAAGGAACGCAAAATCCGGGAACATAATACCGGTATGACTGAAACTAGGGCGGCAAGAGTGGAACAAAACACCAGGCATAAGGCCGAGCCTTCCACCCTTTACCAAGTATATAGATGCATTAATAATATAAGAGATATTGTGATATCCCAACCAAAATCCTGTCCACCATGGAAAAATCTTCAACTTCACCTGCAACTAGCAACGCTATAAGAGGGGTTGAGCAAAGCGGTAACATAGCCAAGCAACGGTTTGCTAGGAAGGGTGTCAAAGGTTAGAGGTTCATGGCAATTTGGGAGGCTTGATGAGCAACAGATAGATAATGCAGCATAGCGATAGAACGAAGCAACTAGCATAGCAATGATAGTAGTGAGATCCAGGGTAGCGGTCATCTTGCCTGAAATCCCGCAAGGAAGAAGAACGAGTCCATGAAGAAGAAGAACGGATGAAGCCGAACCAACCGTGAGACGAACGAATCCTCACGATCATAACGAAACAGAACTAACAAGAAGAAGCACACAACATAGGTAAACACACCACACATGAACAAGGCATGATGCACAACAAGCATGATGCATGACCAAGCTACATGAAGCTACTCATGGCAAGAGATGATGCAAACAAGAACAACACATCAAGGCAAGTTTAAATGAGGCCGGGAACAACATATAACAATTCCGGTAAGTCCTCATATGCAAATTTAGAAATTGGTCCAGATCTGAATAAACCTTATGTTCAAGTTGTTAAATAGCAAGTTAAGATGCACCAAGATGATCTACACGAGATTCTAGTCAAGTTACATATGAAGTTCATTAGATTCGGAGCTACGGCCTAGAAGATATGAGCAAAACAAGTTAAACATGGCATTGATGCAAAATGCATACAAACATCAAGCAAACACCTCAAAACAAGGATGCAACATGATAATATGAAACTACATGCAAAATCAAGCAAGTTTCATATAGAGCACACTCAAAATGGAGCAACGGTGCAACACATACACTCTATACAAGTCATAACAACAATCTGTTCATAACAGCAACTAGGCATCTTGCAAGCATAAAAACAATAAGCTACAGCACCCCAACATGATAACAAAAGGCATGGGCATGAAGTACTGGTAAAGCATAACAAAACATGAACACTGAGCTATCTCCAGAAATCACTAGAACATGCTCCAAAACACATGGTAAGATTGCAAATAATAACAGTTTCAGACTTTGCAGAAATAACATCAGGTTGCAATGTTTAGAGAAAGCAAACAACATGTTACAGGAACATATCATGGCAAAAAAAAGGCATGGCATGAATCTACTAATTGCATAGATCAAAAGTCCCTTACTGACCATGAGCCAAAAGGGCACAGAAAATATGATGGCACCCATGTAAACATGGCAAGTTATATTACAGATTCAAACATGGCAGGAACAACAATAAGTAGGCATGTTGGTGAGCTTGACACACTCACCATAGAGAAATACATGGCATGGCAAGGCAACCAACAGTAAGAAGACATGTTTATGAAGCTAAGCATGGCAAGAGCAAGTTCATAGGGTGCATGGATCACTAGCAAACAATCATGGAAACATTGAACTTAATGTTAACAGGCTGACAGCAACATTTTGAAGCAACTTTGGAGCAAGATATGAACAATCTACAGCAAGCTATAAATGCAACCAGAGGCATCGATGGTTAGAGGATGCCATTTAGATCAAAACATGTTTATAGAACATCTCCAGATTATACATAGAATGATTAGTAGCAACATGTTTATATAGCATCACGAAATAACAGATTCAGCCTAGCAAAATAGCAACAGCAAGTACACTACTTAACAAGCTCGATTCACTCACCACAAGTCATTGCATGACAAGATAAGCATAGAATCATCAAGAAGACATGTTTATGAAACAAACCAAGTCAAGAACAAGTCCATAGCATGCAAGGATCAGCTATAGCAACCTTGGCTAAATTGAATAACAAGTAAACAATCTGCCAGGAAACATTTTGAAGCAAAAGTAGAGCACTCAAATGACATGCAAGACTACTCCATAATTGCAAACAAGGGCATTAATTGATAGGCAAAAACCATATGTTCAAAACACCCTTACTGAAGTATCTCAAAATATGCATGGATCTCTCTGTAGCATCAAGTTTACATGGCATCAAAATAACAGCAGAACAGGGAGTAAAACCAGCAATATCACGAAGCCTAGTTTGCATGCTTGTGCTAGTCACCACATTGATCACAAAAATACATGGCATACACCTCTAGAAAGATGGCATGGCATAGATCAAAACACATGAAGACATCAACCTCATAGGATGCACACATCAATCATGGCAAAAATGACAAATGAGCAAGTTATAACAGTTTCAGCAGGTTAACATCAACATGCACTCTTCCAACAGCATTTCGGGCATCAAGATGACCTCAAATAAACATGATGCAATGGAATGAAATGAAGTACTCGTCGAGACGAACAATTTGACATATTACATGCACAAAACGGAGCTACGTATACAGAGATGCAATGCGATGAACATGGCACGAAATATCACAGAGAATCGGGACTTAGTGCAATATCAACCTTGCGGGATCTGAAACGGGCGCGGAGATCGAGGGTTCGCCGGATTTGCGCCGGAGGAGACTCCGAGGAGGAGGGAGACGATGGGGCGGCGGGCTCCGGCGGAGGGGGCGGCGGGATCCGGTGCCGGCGGAGGTAGCTCGGCGGATCCGGGGCCGCGACGTCGGCGCGCGCTTGGCGCTGGTCCGGCGGCACCGGCGGCGAAGCTGGGCGGCGGAGCTCGGCGAGGGCGATCGACGCCGGCCTGGAGGCGCGGAGGCGCACGGGCGGCGCAGAATCGCCGCGGCGGGCGGCAGCGAGAGAGAAGACGGGCGGGCGGCGGCGCGCTGGCTGGGTCGACCAGGCCCGATGGGCCAGCGCGGGCCCGTGGGCTCGGGCGGGCAGGCGGCGGCGGAGGAGAGAGAGTCCGGCGGAGTACACGTGGCGGCGCAGGATTGGACCGGGCGCGGCGGCGGACATGTCCGGCCGTCGCGGACGCGTCCGGTGGCGGCGGAGGGCGATTTTTAGGGTTTGGACTGCGGGATTTCGGGGAGGAAGACATATTTATAGATAGAGGGAGCTAGGAGAGTCCAAATGAGGTGCGGTTTTTGGCCACGCGATCGTGATCGAACGACCGAGAGCATGGAGGAGAGTTAGATGGGTTTTGGGCCACTTTGGAGAGGTGTTGGGCTGCAAACAAAAGAGGCCTTTTGCGGTTACCCGGTTAACCGTTGGAATACCAAACGACCTCCAAATGACACGAAACTTTACAGGCTGTCTACCGGTGCTATACCAAGGCCGCTTGGCAAACCTCGGGCCATTCCGAGAAAGTTTAATACCCGCACAAGAGAAGAGGCAAAAAGGGAACGCCGGATGACATAGGCGTGCCGGATTGCAAAACGGACAACGGGGAAAATGCTCGGATGCAAGAGACGAACACGTATGCAAAATGAGATGCACATGATGACATGATATGAAAATCGCAGATGATGACATGGCAAAGTGCAACACGCAAGCAAATGACATGGCAACGACGGCGAATAACTGGCAGACACCTGGCGCATCGGTTCCGGGGCGTTACAGATAACCCCTCAAGGAAGAAGGCAAAGCATGGGCGTCATCGGCGCCGCTCCAAGCCCCGCCACGGCAATACTGGCACAGGAGACGAAAACAATCCGGATGGTGCCGAAGGTGAATACAACCCGATCATCACGCCTTGGCGAGCAGCGAGGAAGAAGACAGAGTCAGCCTGCACGAACAAAGCGACGGACGGATACCCGGAGGAGGACAACTACATGCCCCCTCTGAAGATGAGATTAGCCTCGGCGACGACAAATTCGGCGTGCTCGAGGACCCGTAGAGTAGGGCGCTTCAGCGCCGGCTTATAACCACCGCGAGGAGCTGAAAAAAGCGGCAGCGGCTCAAGCTGATCAAGATCTGCTCACAGACAAATGGATTGAAGTCCTGGCGGCCGAGGAATATGGACTCGAGCGCCACACCAAAGGTTATCCAAAGCACAAGTGGCTACCTCAACTCGAGGAGGATCCTATCCTACCAGCACAGGATGAGGCTGACCGGCCACCTCGTGGCCGGGATAAAACGGCGTATCAGCCCGAATACCAGCCCGCATCCCCATGCCAGTACACTACGGCACGGGGCAATAGGCAAGACCTACAAGACATATTGGAAAACAAGGCAGGACAGCCAAGATCGATCTACGGATCGCGCGGACGCGCCCCAACATGTGATGATGATCGTCATGCCGGATACACTATCAACAAGTCCGGCCAGGCCGAACACAGTCAACTTGACTCATTCGAACTACATAGCCACATAGCCCGGCATAGAGGCGCCGCACACCCCCTTTGCTTCACTGACGAAGTGATGGATCATGAATTCCCAGAAGGGTTTAAACCCGTAAACATTGAATCATACGATGGCACAACAGATCCCGCGGTATGGATCGAAGACTTCCTTCTCCACATTCACATGGCCCGCGGCGACAATCTACACGCCATCAAGTATCTTCCCCTTAAGCTCAAAGGACCGGCCCGGCACTGGTTAAATAGCCTGCCAAAAAATTCCATTGGCAGTTGGGAAAACCTGGAAGACGCGTTCCTCGACAACTTCCAGGGCACGTACATACGGCCACCGGATGGCGATGACTTGAGCCACATTACCAAACAGCCCGGAGAGTCAACCAGAAAATTCTGGACTCTATTCCTAACTAAAAACAACCAAATTGTCGACTGTCCAGACGCCGAAGCCCTGGCGGCTTTTAAGCATAATATCCACGACGAGTGGCTCGCCCGACACCTCAGCCAGGAAAACCAAAATCCATGGCGGCCCTCACGACACTCATGACCCGCTTTTGCGCGGGCGAGGATAGCTGGTTGGCTCGCAGTAGCACCACGCCAATAAACTCCGGCACTTCAGATGTCCGCGACAATAACGGAAAGCCACGGCGCAACAGACACAAGCGTCGGAACAATGGCGACAACACTAAATACATGGCAGTCAACACCGGATTCAGTGGCTCAAAATACGGTCAGCGGAAAAAGCCATTCAAAAGAAACAATCAAGGACCGTCCAGTCTGGACCGCATACTTGATCGCTCGTGCCAAATTCATGGCACCCCGGATAAGCCAGCAAACCACACTAACAAAGACTGTTGGGTGTTCAAACAGGCCGGTAAAATAAATGTTGAGAACAAGGACAAGGGGCTGCACAGCAACGATGACGAGGAGTCCCGGCGTCCGAACACGAGGGGACAGAAGAAATTTCCTCCCCAGGTGAAAACGGCCAATATGATCTACGCCACCCACATTCCCAAACGGGAACGAAAGTGAGCACTACGGGACGTCTATGCGATGGAGCCAGTCGCCCCAAAGTTCAACCCATGGTCAGCCTGTCCGATCACTTTTGATCGTAGGGATCACCTGACCAGCATCCGTCACGACGGTTCAGCCGCATTGGTCCTAGACCCAATCATCGACGGATTTCACCTCACACGAGTCCTTATGGACGGCGGTAGCAGCCTGAACCTGCTTTATCAGGACACAGTGTGCAAGATGGGCATCGACCCTTCAAGGATCAAGCCCACCAAAACCACCTTCAAAGGTGTAATTCCAGGAGAAGAGGCCCGTTGCACGGGCTCCATAACACTGGAAGTGGTCTTCGGATCTTCGGATAACTTCCGAAGCGAGGAGTTAATCTTCGACATCGTCCCTTTCCGTAGTGGCTATCATGCACTGCTTGGACGAACCGCATTCGCTCGATTCAATGTGGTACCACACTATGCGTAACTCAAGCTCAAGATGTCAGGACCTCGCGGGGTCATAACAGTCAACGGAAACATGGACCGCTCTCTCCGTACAAAAGAGCATACTGCAGCCCTCGCGGCAGAAGTACAAAGCAGCCTTCTCCGGCCAACCACCAATCCGGCGACAACAACCCCGAACACCGTCAAGTGAGTCCGGAGTACCTCGCAACAGGATCGCTAGGCATGCCAAGAGCGCGACTAGCAGTCCGGCCTCTGCTCCAGCCCCATTAAGGAAGCATTCGTGCCGCGCGTACACAATTACGCACTCAAAATACCATGGGCATAGGCAAAGGCGCAATAGTGACGCAGTCAACAGTGCGGTTCAGCCGCAACATACTTTAATAACCCTCTTTATCTTTTAGGACCCTACTTTCGGGCAGCCTTTTCATAGAGCCGGATTATCGGACTTTCACAGGAGAGAAAACCAAGGAGGCAAAAGGCTTTGCGTACAAAGGGAATACCCAGGTGGAATCTGTTCACGGTCGTTATACCTGTTTTATATACCTACATGCGGCCCGCATTTGGATAGGACATGTCAAATTGTCCTACTTACTTCTGCTTAATGCATTCTTTGTAAACATACGCTTAGACGTATTATTCATCAATGGGAGATAATATATAGCGTCAGCTCATTATTCCTATCTGCACATTTTTCCTATAAATGTTTATTTAATAGTGCATCCGTACACCTTGGTACGTTCAGCTTGCCAGGGGCTTCTTATGGCGCCCCTTAATACGGCAAGATAAGTCCGAACACTTTCGATAGTGCGACACCCCGAACTTATAGCATTATATGCATCAGCTCTGAATCATGTCTTGGTCAATAGTTGGGTTTGCCCGGCTCCCTTGTGAAAGCACATTTGCTCCCTAGGTGGTTTTGGTAATTAATGACAACATACCTTGTGGTTGGACTAATGCTTTTATCAAGTATGTTTCAGGAAAGTCAATCACTCTGGCATGGCAAAAGGACTTGAAAGGTGGACCCCTAGGATGCTAAGGAAAGCATTGGCAAAAGCTCAAGACTCCATTTTTGGTTTAGTGATCCATGATCACATTGAGTCCATAGGAAAGCCAATACTATTAAAGGGGATGAGGTTATGTTGATGATCTGGTTGCTCAAAGTGCTTAGTGATCTATCTCCCAAACTATCGCAATCCTTCATTCCAACATATACTCATAAGTAATCTCGGTCCCACCGATTCCATAAACTCAGTCCACACCGAGATGAACCACCTCAGCCATATAGCCAAACCCTAGTAATTTGGATTTTCCGATTCCAAACTCGGTCTCACGAAACTAGTGTTGCCAAGCTTCAGAACATACGTAATCAAATCGGTGTCACCGAGATGATAAAATCGGTCCCACCGAGAATGGCAAACCCTAGTCTTTGGAAGAATCGGACTAACCGAGATTGTATTTTCGGTCCCACGAAAATCCCAACGTTCTAAGATTTGAACTTTCGGTCTCACCGAGTTGTCAACTTCGGTCCGACCGAGATTGGTCAAATGTGTGTAGCAGTTGGATTTTGTGTGGAGGCTATAAATACCCTCCACCTCCTCTTCATTCGTGGAGAGAGCCATCAGAAAGAACTACCACTCCTACCTTACATTTCTGAGAAGAGAACTACCTACCCTTGTGTTGAGATCAAGTTGCTCCACTCCCACCATATGAAACTTGATTTCTAGCCTTCCCAAGTTGCTTTCCACTCAATCCTTCTTCCACCACAGCCAAATCAGTGAGGAGAGTTGAGTGTTGGGGAGATTATCATTTGAAGCACAAGAGCAAGGAGTTCATCATCACCAACACCATCTATTACCTTTTGGAGGGTGGTGCCTCCTAGATTGGTTAGGTGTCGCTTGGGAGCCTCCGTCAAGATGTGGAGTTGAACCAAGAAGTTTGTAAGGGCAAGGAGATCGCCTACTTCGTGAAGATCTACCCCAGTAAGGCTAGTCCTCCGTGGGCGTAAGCCATGATGGCATAGACAAGGTTGCTTCTTCGTGGACCCTTCGTGGGTGGAGCCCTCCGTGGACTCTCGCAGCCGTTACCCTCCGTGGGTTGAAGTCTCCATCAACGTGGATTGACGATAGCACCACCTATCGGAACCACGAGAAAAATCTCCGTGTCTCCAAATTGCGTTTGCTCTTCTCAACCCCTCCTTACTACTTGTGCAATTTACTTTCCGCTGCCCATACTCTAGAATTGCATGTGTAGTATGATACTTGACATGTATGCATGTTGCTTGACTTGATCTCCATTGTGAACTTGATTAAAACTTGTCTTTGTTTTAAGGCAAAAAATTTATCTTGTCGAGTAGTCTAATCACCCCCCCCCCTCTAGACACTCTTTCCTTCAACGATCCTACAATTGGTATCAGAGCATTGGTCTCCATTGCTTTGGTTTACACACCATTGGAGGAAGATGGACGTGTCTACGTTTGGGAGTGTTAGTCATAGTGTGCCTATTCTTGATGGAGTGTCCTATAACTCGTGGAGAATTGAAATGCTTGCTATCTTTAAGATGTATAACTTGCGCAAATATGTTAAACCCCATATATGCCTCCATTTGACCCCGTGCACCCTACTATGGATGAAGAGCTTGATTTGCTTCGTAACCTTAGAACTGTCAATCTTATCATTAGAGGTTTGCCCGATAACTTGCTTGAGCTTGTCACAAACTTTGAGTGCGCCCATGCTATATGGAAGTTCTTGGAAGAACTTTATCCGGACTACTCTTTGAGAGGTCTTGATGAAATTCTATACAAGACTGTTGAATTTGATATGTTGCGCCCCAATGATCCTAACTTTGACAAATGCTTCTTTGAGCTTCGTGATCTTATGAAAAGGAAGGGTGATTCCGGACTTATCAATGTTCTAGTTAGAAATGCTCTTGTATTGCATTCCGATTATTATTATCACATTGACAAAACTGATGCAAGTCATTGTCAAATTGACCTAGGTGTTGATGATGAACTATCTATGGGTCAATATGACGATGAGCATGAGCATGATGACGATTACTCCGATTCAGACACCGAGCTAGACAAGATCATGAAGAGTCTCAATCTTATGGCGAATTTGAGAGACTATATATCCGGTGGAAAAGAGTGGATTCTTGATAGTGGATGCACCGATCACATGACCGGGGATGAAGACATGTTTCGAGAGCTCGCAAAGAACGATGGTCCACGCAAGTATGTGACTTTTGGAGACAACTCCAAGGGTAAAGTACTTGGCCTTGGTAAGGTGGCCATATCTCATGATAGCTCCATTCAAAATGTCATGCTTGTTGAATCACTTGGATACAATTTGCTTTCCGTGTCTAGATTAGCTGACTTTGGATTCAATGTGCTATTCACTAAAGTAGATTGCCAAGTTTTTCGTCGTGACAATCATAACATGGTCTTTACCGGTATCCGTAGAGCTGATTTGTATATCGTTGATTTCACTAAGAAAGCTCAACCTAGAACTTGCTTCATTGCTAAATCTGCTAAAGGTTGGCTTTGGCATAGAAGGCTTGGACATGTTGGTATCGTAATCTAGATAAGCTAATTAAAGGTGATCATATTCTTGGTGTTAAGGATGTTTTCTTTGACAAAGATAGACTCTGCGGTGCTGTCAAGCGGGAAAACAAGTAGGTGGAAATCATCCGTGAAGAACATCATGACTACAAGGAGACCGCTTGAGCTTCTTCATATGGATCTCTTAGTCCCAATGCTTACAAAAGCCTTGGTGGTAACTCCTTTGGTCTAGTTATAGTTGATGATTATTCTAGATTTACGTGGGTATTTTTCCTTGATGACAAATCGCAGGTTCGGAGAATCTTCAAAACCTTTGCGAAAGGCCCAAAATCAATTTGAGGTGAAGATCAAGAAAGTTCGGAGTGACAACGGACGGAGTTCAAGAACGCCCATGTGGACTCTTTTCTCGATGAGGAAGGGATTCTACATGAGTTCTCGACTACGTACACACCTCAACAAAATGGAGTTGTTGAGAGGAAGAACCGAGCGCTCATTGAGATGGCGAGAACGATGCTTGATGAATACAAGACAATCAACACTTACGGGGTGAAGCCGTCGAGACAGCTTGTCATGCTATCAACAGGCTTTATCTTCACAAGCTTCTCGGCAAGACTTCATCGAGCTCCTCACCGTAACAAACCCCAAGTGGGATACTTTCGTGTCTTTGGTTCAAAATGCTATATCCTTGATAAGCATCGTCGGTCTAAGTTTGCTCCTAAATCTCATGAAGGCTTTTTCCTCGGTTATGGATCAAACTCTCACACCTACCGTGTCTACAATAATTTTACCCGAAAGGTTGAAGAGACGGTAGATGTGAAGTTTGATGAATCTAATGGCTCGCAAGTAGAGCAAATGCCTATTGATGTAGGAGACAAGGACCCATCGGAAGCCATTCAAGATCTATCTATTGGAAAGATCCGTCCCATGGAAGTGAAGGAGAGTACCTCATCTACATATGTGGAGCCCCCTACCTCACGGAGAGGTGAACCTCAAAGCAATATGGAGGCTTCCACAAGTGGAACTCACCAAGATGAGGAAGTGCGACAAGAAGATCCACCACAACCTCCTTCTCCACCACCTCAAGACAACACCAACAACAATGATGAAGAAGAAGATGATGATGATGAGGAAGCTTAGCCACGACCACGACAAAAGCTATCCCGAGTTCGAGCAAGAGTCAAGAAGGATCATCCCGTGGAACAAATGATGAATGACATCGACTCCGGGAGAATTACTCGCTCTAAAACTCGTTTAGCTAACTTTTGTGAGCACTACTCATTTATCTCTAGTCTTGAACCTATGAAGGTAGAAGAAGCGCTTGAAGACCGGATTGGGTGAGCGCTATGCACGAAGAGCTACACAACCGAGAGGAACAACGTTTGGACTTTGGTAGAAAGCCCAATGATGACCAAAACGTCATTGGAACCAAATGGGTGTTTCGGAACAAGCAAGATGAAGATGGACAAGTCATCCGCAACAAGGCTCGTCTCGTAGCTCAAGGTTACACACAAGTCGAAGGTATGGACTATGGTGAGACCTATGCCCCCGTTGCTAGACTTGAGTCCATTCGCATTCTTCTTGCTTATGCCAACCACCATGATATTACTCTCTATCAAATGGACATTAAAAGTGCTTTCCTTAATGGTGAAATTGAGGAGGAAGTATTTGTGAAACAACCTCCGGTTTGTGAATCCTAAAAGGCCTAATCATGTTTACAAATTGCACAAAGCTCTTTATGGTCTTAAACAAGCTCCTAGAGCTTGGTACAAATCTTGACTAGCTTTCTTCTTGAAAAAGGATTTGAGATTGGAAAAATAGACTCAACGCTATTCACGAAAAGGGTTGATGGTGAACTATTTGTGTGCCAAATATATGTTGATGATATTATCTTTGGTTCAACTAACCCTCATTTTAGTGAGAAGTTTGGAAAGCTTATGTCGGAGAAGTATGAGATGTCCATGATGAGTGAACTCAAATTCTTCCTTGGGTTGCAAATCAAGCAATCTAAGGAGGGTACTTTTGTCTCACAAACAAAGTACACTAAGGATCTCTTCAAGAAGTTCAACATGCAAGAGAGCAAAGGTATGAAAACCCCATGCCTACTAGTGGACATAATGACTTGACAAAAGATGGAGAACCTGTTGATCAAAAAGTTTATCGATCCATGATTGGTTCTCTACTATATCTCTGTGCTTCTCGTCCTGACATCATGTTGAGTGTTTGCATGTGTGCTCGATATCAAGCAGCCCCTAAAGAATGTCATCTTAAAGCTGTTAAAAGAATTGTGAGATATTTGATACACACACCTAACTTTGGCATTTGGTATCCTAAGAGGGCCTCTTTCGATCTTGTTGGCTATTCCGACTCGGACTATGCGGAGACAGGTTGATAGAAAGTCAACTTCGGTGCGTGTCAATTTCTTGGGCGATCCCTTGTATCTTGGTCCTCCAAGAAACAAAATTGATATCATTATCTCTTGCCAAGCGAGTATATTGCCGCTGGTTCATGTTGTGCTCAGTTACTATGGATGACACAAACGCTTAAGGATTATGGGATACATGCAAGACATGTTCCTTTGCTTTGTGACAATGAGAGTGCAATTAAGATTGGACACAATCCCGTGCAACACTCTCGCACGAAACATATTGAAGTTCGTCACCATTTTATTCGTGATCACATTGCCAAGGGTGACATCGATCTTAAACATGTTCGTACTGACAAACAGCTTGCAGATATCTTTACAAAACCATGAGAAAGTGTTTTGTCGCTTAAGGAGTGAGTTGAACATCATTGATGCTTCAAACTTGGAGTGAAAACTCCATTGATGCATGCAAGGCATGAGCCTAATTGACTAATCCCTGATATTTCTCTTATGATGATGATCTTATGTCTTGGATACATTTGCCCCCTTGTATTGCATCTAACTCCTTGCAGGTACTTGGATGGTATACATTCCACAAGATTACCACTCACTCAAATCATGAGTAATCTTGTCATTGACCAAGTATCTAGCCCTTTGGGATGTTGAGTTCAAGGAACAAAACTCCACATATCCTTTTTGACACCTAATACATCTAGTGTTTCACTCTTGTCATCTTGGATATTCTTGAGTATTTCCTTGCTTGCCTAACCCATGTAGGAAGATGAACTACACAATTGGAAAAGGTGCTCCAACTTCACATTCTATGAGCATCTACATCAAGTTCACCTCCATGAGTACAAGTAACAACAAGCCCAAGGTATGTTCTCACATCTTGAAGGAGCTTTGCTCAAAGTCATGAGTACAAGCTGCTTCATAAGATGTGATCACATCAAATGCTTAATCGAAAAATGGCAACCCCATTTTGAGCTTAAACGATGAGTATGACCTATGATCAAATGTCCTCATTTGACTCCTAAGTCAATATACTCAAACATAGGTGACTTTGTCGCCGACCCCTATCTAGATGAAGTACATATGTTTTGGAGTTTTGCTATTGTCTCCTTTGATTCTCTCATTGAGTTTTTCTTTTTAATCAAAAAAAAACTTCATCTAGCAACCTTTTTTATTTCTATTCTTTTGTTTTTGTGAATATCTTTTTGGCTCTGATCAATTCCCTGAAAATCTTTTACAAATTCATTGCAAATCTTTTGAAATATTCCTTGCAAAGTGAGCTGAATTATTTCTGAATTTCCTGGAATTAAATTCAAGTCACCGACTTAAAACTTTCGGTCTGACCGAAAAAGGATCTGTCCTAAGTCCCAGACTTTTGGACTCACCGATCCAACTCACTTCGGTGTCACCGATTTTCTTTCAGGATAGCATCTTCTGCAGCTCAACTCAATGATTCTTTATGCATGTTTCTTATTGAACAAGTTGTGATTCTTAAGGATCCCACTTCTTTCCTTCCATCTTTCCTGACCTTCCTAGTTTACTGTCCTTTTCGGCACTTGATGTCAAAGGGGGAGAAGATTTAGGGGGAGCTTAAGGGAGATTGGAAGATAAGGGGAGGAGAAGAAAAGCAATCTTACCTTAAGGGGGAGAGAACCACATCACATCAAAGCTTTGCCCTGTTCCACATTGGATATTACATTTGGCATCATTCTTTTGATTTTGCTGTCCTCACTCTCACAATTGGTATCTTATGAAAAGCACAATTGGTATCCTATGAGAAGCAAAATCTCTCAGAGCTCATTGAAAATCTTTTAGTCTTGGGAGACATGTTTGCTGATTCAAGCTTGTGCTCAAAATGAGACACTCCTTATACATGTCATCCCTGGCTTGGTACTCTTGATGTTCCTGCTGTTGGTTGAAGTAATACTCTTGTGTTATCTAACCTTGTTTTTCCAAGTTTATTTCTTCAGGTACAATACCAAGGAACTTCAAGGTAAGTATATGCATCTTGCAGAATGTGCATGATGGTGACTTGCTTGTGAATACTTGTTTGCAAGAAATCACCATGCACATATGCATCATCTTTTACTTATCCTCATCTACTCTGATGCATATAGCCAAGCTACATGTAGCACATCTAGTTCTTCTCTTGTGTGCTTGTGGTAGTCCAAAACCAAAATCTATGGAAATCTTGCACACTTGTAGGGGGAGTCTGTGTACTACATGTTTGTCAAAGCTTTAGTGATAATTCTGTCTTTATTTGATAGCTTTGATATCTTCTTTTGTGTGTTGCCATCAATTACCAAAAAGGGGGAGATTGAAAGCACATTTGCTCCCTAGGTGGTTTTGGTAATTAATGACAACATACCTTGTGGTTGGACTAATGCTTTTATCAAGTATGTTTCAGGAAAGTCAATCACTCTGGCATGGCAAAAGGACTTGAAAGGTGGACCCCTAGGATGCTAAGGAAAGCATTGGCAAAAGCTCAAGACTCCATTTTTGGTTTAGTGATCCATGATCACATTGAGTCCATAGGAAAGCCAATACTATTAAAAGGGGATGAGGTTATGTTGATGATCTGGTTGCTCAAAGTGCTTAGTGATCTATCTCCCAAACTATCAGCAATCTTTCATTCCAACATATACTCATAAGTAATCTCGGTCCCACCGATTCCATAAACTCAGTCACACCGAGATGAACCACCTCAGCCATATAGCCAAACCCTAGTAATTTCGGATTTTCCGATTCCAAACTCGGTCTCACCGAAACTAGTGTTGCCAAGCTTCTGTAACCTTCTGTAATCAAATCGGTGTCACCGAGATGATAAAATCGGTCCCACCGAGAATGGCAAACCCTAGTCTTTGGAAGAATCGGACTAACCGAGATTGTATTTTCGGTCCCACCGAAAATCCCAACGTTCACAAGATTTGAACTTTCGGTCTCACCGAGTTGTCAACTTCGGTCTGACCGAGATTGGTCAAATGTGTGTAACGGTTGGATTTTGTGTGGAGGCTATAAATACCCTCCACCTCCTCTTCATTAGTGGAGAGAGCCATCGAAAGAACTACCACTCCTACCTTACATTTACGAGAAGAGAACTACCTACCCTTGTGTTGAGATCAAGTTGCTCCACTCCCACCATATGAAACTTGATTTCTAGCCTTCCCAAGTTGCTTTCCACTCAATCCCTTCTTCCACCACAGCCAAATCGGTGAGGAGAGTTGAGTGTTGGGGAGATTATCATTTGAAGCACAAGAGCAAGGAGTTCATCATCACCAACACCATCTATTACCTTTTGGAGGTGGTGCCTCCTAGATTGGTTAGGTGTCGCTTGGGAGCCTCCGTCAAGATGTGGAGTTGAACCAAGAAGTTTGTAAGGGCAAGGAGATCGCCTACTTCGTGAAGATCTACCCCAGTAAGGCTAGTCCTCCGTGGGCGTAAGCCATGATGGCATAGACAAGGTTGCTTCTTCGTGGACCCTTCGTGGGTGGAGCCCTCCGTGGACTCTCGCAGCCGTTACCCTCCGTGGGTTGAAGTCGCCATCAACGTGGATTGACGATAGCACCACCTATCGGAACCACGAGAAAAATCTCCGTGTCTCCAAATTGCGTTTGCTCTTCTCAACCCCTCCTTACTACTTGTGCAATTTACTTTCCGCTGCCCATACTCTAGAATTGCATGTGTAGTATGATACTTGACATGTATGCATGTTGCTTGACTTGATCTCCATTGTGAACTTGATTAAAACTTGTCTTTGTTTTAAGGCAAAAAATTTATCTTGTCGAGTAGTCTAATCACCCCCCCCCCCTCTAGACACTCTTTCCTTCAACGATCCTACACCTTGTTTTGGTACCTTACGTTCCGTTACATCAGCTAAGGTAGCGCAGGGAGAACTACTGTGATTGTGTCCCGGTTCTTCCGGACGAGCACCTCCGTAGAAAAAGCCGAAAACTGACTGTCATGATGCGGCGAGAGCTGGTCGCTGTTCGAGAGGTCTTAAAATCCTTAAAGATTTTTTCCGCTTTAGGCAAGGAGTCGGCCTCGTCAGATTTAGGCGTGTATAGCGCCCCAATTCGGCTTTGCAAATCTAGGGGCTTCGCCGCAATTTAAAATTGTAGACTTCTATGGCTAAGTGAGAGTTATAAAGCCGCATAGTCCGATTGCCTTGTTCGCTGCGCCAAACACCTCCTTCAAGGACCAAAAATTTGGATAAAAGAGTGTTTTGGGTTTTCCACGAACACCCCAGTACTAGTTACGTGGGGGCGGAAGCCGACGACTGGCCTACTTTCAGAATTTTATAAACAGCCGCACATAAGGTAATATTTTAAATCAACGAAGCGCTATATAGCGCACACAACCTCGTTTTTATATCACAAAAACGACAGGAATACATTCACTCAAAGATCGTGTCCTTGGTACATTCATCGGCCACGAGACGAGCACCTTTCATAATGCCATCATAATATTTCTCGGGATAGCGATGCACCTTGCCCTCCGGCGGTCCATCCTTCACCAGCTTCTCCGCATCCAGCTTGCCCCAATGCACCTTCGCACGGGCAAAGGTTCGGCAGGCACCCTCAATGCAAACGGATCACTTGATCACTTCAAGCCGCGGACAGGCATTTACCATCCGCTTTATCAGGCCGAAGTAGCTGGCGGGCAGGGGCTCACTAGGCCACATCCGGACTATGAAATCTTTCATAGCCACTTCGGCCGCCCTGTGGAGTTCAACCAATTGCTTCAATTGGTCACTCGAGGCATCGGTGTTCGCCTCGACATCTTTGGGACCGAACAGCTTCTCCGTTGAGCTCCCCTCTTCGGCACGGTAGAACTCTGCGGCATCCGATATGCTGCGTGGCAGATCTGTGAATGCCCCTGGAGAGCTCCGAAGTCGGGTAAGTAAAAGAAACGTCTCCTCCACATGCTTGCTTTGCATAAAGAATGTCTTACCCGCCGCTATCTTCTTGGTCGCCTGGATTTCCTGCTGGGCCTTTTCGGCTTTGGCCTTGGCGTCTTTCATGCTCATAAGGGCTTTCGCAAGTTCAGACTCCTTCATCTTGAAGTCACGCTCCAAGGACTCAAATTTCTTACCGAGCTCCTGGAGCTCTTGCTGTACCTCGCCTACCCTAGCATTTTGCTTTTCACGCTCAATGTGCTCCATGGCCGCCTTGTTTTCGGCCTCGGATAGCGCTTTCTTCAGGGCCGCCACTTCGGTCATGGCCCCTGTTACAAAACCATGATGCCTTTTTGTTAGTGTCACCAATTTTTTCTACTATATGATATGTGAACAGGGTATCACTCACCTTTGTTCTCTTCGAGCTGCCTCTTCGTGAGGCGGAGCTCCCCTTCGGCCTGCTCCAGGTCCCGTTTAAGTCCGGTGGCCTCTGCTGTGCGGGCAGCAGCGACAAGCAGTACCGCCTGCTTATTCACGTAGACACCTACAATTAGACTCCTGCGGATTAAAATTGACCCTCTGTTTGGATTTTCTTTCCGAACACCAAACATAGTATCAGGGGCTACTGTCTATTGGGTGATAATTTCACACACTTTTGATTACTTACTTCAAAGCCTGTCAGGAGGCTGGTGCAGGCTTCGGTCAATCCGCTCTTGGCAGACCGAACCTTCTGAATCACCGCACTCATAAGAGTACGGTGCTCTTCATCCATGGAAGCGCCGCGAAGCACTTCCAGTAGACTATCCAGCGCCTCTAGCGCAACAGAAGTCATCGGCACGGTCGGCTCGCCCTCCTTAGCAAGGGGGTGCCTGCCCGAATCCAGAACCCTTGGAGGTTCTGGTACAATGTCTGGCTGAGAGCCCAACTTGCTGCGGCTCTTGTCGGCATAATCCGAGGGGATCTTACGCCCCATATGCCCGGCGTCTGGAATTTCGCCTTGGGGCGTCTCCAGAGTCGCCTCCCCCTGCTCTGGGACCTTTTGGGAGAACACCTCCGTGTCATCCGCAGGCCGACGGGTAGTGGCCGTCGGGAGCAAATTCATTGCCGAATCGCTCAAAGACCCATCCGAAGAGGATACCTCGGGATGGGCCCTGGCCGGACTGCATATACGTGTTCGGCGTTATAACAAACTATGAAGCTAAGTCGCACTAAAAGTATTGCAGATACTTACGATCTCACCAGAGGCTTGCCCCTGGGTGGCCACTCCTCACTGTAGGCGGCAGTTGTGGAGTGGTCCGGAGGAGGGTATGTCCCTTCTTGGACCCTTCCGCCTCCCCGGAAAGGGTAGCCTTCCTCTTCTTCCCCCCTTCATATTCGGGGAGAGGGTTTTCCTCCTCCTCTTCTCCTCGTTGTCATTGGAGGAGTGCGCCCTGGTGTCTGCGGACGATGAGTCCGGCACCACGTTGCGCCGGGAACTTCTTCTGGTCCCCGTGGCCTTTTTCTCGGCCTTCTTCTCCGGCACCTCATAGGGTGCCGGAGCCAGCATCTCCGTCAGGAGTTCGTCTGCTGGGTCCTCAGGCAACGGAGCCAGACAGTCGATCCGCTCCGCCGTAGCCACATATGCCTGTCAAAATTAGCACAGAGTCCTAAGTTTCTCCCACGAATATACTGGGGAAAGTCGCATCTTGAAATGTAGAATGCTTACCTCATTGGCCTGGCGCCTGGCGCTAAGTCCGCAGTCCTCAGAGATGGGGGGAGGAACCTCGCTGGCCTTGAACAACACCTTCCAAGCGTCTTTGTGCGTCGTGTAAAAGAGCTCTTGCAGTGTCTGGTGTTGGGCCGCGTCAAACTCCCACGGGTTGAATGCCCGTCTCTGACACGGGAGAATCCGGCGGAATAACATGACCTGGATCACATTGACCAGTTTGATACTCTTGGTTATCATGTTTTGGATGCAGTTCTGGAGTCCAGTCAGCTCCTCAGATGCGCCCCAGGCCAGGCCCTTCCTCTTCCAGGAAGTGAGCCGCACCGGGATGCCGGATCAGAATTCAGGGGCCGCCACCCAGTTGGCGTCGCTCAGCTCGGTGATATAGAACCACCCCGATTGCCACCCCTTCATGGTCTCCGCGAAGGAGCCTTCAAGCCAGGTGACATTGGGCATCTTGCCCACCATGGCTCCACCACACTCCGCCTGTTGTCCGACCACTATCTTCGGCTTTACGTTGAAGATCTTCAGCCACAGGCCAAAATGGGGCCTGATGCGGAGAAAGGCCTCGCACACGACGATAAACGCCGAGATGTTGAGGATGAAGTTAGGGGCCAGATCATGAAAATCCAGCCCGTAGTAGAACATGAGCCCATGGACGAATGGGTGGAGGGGGAATCCCAGTCCGCGGACAAAGTGGGCGAGGACCACGACCCTCTCGTGGGGTTCCGGAGTCGAAATTATCTGCCCTGCGTGTGGCAGCCGATGCGCAATATCTGCGGCCAAGTATCCGGCCGCCCGAAGCTTCGTAATATGCTCCTCCTTGACGGTGGAGGCCACCCACTTGCCTCCTGCTCTGGACATGTTTGGCTGTGCGGAGAAGGTGTGAACTAGGGAGCTGGAGCTCGAGGGGGCAAGGATGGATAAGCGAAGGAGGAAGAAGGCATGGGTAAAAATGGGGAATCCTTATCCCTTTATAGAGGCGACAAAAACGGTGCGCCTCCCCATTTGCCCGTTAAGAATCGCTTATTTCCCAAGCGCCACGATTGATGGTGCGTTTGGGTTACCCGTACCCGTATTGATGAGAATCCCGTGATAAGGGGACATGATATCTGCTTCAACAAGACATGCTGAGGAAACTGCCTCGCAATATGTGCTGTGGCTGGTTGTGGGAAAACGGTTCAAATAATGACTCAACCGTAGTGTCATGTCATGTTGTCTGAAGTTATCAGCAGATTACATTTGTGGAATATCGTTCTCTCTACGGTGGTTTGTGAAGACCATCTTACAGATCCGGACATGATTTAAGTGTTTGATAATTACTCTGGAGTATTCGGAGATGGAACCCGCCTTGCAATGCCGAAGACAAACTGCGCGCCGGACTCATCGTCATTGAAGCCTGGTTCAGGGGCTACTGAGGGAGTCCTGGATTAGGGGGTATCCGGACAGCCGGACTATATACTTTGGTTGGACTGTTGGGACGTGAAGATACAAGACTCAAGACTTCATCCCGTGTCCGGATGGGACTCTCCTTTGCGTGGAAGACAAGCTTGGCGATTCGGATATTAGATTTCCTTCTTTGTAATCGACTCTGTGTAAACCCTAGCCCCCTCCGGTATCTATATAACCCAGAGGGTTTGGTCCGTATAGGGACGATCATAATCATCATAGGCTAGCTTCTAGGGTTTAGCCTCTACGATCTCGTGGTAGATCAACTCTTGTAATACTCATATCATCAAGATCAATCAAGCAGGAAGTAGGGTTTTACCTCCATCGAGAGGGCCCAAACCTGGGTAAAACATCGTGTCCCTTGCCTCCTGTTACCATTAGCCTTAGACGCACAGATCGGGACCCCCTACCCGAGATCCGCCGGTTTTGACACCGGCAATGGGTACTTGGTAGGCTTGATGTAGATCTCCCTGGCAACGGCACCTGAAATTCTTTCTGCTACTTCTTGAGATTACATTGGTTTTTCCCTTGAAGAGGAAAGGGTGATGCAGCACAGTAGGGATAAGTATTTCCGTCAGTTAAGAACCAAGGTATCAATCCAGTAGGAGAAACACACAAGTCCCCAATTTATGCACCTACACAAACAATCAAACACTTGCACCCAACACGATAAAGGGGTTGTTGAAAGTGCAACTAATCCCCAGGTGGTTTTGGTAATTAATAACAACATATATATCATTGAACTAATCATTTCTTGAGAATATTTCAGAAAGTTCAGTGATATGGGTATGGCAATGACTGATGATGTGGACCCCTCAAAATGCTAAGGAAAACATTGGCAAAAGCTCAAGACTCCATTTTTTGGTTTAGTGATCCAAGATCACATTGAGTCCATAGGAAAGCCAATACTATTAAAAGGGGGTGAGGTTATGATGATGATCTGGTTGCTCTAAGTGCTTAGTGATTTATCTCTCAAACAATCAGCAATCTTTCATTCCAACATAAACTCATAAGTAATCTCGGTCCCACCGATTCCAAACTCACCACACCGAGATGAACCACCTCGCCATATAGCCAAACCCTAAGAATCTCGGATTTTCCGATTCCAAACTCGGTCATTCGAAATTGGTGTTGCCAAGCTTCAGAACATACGTACTCAAATCGGTGTCACCGAGATGAGAAAGTCGGTCCCACCGAAATTGGCAAACCCTAGACTTTGGAAGAATCGGACTAACCGAGATTGTATTTTCGGTCCCACGAAAATCCCAACGTTCACAAGATTTGAACTTTCGGTCCGACCGAGTTGTCAACTTCGACCGACCGAGATTGGTCAAATGTGTGTAACAGTTGGATTTTGTGTGGAGGCTATAAATACCCTCCACCTCCTCTTCATTAGTGGAGAGAGCCATCGAAAGAACTACCACTCCTACCTTACATTTCGAGAAGAAAACTACCTACCCTTGTGTTGAGATCAAGTTGCTCCACTCCCACCATATGAAACTTGATTTCTAGTCTTCCCAAGTTGCTTTCCACTAATCCTTTCTTCCACCACAGCCAAATCAGTGAGGAGAGTTGAGTGTTGGGGAGATTATCATTTGAAGCACAAGAGCAAGGAGTTCATCATCACCAACCCCATCTATTACCTTTTGGAGGGTGGTGCCTCCTAGATTGGTTAGGTGTCGCTTGGGAGCCTCCGTCATGATGTGGAGTTGAACCAAGGAGTTTGTAAGGGCAAGGAGATCGCCTACTTCGTGAAGATCTACCCCGAGTAAGGCTAGTCCTCCGTGGGCGTAAGCCATGATGGCATAGACAAGGATGCTTCTTTGTGGACCCTTCGTGGGTGGAGCCCTCCGTGGACTCGCGCAGCCGTTACCCTCCGTGGGTTGAAGTCTCCATCAACGTGGATTGACGATAGCACCACCTATCGGAACCACGAGAAAAAATCTCCGTGTCTCCATTGCGTTTGCTCTTCTCCTCCTCTTATTTACTATACGTGCAATTTACTTTCCGCTGCCACAACTCTAGAATTGCATGTGTAGGGTGATACTTGACTAGGTTATCTTTGTGAACTTGCTAAGAAACTACTCCAATCAAAAGGCAAAATTTTTAAGTTGTCAAGTAGTCTAATCACCCCCCCTCTAGACATACTTCCGATCCTACAAGTGGTATCAGAGCTTTGGTCTCCATTGGATTGGTTTCCATTGCATTGGACTCCATAAGCTTGGTTTCACAACCTAGGAGAGTATGGCGTCTAGTGAGGGTAATTTCCGTAGAGGTCCTTACTTTGATGGTTCAAACTTTGCTAGTTGGAAGCATAAAATGAAAATGCATATTCTTGGACATAACCACGCCGCATGGGGCATTATTTGTGTTGGCTTGCAAGGTGAGTTCTTGAGGAAGGAAAAGTTCGGATCGCGAAGCTCTGCGGATGAGTTGCGGATGTTCTGAACAATGCTCAAGCTTGTGACATTCTCTTCAATGCTTTGTGTCCCGAGGAGTTCAACAAGATCAGCCGTCTTGAGAATGCAAAAGAGATTTGGGATACTTTGGTGAAATGCACGAAGGTACCGAGTCCGTGAAGGAATCAAAGCTAGATGTTCTTCAAGGTCGACTTGACAAGTTCAAGATGAAGGAAGGTGAAGAATTCGCTGAAATGTACTCTAGGCTTGCTCTCATCACCAATGAGATGGCAGGCTTAGGAAGCGAAGAAATGACCGACCGATTCATCATCAAGAAGATCCTCGAGCTTTGGATGGAAAGTATGACACCGTGTGCACTTTGATCCAAATGATGCCAAATTACAAAGATCTCAAGCCTACCGAAGTCATTGGAAGGATTGTTGCTCATGAGATGACACTTAAAGATAAGGAAGAGCTTCACAATAAGTCAAGTGGTGCTTACAAAGCTGCAGTTGAAGCTCCCACATCCTCAAGTGACAAGCTAGTTTCCAATGAAGAGATAAGCCTAATGGTGAAGAACTTCAACAAATTCTACAAGAGTAGAAGCAAGGAAAGAAGCTCATAGTCTAGATCATATGATGAAAAGAGATTTTCTAGTCGTGATCGAAATTGCTACAATTGTGGAAGACCCGGACACTACTCAAATGAGTGTTCGACTCCCCACAAGAGAAGAGAAGAATCTCCAAGAAGAAGAAGCTCAAGAGAAGAGTCGCCTCGAAAAGAGAGAAGGAGTAGAGATGATCGTTATGAACGAAGATCCTCTCGGAGAAGCAAGGATTCGGAAAGGAAAGACAAGTCATCAAGGAGCTACACAAGAAGAAAACATCAAGCTCATGTTGGTGAATGGGTTTCGGCTCCGACTCAGACAATCACTCGAAAGAAGCTATCACTCCAACTCCGAATCTGATCAAGATGAAGGTGTTGCGGTCTTGCTCTCGTGTCCTCCAACTCCAACTCCTATGACATATTTGATTCACCAAATGAGGGAATTGGAAGATGCTTCATGGCAAAAGGCCCCAAGGTATCACATCCTGAGTTTATTGACTTTGATAGTGATGAGGATGACTTGCTTGGTGAAGATGAGCTTTTACATGATAAATCTAGTGAGCTTAGTAATGATGAACATGCTAGTAGTCTTTATAGTCGAGAAGAGTCGGATGACAATGCTATGAAGGAGATTGAGCGTCTAACTAAAGAACTAAACACTCTTAAGTTAGCTCATGAAACAACTCAAGAAGATCATAGAGAGCTCCTAAGATCTCATGAGAAGCTACGCTCGAGAAGCTCAATCTAGAGCAAGAACATGAGTTTCTAAAAGCTATCAATGACGATCTTGAAAGAAGAGTTCTTCATATCTTGCCAAACGACTTCTCTTGTCTAATTTCTTGCCACCTATCAAAACTAAGCATGACAAGCATAAGAAAAATTCTTCATCTAGTAGTAACAATAATCATGCTAAATCAAATGTTGTTACCTCTAGTAATTCTCTTGATTCCACTAACAATGTTTCAAGCCAAGTTTCACTTGAGCAAGAAAATAGTCTATTGAAAGGGATTATAGAAAGGTGTCTACAAGAGTCTTGCGGAAGCAAGAGCTTTGAGAAATTGTTCGCAAACAAGGAAGACACCGAAGAATCAAGGAATTGGTTTTGAGCGAAAGTTCAACGCCGAGGGTGTTGAATGGGAAGAAGGTCAATATCCCACTCCAAAGTTTGTCTCTCAAGAGAAGAAGTATGATCCTACTTCTTCAAACGAGGAACAAGCTCAAGATGACCTTCCACCACAAGACCACAAGCTGAAAGGCAAGGACAAGCTTCAAGAGGAGATTGATGCATTCATTGAAGCACCCAAGGCCATGGTCAAGTGGGTTCCCAAGGCAACTTCAAGTTCTACTTCAACAAGCTCAACTACTACCCCAAGGATTCCCATCAAGATGATGTGGATCGAAGAAGAAGAACTAGAGAGTTCTTGAGGGTGACTCATAATATACTTCACTCACATTCATTTTGGCAAGGACTTGTGCAATCAACTTCCACATCTTGCACTAGTTCATGGAGTCACAAACCCTCATGTTGGTAAGTCAAGGGACAAGGTAATCATTGCTTTCATGGACATCATCTATTGTGAACTTCAATCTATGTCCATGGATATTCTTGTTTGTTCCTTGTGGGACTAACCCATGTAGGTATTGAAAGTGCCGAATCCAAAGGATTGCTCCCAACTCTTGATGATCTTCATCAACATTGAGCATCCACATCTTCAACATCTACATGAAGTCTTCAACGACAACCCAAGGTTAGTTTGACCCTTTAAAAGGGGTTCTCACATCAAGGGGGAGCTTTGCTCTAAAGAAATGAGCCAAAGCATCTTCTAAAGATGTGAACACATCAATGCTTTATGGAAAAGTGGAACCCCACTTGTGCTTAAACGATGAGTATGACCTATGATCAAATGTTCTCATTTGACTCCTAAGTCAATATACTCATATATAGATGACCTAGTCATCGCCAAATTGTGTGCTAGCTGTTTGTGCATGTTTGACACATATTTCATTTGCTATCTTATTGTGTGAGCATGTTGGATGCATGATTTTATCCATTCAAGGACATCCATTTGTTGTTTTGGTCTTTTGGTTTTCTTTCTTTTTGACCAAATGGATGGACAAGAATGCCTAAGTTTCTCCCCCTAGCTATCTATGCTTTCTTGTCTCAAACTCTATTCATGCTTATATCACAAACTTTGAACAAGACTTTTTCGGACAGACCGAGTGAGGAGCACTCGGAGCCACCGATCCGTCAAAAGCCTAACTTCCAAAACCTTCTAAGTACTTTCGGTCAAACCGATATACTCAAATCGGACGGACCAAATCACTTGGATTGATCTAGGTTTTCACCTCGGTGAAACCGAGTTTCAAATTCGGCGTGACGAAGTGTGTAATCGCATGCGATTAACCATCTCGGTCCCACCGAGTTTTCAAACTTCGGTCCCACCGACAGAAGAAGGTATATATACTCGAGGACGAGCGCGTTGATTACTTCTTCAAACGCTTCGCCCTCAAACCCTTCGCTGCCGTCGCCTTGGTCTCCGGATCGTCTCCGCCGTCGCCTGTGCGCCTTCGCCATGGTCTCCATCGCCGTCAGCGGTCCTTCTCTTGCGCCGTTGCCGCGTGGTGAAGCTCCACCGCATTGGGTGAGTTTCATCCCTCTCGTGCTCCAACCGCTGATTCAATGCACGTTAGGCGTTGCCATGTTTCTTGCCAAGATTGAGATCTCCCTATCCAGCCGTTTAGGTCATAGAACAAATTTCGAGTGAAAATTTTAGGGTTAGGTTTCCGCGAACACATCTCGGTGTGACCGGTTTGACATTTTCGGATGACCGATTTGGCCTCTGGCCATTGCCCGCACTTTTCGGTGAAACCGAGTTGTGCAAATCGGTAAGACCAAGTGGAGATTCATGAAACCCTAGTAGTCTCGGCTAGATCGAAACCCATTTCGGTCCAACCGAAAGTGGTGTATGTGGTCTGTTTAGACATTTCGGTTTCACGAATTGATAGACTTCGGTCGAACCGACATGTATTCTGTGAAAACCTAAAACTAAAGTTTGAACTCATTCTTTTGCAAAATCCTCTGCGGTTTGTGATAACTCTTCTATTCGCCTATACCTATTCTATTCACGGGTTGTCGGTCATATCCGATGGAAGTAGCAATCGAACAGTGCGAGATGCGATTGAGATTCGAGGCAGCTACAAGTCGAAGCAAGCAGTTTTTCAGATGATGGAGAGAGAAGCACTCCAAGTGGATACTGCGGCTGCTACGAGGCCGGGAGGAAGAGAAATTCAGATGAGGAAGATTGATTTTGTTGCGAGATGAGGAAATAACTTCTAAGCCAAAAGGCAAGTGGTTGCCAAGAGCTATCAAGGGCAACAGTCAAAGAAAGGCACAAGCAAAGTGGCTAAATCCTCTGTTGCACAAAAGCTCAGCATGGAAGAAACCTCCAGCAAGATCAAGAAGACTTCCAAGAGGAAGAGGAAAGTTCATGAAGAAGCGATGATGATGATGATTACGATGAGGAAGCACCTCGGCCTCCTCGAAGCGAAGTTGATGGGTGATGCCATCGGCGGGAGCACCCACAAAGGCTAAGCAATCAGCTCCAGCAAAAGGCAGCCCAAGCCAAACCAGCTGCCAAGCCAAAGAAGACTGTGAGGAACATACCCTTGAGAAAGAAGAAGGACAATGTGCCACTGCGAGAATCGATGATGAGGCTCATGTTTTGCTCAAGCTCAAGCGAAACTGCTGTTCATAATGATGCTCATCCTCGAGCTGAAAATATGAAGGAAAGGAAGGACAAAGGACTCGAGCTATGGAGGCAAGTTGATCCATATGCCACCAGGAGAAGAACAGCGATTGACCCAAGATTCCACACAAGAGAGCAACAAGACTTTTATGAGGCAGTCTTGATGGACAAGAAGCCAATTATTCTTGACACGAATCGTTATTTGGAAATACATCGGCGTGAAAAGCACGAGACTACTTCCCACATGTGCATGAAAGCTTCACCGCTTGTGGGATTGCGAGTTCGTTGGTCGAAATTGACCGCTTGGAGCGATGAGATGATCATGTAGTTCTATGCCACCGCACACTTCTATCCGGATGGCAGGATTGTATGGATGATGAAAGGCGGAGATTCCATTCTCTTGTTGAAGAATGGAGAGCATTCTGAATGCACCGTTTCAAGGGAAGATGATATTGATGTCTATGGCATTCGAAGAAAAATCACGAGTCAATGAAGAACATGTACAATGAAGTAAAGGAGAAGGATGTAGAGATATGGAAGCTTGGTTGATCTACTACCTTGAGCAGGTCTCCCAACCACCAATACCATTACGAGGCATACTTTGATGCCTAAGTCGAGGACCACCGCATGATAAGAGGTACTCTATCAACATGCTGCACATTCTAGATCGAAGACACCTTTTAAGGTGATGGACACGATAGTTGAGACTATCAAGAGGACAGACAGACACTGTAAGAGGTCGTGTGGGTTTGCTCCGCATATTCAGGATGCTCATTAATGCCAAGTTTGGCACGGACACCTACCTGTTGGATAGACCCCACTTGCCACTTGCAGCTGAACATGAGGATAACGAGGTTGTGATGGTGAGGATGCTCCCACATCTGTAGAAGGACATGCTAAGTCTGAAGCTGCCAAACAAGCTAAAGCTGAGAAGGAAGCGGCAGCAAAGCCCAAGAGCGCTGAGAACAACTTCTTGAAGCCACTCGAGAGAATTGAGCTACGCTTTGGCCAGCATAGTGCAGTCTCGGAGAGCCTTGAGAGGATTGTTGAGGATAAGTTCCATGCTCTGGATGTCAAGTCGTGAAGTGCAGGTCACCGTCAACAAGCTTGAGGCGGACATCGAGGAAGCCAAGAGGAGAAGGCGAGAACTCATGAGAGAGATGGAAGGTGATATGGTCGGGATGACTATGACCAGCTGCTCCGGTGCCCACAAAGCCCAGATCATTTGCTATTCGATGTCGGACCCAGGGCTACTACATCAGCACCTCCTACAGCTCCGTCGGTTCCAAAGACCACTTCAGTTTCACTCCTCCAGCTCCACAGACTTGGCAAGCTTTCGCAGATGCAGCTATCTCCACTCCATCGACGCAGAGCAGAGCCGCCAGCAGAGTCCCGAGTGGCGATTAGCTCTATACCTTCGAACTTTTGGTAACTTGTTGCCAAAGGGGAGAAATTGTATAGATCATAGGGCTTCGAGAGAGAGTGCTCGTTTTGCTCTTTCGTTTGCGGTTTTCCTTGAGATACTTTTGAGTTCTTTGAGATACTTCGTGTGTTTGATACTCGTTTGCTCTATCTTGATGAGTGCTTGATCATCTTGTGCTTAATGTGTGCTTGATGTCTATTATATTCCATTCATATCTTGTATGATCATTTACTCATGTCTTGGTGATTGGGTGCATGTTATTCATTCTTATCATTTTGTGCGCTCCACCAAGATGTATGTGACATGGAAGAGTAACCCATGATCCTAATCGATTGTGCATTTGCATTCAAGCATAAATCTTAAATAATGCACAAATTTAGGGGAGCTCTTGCTTATCACATACTTCTCAAAGCGACGATGTTATTCATTGATTATATCATTTGTCGAAGCTTTGATCTATATGTTGTCATCAATTACCAAAAGGGGAGATTGAAAGTGCAACTAATCCCGGTGGTTTTGGTAATTAATAACAACATATATATCATTGAACTAATCATTTCTTGAGAATATTTCGAAAGTTCATTGATATGGGTATGGCAATGACCGATGATGTGGACCCCTCAAAATGCTAAGGAAAACATTGGCAAAAGCTCAAGACTCCATTTTTGGTTTAGTGATCCAAGATCACATTGAGTCCATAGGAAAGCCAATACTATTAAAAGGGGTGAGGTTATGATGATGATCTGGTTGCTCTAAGTGCTTAGTGATTTATCTCTCAAACAATCAGCAATCCTTCATTCCAACATAAACTCATAAGTAATCTTGGTCCCACCGATTCCAAACTCAGTCACACCGAGATGAACCACCTCAGCCATATAGCCAAACCCTAAGAATCTCGGATTTTCCGATTCCAAACTCGGTCATTCGAAATTGGTGTTGCCAAGCTTCAGAACATACGTACTCAAATCGGTGTCACCGAGATGAGAAAGTCGGTCCCACCGAAATTGGCAAACCCTAGACTTTGGAAGAATCGGACTAACAGAGATTGTATTTTCGGTCCCACGAAAATCCCAACGTTCTAAGATTTGAACTTTCGGTCCGACCGAGTTGTCAACTTCGGATGACCGAGATTGGTCAAATGTGTGTAGCAGTTGGATTTTGTGTGGAGGCTATAAATACCCTCCACCTCCTCTTCATTAGTGGAGAGAGCCATCGAAAGAACTACCACTCCTACCTTACATTTCGAGAAGAAAACTACCTACCCTTGTGTTGAGATCAAGTTGCTCCACTCCCACCATATGAAACTTGATTTCTAGTCTTCCCAAGTTGCTTTCCACTCAATCCTTTCTTCCACCACAGCCAAATCAGTGAGGAGAGTTGAGTGTTGGGGAGATTATCATTTGAAGCACAAGAGCAAGGAGTTCATCATCACCAACCCCATCTATTACCTTTTGGAGGTGGTGCCTCCTAGATTAGTTAGGTGTCGCTTGGGAGCCTCCGTCATGATGTGGAGTTGAACCAAGGAGTTTGTAAGGGCAAGGAGATCGCCTACTTCGTGAAGATCTACCCCGAGTAAGGCTAGTCCTCCGTGGGCGTAAGCCATGATGGCATAGACAAGGATGCTTCTTCGTGGACCCTTAGTGGGTGGAGCCCTCCGTGGACTCAAGCATGGCCGTTACCCTCCGTGGGTTGAAGTCTCCATCAGCGTGGATTGACGATAGCACCACCTATCGGAACCACGAGAAAAAATCTCCGTGTCTCCATTGCGTTTGCTCTTCTCCTCCTCTTATTTACTATACGTGCAATTTACTTTCCGCTGCCACAACTCTAGAATTGCATGTGTAGGGTGATACTTGACTTGGTTATCTTTGTGAACTTGCTAAGAAACTACTCCAATCAAAAGGCAAAATTTTTAAGTTGTCAAGTAGTCTAATCACCCCCCCTCTAGACATACTTCCGATCCTACAGTTGTCAATCCCTTCACAGTCACTTGCAAAGGTGAGATCTGATAGAGATATATATAAAAGATTACTAAAACGTAAAACAAAATAAAAGTAAATAAAACTCAGCGAGGTATTTTTGAGTTTTTTGGTTTATAGATCTGAAAATAATATATGGAAAATAGACCAGGGGCCATAGGTTTCATTAGAGGCTTGTCCCTTGAAAGCAAATAATAAGGTGGGTGAACAAATTACTATCGAGCAATTGATAGAAAAGCGCAAAGTTATGACGATATCTAAGGCAACGATTATGAATATAGGCATCACGTCTGTGTCAAGTAGACCGAAACGATCCTGCATCTACTACTATTACTCCACACATCGACCGACTCCCGCCTGCATCTAGATTATTAAGCTCATCAGAACAGAGCAATGCTTTAAGCAAGATGACATAATGTAGAGGGATAAACTCAAGCAATATGATATAAATCCCATCTTTTTACCCTTGATGGCAACAATACAATACGTGCCTCGCTACCCCTACTTTGTCACTGGGTCAAGACATCGCAAGATTGAACCCAAAACTAAGCACCGCTCCCATTGCAAGAAATACCAATCTAGTTGGCCAAACAAAACCTATAATTCGAAGAGACATACAAAGATATCAAATCATGCATATAAGAATTCATAGAAGATTCAAATAATATTGATAGATAATCTGATCATAAATTTACAATTCATCGGATCTCGACAAACACACTGCAAAAGAAGATTACATCAAATAGAAATCCAAGAACATCGAGGAGAACATTGTATTGAAGATCAAAGAGAGAGAAGAAGCCATCTAGCTACTAGCTATGGACCTGTAGGTCTGTGGTAAACTACTCACGCTTCATCGGAAGGGCAATAGGGTTGATGTAGAAGCCCTCCATGATCGAATCCCCCTCTGGCGGAGTACCGGAAAATGCCTCCAGATGGGATCTCATGAGGTCAAAGAATTGCAGCAGTGGAAAAGTATTTGTGCAGACACTTTTAGAGTTTCTGGAATATATCTGAATTTATAGGCCAAGGTAGGAGGTAGGGGGTCTTCGAGGGGGGCCACAAGCCCTAGGGGTGCCTCGAGGCTTCTCTGTCTTGGACTCCAAGTCCCACGTGTGTCTTCTCGTCCAAGAAAAATCATCCTGAAAGTTTTATTCCATTTGGACTCCGTTTGATATTCCTTTTCTATGAAACTCAAAAACAAGGAAAAAAACCAAAACTGGCACTGGGCTCTAGGTTAATAAGTTAGTCCCAAAAATAATATAAAATAGCATATTAATGCATATAAAACATCCAAAATAGATAATATAATAGCATGGAACAATCAAAAATTAGAGATGCATTGGAGACGTATCAGTTAGCCAACCATTCAGGGTGAAAAACTTCAATGATAATGAAGGAAATATACCCTAGAGGCAATAATAAAGTTATTATTTATTTCCTTATATCATGATAAATGTTTATTATTCATGCTAGAAATGTACCGGAAACTTAGTACATGTGTGAATACATAAACAAAACATAGTGTCCCTAGTATGCCTCTACTAGACTAGCTCATTAATAAAAGATGGTTATGTTTCCTAACTATAGACATGTGTTGTCATTTGACAAACGGGATCACATCATTAGGAGAATGATGTGATGGACAAGACCCATCCGTTAGCTTAGCATTATGATCGTTATTCTTTCATTGCTACTGCTTTCTTCCTGACTTGTACATGTTCCTCAGACTATGAGATTATGCAACTCCTGAATACCGGAGGAACACCTTGTGTGCTATCAAACGTCACAACATAACTGGGTGATTATAAAGATGCTCTATAGGTGTCTCCGAAGGTGTTTGCTGGGTTGGCATAGATTGAGACGAGGATTTTTCACTCTGTGTATGAGAGAGGTATCTCTAGGCCCTCTCGGTAATGCTCATCACTATAAGACTTGCAAGAAATGTGACTAATGAGTTAGTTGCGGGATGAAGCATTACGAAATGAGTAAAGAGACTTGCCGATAACGAGATTGAACTAGGTATGATGATACCGACGATCGAATCTCGGGCAAGTAACATACTGATGACAAAGGGAACAACGTATGTTGTTATGTGGTTTGACCGATAAAGATGTTCATAGAATATGTAGGAGCCAATATGAGCATCCAGGTTCCGCTATTGGTTATAGATCAGAGATGTGTCTCGGTCATGTCTACATAGTTCTCGAACCCGTAGGGTCCGCACGCTTAACGTTCGATGACGATTTGTATTATCAGTTATGTGTTTTGATGACCGAAGTTTGGTCAGAGTCCCGGATGAGATCACGGACGTGATGAGGAGTATCGAAATGGTCGAGACATAAAGATTGATATAATGGAAGGTTATATTCGGACACCAGAATGGTTCCGAAGTGTTTCAGGTATTTTTCGGAGTACCGGGAGGTTACCGGAACCCCCACGGAGAGTAATGGGCCTTAATGGGCTTTAGGGGAAAGGAGAAAAGGGCATCAAGGGGGGGCCGCGCGCCCCCGTGGGCTGGTCCGAATTGGACTAGGAGGGGGCAGTGCACCCCTCCTTCCTTCTCCCCTCTTTCCCCTTCCCTCCTTCTCCTAGTTGGAATAGGAAAGGGGGGTGAATCCTACTTGGACCGGGTGTCCAAGTAGGACTCCCCCCTTTGGCGCGCCCATTCTAGGGCCGGCCGCCTCCTCCCCCCTCCTTTATACACGTGGGAGGGGGCACCCCAAAGACACACCAAGTCTTCTCTTAGCCGTGTGCGATGCCCCCCTCCACAATTACACACCACGATCATATCGTCGTAGTGCTTAGGCGAAGCCCTGCACCGGTAACTTCATCATCACCGTCGCCACGCCGTTGTGCTGACAGAACTCTCCCTCGTCCTCAACTGGATCAGGAGCTCCAGGGACGTCATCGAGCTGAACGTGTGCTGAACGCGGAGGTGACGTACATTCGGTACTTGGATCGGTTGGATCGCGAAGACATTCGACTACATCAACCGTGTTACTAAACACTTCCGCTTTCAATCTACGAGGGTACGTGGACATACTCTCCCATCTCATTGCTATGCATCACCTAGATAGATCTTGCGTGATCGTAGGTAATTTTTGAATTACTACATTCCCCAACAGTGGCATTCGAGCCAGGTCTAAGCGTAGATGTTTTATGCACGAGTAGAAGACAAAGAGTTTGTGGGCGATAATAGTCATACTACTTACCACCAACGTCTTACTTTGATTTGGCGGTATTGTTGGATGAAGCGGCCCGGACCGACATTACATGACCGCGTTCATGAGACTAATTCAACCGACGTGCTTTTGCACATAGGTGGCTGGCTGGTGTCTGTTTCTCCAACTTTAGTTGAATCGACTTTGACTACGGTCGGTCCTTGTTTAAGGTTAAAACAACACACTTAACGAAAAATCGTTGTGGTTTTGATTCGTAGGTAAGAACGGTTCTTCCTAGAAGCCTGTAGCAGCCACGTAAAATTTGCAACAACAAAGTAGAGGACGTCTAATTTGTTTTGCAGGGCTTGCTGTGATGTGATATGGTCAAGACATGATGTGATATAAATTGTTGTATGAGATGATCATGTGTGGTAACAGAGTTATCGGCAACTGGCAGGAGCCATATGGTTGTCACTTTATTGTATGCAATGCAATCGCCATGTAATTGCTTTACTTTATCACTAAGCGATAGCGATAGTCGTAGATGCAATAGTTGGCGAGACGATAACCATGCTACGATGGAGATCAAGATGTCGCGCCGGTGACGATGGAGATCATGGCGATGCTTCAGTGATGAAGATCATGAGCACAAGATGATGATGGCCATATCATGTCACATATTTTGATTGCATGTGATATTTATATTCTATGCATCTTATTTTGCTTAGTATGGAGGTAGCATTATAAGATGATCCCTTACTAAATTTCAAGGTATAAGTGTTCTCCCTGAGTATGCACTGTTGCTACAGTTCGTCGTGCCGAGACACCACGTGATGACCGGGTGTGATAAGCTCTACGTTCACATACAACAGGTGCAAGTCCGCTTTGCACACGCAGAATACTTGGGTTAAACTTGACAAGCCTAGCATATGCAGATATGGCCTCGGAACACTGAGACCGAAAGGTCGAACGTGAATCATATAGTAGATATGATCAACATAGTGGTTCACCATTGAAAACTACTCCATATCACGTGATGATCGGACATGGTTTAGTTGATTTGGCTCACGTGATTGTTTAGATAACTAGAGGGATGTCTATCTAAGTGGGAGTTCTTAAGTAATATGATTAACTGAACTTTAATTTATCATGAACTTAGTCCTTATAGTTATTTTGCATGTCTATGTTACTGTAGATCAATGGCCCGTGTTACCGTTCCTTTGAATTTTAATGTGTTCCTAGAGAAAGCTAAGTTGAACGATGATGGTAGCAATTACACGGACTGGGTCCGTAACTTGAGGATTATCCTCATTGCTGCACAGAAGAATTATGTCCTGGAAGCACCGCTAGGTGCTAGGCCTGCTGCAGACGCTACTAATGACGTTAAGAACGTCTGGCGGAGCAAAGCTGGTGACTACTCGATAGTTCAGTGTGCCATGCTTTACGGCTTAGAATCAGGATTTCAAAGACGTTTTGAACGTCATGGAGCATATGAGATGTTCCAGAAGTTGAAGTTAATATTTCAAGCAAATGCCCGAGTTGAGAGATATGAAGTCTCTAACAAGCTCTATAGCTGCGAAATGGAGGAGAATAGTTCTGTCAGTGAACACATACTCAGAATGTCTGGGTACCATAACCACTTGACTCAGCTGGGAGTTAATCTTCCTGATGATAGTGTCATTGAAAGAGTTCTTCAATTACTGCCACCAAGCTATAAAGGCTTCGTGATGAACTATAATATGCAAGGGATGAACAAGACAATTCCCCAGCTCTTCGCAATGCTAAAGATTGCGGAGGTAGAAATCAAAAAGGAGCACAAAGTGTTGATGGTCAACAAGACCACTAGTTTCAAGAATAAAGCCAAAGGAAGAAGGGTAACTTCAAGAAGAACGGCAAGAAAGCTTCTGCTCAGGAGAGAAACCCAAGTCTGGACCTAAGCCTGAAACTGAGTACTTCTAATGCAAAGGGACTGGTCACTGGAAGCGGAACTGCCCCAAGTATTTGGCGGATAAGAAGGATGGCAAAGTGAAAGGTATATTTGATATACATGTTATTGATGTGTACGTTACTAATGCTCGTTGTAGCGCCTAGGTATTTGATACAGGTTTTGTTGCTCATATTTGCAACTCGAAACGGGGGCTACGGATTAAACGAAGATTGGCTAAGGATGAGGTGACGATGCGCGTCGGATATGGTTCCAAGGTCGATGTGACCGCTGTCGGCACGCTAACCGCTACATCTACCTTCGGTATTAGTTTTAGACCTGAATAATTGTTATTTGGTGCCAGCGTTGAGCATGAACATTATATCTGGATCTTGTTTGATGCGAGATGGTTATTCATTTAAATCAGAGAATAATGGTTATTCTATTTATATGAGTAATATCTTTTATGGTCATACCCCCTTGCTGAGTGGTCTTTTTTTGTTGAATCTCGATTGTGATGATAGACATGTTTATAATATTGAAGCCAAAAGATGCAAAGTTGATAATGATAGTCCAACTTATTTGTGGCACTGCCGTTTAGGTCATATTGGTGTAAAGCGCATGAAGAAACTCCATGTTGATGGGCTTTTGGAATTACTTGATTATGAATCACTTGGTGCTTGCGAACCATGCCTCATGGGCAAGATGACTAAAACTCCGTTCTCCGGAACAATGGAACGAGCTACTACCTTATTGGAAATAATACGTACCAATGTATGCGGTCCAATGAGTGTTGAGGCTCGTGGCGGGTATCGTTATTTTCTTACCTTCACAGATGATTTGAGCAGATATGGTCATATCTACTTAATGAAGCATAAGCCTGAAACATTTGAAAAGTTCAAAGAATTTCAGAGTGAAGTGGAAAATCATCGTAACAAGAAAATAAAGTTTCTATGATCTGATCATGGAGGAGAATATTTGAGTTATGAGTGTGTTCTTCATTTGAAACAATGTGGAATAGTTTCGCAACTCATGCCACCTGGAACACCACAGCGTAATAGTGTGTCCGAACGTCATAACCGTACTTTATTAGATATGGTGTGATCTATGATGTCTCTTACTGATTTACCACTATCATTTCGGGGTTATGCTTTAGAGACGGCTACATTCACGTTAGATAGGGCACCATCAAAATCCATCGAGACGACGCCTTATGAACTATGGTTTGGCAAGAAACCAAAGTTGTCGTTTCTCATAGTTTGGGACTGCGATGCTTATGTGAAAAAGCTTCAACCTGATAAGCTCGAACCCACATCGAAGAAATGCGTCTTCATAGGATACCCAAAGGAAACTGTTGGGTACACCTTCTATCACAGATCCGAAGGCAAGATATTCGTTGCTAAGAATGGATCCTTTCTAGAGAAGGAGTTTCTTTAGGAAGAAGTGAGTGGGAGGAAAGTAGAACTTGATGAGGTAATTGTACCTTCTCCCGAATTGGGAAGTAGTTCATCACAGAAATCAGTTACAGTGATTCCTACACCAATTAGTGAGGAAGCTAATGATGATGATCATGAAACTTCAGATCAAGTTACTACAGAACCTCGTGGGTCTTCCAGTGCAGGTCCGCACTGTGAGTGGTGCGGTAATCCTGTTCAACAAGTCATGTTACTAGACCATGATGAACCTACGAACTATGAGGAAGCGATGATGAGCCTAGATTCCGCGAATTGGCTTGAGGCCATGAAATCTGAGATGGGATCCATGTATGAGAACAAAGTGTGGACTTTGGTGGATTTGCCCGATGATCAGCAAACCATAGAAAATAAATGGATCTTCAAGAAGAAGACTGACACTGGCGGTAATGTTACTGTCTACAAACCTCAACTTGTTGCAAAAGGTTTTCGACAAGTTCAAGGAATTGACTACGATGAGACTTTCTCACCTGTAGCGATGCTTAAGTCTGTCTGAATCATGTTAGCAATTGCCGCATTTTATGATTATGAAATTTGGCAGATGGATGTCAAAACTGCATTCCTGAATGGATTTCTGGAAGAAGAGTTGTATATGATGCAACCAGAAGGTTTTGTCGATCCAAAGGGTGCTAAAAAAGTGTGCAAGCTCCAGCGATCCATTTATGGACTGGTGCAAGCCTCTCGAAGTTGGAATAAAATGCTTTGATAGTGTGATCAAATCATATGGTTTTATACAGACTTTTGGAGAAGCCTGTATTTACAAGAAAGTGAGTGGGAGCTCTGTAGCATTTCTAATATTATATGTGGATGACATATTGTTGATTGGAAATGATATAGAATTTCTGGATAGCATAAAATGATACTTGAATAAGAGTTTTTCAATGAAAGACCTCGGTGAAGTTGCTTATATATTGGGCATCAAGATCTATAGAGATAGATCAAGACGCTTAATTGGACTTTCACAAAGCACATATCTTGATAAAGTTTTTGAAGAAGTTCAAAATGGATCAGTCAAAGAAAGGGTTCTTGCTTGTGTTACAAGGTGTGAAGTTGAGTCAGACTCAATGCCCGACCACTGCAGAAGATAGAGAGAAAATGAAAGGCATTCCCTATGCTTTAGCCATAGGTTCTATCATGTATGCAATGTTGTGTACCAGACCTGATGTGTGCCTTGCTATAAGTACAGCAGGGTGGTACCAAAGTAATCCCGGAGTGGAGCACTGGACAGCGGTCAAGAACATCCTGAAATACCTGAAAAGGACGAAGGATATGTTTCTCGTTTATGGAGGTGAAAAAGAACTCGTCATAAATGGTTACGTCGATGCAAGCTTTGACACTAATCCGGATGACTCTAAGTCACATTTCGGATACGTATTTTTATTGAATGGTGGAGTTGTCAGTTGGTGCAGTTCCAAACAAAGCATCATGGCGGGATCTACGTGTGAAGCAGAGTACATAGCTGCTTCGGAAGCAGCAAATGAAGGAGTCTGGATGAAGGAGTTCATGTCCAATCTAGGTGTCATACCTAGTGCATCGGGTCAATAAAAATCTTTTGTGACAATACTGGTGCAATTGCCTTGGCAAAGGAATCCAGATTTCACAAGAGAACCAAGCACATCAAGAGACGCTTCAATTCCATCTGTCATCAAGTGTCGGAGGGAGACATAGAGATTTGCAGGATACATACGGATCTGAATGTTGCAGACCCGTTGACTAAGCCTCTTCCATGAGCAAAACATGATCAACACCAGGACTCCATGGGTGTTAGAATCATTACTTTGTAATCTAGATTATTGACTCTAGTGCAAGTGGGAGACTAAAAGAAATATGCCCTAGAGGCAACAATAATGTTATTATTTATTTCCTTATATCATGATAAATGTGTATTATTCATGCTAGAAGTGTATTAACCGGAAACCTAGTACATGTGTGAATACATAGACAAAACATAGTGTCCCTAGTATGCCTCTAGTAGACTAGCTCGTTAATCAAAGATGGTTATGTTTCCTGACCATAGACATGTGTTGTCATTTGATGAACGGGATCACATCATTAGGAGAATGATGTGATGGACAAGACCCAATCGTTAGCTTAGCATTATGATCGTTACAGTTTCATTGCTACTGCTTTCTTCATGACTTATACATGTTCCTCAGACTATGAGATTATGCAACTCCTGAATACCGGAGGAACACCTTGTGTACTATCAAACATCACAACATAATTGGGTGATTGTAAAGATGCTCTACAGGTGTCTTTGAAGGTGTTTGTTGGGTTGGCATAGATCAAGATTAGGATTTGTCACTCCGTGTATCAGAGAGGTATCTTTGGGCCCTCTCGATAATGCTCATCACTATAAGCCTTGCAAGCAATGTGACTAATGAGTTAGTTGCGGGATGAAGGATTACAGAACGAGTAAAGAGACTTGCCGGTAACGAGATTGAACTAGGTATGATGATACCGGCGATCGAATCTCGGGCAAGTAACATACCGATGACAAAGGGAACAACGTATGTTGTTATGCGGTTTGACCAATAAAGATCCTCGTAGAATATGTAGGAGACAATATGAGCATCCAGGTTCTGCTATTGGTTATTCGTCGGAGATGTGTCTCGGTCATGTCTACATAGTTCTCGAACCCGTAGGGTCCGCACGCTTAACGTTCGATGACGATTTGTATTATGAGTTATGTGTTTTTATAACCAAAGTTTGTTCGGAGTCCCAACTGAGATCACAGACGTGACGAGGAGTCTCGAAATGGTCGAGACATAAAGATTGATATGTTGGAAAGTTATATTCGGACACTGGAATGGTTCTGAAGTGTTTCGGGTATTGTCCGGAGTACCGGGAGGTTACCGGAACCCCCCGGGAGAGTAATGGGCCTTAATGGGCTTTAGGGGAAAGGAGAGAAGGGCCTCCAGGGGTGGCCGCGCCCCCCCCCCATGGGCTGGTCCGAATTGGACTAGGAGGGGGCAGCGCGCCCCTCCTTCCTTCTCCCCTCTTTCCCCTTCCCTCCTCCTAGTTGGAATAGGAAAGGGGGTCGAATCCTACTTGGACCGGGAGTCCAAGTAGGACTCCCCCCTTTGGCGCGCCCCCTCTAGGGACAGCCTCCTCATCACCCCTCCTTTATATACGTGAGAGGGGGCACCCCAAAGACACACCAAGTCTTCTCTTAGCCGTGTGCAGTGCCCCCCCTCCCCCCACAGTTACACACCTCGGTCATATCGTCGTAGTGCTTAGGCGAGGCCCTGCGCCGGTAACTTCATCATCACTGTCGCCATGCCATCATGCTGACGGAACTCTCCCTCGTCCTCAACTGGATCAAGATCTCGAGGGACGTCATCAAGTTGAACGTTTTCTGAATGCGGAGGTGTCATACTTTCGGTACTTGGATCGGTTGGATCGCGAAGACGTTTGACTACATCAACTGCGTTACTAAACGCTTCCGCTTTCGGTCTACGAGGGTACGTGGACACACTCTCCCCTCTTGTTGTTATGCATCTCCTATATAGATCGTGCGTGATCGTTGGAATTTTTTTGAATTACTACGTTCCCCAATAGATAAACCCAGCCTCTAAGAGCCGGCCACCTCTTCTCCAATAGCTTTATGCCGCTCTTCATTGAAAAGACGGCGGAACTGTTTAACTATCTTAAACTTAGGATCGATATTGAGAGTGTGCTCAGCGAATTCTCTCGGAGCACCCGTCATGTCATAAGGTTTCCATGCAAAGATGTCTCGATTCTCATGGATGAACTCGATGAGCGCGCTCTCCTATTTAGGATCCATATTAGCCCCTATAGTGAACTGCTGAGATGAGTCGCCAGGGACAAACTCAACCTACTTGGTTTCATCAGCTTTAAACTTCAACAAAGGTTCGGCTTTGATGACCCACAAGTGTAGGGGATCTATAGTAGTCCTTTCGATAAGTAATAGTGTGGAACCCAACGAGGAGCAGAAGGAAATGACAAGCGGTTTTCAGTAAGGTATTCTCTGCAAGCACTGAAATTATCGGTAACAGATAGTTTTGTGATAAGGTAATTCGTAACAGGTAACAAGTCATGAAAGTAAATAAAGTGTAGCAAGGCGGCCCAATCCTTTTTGTAGCAAAGGACAATCCTGGAAAAGTTCTTATATGGAGAAAAGCGCTCCCGAGGACACATGGGAATTATCGTCAAGCTAGTTTTCTTCACGCTCATATGATTCGCATTCGTTACTTTGATAATTTGATATGTGGGTGGACCGGTGCTTGGGTACTGCCCTTTCTTGGACAAGCATCCCAGTTATGATTAACCCCTATTGCAAGCATCCGCAACTACAAAAGAAGTATTAAGGTAAACCTAACCATAGCATGAAACACATGGATCTAAATCAGCCCCTTACGAAGCCACGCGTAAACTAGGGTTTAAGCTTCTGTCACTCTAGCAACCCATCATCTACTTATTACTTCCCAATACCTTCCTCTAGGCCCAAATAATGGTGAAGTGTCATGTAGTCGACGTTCACATAACACCACTAGAGGAGAGACAACATACATCTCATCAAAATATTGAACGAATACCAAATTCACATGACTACTTATAGCAAGACTTCTCCCATGTCCTCAGGAACAAACGTAACTACTTAGAAATCATATTCATGTTCATAATCAGAGGGGTATTAATATGCATATAGGATCTGAACATATAATCTTCCACCGAATAAACCAACTAGCATCAACTACAAGGAGTAATCAACACTACTAGTGACCCACAGGTACCAATCTGAGGCTTTGGGACAAATATCGAATACAAGAGATGAACTAGGGTTTGAGAGGAGATGGTGCTGGTGAAGATGTTGATGGAGATTGACCCCCTCTCGATGAGAGGATCGATGGTGATGATCTCCCCCTCCCGAAGGGATGTTTCCCTGGCAGAACAGCTCTGCCAGAGCCCTAGATTGGTTCCGCCAAGGTTCCGCCTCGTGGCGACAGTGTCTCATCCCGAGAGCTTGCTTATGATTTCTTTTCAGGGTAAAAGACTTCATATAGCAGAAGATGGACACCGGAAGCCTGCCAGGGGGCCCACGAGGCAGGGGGCGCGCCCAGGGGGGTAGGGCGCCCGCCCACCCTCGTGGCCAGGGTGTGGGCCCCCTCTGGTACTTTCTTCGCCCAGTATTTTTTATTAATTCCAAAAATAACTTCCATGAAGTTTCAGGACTTTTGGAGCTGTACAGAATAGGTATCTAATATTTGCTCCTTTTCCATTGAGAATCCCAGTGCGCAAGCATTCTCCTCTTCATGTAAACCTTGTAAAATAAGAGAGAGTAGGCATAAGTATTGTGACATAATGTGTAATAACAGCCCATAATGCAATAAATATCGATATGAAAGCATGATGCAAAATGGATGTATCAACTCCCCCAAGCTTAGACCTCACTTGACCTCAAGTGGAAGCCGATAATGAAAAATATGTCCACATGTTTAGAGATAGAGGTGTCGATAAAATAAAATACGGACATGAGGGCATCATGATCATTCTTATAACAACAAAATATATATATATATATATTGTCATATGATTTCTTATGCTAAAGTAACAACCTATTCACAATGTCAAGTATGAATCAGAAACTTCATTGAGAACCAACAAACTATGACCTCGGTCACTGAAGCAATTACAATTTATCATAACATCGGAAAGAGTCAATATCAGAGCTTTTCAGCAAGTCCACATACTCAACAATCATTTAGTCTTTCACAATTGCTAACACTCACGCAATACTTATGGGTATGGAGTTTTAATCAGACACAGAGAAAGATAGGGGCTTATGGTGTTGCCTCCCAACCTTTTACCTCAAGGGTAATGTCAACAATAATAGTTCATGCTAACTTACATCCAATTGGATATATATATATCAGGATCTTTCCAACACGAGGTGCTTGCCAAAGGATAAAATGTAAAACAGAAAGGTGAAGGTCACCATGACTCTTGCATAATGTATAAGACAAAAAGTAAAAGATAGGCCCTTCGCAGAGGGAAGCAGAGGTTGTCATGTGCTTTTATGGTTGGATGCACGAAATCTTAATGCAAAAGAACCTCACATTATATTGCCACTTGTGATACGGACCTTTATTATGCAGTCCGTCACTTTTATTGCTTCCATATCACAAGATCGTATAAAGCTTATTTTCTCCACACTAATAAGTCATACATATTTAGAAATCAATTTTTATTGCACGCAACATGACAACTTACTTGAAGGATCTTACTCAATCCATAGGTAGGTATAGTGGACTCTCATGGCAAAACTGGGTTTAAGGATATTTGGAAGCACAAGCAGTATTTCTACTTGGTGCAAGGAATTTAGCTAGCATGAGAGGGAAAGGCAAGCTCAACATGTTGGATGATCCATGATAATATACTTTATTTCAAATATAAGAAAACATAACCCATTACGTTGTCTTCCTTGTCCAACGTCAACTCTTTAGCATGTCATATTTTAATGAGTGCTCACAATCATAAAAGATGTCCAAGATAGTATATTTATATGTGAAAACCTCTCTTTCTTTATTACTTCCTATTAATTGCAACGGTGACCAAAACTATGTTTGCCAACTCTCAACAACTTTTATTCATCATACTTTTAATATGTGAAGTCATTACTCTCCACAAGATCAATATGGTCTATTTATTTCTTTTTGTTCTTTTATCCCCTCCAGATCGTAGAAAGATAGCAAAGTCGTTGACTCAACACTAATCTTTATTACATATAGCTCACGGACTCGATTACATAGAAGGATCATAAGGCAAAACTTCAAAACTAAATCATACCAAAACTTTATTCTACTAGATCAAGATATTACTAGAAGGATCAAACTAAGTAAAACGGTAAAGATAGGAGTGTGATGGTGATACGATACCGGGGCACCTCCCCCAAGCTTGGCAGTTGCCAAGGGGAGTGCCCATACCCATGTGATTATGTCTCCTTCTTCGGAGGTGGTGATGATGGAGTTGTTGATGATGTAGGCTTCTTCCTTAATTTGCGCTTGAGGATGGAATTTTGCTCCTTTAGATCATCGATCTCCTGCTCAAGGCTTAATATCCTTTTGCATAGTTCCTGTTTGTTCTCCTACAAGAGACAAAAAGGGATAAACTCGATCTTAGGTTTCTTTGCTCTATCAGGGAGGCTTGACTTTTTAAACTCCATATGCATGTCCCCAGGTTGAGGTAATGGGACTTCATCTTCATTTGAGCTCGTCTCCTCCTTTCCCTTAGGCTCGTAGTCTTTTTCTTCCTCGGTGGTCCAACCATAATGCTCCAAGTCCCCATAAACCTTAGGGTCTGCAAGGTAATCAGCCACATAGCTTTCTCCCTCTGAATCCTGGGACGACATATTGCTCTAATCTGCGGCAGAAACAACTCAAAACAAAAACAGGGAATATTTGCATGATACGGTGGTCAAAACCTTCGGGAGATTATATAATGAATTTTTACTGACCAAAAGAAGTATCGTGCAAGAAAATGGAGTCCGGAGAGCACACGAGGTGTTCACGAGGCAGGGGGCGTGCCCAGGGGGTAGGGCACGCCCTCCACCCTCGCGGACGCCTCGTGTCCTTCCCGGACTACTTCTTATTTTCCTATTTTCTAAAATATTCCAAAACAGAGAAAAATTGCTATTAGAACTATTTTGGAGTCGGTTTACTTACCGCACCACATACCTATTCCTTTTCAGAGTCTGAAACGTTCTGGAAAGTGTCCCTTATGTATTCCTACGGGGTCACGGTTTCAATAACATTAGTTTCAACATTTATGGGATTACCTGAGATATAATGTTTGATTCTTTGACCATTCACCACCTTCAGATTTGTGCCTTTGAAGTTGTTGATTTTTATGGCACTGGAATGATAAACCTCCTCGATAACGTAAGGACCTTCCCATTTAGAGAGGAGTTCTCCTGCGAAAAATCTTAAACGAGAGTTAAAAAGCAACACATAATCACCTACATTAAACTCACGCTTTTGTATCCTTTTGTCATGCCATCTTTTAACTTTTTCTTTAAACAGTTTGGCATTCTCATAGGCTTGAGTTCTCCATTCATCAAGTGAGCTAATGTCAAATAGCCTCTTCTCACCGGCAAGTTTGAAATCATAATTGAGCTCTTTAATGGCCCAATATGCCTTATGTTCAAGTTCGAGAGGCAAGTGACATGCTTTTCCATAAACCATTTTATATGGATACATGCCCATAGGACTTTCATATGCAGTTCTATAAGCCCATAATGCATCATCAAGTTTGTTGGACCGATTCTTTCTAGATCTATTAACATTCTTTTGCAAAATTAATTTAAGCTCTCTGTTACTAAGTTCTACTTGGCCACTAGACTGTGAGTGATATGGAGATGCAATTCTATGATTAACATCATACTTAGCAAGCATTTCATGAAAAGCACCATGAATAAAATGTGAACCACCATCAGTCATTAGGTATCTAGGGACTCCAAACCTCGGAAAAATAACTTCTTTAAGCATCTTAATAGAGGTGTTATGATCAGCACTACTAGTTGGAATAGCTTCTACCCACTTAGTAACGTAATCAACAACAACTAAAATATGTGTATAACCATTAGAGGAAGGAAACGGTCCCATATAACCAAAGCCCCAAACATCAAATGGTTCAATAACAAGAGAATAATTCATAGGTATTTCTTGACGTCTACTAATATTACCAATTCTTTGACATTCATCACAAGACAAGACAAACTTATGGGCATCTTTGAAGAGAGTAGGCCAATAAAAACCGGATTGCAATACCTTATGTGCAGTTCTATCTCCAGCGTGGTGTCCTCCATAAGCCTCGGAGTGACACTTGCGTAGGATCTGTTCCAGTTCATGCTTAGGTACACAACGTCTAATAACACCATCTACTCCTTTATAAAGGTGTGGGTCATCCCAGAAGTAATGTCTCAAATCATAGAAGAACTTTTTCTTTTGCTGTTATGTGAAACTAGGTAGTATAAATTTAGCAACAATGTAATTAGCATAATCAGCATACCATGGAGCAGTACAAGAAGTATTTATGACAGCTAATTGTTCATCAGGAAAGCTATCATCAATAGGTAGTGGGTCATCAAGAACATTCTCTAACCTAGACAAGTTATCTGCAACGGGGTTCTTAGCTCCCTTTTTATCAATAATATGCAAATCAGATTCTTGTAGTAAGAGAACCCATCTAATGAGTCTAGGTTTAGCGTCTTTCTTTTCCGTAAGATATTTAATAGCAGCATGATCAGTGTGAACAGTTACTTTAGAATCAACAATATAAGGTCTGAACTTATCACAAGCAAATACAACTGCTAAAAATTCTTTTTCAGTAGTAGCATAATTTCTCTGGGCACTGTCTAGAGTTTTACTAGCATATTGAATAACATTTAGTTTATTATCAACTCTTTGTCCTAGAACAGCACCTACAGAATAATCACTAGCATCACACATAATTTCACAGGGTAAATTCCAATCAGGTGGCTGAACAATGGGTGCAGAAATCAAAGCTTTCTTAAGTATTTCAAATGCTTCTACACAATCATCATCGAAGACAAAAGGAATATCTTTTTGTAAGAGGTTAGTCAGAGGCCTAGAAATTTTAGAGAAGTCCTTAATGAACCTCCTATAAAACCCGGCATGACCAAGGAAACTTCTTATACCTTTAATGTCCTTGGGACACGACATCTTTTCAATAGCATCAACCTTAGCTTTATCAACTTCAATACCTCTTTCAGAAATTTTATGCCCCAAGACAATTCCTTCATTAACCATAAAGTGGCACTTTTCCCAATTCAAGACAAGACTAGTATCTTTGCATCTCTGCAAAACTCGATCAAGGTTGATCAAGCAATCATCAAAAGATCCATAAACGGAGAAATCATCCATGAAAACCTCAACAATCTTTTCACAAAAGTAAGAGAATATAGCCATCATGCATCTTTGAAAGGTAGCAGGTGCATTACATAAACCAAAAGGCATACGTATATAAGCAAAAGTACCAAAAGGGCAAGTAAAAGTGGTCTTTTCTTGATCCTCTTTTGACACATGTATTTGAGAGAAACCAAAGTAGCCATCTAGAAAGCAAAAATGTGTATGTTTGGATAATCTTTCTAGCATTTGATCAATAAAAGGAAAAGGGTAATGATCTTTTTTAGTAGCTTTATTTAATTTACGGAAATCAATTACCATCCTATAACCTGTAACAATTCTTTGTGGGATCAATTCATCTTTATTATTAAGAACAACAGTAATACCTCCCTTCTTAGGGACACAATGGCCAGGACTTACCCACTGACTATCAACAACGGGATAAATTATACCTGCCTCCAGGTGCTTTAGTATTTCCTTTATCACCACTATTTTCATCTTAGGATTTAACCGTCATTGGTGATCAACAACCGGTTTAGCGTCTTTCTCCAATTTTATTTTGTGCTGGCATAGAGTGGGACTAATGCCCTTAAGATCATCAAGAGTATATCCAATAGCAGCACGGTGCTTCTTCAGAGTTTTCAATAATTTCTCCTCTTCCTGCTCTGAAAGGTTAGCACTAATAATAACAGGATATATCTTCGTTTCATCAAGATAAGCATATTTAAGAGTATCAGGTAATGGTTTAAGCTCAAACACGGGATCACCCTTGTGTGGTGGAGGATCCCCTAGAATTTCAACAGGCAAGTTGTGTTTCAAAATAGGTCCCTATTTAAAGAATACTTCATCTATCTCCCTTCTTTCATTCATAAGCATATCATTTTCATGGTCTAGCAAATCTTGTTCTAAAGGATCATTAGGAGGCACGACAATAGAAGCAAGACCAATAATTTCATCCTTACTAGGCAATTCTTTATCATGAGGTTGTCTATGAAATTTAGAAAAATTAAACTCATGATACATATCCCCCAAACCAATAGTAACAACATCCTTTTTGCAGTCTATCCTATCATTAACAGTTTTCAAGAAGGGTCTACCAAATATGATGGGACAAAACCTATCTTGTGGGGAACCAAGAACAAGAAAATTAGTAGGACATTTAACTTTCCCACACAAGACTTCAACATCTCTAACAATCCCAACTGGTGAAATAGTATCTCTATTGACAAGCTTAATTGTAACATCGATTTCTTCTATCTCAGTAGGTGCGATATCATGCATAATTTCTTTGTATAAGGAATGAGGTATTGCACTTGAACTAGCACCCATATCACATAAGCCATGATAACAATGATCTCCTATTTTAACAGAAATAACAGGCATGCCTACAACAGGTCTATGTTTATTCTTAGTATCAGGTCTAGCAATTCTAGCAGCTTCATCATAAAAATAAATAACATGCCCATCAATATTATCAGCCAAGAGATCTTTAACCATAGCAATACTAGGTTCAACTTTAATTTGCTCAGGTGGTGTAGGTGTTCTAGTATTACTCTTGCAAACCACGGTTGTAGCTTTAGCATGATCCTTTATCCTAACAGGGAAAGGTGGTTTCTTAATATAGGTAGTAGGAACAATAGGATCATTATAAGTGATAGTCTTTTCTTCAACTTTAATAGGTGCAACTACTTTTACTTAAATGGGAGGATTATATTTAAACCACTTCTCCTTAGGGAGGTCAACATGAGTAGCAAATGATTCACAGAAAGAAGCTACTATCTCAGAGTCAAGTCCATATTTAGTGCTAAATTCACGGAAAGCATCGGTATCCATAAAAGATTTAACACAATCAACCTTAGGTGTCATACCTGACTCCTTACCTTCGTCGAGATCCCAATGTTCAGAGCTGAGTTTAATTCTTTCCAATAAATCCCATCTGAATTCAATAGTATTCATCATAAAAGAACCAGTACAAGAAGTATCGAGCATGGAGCGATTGTTGAGAGAAAGTCGAGCATAAAAATTTTGAATAATCATTTATCTTGAGAGCTCATGATTGGGGCATGAATATAACATTGACTTAAGCCTCCCCAAAGCTTGAGCGATGCTTTCTCCTTTGCGAGGCCAAAAATTATATATATAATTACGATCACGATGAACAAGATGCATAGGATAAAACTTCTGATGCAATTCCAATTTCAATCGGTTGTAGTTCCATGATCCCATATCATCACATAGCCTAAACCATGTCAATGCCTCTCCCTTCAAAGATAAAGGGAAGACCTTCTTCTTGATAACATCGTTGGGCATACCTGCAAGCTTAAATAATCCACAAACTTCATCCACATAGATTAGGTGTAAACCGGGATGCAAATATGCAATGTTCCATCTCCTGTAAAAGGATTAGCTAGTAGTTTCTCTATCATACCCGAAGGAATTTCAAAGTAAACATTTTCAGTAGGTAGGTTGAGGAGCAACTCTTTGCTCTACTGGTCGGGGTGAAGATACCCCGAACAAGCCCCTCAAAGGATTAGTTTCCATAGTAACAAGTTTCCTTACCAAGTTCCACTTACCAAAGGCGCTTCACTCCCTGGCAACAGTGCCAGAAAAGAGTCTTGATGACCCACAAGTGTAGGCGATCTATCATAGTCCTTTCGATAAGTAAGAGTGTCGAACCCAATAAGGAGCAGAAGGAAATGACAAGCGATTTTCAGTAAGGTATTCTCTACAAGCACTGAAATTATCGGTAACAGATAGTTTTGTGATAAGGTAATTCGTAACAGGTAACAAGTAATGAAAGTAAATAAAGTGCAGCAAGGTGGCCCAATCCTTTTTGTAGCAAAGGAAAGGCCTGGACAAGTTCTTATATGGAGAAAAGCGCTCCCGAGGACACATGGGAATTATCGTCAAGCTAGTTTTCATCACGCTCATATGATTCGCGTTCGTTACTTTGATAATTTGATATGTGGGTGGACCGGTGCTTGGGTACTGCCCTTTCTTGGACAAGAATCCCACTTATGATTAACCCCTATTGCAAGCATCCGCAACTACAAAAGAAGTATTAAGGTAAACCTAACCATAGCATGAAACATATGGATCCAAATCAGCCCCTTACGAAGCAACGCGTAAACTAGGGTTTAAGCTTCTGTCACTCAAGCAACACATCATCTACTTATTACTTCCCAATGCCTTCCTCTAGGCCCAAATAATAGTGAAGTGTCATGTAGTCGACGTTCACATAACACCACTAGAGGAGAGACAACATACATCTCATCAAAATATTGAACGAATACCAAACTCACATGACTACTTATAGCAAGACTTCTCCCATGTCCTCGGGAACAAACGTAACTACTTAGAAATCATATTCATGTTCATAATCAGAGGGGTATTAATATGCATATAGGATCTGAACATATAATCTTCCACCGAATAAACCAACTAGCATCAACTACAAGGAGTAATCAACACTACTAGTGACCCACAGGTACCAATCTGAGGTTTTGGGACAAATATTGAATACAAGAGATGAACTAGGGTTTGAGAGGAGATGGTGCTAGTGAAGATGTTGATGGAGATTGACCCCCTCTTGATGAGAGGATCGATGGTGATGATTTCCCCCTCCCGGAGGGATGTTTCCCTGGCAGAACAGCTCTGCCGGAGCCCTAGATTGTTTCCGCCAAGGTTCCGCCTCATGGCGACGGTGTCTCATCCCGAAAGCTTGCTTATGATTTTTTTTCAGGGTACAAGACTTCATATAGCAGAAGATGGTCACCGGATGCCTGCCAGGGGGCCCACGAGGCAGGGGGCGCGCCCCCCACCCTCATGGCCAGGGTGTGGGCACCCTCTGGTACTTTCTTCGCCCAATATATTTTATTAATTCCAAAAATAACTTCCATGAAGTTTCAGGACTTTTAGAGCTATGCAGAATAGGTCTCTAATATTTGCTCCTTTTCCAGCCCAGAATCCCAACTGTCGGCATTCTCCATCTTCATGTAAACCTTGTAAAATAAGAGAGAATAGGCATAAGTATTGTGACATAACGTGTAATAACTGAAGGAAATATGCCCTAGAGGCAATAATAAAGTTATTATTTATTTCCTCATATCATGATAAATGTTTATTATTCATGCTAGAATTGTATTAACCGGAAACATAATACATGTGTGAATACATAGACAAACACAACGTCACTAGTATGCCTCTACTTGACTAGCTCATTAATCAAAGATGGTTATGTTTCCTAACCATAGACATGTGTTGTCATTTGATTAATGGGATCACATCATTAGGAGAATGATATGATTGACATGACCCATTCCGTTAGCCTAGCACTTGATCGTTTAGTATATTGCTATTGCTTTCTTCAAGACTTATACATGTTCCTGTAACTATGAGATTATGCAACTCCCGTTTACCGGAGGAACACTTTGGGTGCTACCAAACGTCACAACGTAACTGGGTGATTATAAAGGTGTAACGCCTCGGATCCGATGCGCCAGGTGTCTGCCAGTTATTTGTCGTTGTTGCCATGTCATTGCTTGCTGTTGCATTTCACCATGCCATCATCTGCATTTCATCTGCATGTTTTTCAAAACTTGCATCCGTTCGGGTTCCCCCGGTTCTCTCCGTTGTCCGTTCGGAGTCCAGACACACTGGCACGCGCCTGCGGCACCTCCGAAATATTATTTTATAAGTGGCCGAAAAATGTTCTCGGAATGGGGTGATAGTTGGCATGCGGTCTTATTATAGTGTAGACAGACCGCCTGCCAAATTTCGTCGCATTCGGAGTTCGTTTGGCAGCCCAACCGTCGTCCGTAGTCGGTTTAATCGTCGGATGTTTTCGCTCCGAAAACCGTGCCGGGCTGCCCTTCTCTTCTCTCCCCTAAGCCCAAGGCCCCTCTCCACAGCCCATCTAGTCCACCTACACCACCCCACCGTCCGATGCCGATCGTACGGTCCGAAAACGGACAAAAACCCCCAACCCTAGCCTCCCTGCCTTATATAAACACCCCCCCATGTCAATTTTGGACTCCTCCACCCTCCCACCTTGGTTCTCGCGCCCCCAATCATCAGCCGCCGCCGCCCTCATTGTTTTCCGCGCCGGCCCGCTCCGCCGCCGCCACTTGGCGCTCCTCCCGCGCCTCCACCTCGCCACCGCCACGTGGTGCCACCCTAGTGGGCAGCGCCGCCGCAGTAGCCTCCCTCGCCCACTCCCGTTCGCCACTGTCCTCCCCGCGCCTCGGCCGCGCCCCCCAGCCCGAGCCGAGCCCGCCTGCCCATCGGGCCGGCGCTCTGCCGCCGCCGCCGCCGCTGGTCCCGAGCACCTCCGCTCAAGCCCCGCCGCCCGACCTCACCAGGCGCCTCGCCCGCTGCCCCTCTACCTCGTCGCCTCGCCTCATGCGCGGCGAGCACCGTGCAGTGCCGTCGCCGTCCCGGTGAGCTCGTGCCTCCCCATCGCCCTCTCCCTCTTGCTTCTCTCTCTCGAGATCTCTCTCTCTCGAGAACCCATGCCGCCGCCAGAGTTCGCCGCCTCCCAGCGCCGACCTTCACCTCCGGCCAGATCCGGCAAGGAGCCGCGGATCTGCCTGTCGCTCCTCCTGCGGTGACCTCTGCCATGGCCCCTTGGCGCCGCCCTTTGCCGTCGTCCCGCTCGATCGGGAGATGGCCGACGCCTGCGTCGCCGCGTGAGCCTCGAGATCCGGCCAGTAGCCTAACCAACCTCCTCCACCCACCGCCCAACTCCAGTTGGCCCACTGGGTGAGCCTCGATGCCCTCTCTGACACATTCGGGCCAGCCAGATTCGCCCGTGCACCTTTTTTTCAGTTCTGTGAATTTCCTATTTATCCAGAGTGTTGCTGTTTACAGAAAAACCCATAGACTTCATGCATATAATATCTCACTAACCATGCATCATATGTAAATAATTTATATATGTAAAATGACTAGTTTTTCATCTAGTTTCATAATATGCTATTTTCATCCATGTTTAAACTGTTTAAAATGATGTTTGTTTAAATTTGCTAAATGTCATGCTAAAATGATTTATTTCATAACTAAAGAACCGTAGCTCCATTTTTAATAAACTTTATATGTAAATGGGGTGGAAAAATGCCTAGATTAACATGGTCCACTTTATTTTCCTGTTTAACAACTTTAAAATATGTTTTAGGGCAGAACAGTAGCAAATTCATAAATTGCATACGAGGTTTTTCCGGAATTGTTGTTTGTTCTTTCGGCCTCATTTAAACTTGCCTAGTTAGGTAGTTTTGTTATGCTTCACCCCTTGCCATGTTAATCAACATTTAATATTGTTGGGTAGCTTAAACAAGAGAGAACTAAATAATTGATGTGGTGTTCCGTCAATATGCAACTCGTTGCATATTGAGCTCCCCTTAACTTGTAGTTTTGTGTGTTGCAGTTTGCCATGCCATGCCTCATTAAACCGGACATGCATCATACTTGGTTGTGCATCATGCCATGATTATGCGATGGTTGTTTACCATGTTGTTTGCTTCTTTCCGGTTTGTTTCTCTCGTTAGCTTCGGTTCCGTTCCGGAGTTGTGAGGATTCGTTCGACGACATCCGTTTGTCTTCTTCATGGACTCGTTCTTCTTCCTAGCGGGATTTCAGGCAAGATGACCGCTACCCTGGATCTCACTACTATCATTGCTATGCTAGTTGCCTCGTTCTTTCGCTATGCTGCGCTACCTATTACCTGTTTGTCCAGCCATCCCATATTGCCATGAACCTCTAACCTTTGACACCATTCCTAGCAAACCGTTGTTTGGCTATGTTACCGCTTTGCTCAGCCCCTCTTATAGCATTGCTAGTTGCAGGTGAAGTTGAAGATTTCTCCATGGTGGACAGGGTTTTGTTGGGATATCACAATATCTCTTATATTATTAATGCATCTATATATTTGGTAAAGGGTAGAAGGCTCGGCCTTATGCCCGGTGTTTTGTTCCACTCTTTCCGCCCTAGTTTCCGTCATACCGGTGTTATGTTCCCGGATTTTGCGTTCCTAATGCGGTCGGGTGATTTATGGGACCCCCCTGACAGTTCGCTTTGAATAAAACTTGTCCAGCAAGGCCCAACATTGACTTTTACCATTTGCCTCACCACCACCTACTTTTCCCTTGGGAGTAATTAACCCAAGGGTCATCTTTATTATAGCCCCCGGCGGTGCTTGTCTAGCGTTGGTCCAAACTAGAGCACCGTGCGGACCATCCCTTGGCAACTTGGGTTACGTCGGTACTGTGACGCTTAGCTCATCCGGTCGTGGCTCGAGGCGAGATCTGCTGCTACTATCGGGATGTCGACACGCCGGGCGGCTTTGCTGGTCTTGTTTTACCATTGTCGAAATGTCTTGATGTACCGGATACCGAGTCGATCGGAGTGTCTCGGGTGAAGGTCTATTCCTTCGATGATCGCGAGAGCTTGTCATGGGCTAAGTTGGGACACCCTGCAGGTATAAACTTTCGAGAGCCGTGCCTGCGTTATGTGGCGAGATGGAATTTGTTAATGTCCGGTTGTAGATAACTTGACACTTGATCCGAATTAAAACGCATCAACCGAGTGTGTAGCCGTGATGGTCTCTTCTCGGCGGAGTCCGGGAAGTGAACACGGTTTCCGTGTTATGATTGACATAAGTAGGAGTTCAGGATCACCTCTTTATCATTGCTAGCTTCACGACCGTTCCGCTTGTTCTCTTCTCGCTCTTCTTTGCGTATGTTAGCCACCATATCATGCTTATCCGCTGCTGCAACCTCACCACTTTACCCCTTCCTTTCCCATAAAGCTTTGCTAGTCTTGATACCCATCGTAATGGGATTGCTGAGTCCTCGTGGCTCACGGATACTTCAAAACCAGTTTGCGGTGCCTATGTTACCGAAAGGGTGGCGCAATCAAGCTCAAGGAGGAGCTCGATGAAGATCTTGCCCTTTGTGTTGTTCCGTTCTAGTTGATCAGTAGTGGAGCCCAGTTGGGGTCGATCGGGGACCTTTTGTCGCATTTGGGGTTCTTCTTTTATTTTGGTTCCGTAGTTGGACCTTGATTGTATCTAGATGATGTAACGCTTTATTCATGTATTTGTGTGAAGTGGCGATTGTAAGCCAACTATGTATCTCTTTCCCTTATGTATTACATGGGTTGTGTGAAAGATTGCCTCACTTGCGACATTGCTTTCAATGCGGTTATGCCTCTAAGTCGTGCTTCGACACGTGGGAGATATAGCCGCATCGAGGGCGTTACAAGTTGGTATTCTTTTCTTCCGAAGATTGTTCATGATGAAGTAAGTCTCGGTTCTAGTGTTCATCTTTTCTTTCCGGAGTTCCAAGTTTTCTTGGATGTCTCGTCACGAAGCTCCATCTATATCATTGCAAGGCTTCAATCTTGTTTGCTTCAACCTTCAATTCTTTTATGTTATCATTTCCTATCCGGAGTTCTCCATGGAGGCAACATGGTGATTCGTCAAGGATTCTTTTCTTTCTTCAATTGTTCTTCAAGATTTCTCTTGAAGTTATGATCCGCCAAGCTATACTCTAAAATAAACATGGTGCTTAACACATGTTTTGTTTTGAGGAGCTCAAGTATTCTTCATCTTGCATTCCAAAGTGCAATTCCTTCTATCTTATCTTATGAGATGGTGTTATGTCACTCTTGACAATTTCCTTCTTGTTTCATGATTCACATGTTGTCAAGAATGAGGTATTTTAAATCCATCAATCCCTTTGTTGGAGTTATCTTGGGTTATATTTCACCTAAAGCTTTCCCTAAGGATTGTTGCTATTTATGGTGCTTATAAATGACCCAAGTTCTTCTTTATCCTCCCGGTGATATAGCTTTCTCGTCTCCTTGTTCGTATCAATGAAATTCTTTCCCGTGCTTGGCAGGTTGTCGCCTCATAATTTGAGATGCATTCCTTAAGACCATGTCAAGCTTGTTCTTTTCGTTGTTGGTTTTCCAACAACTCTATTCTAACCTTCTTGGAAGGATGCCTTCCAAATTCAATTGTGGTAGAAGTTGTCATTTTCTTCTCCGTTATTTTATTCCAATGATCTATCTTCTTTTCGTTCTTCCGGAGGCATGGTGATGTTGCTCTCTTCACTCATCATCTCGAATTGTGAGGATCGTGTTCTTTTCTTGCTTATCCATTTAACCGGAGTGTTGTGCCATCTCTTCAAGTTCTTTTCATCCTATCAAGTTTTCCTTCTTCTTTCAGTCGGAGTGCTGCCCAAATTATATCAATCTTATCCCTTCTCTATCTAGTTTTAACCGGAGTGGTTTCAATATCTATCTTATCACTAAACCTCTTGGTTCTCATCGTAATGTTCCTTGTTCCTCTTTTCTAACGGATTGTTTGCAATCTTGTTCATCTCTGTTGTATCCTTTCTTTTAAATTGCTCAACCTCTCATGGTTCACGGTTTCACTCGTGCGTCAAAGAAGCAACTTAGTTTACCTCTTATCTTCCTCTTACTTTTTCCTCCGGTGCCATCCTAGATCTCGGGACGAGATCCTCTCGTAGTGGTGGAGTGTTGTAACGCCCCGGATCCGATTCGCCAGGTGTCCGCCAGTTATTTGCCGTTGTTGCCATGTCATTGCTTGCGTGTTGCATTTCACCATGCCATCATCTGCATTTCATCTGCATGTTTTTCAAAACTTGCATCCGTTCGGGTTCCCCCGGTTCTCTCCGTTGTCCGTTCGGAGTCCAGACACACTGGCACGCGCCCGCGGCACCTCCGAAATATTATTTTATAAGTGGCCAAAAAATGTTCTCGGAATGGGGTGATAGTTGGCATGCGGTCTTATTATAGTGTAGACAGACCGCCTGCCAAATTTCGTCGCATTCGGAGTTCGTTTGGCAGCCCAACCGTCGTCCATAGTCGGTTTAATCGTCGGATGTTTTCGCTCCGAAAACCAGGCCGGGCTGCCCTTCTCTTCTCTCCCCTAAGCCCAAGGCCCCTCTCCACAACCCATCTAGTCCACTACACCACCCCACCGTCCGATGCCGATCGTACGGTCCGAAAACGGACAAAAACCCCCAACCCTAGCCTGCCTGCCTTATATAAACACCCCCCCCATGTCAATTTTGGACTCCTCCACCCTCCCACCTTGGTTCTCGCGCCCCCAATCATCAGCCGCCACCGCCCTCATCGTTTTCCGCGCCGGCCCGCTCCGCCGCCGCCACTTGGCGCTTCTCCCGCGCCTCCACCTCGCCACCGCCACGTGGCGCCACCCTAGTGGGCAGCGCCGCCGCAGTAGCCTCCCTCGCCCACTCCCCGTTCGCCACCTGTCCTCCCCGCGCCTCCCAGCCGCGCCCGCCCAGGCCCGAGGCGAGCCCGCGAAGCCCATCGGGGCCCGAGCGCTCCGCCGCCGCCGCCTGGTCCCGCGCCTCCGCTCAAGCCCGCCGCCCGACCTCACCAGCGCCTCCGCCCCGCTGCCCCTCTACCTCGTCGCCTCGCCTCCGCCGGCGAGCACCGCGCCGGTGCCGTCGCCGTCCCGGTGAGCTCGCGCCTCCCCATCGCCCTCTCCCTCTTGCTTCTCTCTCTCTCAGATCTCTCTCTCTCTGCAGAACCCCATGCCGCCGCCGCCGAGTTCGCCGCCTCCAGCGCCGACCTTCACCTCGGCCAGATCCGCCAAGGAGCCGCCGGATCTGCCTGTCCGCTCCGGGCGACCTCCTGCTGCTGGGCCCCTTGGCGCGCGCCCTTTGACGCCGTCCCGCTCGATCGGGAGATGGCGGCGCCTGCGTCGCCCGCGTGAGCCTCGAGATCCGGCCCAGTAGCGCCCAACCAGCCTCCTCCACCCACTGGCCCAACTCAGATTCGCCCATTGGGTGAGCCTCCATGCCCTCTCTCAGACACATTCGGGCCAGCCAGATTCGGCCCGTGTACCTTTTTTTTCAGTTCTGTGAATTTCCTATTTATCCAGAGTGTTGCTGTTTACAGAAAAACCCATAGACTTCATCCATATAATATCTCACTAACCATGCATCATATGTAAATAATTTATATATGTAAAATGACTAGTTTTTCATCTAGTTTCATAATATGCTATTTTCATCCATGTTTAAACTGTTTAAAATGATGTTTGTTTAAATTTGCTAAATGTCATGCTAAAATGATTTATTTCATAACTAAATAACCGTAGCTCCATTTTTAATAAACTTTATATGTAAATGGGGTGGGAAAATGCCTAGATTAACATGGTTCACTTTATTTTCCTGTTTAACAACTTTAAAATATGTTTTAGGGCAGAACAGTAGCAAATTCATAAATTGCATATGAGGTTTTTTCGGAATTGTTGTTTGTTCTTCCGGCCTCATTTAAACTTGCCTAGTTAGGTAGTTTTGTTATGCTTCACCCCTTGCCATGTTAATCAACATTTAATATTGTTGGGTAGCTTAAACAAGAGAAACTAAATAATTGATGTGGTGTTCGTCAATATGCAACTCGTTGCATATTGAGCTCCACTAACTTGTAGTTTTGTGTGTTGCGTTTGCCATGCCATGCCTCATTAAACCGGACATGCATCATACTTGGTTGTGCATCATGCCATGATTATGCGATGGTTGTTTACCATGTTGTTTGCTTCTTTCCGGTTTGTTTCTCTCGTTAGCTTCGGTTCCATTCCGGAGTTGTGAGGATTCGTTCGACGACGTCCGTTTGTCTTCTTCATGGACTCGTTCTTCTTCCTAGCGGGATTTCAGGCAAGATGACCGCTACCCTGGATCTCACTACTATCATTGCTATGCTAGTTGCCTCGTTCTTTCTCTATGCTGCGCTACCTATTACCTGTTTGTCCAGCCATCCCATATTGCCATGAACCTCTAACCTTTGACACCATTCCTAGCAAACCGTTGTTTGGCTATGTTACCGCTTTGCTCAGCCCTCTTATAGCATTGCTAGTTGCGGTGAAGTTGAAGATTTCTCCATGGTGGACAGGGTTTTGTTGGGATATCACAAGATCTCTTATATTATTAATGCATCTATATATTTGGTAAAGGGTGGAAGGCTCGGCCTTATGCCCGTGTTTTGTTCCACTCTTGCCGCCCTAGTTTCCGTCATACCGTGTTATGTTCCCGGATTTTGCGTACCTAACGCGTCGGGTGATTTATGGGACCCCCGACGTTCGCTTTGAATAAAACTTGTCCAAAGAAGGCCCAACATTGACTTTTACCATTTGCCTCACCACCACCTACTTTTCCCTTGGGAGTAATTAACCCAAGGGTCATCTTTATTATAGCCCCCCGGGCGGTGCTTGTCTAGCGTTGGTCCAAACTAAACACCGTCTTGGGACCATCCCTTGGCAACTTGGGTTACGTCGGTACACAGACGCTTAGCTCATCCGGTCGTGGCCTAAGGCGAGATCTGCTGCTACTATCGGGATGTCGGCACGCCGGGCGGCTTTGCTGGTCTTGTTTTACCATTGTCGAAATGTCTTGATGTACCGGGATACCGAGTCTGATCGGAGTGTCTCGGGCGAAGGTCTATTCCTTCGATGATCGCGAGATCTTGTCATGGGCTAAGTTGGGACACCCCTGCAGGGTATAAACTTTCAAGAGCCGTGCCCGCAGTTATGTGGCAGATGGGAATTTGTTAATGTCCGGTTGTAGATAACTTGACACTTGATCCGAATTAAAACGCATTAACCTAGTGTGTAGCCGTGATGGTCTCTTCTCGGCGGAGTCCGGGAAGTGAACACGGTTTCTTTGTTATGATTGACGTAAGTAGGAGTTCAGGATCACCTCTTGATCATTGCTAGCTTCATGACCGTTCCGCTTGTTCTCTTCTCGCTCTTCTTTGCGTATGTTAGCCACCATATCATGCTTAGCCGCTGCTGCAACCTCACCACTTTACCCCTTCCTTTCCCATAAAGCTTTGCTAGTCTTGATACCCATCGTAATGGGATTGCTGAGTCCTCGTGGCTCACCAGATACTTCCAAAACCAGTTTGCAGGTGCCTATGTTACGAAAGCGGTGGCGAATCAAGCTCAAGGAGGAGCTCGATGAAGATCTTGCCCTTTGTGTTGTTCCGTTCTAGTTGATCAGTAGTGGAGCCCAGTTGGGGTCGATCGGGGACCTTTTGTCGCATTTGGGGTTCTTCTTTTATTTTGGTTCCGTAGTCGGACCTTGATTGTATCTGGATGATGTAATGCTTTATTCATGTATTTGTGTGAAGTGGCGATTGTAAGCCAACTATGTATCTCTTTCCCTTATGTATTACATGGGTTGTGTGAAAGATTGCCTCACTTGCGACATTTCTTTCAATGCGGTTATGCCTCTAAGTCGTGCTTCGACACGTGGGAGATATAGCCGCATCGAGGGCATTACAAAAGGAGTACTACAGGTGTCTCCAAAGGTACATGTTGGGTTGGCGTATTTCGAGATTAGGTTTTGTCACTCCGATTGTCGGAGAGGTATCTCTGGGCCCTCTCGGTAATGCACATCACTATAAGCCTTGCAAGCAATGTAGCTAGTGAGTTAGTTACGGAATGATGCATTACATAATGAGTAAAGAGACTTGCCGGTAACGAGATTTAACTAGGTATTGGATACCGACGATCGAATCTCGGGCAAGTAACATACCGATGACAAAGGGAACAACGTATGTTGTTATGCGGTTTGACCGATAAAGATCTTCGTAGAATATGTAGGAACCAATATGGGCATCCAGGTTCCGCTATTGGTTATTGACCGCGAATGGTTCTAGGTCATGTCTACATAGTTCTCGAACCCGTAGGGTCCGCACGCTTAACGTTACGATGACAGTTTCATTATGAGTTTATAAGTTTTGATGTACCGAAGTTTGTTCGGAGTCCCGGATGTGATCACGGACATGACGAGGAGTCTCGAAATGGTCGAGACATAAAGATTGATATATTGGAAGCCTATGTTTGGACATCAGAAGTGTTCCGAGTGAATTAGCATTTTACCGGAGTACCAGGGGGTTACCGGAACCCTCCCGGGGGTTATTGGGCCTTCATGGGCCATAAGGGAGAAGAGGAGAGGAGGCAAGAGGTGGGCCGCGCCCCCTCCCCTCCCTAGTCCGAATAGGACAAGGAGAGGGGGGCGGCGCCCCCTCCTTTCCTTCCCCTCTTCCTCCTCCTTCCCCCTTCTCCTACTCCAACTAGGAAAGAAGGGAGTCCTACTCCCGGTGGGAGTAGGACTCCCCTGCCAGCGCCCTCCTTGGCCGGCCGCCTCCCCTTGGCTCCTTTATATACGGGGCGGGGGCACCCTAGAACACACAAGTTGATCTACGGATCGTTCCTTAGCCGTGTGCGGTGCCCCCTCCACCATATTCCACCTCGGTCATATCGTCACGGAGTTTAGGCGAAGCCCTGCGCCGGTAGAACATCATCATCGCCACCACGCCATCGTGCTGACGGAACTCATCCCCGACGCTTTGCTGGATCGGAGCCCGGGGATCGTCATCGAGCTGAACGTGTGCTGAACTCGGAGGTGCCGTACATTCGGTACTTGGATCAGTCGGATCGTGAAGACGTACGACTACATCAACCGCGTTGTCATAACTCTTCCGCTTATGGTCTATGAGGGTACATGGACAATACTCTCCCCTCTCGTTGCTATGCCATCACCATGATCTTGCGTGTGCGTAGGAAATTTTTTGAAGTTACTACGTTCCCCAACAGTGATATCAGAGCAAGGTTTTATGCATAGATGTCATATGCACGAGTAGAACACAAGTGAGTTGTGGGCGATACAAGTCGTACTGCTTACCAGCATGTCATACTTTGGTTCGGCGGTATTGTGAGATGAAGCGGCCCGGACCGACATTACGCGTACGCTTACGCGAGACTGGTTTCACCGTTACGAGCACTCGTGCTTAAAGGTGGCCGGCGGGTGTCTGTCTCTCTCACTTTAGCTGAATCGAGTGTGGCTACGCCCGGTCCTTGCGAAGGTTAAAACAGCACTAACTTGACGAACTATCATTGTGGTTTTGATGCGTAGGTAAGAACGGTTCTTGCTAAGCCCGTAACAGCCACATAAAACTTGCAACAACAAAGTAGAGGACGTCTAACTTGTTTTTGCAGGGCATGTTGTGATGTGATATGGTCAAGACGTGATGCTATATTTTATTGTATGAGATGATCATGTTTTGTAACCGAAGTTATCGGCAACTGGCAGGAGCCATATGGTTGTCGCTTTATTGTATGAAATGCAAACGCCCTGTAATTGCTTTACTTTATCACTAAGCGGTAGTGATAGTCGTAGAAGCAATAGATGGCGTAGACGACAACGATGCTACGATGGAGATCAAGGTGTCACGCCGGTGACGATGGTGATCACGATGGTGCTTCGGAGATGGAGATCACAAGCACAAGATGATGATGGTCATATCGTATCACTTATATTGATTGCATGTGATGTTTATCCTTTATGCATCTTATCTTGCTTTGATTGACGGTAGCATTTTAAGATGATCTCTCACTAAAAATTATCAAGAAGTGTTCTCCCTGAGTATGCACCGTTGCCAAAGTTCATCGTGCCCAGACACCACGTGATGATCGGGTGTGATAAGCTCTACGTCCATCTACAACGGGTGCAAGCCAGTTTTGCACACGCAGAATACTCAGGTTAAACTTGACGAGCCTTGCATATGTAGATATGGCCTCGGAACACGGAGACCGAAAGGTCGAGTGTGAATCATATAGTAGATATGATCAACATAGTGATGTTCACCATTGAAAACTACTCCATCTCACGTGATGATCGGTTATGGTTTAGTTGATTTGGATCACGTGATTACTTAGATGACTCGAGAGATGTCTGTCTAAGTGGGAGTTCTTAAGTAATATGATTAATTGAACTTAAATTTATCATGAACTTAGTACCTGATAGTATTTTGCTTGTCTATGTTTGTTGTAGATAGATGGCTCGTGTTGTTGTTCCGTTGAATTTTAATGCGTTCCTTGAGAAAGCAAAGTTGAAAGATGATGGTAGCAATTACACGGATCGGGTCCGTAACTCGAGGATTATCCTCATTGCTGCACGTAAGAATTACATCCTGGAAGCACCGCTGGGTGCGAACTGCTGCTTGCGATGCAACCGATGACGTTAAGAACGTCTGGCGAGCAAAGTCGATGACTACTCGATAGTTCAATGTGCCATGCTTTACGGCTTAGAACCGGGTCTTCAACGGCGTTTTGAGCGTCATGGAGCATATGAGAAGTTCCAGAGTTGAAGTTAATATTTCAAGCAAATGCCCGGATTGAGGGATATGAAGTCTCCAATAAGTTCTACAGCTGCAAGATGGAGGAGAATAGTTCACAAGGTGAGCATATACTCAAAATGTCTGGGTATAATAATCACTTGATTCAACTGGGAGTTAATCTTCCGGGTGATAGCGTCATTGACAGAATTCTCCAATCAATGCCACCAAGCTACAAGAGCTTCGTGATGAACTATAATATGCAAGGGATGAACAAGACAATTCCCGAGCTCTTCGCAATGCTAAAAGTTGCAGAGGTAGAAATCAAGAAGGAGCATCAAGTGTTGATGGTCAACAAGACCACTAGTTTCAAGAAAAAGGGCAAAGGGAAGAAGAAGGGGAACCTCAAGAAGAACAGCAAGCAAGTTGCTGCTCAAGAGAAGAAACCCAAGTCCGGGCCTAAGCTCTGAAACGAGTGCTTCTCTTCGCAAGCGGTCGGCCTTCGAAGCGGAACTGCCCCAAGTATTTGGCGGATAAGAAAGATGGCAAGGTGAACAAAGGTATATGTGATATACATGTTATTGATGTGTACCTTACTAGAGCTCACAGTAGCACCTGGGTATTTGATACTGGTTCCATTGCTAATATTTGCAACTCGAAACCGGGACTACGGAATAAGCGAGCACTGGCCAAGGACGAGGTCACGATGCGCATGGGAAACGGTTCCAAAGTCGATGTGATCGCGGTCGGCACGCTACCTCTACATCTACCTTCGGGATTAGTTTTAGACCTGAATAATTGTTATTTGGTGCCAGCGTTGAGCATGAACATTATATCTAGATCTTGTTTGATGCGAGACGGTTATTCATTTAAATCAGAAAATAATGGTTGTTCTATTTATATGAGTAATATCTTTTATGGTCATGCACCCTTGAAGAGTGGTCTATTTTTATTGAATCTCGATAGTAGTGATACACATATTCATAATGTCGAAGCCAAAAGATGCAGAGTTGATAATGATAGTGCAACTTATTTGTGGCACTTGCCGTTTAGGTCATATCGATGTAAAGCGCATGAAGAAACTCCATCTTGATGGACTTTTGGAATCACTTGATTATGAATCACTTGGTACTTATGAACCGTGCCTCATGGGCAAGATGACTAAAACACCGTTCTCGGTACTATGGAGAGAGCAACAGATTTGTTGGAAATCATACATACAGATGTATGTGGTCCAATGAATGTTGAAGCTCGTGGCGGATATCGTTATTTTCTCACCTTCACAGATGATTTGAGCAGATATGGGTATATCTACTTAATGAAACACAAGTCTGAAACATTTGAAAAGTTCAAAGAATTTCAGAGTAAAGTGGAAATCATCGTAACAAGAAAATAAAGTTTCTACGATCTGATCGTGGAGGAGAATATTTGAGTTACGAGTTTGGTTTACATTTGAAACAATGCTGAATAGTTTCACAACTCACGCCACCTGGAACACCACGACGAAATGGTGTGTCCGAACGTACTTTACTAGATATGGTGTGATCTATGATGTCTCTTACTGATTTACCGCTATCGTTCTGGGGTTATGCTTTAGAGACGGCCACATTCACGTTGAATAGGGCACCATCAAAATCCGTTGAGACGACGCCTTACGAACTGTGGTTTGGCAAGAAACCAAAGTTGTCGTTTCTTAAAGTTGGGGCTGCGATGCTTATGTGAAGAAACTTCAACCAGATAAGCTCGAACCTAAATCAGAGAAATGTGTCTTCATAGGATACCCAAAGGATACAGTTGGGTACACCTTCTATCACAGATCCGAAGGCAAGACATTCGCTGCTAAGAATGGATCCTTTCTAGAGAAGGAGTTTCTCTCTAAAGAAGTGAGTGGGAGGAAAGTAGAACTTGATGAGGTAACTATACCTGCTCCCTTATTGGAAAGTAGTTCATCACAGAAATCGGTTTCTGTGACACCTACACCAATTAGTGAGGAAGCTAATGATATTTATCATGAAACTTCAGATCAAGTTTCTACTGAACCTCGTAGGTCTACCAGAGTAAGATCCGCACTAGAGTGGTACGGTAATCCTATTCTGTAAGTCATGTTACTTGACCATGATGAACCTACGAACTATGAGGAAGCGATGATGAGCCCAGATTCCGCAAAATGGCTAGAGGCCATGAAATCTGAGATGGGATCCATGTATGAGAACAAAGTATGGACTTTGGTTGACTTACCCGATGATCGGCAAGCCATTGAGAATAAACGGATCTTTAAGAAGAAGACTGACGCTGATGGTAATGTAACTGTCTATAAAGCTCGACTTGTTGCGAAAGGTTTTCGACAAGTTCAAGGGGTTGACTACGATGAGACTTTCTCACCCTAGCAATGCTTAAGTCTATCCGAATCATGTTAGCTATTGCTGCATTTCATGATTATGAAATTTGGCAAATGGATGTCAAAACTGCATTCTTGAATGGATTTCTGGAAGAAGAGCTGTATATGATGCAGCCAAAAGGTTTTGTTGATCCAAAAGGTGCTAACAAAGTGTGCAAGCTCCAGCGATCCATTTATGGACTGGTGCAAGCATCTCGGAGTTGGAATAAACACTTTGACAGTGTGATCAAAGCATATGGTTTTATACGGACTTTTGGAGAAGCCTGTATTTACAAGAAAGTGAGTGGGAGCTCTGTAGCATTTCTGATATTATATGTAGATGACATATTATTAATTGGAAATGATATAGAATTTCTGGATAGCATAAAGGGATACTTGAATAAAAGTTTTTCAATGAAAGACCTCGGTGAAGCTGCTTACATATTGGGCATCAAGATTTATAGAGATAGATCAAGACGCTTAATAGGACTTTCACAAAGCACATACCTTGATAAAATTTTGAAAAAGTTCAAAATGGATCAAGCAAAGAAAGGGTTCTTGCCCGTGCTACAAGGTGTGAAGTTGAGTCGACTCAATGCCCGACCACAAGCAGAAGATAGAGAGAAAATGAAAGATGTTCCTATGCTTCACCATAGGCTCTATCATGTATGCAACGCCGTGTACCAGACCGACGTATGCTTAGCAATAAGCTTGGTAGGAAGGTACCAAAGTAATCCAGAGTGGATCATCGGACAGCGGTCAAGAACATCCCAAATACCGAAAAGGACTAAGGATATGTTTCTAGATATGGAGGTGACAAAGAGCTAGTCGTAAATGGTTACGTCGATGCAAGCTTTGACACTGATCTAGACGATTCTAAATCACAAACCGGATACGTGTTTTTATTAAACGGTGGAGCTGTAAGTTGGTGTAGTTCTAAACAAAGCGTCGTGGCGGGATCTACATGTGAAGCGGAGTACATAGCTGCTTGAAGCAGAAATGAAGGAGTCGGATGAAGGAGTTCATTTCGATCTAGGTGTCATACCTAGTGCATCGGGACCAATGAAGATCTTCTGTGACAATACCGGTGCAATTGCCTTGGCAAAGGAATCCAGATTTCACAAGAGGACCAAGCACATCAAGAGACGCTTCAATTCCATCCGGGACCAAGTCCAAGTGGGAGACATAGAAATTTGCAAGATACATACGGATCTGAATGTTGCGAACCGTTGACTAAGCCTCTCTCACGAGCAAAACATGATCAAGCACCAAGACTCCATGGGTGTTAGAATCATTACTATGTAATCTAGATTTTTGACTCTAGTGCAAGTGGGAGATCAAGGAAATATGCCCTAGAGGCAATAATAAAGTTATTATTTATTTCCTCATATCATGATAAATGTTTATTATTCATGCTAGAATTGTATTAACCGGAAACATAATACATGTGTGAATACATAGACAAACACAACGTCACTAGTATGCCTCTACTTGACTAGCTCATTAATCAAAGATGGTTATGTTTCCTAACCATAGACATGTGTTGTCATTTGATTAATGGGATCACATCATTAGGAGAATGATATGATTGACATGACCCATTCCGTTAGCCTAGCACTTGATCGTTTAGTATATTGCTATTGCTTTCTTCAAGACTTATACATGTTCCTGTAACTATGAGATTATGCAACTCCGTTTACGGAGGAACACTTTGGTGCTACCAAACGTCACAACGAATCGGGTGATTATAAAGGAGTACTACAGGTGTCTCCAAAGGTACATGTTGGGTTGGCGTATTTCGAGATTAGGTTTTGTCACTCCGATTGTCGGAGAGGTATCTCTGGCCCTCTCGAGAATGCACATCACTATAAGCCTTGCAAGCAATGTAGCTAATGAGTTAGTTACGGAATGATGCATTACATAACGAGTAAAGAGACTTGTCGGTAATGAGATTGAACTAGGTATTGGATACCGACGATCGAATCTCGGGCAAGTAACATAC